>CP097981.1:2400000-3071088 GCA_023650705.1 Epichloe brachyelytri
TGTCATGCAAGACAGGTCACTGACATGTAAAAAGCCGCCCCGAGCTGGGAACAGAGCTTGACAGGTGCTGCTGACGTGGCTGATGGTGCGGATGCGGTATCCCAGATTCTGGTAGTGTACCCGCTGGCATCCTTTGTCACCGAGGGCATGCTTGCGAAAGACCTGAAGCTTCTTGAAAAGACTGAAGAACCGAAGAGCTCGGCAAACGGCGCGACCAAGTTAAAGTCGACAGCACCAGGCGCTGACACGTCAAGATATGGGGCCAAGCCAAACTCACTACATCGGGTGTTTCTGATTCGGGAGGTCACTTCGGGGAGAGCTTCAAATATGGCTTCGCTGAATTCTGGACGCTAGAGGATGCCGCAGCCGCAGTGACCAAGTTTCGCATGTCGCGCTCCTTTACAGTGGCCGGATGCGCTGTGACAGTTGCGCCGACTCACATGGGCGTGTTCCTTCCTGAAGATCGACAAATAGCGCCGGAAAACGAGCACATGTCCTTCAACCCGCTCTTTAACCCATCATTGAGGGTGAGGTATCGAGACCTGCACGTATTCCCGAGTCAGCGAATAGTCACGTCGGAGCCACCGGCGAACGCAAATCTCGGCAATGCCAAGTCTGCAGAGGATCCAGACACGGACGGGAAGAAACAGAAGAAGCGCAAGGCAGATGGTAGCTTGGCGGCGTCCTCTTCCAAAAACCGGTCGTGATGGCTGGTCAAATGGCTGTGTGGCAGCGAAAGCATGACGAGCTCCGCCGAGACAAAAGCGACCATTCCAGCGGCGCGCCCGAGTTCATACCCAGGTCCGATGCCAACAAAGCACCCATCAAGATCTCGTTATCGAACACCACCAAGCTAGGGGCTTCGGCCGAATCTCAGTCTGCCACAACGGAAAACTCTCCCGAAAAGGAATCAGCCATCGCAGCGCCGACCACTTCATCAACAAGCAATCAGCAAGACGAATCGCACGGTATTTCCACAGCCAAGGAGGAAACATACATGGACAGAGAAAGGCTCATGTGTCTCATCTGTATGCGCAAGTACAAATCCACAGACGAAGTTAACATTCACGAAAAATCCCGCAACCACAGAACTGCCATGGACGATTCCGAAAAGGTCACGGCGGCACTGCCCCGGATCGCGGCGCGAGACAAACGACTCGAAAAGCAGGTCGAAGAGTCCCAAACGTCGCAGTATCGTGACAGAGCCAAGGAGCGTCGCGACATCTACAACCAACCTGATAAGCCCGGAGCACAGTCCTCAAAACCCAAGGGCGAGGCTGCAAAGAAGGCTGCAGATCAGGAACCCCCAAGGCTGCTGCCAAGGCTGCGCCGTCGAAAGGCGCCGGCATGCTTGCCAAGATGGGCTGGACGGCTGGTGCAGGGCTCGGTGCAAACGGCGATGGACGCACAGAAGCCATTGCCACGAATGCCTACCAGGAGGGCGTTGGGTTGGGCGCCGCGGGCGGCAACTTGGGCGACGCCGTGGAGCTGGCGGAGAAGAAGACTACAAACAAGTACTCTGACTACCTGAACACGGTGCAAGACAAGGCTAGAGAGCGATATAATCAGCTCAACTGAGGATGGTAGATGGATACCTGGCACTACCATTGGCCGTGTGTGTCTGGGGAAATGGGATTTGCAGCATTGGGGGACATGTGTGTGTGTGTGTGTGTGTGTATCTGACAGAGGTTTATGTAGGTTTCGAAACGGGATGCAGAGAAGGTATGATTTTTGCTTTTCCCCGTCTCGACGCTGGCCAAAGGTCCTTCCTTTATATAACGATGCCAATATTGGCCGATCAACCATGTTACCAGGCCGTCGAGGTACAGGATCTCAGCAGACGAAACCCTGAATTGTCTTGCAAATCTACATGCCCTGGTTTTTGGTTCCTCTAACAGCTGTGATCAGCTACAAGTGCACTATAATAACACGAATCAAAGGTCCACTACCCTCACCCTGACGCCATTTACAACTTTGTCTTTTCCTTTTCAGATGGTCTGAGTCGGATGACGCCCTGGGGGATTAGCACAGAACTAGTAGAGATGAAAGACATGAAAGACGCCTGAAATCCAAAAAAAAAAAAAACAGGGCGAAAGGAAGCTCACCTCCTGCACACACGTCGCCAGCAACGTGCCGTCGCGCGCAAAGATGCGCTGCGTGACGAACCCCTCCCATCGCCCGACCACGGACTGTCCATGTCGGCAAACATCCATTCGTCCACCTTGACCCTCGCCGGCTCGTGGAAGTATATGCTGTGGTCCAGGCTGACCATCATGCCCAGCCTCCCCTCTGCTTCCACTCCTCGACCGTCGACCCGAGGCCGTCGTGGCGCGCAAAGTCCCTGACGCGCTCCCGGTGCTCGTCGTCCATGGACTCGTAGTCGCCCGGCGCGAAGGGCAGCCGCCACAGCCTGTGGACGCGCGACACGGTGCCGATGAAGGCGCTGTCCGAGACGTACGCCAGCGCGTTGAGGTGAGCCTGGCGGCCGCCCGCGCGGGAGATGCTCCCGCGGCACCTCACCCACTGCTGGCAGCGCACCTGGTCCGGCCGCTTTTCGCCGTCGCCGTTACCCCTCGCACCTCGGGCATCCTGATCCTGTAGCTGACGAACGGGCCGCCCCTCGCCCACTCGGGCTTCTCGTCCCAGTCCTCGGGCGGGGGCGAGCGCGCCTCCCGGGCATCGGCGCCGCGTGCCGGACCGTGGCCGCCGCCGCCGCCGCCTCGCGCACGAAGCTGATGGTCGTGGTGAAGATGCAGCGGCCCCGCTGCCGCGCCTGCACCGTCCTCGTGGCGAACGAGCGCCCGTCCCGCACGCGCTCGACGTGGTACAGGATCGGGATACTCCCCGACCCAGCGAGGATGAAGTAGCAGTGGCACGAGTGCGGGTGGAAGTCGTCGGGGACCGTCTTCTGCGCCGACGCGAGACACTGCGCGATGACGGTGCCGCCGTACACGCCTCTCGCGCCGGGGGCACCCACGCCTCGCGCGTGTTTGTGAAGATGTCCTGTTTGGGGGTTTTTTTTTTTTGCCGGCGTGAGTTTTTTTTTTTTTTTGTGTGCTTGTTCTCTACTCTCGACATCTGGATGTGGTCTGGAAACAGACTTACCGTGCCTAGGACCCCTACTTCCGTCACGTCCAGCACATTCTCAATCGGCGCCTTGTCGGGATCCGCTGGCGGCGGCCGCAGAAGCGTGGACCGTTCCTCGCGAGCCATGCTCTCTCTAGTAGTCTCTCCCTGTGTGTATTATCGGTGGATCGGTGTTTTCTGACGCGGGAGTTCAGGACAGCCGCCGCGTTGAGTGATTTTTTTTTTTTTTTTTTTTGGGTTTGGAGGCAAGGCTTTGTCGTCGGAGGAAATAGGGAATCAAATCAATCGCCGAGTTCGGTTCGACCACAACCCGTTTCACAAGCGAGTTGTGTCTGCAGACGTTGGAAAAATCAGCACCTGATCGCACCTTTTAATGCTAAGTCGCAACGGGAAGCGCACTCCGACTCCGGAATGTAGAAATGCAACCTCGGCAATGCGCCTCCCCAATCGCCTCGACCCACAAGTTGGCCCCCTGGTGGCTGTGCAGCGCAGCGCCACGACGAGGCGTCGCGGGCCAACCAGTGAGTCATTGTGTCACGCTCAAACCAAGCGGGAGCCTCGGTTAACGGAGCTCTAAACACGCATATTTCCCTTCCTCCCATTTGGCATAGACGGGGTGGGGAAGCAAACGCCTTTATCGTACCTGCGAAGGAATGGGCAACATGGTAAACACTTTGCAGGGTTCTGTGTTGCAGTTGTCGCAGAAGAGAAATCCCCACGTCACCAGTCAGTCACCTTACATGATGTAATACCAGGCCTTATTAATTCGTCTTTCGACAACGGGTCCTTGCGCTGCATTCTTCTTATGCCTGTCCTATTTGACGTCAATTAGTCAAGACACTCGACCTCTGCGTGCAGCAAGATGCTACCATCATTCAAAGTCAATTCATATTCATTAGTTAATACAATTCAAATGCCCTTTCTGCACTTCAAAGTACACGTCAACAGGCAATCCCATCATCCTCAACTTCGGCGTCACCGCTTAAGCGAATGAGTGTCACCTGAGTCTCACCTCCCACAGCAAACCCTCTCTCTCGTTTACGCCCTGCTGCATGTAAACGTGTACCCATGTGGTACCTCGGGAATTATTCCTCCCAAACAAAGTTCCCTCTTCGTGCCACAAGTGTGCTTACCTCCTCTTTCGGTCCTCCTCCCGGGACTATTGCTCCACGTCAGCATTATCAAACACAGGCTCCAGTCCCTCCCAAGCCTTGGAGTCTCCGTTGGGTCCGGCCTTCTCTCGCTGCTTCCAATATTTGCCGTTGAATTTCCAGTATGGCTCGCCGGTGATTTCGCATCGCTCCTTGGTGAACCAGGCGGGCATGAACTCCTCACCCTTGGCCTCGCGTTCCTTGCGCCGGGCTCGTTGTGCCTCTTCCAATCGGTTCTTCTCAGTCGCTGCAAAGTCGTATTCACCATCTTCCATGGCCCGCTGATCAGGTCTCAGACGTGAATCAGTGGGCGCGATCCAAGGTTTCAGCTTATCGTCAATGTGGTTGAATGTCAAGACAAACGGCGTCAGGTTGAACGGGATGCCAGCGGGTCGGGGATTGGCCTCCCAGATCAAGTACGCCCGGCTTGGATCCGTCATGGCTCCCTTGTGCAGCGGGCCGGCATCCTTAGAATCGTCCACAGCTGCTTCATAGCCAGGCGTCAGGCGCGCGTACAGTTTCGAGTTCCAACGTCCACCCAAGCTGACCCGTACGTTGCCGTCCGCGTCCAAGACCTTGCCAGAAATCTGGTACGCGCTCGATGCCTTCCATCCCCGAGCCTTGAAGTCCAGGATAGCCACCTCGCCCGTCGTCCAGTTTTTGATTTCCATGAGACCGTAATTGTCGACCGTGGGGTTGCCGGTGATGATACCAATGACGGACGATGTGACCTTTTTCCAGGTATACAGCTCCTCCTTGCCACCGGCTGTCGGTCGGAGCTTCAGGAACCACGTGCCGAGCGGGTTGATGTCAAACGACTTGCCATAGAACTTGGACTTGACCGCAGACTCACCCCAGTACTCCCAATTGGGAGACTCGGCCCAAGCAGCGCCAATTGGTGGATGATGGCTGACTTGTTCGATGAAGAAGCGGTAGTTCTTGTCGGGTCTCACATACTCAAACGTTTCTCCAAGTAGAGGGTTGAAAGGTTTCGCAACACGTCCAATCGTCGATGCATACTCACTGGCGGCAAACGCAGCAACATAGACCAACCGTTCAATCGAGTCAGTGCGCTCCGCCGCAAGATCCAGCAGGTCGGCATACTCCATGTCCTCTCCGCATCGATACAGTAAAGAAGTCGGCTCGTTGAAGGATACTGGCAATGTCATCTTGGTCATGTCCTTTCCTATCATGGATTTCAGGATGCCCTACAATGAGGAGGTAAGAAAGAAATCGTGTTAGCTTCTTGTGAGTGCCGAAAAAGTCCCCGGCAAAGGGGTGATGGATGGGATGGGGAGAAGTGCTCACCCAAAGGGAAATCTTGGGACGATCATCCGCATCCATCTTGAGTCGGTGTCGTATGCCATTTTCATATCCCTTGAACGAGCTGCTAATGTCTACGCCACCGGAGACGACAACCTCGTTTTGGGTCTGCATGCTGTCTTGGTGGTGGGGTATTTCAGCCACTTCTACCTCACCAGCATCGACTGCATCAAAGAACTCCTCCTCACCTCCAGATTCGCTTTCTGAAAGTTCACCTAGCTGATCCAAAGCAGTATGTCGCCGTCTCGGTAGTCGTGTTGGGGACGCGGCCGCAACCTCATTGTCCTCCTCGTTCTTCTCAGCAATTGGCGTGCCGGCGCCAGCTTCAATCACCTCACGAAGGGCCTTCTTGGTCAAGCGTCGTTTTCCTCAGCCTCACCCATGCGTGCCTCGAGCTCTTCATGTTCACGTGCCACCTGTTGCATGCTCTCCTCCCACATTCGGCGCAAGTCTGCCTCGCGGTCCAGTCGATATTGCCAGTAGGCGTCTCGGTCCTTTGAAATTCGGATCAGGTCGCCGACAAGACCAGTCAGGCTACGGATAGCGGCATCGTAGGTGGACAGGGCCCGAGTAACATTAGTATCGGAAAGTGGCGTGGCGGGGCCTCGTGTGAGTTGCCCCATCAGTGCATTGTGTACGCCCGCCATGGATTCAAGCTGAAGTTTTGCAGACTGCGCCGTAATGTTAAGCGCGTCCTTGGTGGCTCAGGGCTCCTCAAGGACACTTCTGTCATCGGCGTAATCGTCGTCGTCGTCTTCTCCAAGAACGGTCAGGCCTCTTTCATGACCGTGAGCTCGGGAGAAGTCCCCATCAGTGGCACCATCGGCAAACTCATCGTCGTCATCGATGCTTCCGACGGTGCTAGTGCCAGTAATATCGGCCTTTGGAGGCGACGTCTTGTTTGATGTGGTACGACTTGGAAGCTGAGATGTACTGCGCTGTAGATCTGACAAGCTGGCATTCTCACTGGGAGACTCCTGCAGCGACAGTGAACCTTGCTCGGCCCTGGCGAGCTTCAGCATCTCCGCACTCCTAGCAGCTTGTCGCTCCTCCTCCTTTGCCTGATCCTTTGTCCATTGGATGGAATTATTCAGAGCCCAGAACCAGCGTTTGGCTTCGACTTCGTGGTTGGCTTTGAGGGTATACTTGACAGAAGATTTGCCAATGATCTCAAACTTTGTCTTCTCGTCGGCAGTCATGTGGAGCTTGGCAATCTTCATGTTGATTGCACCACGGCAGGCCGACCCAGCATCGTCCTGGTTCTTGTAATAGCTAAGCACGCCGTCTTCAAGAACGAACCATCTGAGCTGGTACCCCTTACGATAGTTCGTCCACTTCTTCAGATATCCCTTCATCTCCCGAGCTTCGCGACCAGCCATCGAATCTGTCGGACCGGCGGCGGATGAAACGCCCTGAGAAGCTGCGTGGCCAAGAACCGCCCTTTCTTGAATACCTCTTTGAGCTGCTACCGCTGCAGGCGATTTCTTCAAAATGGCCTTGACATTGTCATCGTGCGTAATGGATTGCGGCAACTTGCCCTTACGGTCTCGACGGAAAGGATCGCCTCCGTGAAGGAGAAGAACTTGGATCAGTTGAGTATTCTTCTTTCGTGCTGCTTCGTGAAGTAGAGTACCTCCCGTTTGCACTGTGACAGGATCCGACGCAAATTCAGGGCTGTTGATATCAATAACGGTCTTCAGCCGAGGCTCCTCTAGGACTTGCGCAAGGGCATCGTAATCGCCTTGCGCTATGAGCTCTTGTACTTGCTTAACTTTGGCTTCGGTGAAGAGGAGCGCGAGAGCTGGAGAAGCTGAAAAATCTCGGGGTTCCGCGCGAGATCCAGGGGTAGCTTGCCCTGAAGATTGGCAACAGCATCGTTGATGTCGGCTTGGTCTAGCAGCAGCTTCACAACTGGGGTGCGCCCTTGAATGGCCGCAACATGAAGCGGCGTGTTACCATCTTTGTCCCTGGCGTTGACATCCACGCCACTGCCACCATCTGACACGACATATTCGATAACGGGAAATTCGGCGCACTGGATGGCCAGGTGCAGGATTGTGGTATCTTCCAAAGGTCCTGTACTGATTGTTGCAATGGAGGAGGTGCTCGGTCGAGGGGCATTATCGGCGGTGTCGCGAATAGCCTTGGAGATGGAGGCAGAATCACCGCTTCTCAAAGCCTCAACGACCCTGAACTTTCGAACAGACTGCTCCAAGCCCATGGCTTGGTTTGGCACTGGGGAAGTTTTTGTTGCTGCGGCGGGAGGCTGTGCCGAGGGAACTCTGTTGAGCATGGCGGATGTGGTCGAAAGCTTGGGGCCGTGGCCTCGAGTGCTTGTCTGGTGCGACAATGCCGCGCCCGGTGCATTGTTCGCACCTTTGGACGAGGCAGTACCAGTGGCGGATCGACCGTCTTCGGAGCCGGACTCTTCTTCACGGGTTTCTCTGCGACGAAGCAGAGAAAGTGCCGCGGCAGACTTGGACCGTTTAGGGTACTATCCGGCGGGAAACACGACAGGTTAGCCATGCAGAAAAGATGAACGATGTCTTGGGCTTGTAGCAGTGGGAGGACATCAGATGGGCAGGTGCAAATGAGGGGTGATGATGGCTTTGATTCATGTGAGATGTGAGCGACAAAAGGGGTTGGGCGGCCAGGCTGTGGCACGTTGCAATGCCCATGTGAAGGCAGCCAAAACAACACCGGCTGCTGCTATTCCTGCTGCAACAAAGGAAGCCGAGTCCGTGCGGGTGAGAAGAGGTAGATAGATAGCCTGGGATATGGAGCGAAAATGTCAAGTCTGCTCAGTCTGCTCACCTGTCTCCTGCGTCCGACATGAGGGGTAATCCGTAGAGGGGCTGCAAATAAAGAGGGTTGACCGGTTCAGCGGCGCGACTCGGGGAATTCAAGTGAAGAAAATAACGCGGATGCAAGGGACTGCTTGTGCGATTCGACGCTGCATACACAGCTAAATGCACGTCGCGGTCGGTTGCGAATGGTTGAGGTTGAGTTGGGCAGTAGCAAAACGGCCAGCGACGTCGCTTTGAGGTGATGATGTCGGGGTGGGGCGAAGGGCGAAGGGCGAAGGGCGAAGGGCAACAGCAACAGCAAGCAACATGGATGCTCCGCCCCGTCGGCCCGTCAGGAACACCCAGGAACTAGCGAACAACGCCGCACGACTTTTCAACAAAATGCATCACGCTAGGCTAGACATGTCAAATGTTCAGCCTCTTGTTCAGCCTCTTGTTCAGCCTCTTGTGCAGCATATGCTCAGTTTGATACGAGGGAGGAGAGATCAAATTGGCTGGCGGGAGGAATTATTATCACACAGGGCCTGTTGATCAAATGAAGTGAAAATCCTCCGAGGCAAAGCATCATTTTCTACTGTAAAAGAGTAGCAAATGTCCCTCCCGAAGATGACAGCGAAAAGGGTCCAACACAACGAAATAAAGGAATTAAAATGTGTACATGTAAGAAACAAGTAAATGTTTTTGCCCAACTATTCACTGAAAAAAAAAAAAAAAAAAAATCGTCCTAATCATCGGCAAGTCCACTTTACATGGCGATAATCTGAGCAACAACCAGGGCGACCAGACCAGTCAAGCTAAGAGCCAGGGCAGAAACACCAGCTTTTACGGGGGTGGTCGGGATAGCAGAAGAGCCAACGGGAGAGCTGGTCCAGCTGTTGGATGGAATGGCTACACCACCCGTAGCTCTGGTCCAGCTGTTGGTTGGAACGGCCACACCGGGGCATTCGGGACCAGTGCTACCAGAGCCGGGGTGCTGGTAGCAGCGGGACAGTCGGGGCCCGAGCATCCTTCGCTAGAGGCCTCAGCAACAATGGCAGTAGAACGGATTGACGTCTCCAGGGAGCTGTATTGCTTAAGTTCGCAGTTGCTGTTAACAGGGCAGATAGTCGTGTACACAGGATTACCTCAGTGGTAACCTTACCCTTAGGGCAGTTAACCACGTATGGGGGCAAGAGGTAAGTGTGTAAATCTTGGTGGTGTAAACGGTGCTAGTGGTTAAGAGAGGAGGAGCCTTAGTGGTAGTAGGCTTAGGAATATAAGCAGTTTCCGTTACAGGGTATACTGTGGTATACAGAGGAATTATCTCCGTTGTGACATGGCCCTTAGGGCAATCGGTTATAGTAGGCGCACATGACGTAACTGTGTACGTTTTGGTAGTGAAGACAGTGCTCGTGGTCAGGAAGCAGGCTTGCTAGTCGTAGTTGAGTTAGACCAGTTGGTGGTAGTTAAATTAGGCCAATGGAAAGTAACAGAGGAAGTAATGCCATTTTGGAGGCGGAAGCAGGCTTGCTAGTCGTAGTTAAGTTGGACCAGTTGGTGGTAGTTGAATTAGGCCAATGGAAAGTAATAGAGGAAGTGATGCCATTTTTGGAGGCGGAAGCAGGCTTGCTAGTTGTAGTTAAGTTAGACCAGTTGGTGGTAGTTGAATTAGGCCAATGGAAAGTAACAGAGGAAGTGATGCCATTTTTGGAGGCAGAAGCAGGCTTGCTAGTCGTAGTTGAGTTGGACCAGTTGGTGGTAGTTGAATTAGGCCAATGGAAAGTAACAGAGGAAGTGATGCCATTTTGGAGGCAGAAGCGATGCCGGTCACGTCGGCGGTAGCGGCAGTAGAAGTGGTCGTGGTAGACACCTTGTTGCAGTCATACTGGAGCGCGTCAAGAGCGGCCTGGACATACGACTTATTTTTCGAGATCATGTTTTTCAGACCAAACGTAGCATCCCACAGGAAATGCCACCAAAGTTTGCCTTACCCTTGGTCTGGCAAACAAGCTCCTGGAGTTGAGCAGGAGGAATGTACCCCGAACCAGCAGCCTTGGTGCTGGCTGGTAGACCGACGAAGATCTTGGCGTTCTTGCTCTTGCCCCGTGAAATTCGAGATACCCACTCGTCGTAGGAGAAAGCATCGCCAGGTGTGTTTCCAGGGATGGCGTCACAAACTGGGTTGTTGTAGAACTGGATGAAGAGAGCGTCAAGTTTGGTTGCGCTGATCAAATAGTCGAGGACGTTGGAACTGGTGACGCATTGAGGAGCAGCAGTAATGAATAGATCGTTACTCTGCTGGCGCCAGTAGTTCACCATGGCGACGTAGGGGTCCATTTCTGCAGCGTACAGTTAGTTAAAAAGAGGAGTATAAGGGCGAGACGCAAGCATATGTTTACTTACCAATTGATGGATCCTCAAGGTCTAAGTCGAAACCATCAACGGTGACGTCGCCAAATGGGCGAGGACCATCCCAGCTTTTCTCGCGGGGCCCGAAAGCTTTGTAAAGGAAATCGGCGAATTCAATGCCCTTGGTCGAATCCGACACCCTGTAGTTGGTTTGGGGACCAGGCTGACCACCGATAGACAACAGCACCTTGACACCCTTTGCTTGGCAGTAGGGAATGTCCTCCTTGATCTGGTGACAGTTTTCGAGAAGCTCAGTGGGCTTGCCGTCCTTCTTGAAGACTAGGTTACCGCAGTTGGCACCGAAATTGGTGGCAGGATAGCCGTTGGCCTGCTCAGGGGACTTGGTCACGAAAGCAACAGTGGCATATTGCACACCAGAGTCACAGACGTCACGGAGACGACCCTCGTGCTGACCCTACAACGACTATTAGTATCTTCAGCGTCGCCATGTTCATTATCAGAAATCGATGCGCATACCCAGTAGGCATTCAAGGACCCAAACGCAGGGGCGCTTCCAAGTGAGAGAGACAGAGACATGATATTACTCCGTGATATGAGGAGTGAGAATTAAGTAAAGGAAGACTGTAAGTTGGCCTTAATCGGGTTTCAAAACGAGTGTGATGATACTGTGATCAAAGAAAGGACGCAAAACGAAAATTTTGCAACGTGGCCAGGTACCAAGCAGTTGTCTGGGAAAACAGAGCTGGGGACGGAAAAGAAGGAGAGCATGATCTCGACGCATCAGTCCGGTTTTATTTGCCCGATGACCGGTATAACAGCCTGCTCGAAGGATGAGGCCCTTGGCCTCACATCGAGTACAACTATGAAAAAAATTTGTCTGTGGGAACGCCGAGCAGGAGTCAGAACCCATGGTAACAGGCATCTCGCGGCACCGGTGGATTCTCATACACACATAGAGACAGGGAGGAGCGGACGGAACTCATTTCCTAGAACCGTCAAGGCGCAGCCAACATCGCTTGAAATCATTTCAGGAACAGGCGTAGCTGAAGTGGTGAAGTGTGGTAGCATCTTCACGGTCATTGGACAAAATGGACATCATGGGCCACGCCAATGCAGCCCGCATTGCTAGCCCACGCCGAGAACATCAGGTACCGATCCTCTTTCGGCCAGAAACTCGTCTGTCTCAACGTGTAATAATTGAAGGCTCGTCGTTCAGCAATGCTCGACGACTGCGTAACATGCAGCAACGATTTCTTGATCATGCAGTAGCAACTAAGCCTAAAAGGAATGGCAATGGAGTCTTTGGCAAGGGTCAAGATGGAGATCCTGACAAAGTCCCAATTAATACATACATATATAGAGGTCCTGACTAACGAAGGTTATGTAAAGGTCTTACTGAGCAAGGTACTCATGCTCGACTGGGTTACCTGAGTCAAGCGGGATGGGTCGGCCATAGGACGGTGGAGATGCAACGCCCAGTCGCTCAAGGCCAAGCGAAAGGACGGGCCATCGATGAACAGAGACATTGAGGGAAAGTTTGGAAAGCAGCAGTGCAAATTCGGCAGTCGCCGAAGTCGTCAGCACAACGTGGCCCGCGCGTAGAAGGACAGGGGTGCTCAAGGATTCCCATGGGAGAAGATGGGATGGGCATGTGGATTTGTGCGTTGACATTCGGGCTTTTCTCTCCCCAACACCGCGTCAGCGCTACATGGGCGTTTTGGGCCTGCGAAAATATCGCGCCTCTGAAGGGGCCCAAGGATAAGTTAGACAGGGCCATCTTTTCTGCTAGCATTTGTGGCATTACGTCCTAATGCGGGCCCAGATATCTGTTGCCCGATGGCGGATACAATGTCTATGACGAGTGGCATGCGTAGGTGACCGTATCAAAGATACACGAAGCTAAATGCGATAATCTCACGAAAAAGCATTCAACTTTCACTTAGACTGCTCTGTCTATAAAAGAAGAGCTTATATCCTTCCATTTGTATGATAGAATCAGAGAGCATCAATTCAATCCTTTCTCTTCACTTTTCATCCTGCTAGGGATATCTTTTCCAAGTCACGTGCCCACGTGTGATAATATTGTGCTATGCCAAGCCGGACAGTATTATATGTAGGGATCATCGCCTACCAACTCCACTAGGGTGGGCCGTGGTTAGTGCATGATCTTGGCAAAACCCGTTGAAGCCCTTGCCCTTCAGAGCCGTTGTATCAATGCGTGCGAAAGCGCGTGCAGGAAGGACGATATACACAAAAACGTTCGGCATAACCTCTGACTTGAGCGCGGTCAGTCACGGAAGTGGGCGAGATATACGCAAAGATGTTGACATTTTCTGCATCTATTGAAACCTTACTAGAAGATAGCCTGCTCGCGACTGTGTGCGCCTCTCAGCAATCTCCGAGACTGTACGGATCCGTATTCATGGATAGCTATACATGGTTGCGATTGTCAAACCATCCGTTTCGCACGGGGCACTTAGTCAGTAAACGCTTGATACACTATGTATGTAGGACACGAAATGCCTAGCGGGACTAAAAATAAGATTCATTGGAGAAACGGGGAATTGAACCCCGGACCTTCCGCAGGCATAGGGATGCAAAGCGGACGCGATAACCCTACACTATTTCCCCTCGTTTTTGCCCGCCCGATACAGCTGTCCATATCATGCTCCGTCATGGCAAAACATCGAAAGGGTTAATCCGTCGACTACACGCTTTGTTACAAACAAAAGGACACATTGACAGGATGAATGAAGAGATTGGACAGAGATGGAATCTCGAGCGCAAAGTCAGCTATACACCGAAAAATCATAAGCTTGTACACTATACGTCCACTACACACGGCACTGTAGAATCACAGATTAACCGCCACGCCAGGGAAGAACACAACCAAAGGGAACAGCAATTAGGGCGGCGAGCGTGCCACCTCTGAAGTCGTATATATATCACAAGGGCGATCCATCTTGCAATTGCCGTTGAAGCCGTTGGTTGGACCCAGGGTCTGGCCAGGTGTCCATCGTGCAACGTAGCGTAAAGACGTTGGCTCTGGAAGCGAGAAGGGAGCAATGTCATGTTAAACCGCTGCCATGCTACAGCAGTCTCACGGAAGATTTTGAAGGTGGAACTCATACAGCTCATCAGCATGTACAAGAGCTTCAACTTTGCAGGGAATGGGGCGCCGATAGCGACTTTCTCCAGCTTAGTGCTGAGATGATGGCCACGATGGGCCGTTGACCGTTGGCCTCAACCAGTATCTGCTTAGCGAGAACCACGACGTCAACTTGGAGTGACCCCGTGAAGACATGAAGATGATGGGGAGGTCAAATGGTACATCTGATGAGAGGGTATATGCATGTCTGGTGGTATATTTTGTGGAATGATACACAGAATGGAAAGAAGAGATTAAGACGATGGACTATCTATTAGAAGGAAAAGGAAGTTCTATAAAAGCTTTTCGATCTATTCATAAAGAACAAAGAAAAATCAAAAACCTAATTAATTAAAGATTCAATTAATATATAAAGCAAGGTCTTTAGATCGATTAGCAAATAAAGCATAGCACGGATTATAATAACAAACGCAATGCGGAACGCTGCAGTAACAAAGGAAAAGTGACGCCCAAGATGTGAGGTTGCGATGTCCAACATATTTGGCTGCTGCAGCATCGCAACCCCCTACCATGTAATGCTCTCTTCGATAAAATCCACAACAGTAGCACCCTGCGCCGCTCTCACAGCACCGCGGACATCATCGGCCAGTCCGCCTGGCCCGCAGACGCTGACACACATGGCTCCTATCTGCGAGCCCAGTTCCTCGTCCAGAACATTTGGTATATCCGGCCGTCCTCGAAAGACCTGGATCATAGGGTTCTCGTCAGACGGGCTAGTGCCAGGCTGATTGTTCCGGCCCGTCACGAAGATCTTCATGCGTAGCATTTCCGCAGTTCCTGGCATCGATTGGAGCTCATCGAGATGTAGACGCACCCACTCTAGGGTCGAGAGGTCTCGCACGATCCAGACAAGTGTCAGCCGGCGAGTCGCCACAAGACCGGCGACGGATCCCTCTATAAGCGGTCGGGCATACGAGACCTGATGCGTGATGCCTCCTGCGCCGGCGAACAACACAAGGTGTCCGTACGAGTGCAGATTGTGGTATCCTGCGTAGGGACCTTCCATGAAGGCCATGACGCGAAGAAGGCCTTGTGGGCAGGAACGAGCCTTGTCGAAGAGCGTACGCGTCCATCCGGACCGAGCAGCTCGGTCGGCAGCCCACAGATACACGACGGCAATGATCCAGGGAAGCTGGGGCAAGCCCCCTTCGACGCTGGCGGAAGCGCAGTGCAGCCAGGTGCAGATGAACACAAAGGCCGCCAGAAGAACATGGAGGTTCAGAAACGTTTCGTACAAGGCATGTCTGAAGGGCGACAGGGTCAGGAAGAAGATGACAAGCATGTATATCAGACCGGTGAGTCCAGATGCAATGAAGAGAGTTTCGCCCAGTTTTCTCCTGACCAGGCTCCATCCCCATCGGCGACGACGGGTATCATCCAGCAAACGACGTGGACGACCATCTCTGCTATGGCGATCCGACCGACCCATCTGTGGAACAGATTGTAAGTGTCGAAGCTGATGCGCAAGAGGTGTATGAGCGGGTTGTTCCGACCTGCCAGGATGACGAGCGGTATGAAGTTGGCGACACACAACGTTCCGGACCGGCCGCGCAGCTCTGCAAAGATTGCCCAGCGGTTGAGAGTGTCGTATGTCAGAAGGGCCATGTAGGCCATGTTGCTGGCGAGATACAAGAGGAAGAATGTCGCATGGAGCCGGGACGGGAGGGTGCCGAAGTTCATGGACCAGAATCGGTACTCGCGGTGATGCCGCTTGTTCCATAACGACGCGTAGATCAGGTGCTTCTTCACCTTGGGGCCGAAAACGGTTCGAGGCTTCATCCATGATGTTTGTGACTCTTTGCTCGAGCACAGTATCGAAGACTGGCGCATGCGATTCAAGACGCTCTCCATGATGCGCAGGGCCATGACAAAAACTATAACAAGGCCCAAAGGATGTTCGTGCAGAGGATGTTGAGGTCAAGGTCCACACCATTGAGGTCTGTGTAGTACGGCGCGATGGTTGACTCGGGTTTTGCGCTTGTTCCCGTCGTCGCGGAGCCATTTCATGTGGTCGAGACCGGGGTTGACGGATGTGACGGATTCAATATCCGGGTTGCTACATGTATTCATGAATCTACGATGATGCATGGCTAAGGAATCCCTGATAACATATAGCATACAGGTCGCAAGTTGGAAATCAAAAGAGTTGGGTGCAAAACACAAACGCATCACATCTTTCTCGGAGAACCGTGCGCGACTTGGCGTATATCATTGTTATGAAATTTGGTATGCATCGACACGTAATTTATTCACATATGCATGCTTGCATCAATGCCAGCCATGTGTACATATAGCCTGGCCCAGTATGAACTGGGATACCAGTAAGCCCAAGCAAGTCCGGGGCAGCTACGCCCCAGACTCCTGATAGGGGTGTGTTCCGCGAGCGATTCTTTTTCTTCTTTTTTTTTTTTGCCAAGAGGTTTCCGAGTCTCTTGTCGATGCGGCGGTAGGGAATTGAAAGACGAGAAGAATCGGCCACTTGAGAGTCCCAAGCGTCTCGCCGAGCGGCACTGTTACCACTCGAAATCCTGACCAATACCCAGGACAAGATGGATGATGCGCTTACCTACTACTTCGTGCCGTGGCGCCAGAAGTGGACAATCAGTGCCGCATTGTGCAGATTCGCATCTGTTGTTGGCGAAGGTCTGAGATAAGGCGTGAGTGAATACACCGACTACGGACTACCACAGTCTTTTGGAAGCCTCGTCCGGCCCTGTCAGCATTGTTTGATTTCGTCCAAGGCGAGTTGTCGGGACGGTATTTTCTTTATCCGCTAGGGCGGTGTCCACTGTGACGGCTAAATATAGGAAAGTGGCTTGCTTAGTTCCCACACCCTACGGATCCGTATCATGTATGTAGGCTGGATATAAGGTAGGCTGACTTGCTTAAGACGCTACTTCTGGTGTCTTCTTTGAATAAATATATAGTAATAATAATTACAGTATTATTGATAAGTTCAATACTATTAACAATATTACACTGCCGACGTACAAGGCAGTAGTATAAGCAGGGGCGTTGGATATGGGACAATGCAGGCCGTTTGATATGTGGGTCCATAGTGGATACCGCTCCCGCAAGTAAGAAGACACGGCTCCGAAATAGCAACGCTCCTCTAAGCCGTGGCTGCCGAGCAAAAGCAATCCGCTGCTCGATGATGAAAGGGGCGGGAGGGGCGAAAATGAGGTGCTCTTGTCTCGACCTCTTCAACTTGATAGGCGACGCAGGCAACCCATCCACCACTGTGGTGATTATGTGGCGAATAACGAATATCACCGCCGACTCGAATTATTTTCCTCACGACCCATCTCAAGTGCCGTGAACGCTCGATGCGAGAAAGGGGGCAGAGCTCTTGCTTCTGGCTGGGATGGCATCAAACAGGAAGTACGGAGAGAGGCAACGCGGAAAACAAGAAAAGAAAAACATAAAGGTCATTCTTTTCCCGGCCTGATCACGTCGAATCTCGTTCATCATCACCATCATCATCATCATCATCATCATCATCATCAATAATTCAACCAGTCATTCACTCACTCGCAACTCCACCAGTATCCTCAACCAACCTCAAACCGCAAATATGAAGTTCGCTACTGCCCTCCTTGCTCTGGCCACTGCTGCCATGGCCAGCCCTACCAAGTTTGCCCTTGAGGAGCGCCACAGCGACTGCAAGACCTGCGAATGGGAGCATCACAAGCATGGCTACGGTCGCCACCACGGCAGCAAGCGACACTGCAAGAACTGGGTCACCGTCACCGAGGAACTCGTCGTCATCGACGTCCATGCCGAGATTTGCCTCAACCTCGAGGCCGTGGATCTTGGCCTTCTCGCCGCCGACGTCGATGCCGTTCTCGATGTCGAAATTGACGTTGCTCTCCTCCGCTACCGCTACCCTGACTCCACACGTCTCTTCTGCAACCCCAAGGAAACTTGCACCAAGGTAAGATGCAGCAGCTTCGATGCCCAATGTCAACTCAATACTGATCCAATCTTTAGGGCGAGAGGATCCGCGAGGACGAGTGCTGGGAGCACGAGTTCAAAACGGACAATTCCACGAGAGCAACTATTAAAGCGCGCTCATGGCCTGCTCGCTCATGGCCCGCTTGCTCAGTCGCTCTCTGGATCAGCTCATGTACACAACATGGTTGACTAACATGATTACTGACTTGACTTGGAATACGGCACAGCGGTGTGATGAGACCATCGCAAAGTGATGTGGTACAACTACAGTACTTCGGTGGTGGGATTTTTCTCTGTACATATACGATCAAAGACGCATCTTTATGCATTTTTATGGTGCTTGTAGTACACTCCTTTAGACTGGCCGTAATAGGCCATCGACTCCAAATCAGGATCAATCCACTCTTTTTTTCTTTTTTTCTTTTCTTTTTCGCCCTATTAAATATTTGGCGAATGGAACAAATATTGCTCTTCTTGGATTTGACCTTGGAGAATCCGCCGACTCGATGACGGCGAGTACCCAAGATAGTCCAAATTTGGGAACTAAATCATCGAATTCGACAGCCAACAACTGAGCAGATGTATTGCGTGGTCGTGACTCGCAGTCAGTTACGCGGTCCATCACATGTGAATGAAACCTGCGCAAGACTGAAAATGACAGTAAACAACCTACCAAGATCATGCGCCTCGTCCAAAACGAGCAATTGCCTCAACTAGACTCAGCTCTCAACCGCAACCGACTGTGTTGCAACTCCCGCGAGATATTCAGACCAATGTCATTGCATTACAACATGACGCTAAGTAAGTCATGTGTCATCGACGGCGGAAAACCCCATCGCGGTTTGCCCCCTGCCCAGCACGTGACCACCGAAAAAGTTCCCCCAAACCTCCCCAATCTCCATCATCGCGACGAAACCCTCCCTACCTGCCCGTTGAAACGAAATCCGCCCATTTCCGCTCCCACACGCAATGGCTCTCCAACCCTGCCGCCCGCTCCCACGGGCGCGCCACGCCCTCCGCACCCTACGACCATGCCTGCGCGCCTACGCCACCGAGTCAACAACAACAACAACACCACCGACACCAACACCAGAGCACTTCAAAGCCGCCGCGGAATCGCAAGACTCGCCCCCTACCGCGATGGAGCCAAACCCCGCCGGGATGAAGGCCCCCTTCCAACTCGACCATGCCCGATCCGCACACAACAAGGTCTGGGCCGTCAACAACGACCCCGCCAGGCTGGACGCCGTGTACAACAAGGTCCTCGGCCCGGGAGGCCGCAACATACTCCCGAGGAGCTCAAGTGGCTGGCCGTGACGCACAAGAGCTTCGACCAGGGCAGAAGAGGGTTCAACGACAAACTGGCGCTGATGGGTACGCAAAGGAAGAGCGTGTGAGATGCGGAAAAAAAAATTAAAAAAATTTAAAAATTGGACATGAGCTAACGCCCCAACCCGCCCGCCCGCAGGACGATTGACGCTCGTCATGGAGGCGACCAAGGAGATTGTCAGTAAAGCGCCGCTCAAAGGCTCACGGCAGACGGATTCCCTCGGCAGAGCAAAGCCCTTTGAGCACGAGCAGCTCGCGTCGGTGGACAATTTGAATGTCGAGAGCCCAAAGGACGTGGTGGGCAAGGAGAAGTTGTTTGGATTCGCGTCCAGCATGGGGTTACTGGATGTGGTCAGGTGGAAGCCCAGACTGGTGAGTTTTTAACTTTTCTTGCATGCGACATGTTTCTGTTACTGAATTGGGGGGCATTGAATGATGGAAGAAACAACGTGGTCTGACAAATGGAAATTCATGTGTTAGCCTCGAAATCTCGAGTCATCGGGCGTCGAGGTCGTTCTCAACGGAGCCGTCATGGCCATTATCGGCGCCATTACGCTGCAGCATGGATCGGTCGTGGCGTCCAAGATTGTGAGGAGAGGATATTGGCGAGGCTGTCGAGAGAATAGATGGCGTCTCTTGCTCCTCGGCGAGGGCAGAGATGATGTAAATCACATACCGTGCGCGTTGTATTTAGCATGATTTGGACTCTGTATTAACACAAGGCTGCATTACAATGTTGCACATGCAAATGAGGTATCCTACGCTGATGCTTTAAAAAATGATCAAGTGAAGGAAAAGAAAAGTAGACCGGAATTCGCGACAATTCGTCATTTCATACTCCAAACCAGAAAGAAGGGAAGAGGGGAAAAAAACCAGTTTGCCCGCTTCCAAAGCCCTCGCGCACTTCCTTCTCACCGGATAAGCGGCGTCTGCTCATCAGCCTGCCCACGACCACGACCACGACCACGCTCTTCATCCTCACTCTGAGCCCCTCCTCCTCCACGGGATTCGACAACCGCAAGTTCAAACCAGACGTAATCAGCTTCTCACGATACAACCACCCCAACGCCGTACCCGCCCCAGGTCCCAACAAGACTGACGACCCAACAATAGCCAGTGGCGCCCGCCAGCCAACCTCGACAAACACCCAGTATAAAAACGTCAGCCCAATGAACTGGAAATCAATCTCGATAAACTGGACCATCGAGCGCGTCAGTTCCTTCCGATCATCGTCCCTCGTCAAGTTGCCGATCATAAACCCATGCGCCAGCACAGAGCAGAGAATCGGCACAGCATACACGGCCGCGAAGCTCCAAGCATGAGACTCCAAATGAATCATGGGCCCAGACCGGAACCAACGCATCCCGGTGAGCAGATATCGCACGAGTTGCCGAGCCAGCGACGCATACACCGGGAAGAACAGCCACGCGCCTATCACAGCAGGCGACGTGGCAGCCAGCATCCACGCCGAAGGCACATAGTACCCCAGTGCCACGGCGACGGGGATAGCAATCACCTCCGCCTGCGCAACCAGTCGTCCCTCGTCCACCCGCACGGCGGCATCATGCTCCTCCTCCTCCGCCTGACCCTCTTCGCCATCCCCATCCCCGGTAGCAGGTCGTCTGTTGTTGTTGTTGTTGTTGTTGTTGTTGTTGTCCTCGGGGAGCGGCCACGCCTTGGCTCCCAGGATGAACGCCGGCGCAATCACGAGCTGCCATACCAGCGCGCCGCCAACCAGGTTGAACACCATCCACGGCAGCGTCGGCATCGACACAACGGGGTTCTTGGCATTCACCCTCCTGGCAGACTCGACCGTCGACACGGTCAGCAGGGAGCCGACGAAGCCCAGGATGACGCTGATGACGGCCTTGCTGCGGAAAGAGTCGAGCGCCGCGTAGAAGAAGCTGACGAGGAAGCAGGCCGGGGTGCCGAGGACGGGGACGCGGCTAAGCGCGGGAGGACCGAGCGGGCGTGGCATTGCGACCAGAGCAGCGCGGCGTTGACGTCGGAGTGGGCGAAGAGGGAGATGGCGGTGGCGACGGCGAGGAGGGCCGGCACGATGGCGAGGTGCGGGAAGAGGGGAAGTGCTGGGCCGGGCGGCGCCAGTGGGATGTATCTGATGGCATTTCGGGGACTTGTCTTGGCGTGCGTTTATGCCCAAGTGAGGGTGAGGGTGAGGGTGAGGGTGAGGGTGAGGGTGAGGATGTATGTAGGAGATGCAAAAAGTCAAAAACGTCGACGCGAACGTCGGTTGGATGGATGCCCCCAAAATGCAGGGTCCAGGCAGAGCTTGCAGGCTTGGCAGCAAGCTAAGCCCGCCAACCCCCTACGGGAATAGCGTCCGTGGCGCCTATTTGCCGCTGGCGCATAAATCAACAGGCACAAATCGAAAATGACGATTTATTACTAGTGACTATATAACTATTGCCCGCTCATCCCAGCAACACCCGTTCCCATCATCGGACGGCCCTTCCGCCGATTCACCTCGGGAATCCTGTACCCCTCTCCCTCTCCGGGCGGTTCCTGTCCCAGAAATCACTCACCTCCGTCTCCAACTTCCTCCTCCTGGTCCTCCCCTCCCTCTCCTCGCCGCCCCCACCGCCGCTCCCTCCTCCTCCTCACGCCGTGTCCAACTTGGAGCATCTTGACGACAACAGGCCCCCACGCGTAAAGGTACACCCAGCGCGCAACGCGCCTGTGCTTGCTGCCCGCCCAGCGGAAGAACCGCCTGGCATTGGTGCTGAACGCAATGACCAGCGAGGCAATCACCAGGAACGCACTCGCAGGCAGGGCAATCACGCCGATGGTCTTGAGGAGAGGTTGTTGTCGCCCCCACTCCTGCGTGTTCATGCCGAACAGGCCCGTGAAGAAGGTGAGCGGCAGGAAGATCACGGTAAAGGTGGTGAAGATCATGACGCTGCGGGACTGGGCGCTCGCCAGATCGGCATGCAGTCTGCTGATGCGCACCTCGTCGACTTGCGCCTGGCGCTGCACCATTTGGAGGAGCTTGTCGTAGTCGTCGCGCGTGGAGCGCACCCGCTGCATCATCTCGTTGGTCTGCTGGGCGTACTCGCGCAGGCGCTTGAGTGCTTCGCCGAGGAAGCTCCGTCCGTTGACGGTCTGGTCGCGCAGCTCGGGTCGGTTGTAGATGGCGTGCATGGACATGATGACCTTGGACTGTCTCTCAAACAGGTGGAGGAGCGTCTGGAGCTCGTCTTCCATGTCGCGCAGCTCCAGCAGCGCCGATGTGTTGTCTCTGTTTTCACGCTCCGCGCGGCGCCCTTCTTCCTTGTGGCGCTTTCGTATCAGCCGCGCTCCGTCCTCGACGGGCTCATAGTCGAAGGCCTTGTCGCGGAAGCCCTCGGCTCGGAAGTCTTTGAGCGAAGACGTGAGTCTCTCTGTCTGCAAGATGCAAAGAGAGATCTGTGAGCGAAGAGTACGGACTACAGGATGAAGAAATACTACTGAAAAAAACGTACCAACAGACTGATGGCCTCTTCAAAGATTCTGAATATCTCCAGGTCAGGGTGCGAGGACCGATCTAGCAGCACGCTCACGGCATGTAGTGCCGCCAGGGCAGCCAGGTCCATGGCATTCTCGCACTGACGCGTAAGATCAACATTGACCTCGTTGAAGATGCTATCCCGCAAGTCTGCCTGCTGATACAATGGCCCCTCGATCAGGTCGCTCTCTCTCTTGGGGAAAAATGTCAAAACAGTGTCTGTCCAGCAAGTCAGATAGGCACGAAATAGCCTCCCCTTGTTTATGAGAGAAAATAATAGCAGCAGCAACACTTACGCGATTGAATGACCCACAACCAAAGCTGGTCCACCATCAACACATTCCCGTTGAGGACCTTTTCCTCCTCATCACCGACACCATGCCCATCCCTGCCGAGGATCCGCTCCTCCAGCTGCTGCTGCTCCCAGAGCTGGGCTGCTGGCTGCTCCCACTGTCCGAAGCAGGCAGATTACTCGAGCCCTGTCTGTAGAACAACGCCCCTTCTCGTCCGGCAGCTGCGCACGGTCCTTGGTCAGCTTATACAGCATCTGGTCATCGTCCCGAGATCGGGTATCCCGCAGCGATGGATACTCGTACTGATCCAGTGTGCGGCGACAGTTGATGGGCGGGTCGTGACCTAGATACTCCCAGATTACCTGAAGCTCAAGCGAATCCGACTTGGCCACGCTTTCGGGAACAGGGTGTGCCCTGCCCTGCGATAGGCGCTCAATGATCAGATCACGGCGTCGAATCAGTCGCTTGTACGAGTCGAAGTGCAGGTACGGTAGGAAGAGACATGTAAACGTCGAGTCCGCCGTGCTTGTCAGTGGCGGCGACAACGACTGATTACCAATGGATCGGTTCCGAGGGGATACTGTGCAGAACAATCTCAAGTAAGCATGCATTTACGTCCCTTTGTCAAGTCTCCGAGCATCCATCACCCACAAGCTCGCCGAGCGGAGAAATAACACCCCGGCTTGGCATAGTATGCATAATGCTGCGCGTGTCTTCCACGTGTATGTCTAGTCATCCAAAAGTCCTGTCCGTACGAGGTTGAATAGTCCCTTTTGTGAGATAGCTCGAGCGTTTGCAGGATGCTCTGTCCATAACCATTAGCACACGTATCACGCCTGTTGAAAGAATAGGAAAAAAAAAAAAAAAAAGAGGCTCACCCTGACCCAAGTCGGATTGTTGAACGGCACATGAACCCAAACAAACTTGCTGCTCTTGACATCTGGCGTCGTAAAAGCCATGGGAACCCCATCCACAATCACCGTCTCCCCGCTCGGTCGACCTTTGTGGTCACTGGCCATCTTCCGAATAGCAACCACTGCTTCCGGCAACATCGGCGACGCCTCCAGATCATCTTCATCACTGACAATGTCCTCCGCCAACGCACTCCTACTCCGCGGTGGGAATGGCGGGAAGTCTCGGTATTCGAGACGAGACCCGTCGCTGCCCAAGCTAAAGGACCGACTGACCGAACGGCCCATGCGGCCTCGCAAGGGAGGCGACAACCGATCCACAGCTAGATCCTGCTCAAAGTCGGCCCGTATAAGGGGCAATGGGGCTTGCATAGGAGTCGATTCAGGTGAAATCGCCCGCGACGGCGGTGTGATGGGCCCAACAGGGGTGGCAGGGGTAGCAACAGGCGCCGAGCGAGGTGTTTGTCTGGTAAACATGACCGCATTGACGGGTCGTATGACGGGCGATCCAGGCGACGACACAAACCCCGTACTAGACAAGGTATCCTGTATCCCGAGCGCATTCTTCACCGTCATCGGGCTCGGCGGCGGAGCAGCCACGGGGATCGCAGCCGGCGCACTCGGGCGATTCTCCCTCTCAATGAGACCCGTCCGTCCACGCTGCCTCGGAAAACTCCTCCCCTTCTCCGGGGACCCCTCCACCTCGTTCAGCCGCTCACTCAAACATGCCTCAGGGCCTTTATTCAGAAACTCCCTCAGCGGCAAGCGAGTCGACCACGCTCTCATAACCGAAGGCTCCTCCGCCTCCTGCTGTTGCCCCCGACTGGCAGGCGGGTCGTCGAAGAAGCCGTGAACTTCCACCGTAACCTTTTGCTCCAGCCCCAAGTTCCACTGGCCGCCGCTCATTTCGTCGTCGTCATTGACATTCGCATCGGCATGATCAATCTGACGAGCGAGCTGCTTGAGAACATGCGCATCGTATGCACGTTGTGGCGACCAAAGGACGCCATGTTCGCATGGTCGCTCTGCAGCGGAAAGATGCGTTCCTGCCTCATACCCAGAATAGCAGACTTGATCGATGTCAGGGGCGCCGTAAAGTACACGTCCCTGCAATCCGAGCCGGCCGCCGCACCACCCGAGAGTCGCGAGTCAATCGTCTCGTAAAACGTCCACACTTGCAGGTCGTGAGACGCAGCTCTGAAGTCCTCGTCGACGTGAACGAGTAGACTGTTTCCGACTCGCAGGTCATCCGTGATGGATGTAGGCAGAGGACTCGTCAGCTGTAGCAGATTCTGAATGCCGTTCGCCAGGCTTGGCATGGCGAAGTAGCTAGATCCTTGATGTGGTGTGCCTTGACTCTCATCAGCATGTTTTTCTGACCATGGCTGAGGAAGTCGTGTACATGTCAAAACTCACCGAAGAATGCAACTCCATAACACTCGCGCAGTATATTCCTATATCGGCCGTCTTTCCCTGCCTTGGTCAAGGCCATCTTGACCACCAACCCGCCAATGCTGTGCCCAATAAAGAGAACCGGTCTCTCCTGACCTTCCCTGGCCCTCAACTGCTGCAAGTCCTGCAGCAGTGCATCCTAAGCACGCTCAGGGTAGTACCCCCTAATCTCCGGGTGTTCGTACAACAAGATTCTCGCGCGGTCTGCCTCCCGCCGAATCCCCTGTCGGATCCAGGATGGCGAGGCCGGTCCGCATCCTCCTTGACCTCGGCATCGCGCATCGACAGCGCGCCGTGGTAGCGACTCATCAGCCCATCGCGACTCCAGCTGCGAAAGGGTGTCCGCCGGGACACGGCACGGCAACGATGTCGACGGTTGTCTTGTCGTGGGTGAGACTGCCTGGCGGGTCGATGGAGAAGCGCGGGCGGGCATCTTTCTCGCCATGTCCATTGTTCTGAGCATCCTCCTTCTCATCCTCCTTCTCATCAACGCCATCCGTATCAGACGATTGCGATGAGAGTTGAGGGTGGGCAGGGTTGACGTGGATCGAGTCCTCGTCGCGGACGGGTTCCGTCGCTGGGCGAAACGCTGGGCGAGACAGCATGGCGCTCGCTCAAGAATTGAAGTGGAGTCTGGTGGTTGCACGCACTGTGATGTACTGTGCTCGTCCTTGCCTCAACTCTGCAATGGGAAATGAATACGTGAACAGAAAGGAAAGGAACAGCCGTCTAAAATAGAAACGCCAGCTTCATCCTCGATCCCTCAACAAGTCTTCCGAATGGCACAGCACACTACTTGAGATTCGTTTGTTCGCCTCACATCACCTGCCTCCCAGCTCACGCCGCAGGTCACGACCCCAGAAACGCTGCCTCTCAAATCCCCAACCAGACCGATGCTACTTACACTTGAGCAAAGTCGCCATTCGTCCATCCCACGCTGCCCACGGCCTCGAGGCCTTACACAATCCATCTTCATCAACGTAACCTTGGATATCTGCCCATGACTGATACCCGTCAACATGTTTCGTCCCCCCTCCCCCTCCCCCAACCTAAAAATGCTACTCAAATCGAGAGCCAGCGTTGTGCCAAGCTTACATCACAGCTCATGTGAGACACGGACGACGCCACCTTGTGATGGCGGCACATGGTACTCTAAGTGCATCGGCAAAGCGACATGGTGACCGCTTGCTACAGTTAAAAAAAAAAAAGGAGCACAGGTGCCTGAAAAACACATGTTTCGCTGCAGAAATGAGCCAAAGCCTTTTCACAAGCCTTTCTGGACACATGGCACGTGCGAGCATCTGCCTAGCTTTTGCTGTAAATGTCTAGTCCATGGTATCGTTGGAAACTCTGCCCCTTCATCACTTGTCCCACCAGTCAAAGCCCAAGAAAACCCAGTCGCAGCAATATGTATGGTCCCTATTGATGTAAATTCATGTGCAAAGCCCAGTGCTCCTCTTTTGGTGTCCGTTGCGTCAAATGATCTCATAGTCTTTCACAGTCGTACAATGTAATGTAGCCTCAGAATAAAATCTGTTCTCGATAACGCACTGTTGTCCAGGGCGGAGAGGAAACGCACTGTTGGGACCGAGTTGCACAATCTGTCCAATCGTTGTTATCTTCACCTTGCCGGATGCTACAGAGTACATTTGCACTTTGTCGCGTTGTATCGGTACATGATAAATTTGTCCTGGGCGGATCGTCAGCACATTGAACCATGTGTCGGAGCACATGACAATAGGAGTCGACGAAGCCAAAAATGCCCCAGTATGCCACATCTATTTTTATACATTAGTCGAGACGCATACTTGAATGAAACATAGAGAGAGCTGAATTCCACGTACTTTGACGTGAGTCTTGGCTTGTTACTCGGCCAGGTGCAATTTCCCAGCCTTCCATTTCGTAATCTGCCTCCTCAGACTGATTAGATAGGCCAGTTGCCGCCGTTTCCTGCTGTGCAATTGGCGAACATGTTGAAGACTGTGAGCCTGAGACGTCTTTGTCAGCTTGGAGACGAGCCAAAACGCTTTGTCTGACTGATCTTCGGCCAGGAAGGATGTGTTCCGCTGCATTCTGAGGCGACATAGCCGAGGACGAAGGAGGCGCCGTCGAGCCGTTTGATAGAGGTGTCGCTGTAAATGCCGTGCTACTCGGCAATGGGCGACTCGAATGCGCGGGAGCAGAGCTTGAAAAGTTCAACTGGTCGAGTGAAGAGTGGTTTGGTGCATTATTCACATGTTGCCATGAATTCCCAACGTTTCCTGGTACATGGTCCTGCGGTCCACCGTTCCAATTTGTGTATGTCTGCGTCGAGTATGGGGCAGATGTATTCTGCCTCTTAGTTCTGCCCCCTGATCACATGCTTGTCGTTTTGCTTGAGAAGAAATCGCATTGGCAATCGTATCAGGCAATCGCGGCTCAACAGGAGGAGGAGCGTTGGCGGGTAGAGGCTTTGGGACACAACAATACAAGGCGACGATCCTGAGCCATTCTTATACGTGCCGACCTGGGTGAATGTCCCGTCTTGATTGTCATTGACCTGAGCATATCGATGTGCACCGCCAAAATGTCCAGCTAAGCCGTGAAGATTGGGCAGAGTTCGCCGACAGTCCCGAATCGGACATATGAACGGAAAATCTGGATTCTCGGACAACTTATACCTTGCCGGGATCAAAGCTCCTCTTGTTGGTGTGTGAAGTCCTGAGGCGTCTATCTCTAATTTCAGCTTCGAACGAAATCATCATTCAATGTTGCGAATATACTTACCGACAAAGACCAAGTACGGCGTGCCGTCCAAGGCTATATGAATTTGCTTGTTTTTGGCTGGTGCGGGACTCGAAGTCCTAGTACTATCAAAGGACTCTATGGCATGTTTCGAGTTTGATGCTACAGACGATTCCCTCTGAGAGCCATTCACCTCAGAAAAGGATAGACTCTGCCGCACTGGCATGGGTAGCGGCACTGGGGTTACTGGCGTAGACAACGGCCTCGTTGTCGTGGCATCAGGAATCCGATTTTTCAAGTAAGGAGAATCGATTGCGGCCAAATTGCTTCCTGGTGGTCTCGGATTGACAGACGGACCAGTTTTGGTAGCAAGTGCTTCCGATGAATAGGAGGCAACGGAACAGGGCTTTCCCACACAATAATCCGTATTAGCCATTGGACAAAGCTTCGCCAAAAGAAAAAAAGAAAAGGTGAATCACTCACTCTCTATCTTGCCATTTGACGGACCGGGTGAATTCGTCTTCGTTTCATGTCCTATCCCAGACGGACCTGACGCTTCCGTTTCTGCTTTCCTTGCCATCCATCGATCCTGTGAAGCAATGATGCCCTTGTGAATCGACAGCTTTGGTAGGTTTTGCATATTCTGACCGATCGTGCTACTCACCTCAGACTCCATGTCGAGTTCCACTACAGAGTCCTCGCCATCATCTTCGCCATCTTCATCTTCATCTTCTTCTTCTTCTTCTTCTTCTTCTTCTTCTTCTTCTTCTTCATCATCATCATCATCATCAGTGCTGCTTCCCCAGGTTTCAACTCCTGACGCTTGCCATGTTGGATCGCCTTCATTGCTGTCTTTCTGGCTATTTGGCGGAGAACGAGCGGTTGTTCTTTGCGGCTCAGTGGCGGCCGCCGCCGGTTCGGCCGCCGCTGTTTGGGGCGTCTCCATGATTATCTCGATGCTTAAATCGCCCGAATAATTTGAATCCGTAAGGCAGGAAGTGGTTCTCACAAGACTGTTGTCTCAATCATTGATGGCGCATAACGCGAAAGCAAGCCGACAGCTAGCGGAGATTTAGCAAGCATGTATGGCAGGGCCTGGGTGTCTTGAGCGCGACCGAAGTGCGAGTGAAATAGCTAAATAGCCCGCCTACGGGGTACAAGGCCAAGATGTCGCTGCGCGCTGCTTGTGCGTTAAGGTAATATGAATGAAAGAATGAAAGTGAAGGTGCGTGGCGCGACGGCTCGCGTTCTGCACCTTCCTAAAAGGGCCAAAGTGCAGCCCCCTGATGAGTGAACAGGTCAAGTTCCTCCACATGGCACGTACACGCAATCGAGGACCATGAGACGCGCACTCTCCAAATCAAACGAAGCAAATTGTGAGCAAAGATGTTGTTCATCGCTCGTTAGAACAAACCACCGTTCATCAAATCAAACGCACGCAAATCTCATAGCACACAGTATATTATCAACTCATGACAAGCCCTATTGTACAAAGAATGGGAGCCTCATCCTCTAATACACTCATCGACCCCCTATTTGCTCTTCTTGAAACCTTCTTGGCCGCCTGCTTGGCCGCCTTCTTACTCACAGCTTTCACAGCCTTGACATCCCCATCTCAACCCTCTTCTTCTCCGCCGTCCTCTGGCCCTCAATTCCCGTTCCCTCCTCCACCGCCTATGCCTAAACCACTGCTTCCGCGTCCTAAATCTCTTGGTCCTCAGCCTCGTCGTCTTCACCAGCCGCCCAATGCGCCAGTTATCCTCGCGGTAGCTATAATCCGATCGGAGCTTCAGTAGCCGGTCCGGCTCGCCTGCCTCCACGCGCGTCACCTCGAAGGGGATTCCCGAGGGAGACAGAGCAGGCTTCTCGGCGGCAGGACGGATAGGGAACGCCGTCATATTGAGACGGCGCTTGCGCTCCGCATGCTGTGGGTATGGTAGAGTGTCGGCCTTGTCGAAGACGACGCCGATGTATTTGCGGTCGGGGTGGCGTGATGGATCGCGATAGTACTTCACGTAGCCGGTTGCCATGGAATGAATGGTGTGGTCTCGGCCCATGATGCAGTTTTCGCCGGGCCACCAGTGCGTGCCGCGCTGTTTGTAGATGATGTTGCCGGGAATTACGTATTGATCTGCAGCAGTATTCTGGATCAGCATTGCACCACACTGAGATGAATGGCAGTTGTGAAGATAGTTTCAAGAGCCGAGCCGGTGGGCTTTCATTACCTCCAGTTCTTTTAGCACCCAGCTTTTAGGAATGCCCCTCTTGCTCTTCTTCTTGTACGCTCCCTGAGCTTTGACCGAAGCATATCGTCGACCTTGGGCAAGCACATTTGCCAATTGCCATGTTCGCGGAGCAATCGTTTGAGTAGCCGGTCTGGAAATGCAGCCAACGGCAGCAGCCAGCAAGGGCCGCTGTATCATGAGGAACCGCATCGTTGGCGAGGTGCGAGATCCTCTCGTTGTTGTCACGGTCAACGCTGAAGAAATGCTCAAAAGACTCCTCCCCAAACCTAAGATTGGAGGGTTTTGCTGAGTCAGCCGCAGGCCCGCCATGCGATTCTCTTTATCGATAACAAACTTGAACAAGTTTCCATGTACCCATTTTCACTCTACGGAGTACACCAGTGCATTCCGTCCTCGCAGTTTTACAAAATCGCAATCGGCATGTTTGCAATCACAACGATGGAACTCCTAATCGCTTTCCTATCGCTTCTATCCCTGGCGGGCGCTCAGTTTGGGTTTTCGACCAGATGTTTGGTGGCCATGACGGAGGTCACGAGCACCACCAGCATCAGCAGCAGCAGCAGCAGCAGCAGCAGAATAACCCCAGTGACGCATCGCACTACAAATTGCAGTTTGAACAATGTATGTTGCACTCGTTTCAATGAACATCACTTCTGCTTCCATTTTGAGCATTATAAGCTCATTTTGTGCTCTCGTATTATGGCTTGCTAACACGCATTGAATAGCCATTTGCGACAAGTACCTGTGCCCCGACACACTCGCCTGCGTACATTTCCCACATCACTGCCCTTGCGCCTGGGACGCCAACGAAGAGAAGTTCGAGATGGGAGAAGGCAAACGTATCTGCATCTCCAAGGGAGGGTTCACGTCCGGTGAGGCGGCGCGCAAGATTGAGCTCGCTCGAAAGGGCTTGTTGTAAAGATGAGAGAAAGAGAAGCATTTGTACGCTTTCGGACAAGGAAGGACGTGATACTTGGCGACGAATATACTTTAAACTTATACCTATGATGAGCTGTAAGACTCGGCTAAGAGATGGAAGAAAATGGCGTGCTGGTTCGGGGCGTTTTACACAAAGGGCCAATTCTCACATTGAAGCACCATCATGTTTTGCACACTTGGAGTGTACAAAATCGTATACAGCAAGTTCCATTCATATATTCACCATAGCTGAGAGAGAAAGGAAAAGTCTGTACGTATGCCGGAAGCATGTCAAAAGCCCTCCGAGCCTGTTCACTGTACAAAGAAAAGCAGAAAACGCCGCCAGTAATTGAAGTCGGTTACCATCCGAACAAATATCAAGAACAAGTTGAAGGGGAGAAGTGAAGACTGAAGGAGAGCGCTCGACCTGACTCATGTATTTCGCAGGCCAAGGCCAAAAGAAAACTCCGCCGTCCTGCCGGCGAATCTACTACTAGGGTAGGTACTATAGGGTCCGTCTGCATTCCAGCATCCATCGTGATACGTCGTCTCTTGATCACCCCTGGAAATGATGAAAATGAAAATCGATGGCTTTCCTCTCTCAAGCTACTAGTGCAAGTTGCATTTTCGTAGTATGTTTCGCTTGCGTGTTGTTGAGGGGCCAGACGATCTAGCGGATGGGGGTGAGATGACGGCAACCTTTGGCGGACGAGGCTCAGCAGCTTCGAGGTGCCCATTCAACGATATGATACTTCGTAGTGAAGATACGGAAAGCAGCTTCAGGCCGGTAGGAGACGATAGTTCAGGTGCAGGTGCAGCTGAAGAGAGTGTTTGGGGACCGGACACTCTCGACTTCCTCGGACGGGCGACGATTGAAAGAAGTAAGATTGCTTCGCAATGAGGAAAGTGAGACCCCGACGCCGTGGGTTTGGAGAAGCGGCCGTTGCAGCAGGGAAAGGGGGAGGATGCAGTCTGCTTTGGAGACTGACCGTTCTCTGGCTGACCCCGAGGGACATGAAGGACGATAATGAAGGTGTGAAGACATCCAGCTCGAGCTCCGTGCTATTGCGGAGACAAGAGGAGGCAGCCCTCCAGGACAGATTCCTCTCTCTTTCCCAAGATGGAAATTTTGAGCTGTGCTGGATTTCCTCCTCCTGCTAGTCTTTCTTGGCCTTCTCCACCTAAGATGAACCATTTGGCAGTGGAGGCACTGAGAGCATCTCCTGGTCTTCTTCTTCGTCGTCGTCTGGGATGAATTCCGGGGTGCCAAGGAGCTGCGCGACGTTGTGCATGTCGTAGTGTTTCTTGCGGGCGACTTCGAATTGGCGGTGCTTTTCGCGTTCTTCGGGTGAAAGTCCCACCATCTCGTCCTCGGCGGAGGCGGCGACACTTTGATCATCCACATGAACCGTCTTTTCGGAGGGTTGGCGCGCATTTGCCGAAACGCTTTTTCTGCAATCTCTTCCTCCGGATCGCCCAAGCTAAGGCCCGGTATGTCGTCCTCACCGCGCCCGCCTGCAGCTTTACGGACAGGACCACCACCTTCCAGAAAATCCTCGTCGTCGGACGGGTCCTCGGACGGGTCGTAATGTTTCGCATAGGGAGTCTTGGGCTCGGTAATCTTCATAGTAGAGGTACGATCCTGTTCCGTCAGGTACAGATTCGCCTCGTCCCACTTGAGGCGTTGTGACGATTCTTGACCATCTGGGTCGTGGGTGGATGAGCGATGCGAACCGGAGGGTCTAGTGGCCGAAGATGATGAGCGGTGATGCCCGGCATTAATTTGCGTGTTGGCGAGTGATTTCTTTGCCAGACATGGACCTCTCGCGGCCTTGTCGTGGAGATATTGCTGACGTTGTTGGTGGCGGCGACGTATGAGACGGGGTGTGCTTTAGGATGCCCTTTGGGCGTTTGGCATCGTGTCCCACTGGAGAATGCAGCGGCGAGGGCTCGACAGCGGAAGCCATGATGAAGGATCCCTTAGTCATTTGAAATAATGAGCTAATTGTTTCTCATGAAGGACAGATTGGTCCGGAAAAAGACGACGACGTACAAGAGATGCGGAGGCTAGAGCCGAGTCTGGGGCTTGCAGCTGATGGCTGAAGCTGCGATGTGCAGGGCGAACAAGATCACGAGGTGGTTCAGGTGGAAGCTCAAGTGGTAGTAGCTGGTAGACACTCGTACAAATGCGCAGGATAATGGCTCACGATGGTGGCAGAGGGGCAGGGTTTGGCTGGCGGATGAGGAGAGAGAGAGGAGGTTATTGGGGGTCGGAAGGGAGATGGATTTAATAGAGGTGAAGAGTGGCGCACACTAATAAACGCGGGGGCAGGCAGTTCAAGACAAATTAGGTGGGCCCGGGCCAGACTTGATCCAGCGTCCAGCACTTCAGAGTCACCGAGTCGTGTGGCCCATCAGCGTGATCCAGCATCAAGACACATTCCAATTCTACTATTTCATCACCTGAAATCCGTCCATTGTTCCTGTCAGTTTCAGGGTCCGACCCACCACCACCCGCCGCCCATTGGTACTTTTGTTCTCGTGAGACGAGCCACGATTGCTGACCTGGGTCTCATTACAACAGCGTTAATCCGTACTGCCAGTCTCTCTAGAGATCCTTGACATCAGACTCAGGCGCATTCAAGATGGCCATCAGGGCTCTCAATATCTGATACCCGGTCCGCCAACATACACTCTTCTCCTGCTCGCCCTCCCATATATCCACACAATTCACGAGCGTCTCGAGGATGAGTTGCCGCGGGGAATCAAGCAATCCGACGCGGCGGCACCGCTCAACGGCGCATCCTGTCGCAGCATGTGCACACAGGTGGTCAGCGTAGCTGAGAATATATCCAACACAAACGGCCGCCCTACAAGATCGTAGCGCTGCGCCGTGTCCGAGCACCACCACAGTTCGCGGTAGTTGAAGAGGAGTGCGAGCGAGCATTCCAGCGACGACCAGTACGATTCGGGAACAGGCCTGGTCCTTCGGCATGGAGAGCGAATGGCCTATGCATCACCATTAGGCAGCGCCTGAGGAAGATGTCGACTGTGATGCGCTGCAGGGTGCTTGGCAGACCCGGCGAGCATGCCCTACCAGTTCGCGCAGTTGCACGCTGTACCGCAGCACGTCGGGATATGATATTGGCTCTTGTTTCGAGTTCATTTGTATCAGCACGCTGAGCACGATGGGGAGCGCCTGGGATAAGACAGCTTGAAAGTTCTCGGGGCACCCCATTGCGCCATACGGTAAAGGCCGCCTAGTTCATCTGGACGGGTAAGTGGTGGCATGCCCGTACACATGGACACCTTGATGTCGAGGTAAAGAATGGTCAGCCAGAGCTTACGCCTGGCTTCTCTCTCCACCGGATCCAGTCCTTGCCCATCGTTTTCGTTGCGGTCCTGGGGCAAGCCGTGGTAGAGGGCTAGCCTTACCAGCAATCCCAGCAGCGTGTAGGATGAGTCCATGGCCCAGCAGGTGGCATTGCAGACTTGCTTGGCCACCACCATCAATGTCATGGTCCGCACTGTGTTGAGTGTGGGCCGGAACATGAAGGGTGTCTGCATGATTGAAGCCTCGGCAGCCATCATGAACTCGATGGCGATTGGGGAATCGCCCCCGGCTGTGAAGCAGCCCAGTCCCAAGACCATTAGAAACTGAGCCAACCAACACAGGCCGACGCACTGAGGGTCCTGCCAGTAGCGTGTTAACTCGTCTCGAAAGGAGGGAATATCCAGCACGGGGTTGACAACTTCGAGCATGTCGCGGTAGCAGGCTATGTACTCGTCTACACGGTCCCTTTCGCTGGCGATCAGCCGGGTGATGGCGTCGCGAGCAGAGTATTTACTCGCTGCAGGGGTGCCAAAGGGAAAATTTGCGGGAAGGAAAAGTTGGCCAAGCAGGCATTCGTGGCCACGCCTTCCAAGATGGATGCCAGGAGATTTTCCAATTGGTGTCAATGATCCGATCTAGACCGTCCATGTCAATCGCAACTTCTTACTAGGCGGCAGGCCAAGGCCACGAACCGAAATGCGAAGCGCGGAAGGAAGCTTTACGTACCTTGGCCATCAAATCTCGCCAGTGGCTTGAACCTCGCACTTTGTGTGTGATATGCCATGTTCCCGATTGTGGTGATTTGCGGTCTGGCTGTGTAGGGCCTCCCGCCGGAGCTGCCGGACAGGCAAACTTTCCACCATTTGGTCCCTTGTTACAACTGTAGTAACATTCTCGGCCACTGCCGCTGGACTTGCATCGGCCACAGGGAGCTCTTTGTCACATTTGACTTTGAGACGGTGGCAGCGAAGGCAGCTTAGACAGTTCCGTTTGCGCTTGCGCACGATGCGTTGGCTTTCCTGAGGTAACCAAGTGCTGGCTGCTGGATCAGGGAATGGCGCATTATCAGCGACGTCGGCCGGTTGATCAGGATCCGGGCTCTCCGTTGATTCTCTGGGTGACATGAGACCGTTTGCTCCCTCTTCATCATCAGCATCAGCATCAGCATCATCATTATAGAGGAGCAGAGGTAGCTGGGATGAGTTCTCATCTGCCGCGAAAGGGTCGTCTGTGAGGGTTGCTCCAGATACAAGCTGCAACGGGTGGCCGTGGTCTGTAGCGGTAACAGTTGCGCCGGTAGACTGCAAAGACATTCCAGGAGGTGTCGAGACGTACGAAGGCACGCTTCCAGTCTTGAACAGCGCCAACAGCGAGGCGTGGCTTGTGGGTGGCGCGGAAGAGCAATGAGCAGCAGAGGATGCCGATGTGGTTCCAGGAACACTGAAGCTGCATTGAACTCCAGCTTGCAGACACCGGGTGCATGAAGGCTTGACCAAATCACAGCGCCTCTTGAAATGGCGACATCTGCCGCATGTCTTGACCTCCCGCATGACGGGCTATAGTCAAGGAACGAGGCAGCCTGGGTAGAAAGCCGTCTGTTTGTGAGAGAGCGTGACGGGGTACCAAGAAGTGAAAAGGGGAGCTGAGACTAAACCGCAGAGGGATTGTAGCGATGCAGACGCTCACTCAAGGCGGCGCCTTTCGGGGATTTATGTACTGTGCTGGGACTCAGTCCCTTTACGACGCAGCTAGCCTGTTGTGATGTTTCTTATTTCTCCGCAGCATACTCCTCCGTACTCCCGTACTTGATACGGCAATCGAAGATGGCGGGAATCCGGAATCGGAATCGGAATCTGCCCGGGCGTTATCTGCGACGCAAAAATGCTCCAAGCATTCGACCCCGAGAAAAGATGGTCCCTGACGCAACCCATCTCAATGCGATTTGCTCTCGGCACAATTCCATCTCTATTATAGTCTGGCCGAGGAGGTGTTTACCATTGTCCAATGGCGGCTCTGCAAAATTAGACGCGATACGACATGAGTCGGTTCGCGTCAATCCCAGCGTCAATTCCGTGGAAAGTGACTGACCAGTTGACGGGCGTTTGTCCAGAAACAACAGCCCTTTTGGAAGTAGCCGGATCCAGTTCGACTAGCTCTTCGTCTAGCAACTTCCCATATCAACCATCTCTATTAGTTCATTGCCTAAGATAAGCCTCTTGATCGTCTTGATCGAGAGGTTGGTGGCCGGCGCTTGTTTGGCCACTGGCTTGTCCCTTTCCAATCCCGACGTTACCTCGCCATGCCCTCATACACGGGAAGAGTATGTCATGTGATCTGATTCTTTCAATCACACAAGTCCAAGACCGAGAAGCTGTTCAACCTTGGCGCCACGGTGGCAACTCTACGGGAGGGGATTCGTTGCGAAAGAAGAACCGCCCTCCACTACTTTCCTGTTGGAATACTGCCATGAACGAGAGGAAGGAAAAGAAATGTTGGAAAAATGAGACCGAAAACGAAAGAATTGTGTCACTGGGATTTCCCTCTCTATATGGATTACGAACAACCCAATTTTCCTCTTTATGCGACGAGTTTACCCGCGGTAATACCCTACCTACTGCATGACCACTGCAAACTACGTTCCAGGTACTCTTCGAGACACGCGCTGCGCCGGGACAAGCAAACGGGGCGAGCAAAACCAAGACGCCTTTTTCCAAAGACAAGATCATCAAGATCATGACCACTATTTCTCCGTCAGCCTCACCATATTGCGCTCTCTCGGCCGGATGCTACCCCATCGCATATATAAGACCGAGACGGCCCTGCCATGACCGCCATGACCGCCATGACCGCCGTCACCCGCACATTAGCTTCGTCCACGGTGCCCGTTGCGACTAGTCAATCATACTAGCCAGGATCTAGGCCCCGTAGCACCGTTTGTAGAAATGCCCTTGACCATACTACAAGGAGAATAACCCGTTTCTGTCACGCCAAAGTATCTCCCAAGCTTGCACATTATCGTCCGGAAGAGGTCAATTGTTCCCAGTACTTGGGCACCATTCGGTCAAAAGCATCCTGTTACTGTATTTGGGCGCATCCAACTAATTGTCTTGACTGCAACACACTGAGTGTGTGAAGCTAACCTCAGGCTAACCTCAGGCGGTGCCGAACATCAATTCATCCAAGGTTTCGCGCATTGCTCGTCGCATATACTTTTTCCATTGGGGACATCACCTGTTGAATTGGCATTTGGGGGTCAGGAGTCGTTGCCGAGATCATCACCGTCATCACCGAGCGGTACGTCAAGGAAACTTATCGACGCATTCCGATGCACCATTTGACCATCTTCGTTACACAGCTACTTCAGGCAATGCAGCCCATCGTCTGTTTCCATTTTTGAGAATTTCTGACAGCTTTTTAGGGACTAAGTTGTCATCTTCACGCACGGGACAAAGAAAGTGAACTCTTAGGTATGTCATTTGATCTGTCCTGACTCCCGAGTGCTTTCTTCGGTGCCTTGAATGTGCCCAAGAAGAGGGGCTGGTTTGACTCCGCAGATTCCAAGTCCTTCAGTTTCTGCTTTTTGTGTGTGTGTGTGTGTGTGTGTGTGTGTGTGTGTGTGTGTACTTCTCATTTCTTTCTGGCTCTGGTATCCGGCGCGCAACCGTGATATGAAAGGAAGGGTCGTGTGCTATCTATCCCGCGCGCCTTCCTCGCCTTGGACTGGACTGTTCACCCCAATTCTGCGTGGGCTTTGGCTTCCAAAAAGAAAAAGAAAAAAAAGGTTCATGTTTCGCCTCGCTTCGTCTTCTTTCTTTCTTCTTCTTCTTCTTCTTCTACCTTTACGCGTTCCACCTTTGCCGTTACGTTCCAGGGCGAGGCCTATTTCCATCTAAAGAGCCTGTATTATCTGTTATGGGCATTTTTCTGCAAGTATATCAACATGGAATCTCTTACTCGAATCATTACAAACATTCGGAATGACCTTGTGTTGGCTTCAAAATCGCCATCGCGGTCGCGGTGGCCATTCTCGTCGCTGTCTTAATGTGAGTTGCACTCAGCACTTGAACATTGCGAAAGACGGGGCTGTCACAAGATGCTAATATCTTCGTCTATCAGTTTATTCACAGGATTTGCTCTCTATCGTCGATTGGAGCGCCGGCGCCGCAAGCAAAGGTTATGGAAACAGCCTGAAACGCGACCTGTCCACCAATTGATTGCACGTCGTAGGCTTCGACCGTTCGTTCGTCGAATTGCAATCGACACGACAGTTGGATGGTATAGCGCTCATGCACGAAGCGAAGGTCAGATAGACAAGGGTCATTGGTGAGCCAAGCAACCTGTTTCCAGGGTCGGCCAAGATGGTTGATAGTTTCAATGCGCTCGATAGTCCTCTATGCGATAAACCTCTTGTTACCGAGCTTCAAGTGGAAAAGAAAGCATCACACAACTACTTGAGAAGATTTTTCAAGAAGCTCATCTCCGGTCAAGTGTTCCTGGTCTCTCTACGCTCCAATAATGTAACATTGCTACTAAAGAACTCAGAGACACGCTCTCGTCAGCGAACATCCTCACGAACACGGGCGAGCACGTCTTCTAGTGAGGAAGAGGAACGGAAGGCAATAGCTGATCTCAAATCCGTACGCTTCGCAAGTGAAGTTTCACAACTTCTCGGTTGTGGTCATATGTTTCATTCAGCATGTTTGGTCAACTGGTGGCTCGAAAAGAGAGGATACTGCCAGGTTTGTGGACTTGAATATTAGAGCTCCAGGATCGCAGCAAGGCGTGATATCGTGCGAGCTGCCTATCATGGAGAAGGTTCGCCACACAGAGACTTGGTCAGAGTCTGAGCAACTCTAGACAGATTTTTCAAGGTTTGATTCTATGATGAGCGAAATGATGGGGATAAATGTTTAAATTGGCGTTATTTGACAGCGCACGCGTCAGATGGGGTTCGGATAGAATATGAATAGAAGAACAGCGTTGATGTCGTTCAAGGGCGGAGCACCTGCGACTTGAAAATCTGTGGAGAGTTGATCATCGAATGTACGGAGTAACCAAACAGCCGCCTAATAAGGTGCCCCCATACTATAGCGGGACTCGATGGCCGGGGTGCTGAGATTGTTCTGATAAAAATGGCAATTACCCCGAGTGGGGTGGATGACGGCGGGTGGCTGCTTCCCAACTTCCAAGTTCCGAGCTCGCGCTGCGTGCGGCTTTTCATCGTCGAATCATCGATGACGGCCGATCCGTAGTTGGAACTTGGAATCGAGCATTCCCGCCGGCGATCGAGTTGGAGTTGCTGTTGTGGCCTATGATTATGTATTGTCTATTTTGTTAGGAACACCTTATTAGGGGACTGCACGGATTAGTCCGTACATGACGCGCTTTGCCTGCTGTAGGTACAAAGGCAAAGCTGCATCTTGGGGCTTTGGTCATGATATCATTGGCTGGCGCTCCCACGCCGGAGGCAGCTTCGAAACTGACGTCGCTGTATCGCGTCATCACTCTTTGGCCTTGTCTTGGAATGTTGTTTCAACAAAAACAACAAGTTCTGGTCGAACCCTGCCTGCTAGCCCGCCTATCAATTTTGCGAGACTCGTCAATACCAATTTTGCTCACGCTTACACGCACCCTTGGACACTTTTTGATTGACCCATCACTTTCGGCATAAAGTATCCCAAAGAGCTTGCCATTGCCAGTTGGCCATGGTCGCTGTCGTCGCCGTCCTAGCCCGCCCTCTCATGCATGCGCTCCGTCCGTCTCGCAGTTGTGGTGCAGTGCGCACCGCGAAGAAGCAAGTTGCTTCTCAACTCACCTTGTAGACATTCCTTGTCACAAGTTGCGACCATGGCGCCAAAACGGAAACGTGCGGAACCACATCCCATGCCGCCAGCCCCCGAGCCGTCGAGCCGGAGGAGAAGCAGTAGACGGATCAAAGAAGAAGATGCCTACGACAAGGCCCACGACAAGGAAGCCGATTTGGTTGCCAGCAATCAGATCGGCGGGGCGTTGTCGTCAAAAGAGGCCGTGGAACGAGCGAGGCACACTCTGTCAGAAATGGAGCACAAGTTGCTTGATGAGGCGAAAAGACAACGTCTGGCGATCGAGGCGTCTGACTTGGCCAGCATTGCAGCAGACGAGGATGCTAATAGTGCCGACACAGTCATTCAAGGTTCAAAAAAACGTCCCGGTGCACAATCCGCTGCTCACCTCGGCGAGAAAAAGGTCAAGATGGAGCCCGGCGCGCCAGATGACGGTGCCTCTTTGGACGACGAGGTAGGTGATCGAGGACCCAGACGTCCACCACCAGTGAATAGTGACCGTCTTCCCTTGCCGTGGACAGGCCGACTTGGCTATGTAAGATCTAAGCCTTTCTTTCGCACGAGGAGGCGCGTTGGCTAACGATGCGGTTGGTAGGCGTGTTTGAATACGTATCTTCGTGCCGCGAATCCACCTGTTTTTCGTCGAGAACTTGCCGGATAAGTTCTATTCTTGAACACCAATATCCTTTGCAAGACCCGACGCAGCCCGAACACCCGACAAAGAACCGCCCCGACAAAACTCAGCAGCCAAGCGTGGAGCGCGGTCTCAAGTACGTCCAGAAACTTGGACTGAGCAATGCCCAAGATATAGTCAAGATGATTCGGTGGAACAACAAATATGGAGTCAAGTTCATGAGACTGAGCAGCGAGATGTTTCCGTTTGCCAGCCACGAAGAATACGGATACAGTTTGTCTTTGCGGCTGACGTCTTGGCTGAAGCGGGCAGGGTTGCTTCTGAGCTCGGCCATCGACTCACTACGCACCCTGGACAATTCACACAAATCGGGAGCCCACGCAAGGAGGTGGTGGCAGCCTCGATGCGCGACTTGGCATACCATGCTGAGATGCTTACCCTTCTTCGCCTCTCAGACCAACTGGATCGAGATGCCGTCATGATCTTGCACATGGGCGGAGTGTACGGAGACAAGGAAGCGACGCTGGATCGCTTTCGCCAAAACTATTCCAAGTTGCCCGCGGGGGTGAAGAAGAGGTTAGTATTGGAGAATGACGACGTCTCGTGGAGCGTGCACGATCTTCTCCCCGTTTGCGAGGAACTCAACATCCCCTCGTGCTGGATTACCACCATCACAACATTGTGTTCGACCCCATCGTCCGTGAAGGTACGCATGATATCATAGGGTTGTACGATCGCATCAAGACCACCTGGTCCAAGAAAGGCATCACTCAAAAGATGCATTACAGCGAACCAACAGCACCGGCTGTCACGCCGCGTGACCGACGCAAACACTCCCCGCGCGTCAAGACTCTCCTCCATGCGCCAACGACATGGATCTCATGATTGAAGCCAAGGACAAGGAACAGGCTGTCTTCGAGCTCATGCGCACGTTCAAACTTCCGGGCTGGGACTTGTTCAATGACATGGTACCTTACGAACGCGATGATGAGCCTAGAAAGGCAGTGCTGAAGAAAACCAAAAGGCTTGCCAGGAATAAGCAGCAACAGGATGGAACTGCGCCGGATGGCGAGATTGAAACACCGGAGCGTTTGGTGAGTGCAAACGACATTAGCATGGGCGGCGCATGGAGCAGAGTGTACTGGCCGGAAGGCATGGAAGAATGGCTCAGGCCAAAAGAGAGAGGTGAAGCCAAAGGATGGAGCTAAAGCTAGTATCCCGAATGGACTCAAGTGTGAGGATGAGGGAGACTGAGGGAGACTGAGCTAGAGGACTGCAGAACATGGTAGTAGATTGACACGGTGTAATCCGGCTTCGGGAGGAAGCCAGCAGGAAAGAAATGAACCCCTTGGTCACATGTACTATGTAAAATGATTCTTGTAGTTTGATGACCATGGTAAAAGTAATGATAATCAAAGTGACGACCTGATGGGTTTCTATGGACGCGGCGACTTACCATGCTGCTCGTGACACGCGGCCGCCGTCTCCACATGGCACAAAATTCAACCTCTTCAAAACCGCTCCAGGGCAAATTCCTCATCATAATCAGCCTCGTTGCCGCAATACCTCTCAATTCTTGATCAAGATTCTCGAAACCTTCGCAGAGATCCTCGCACAATGGCTTCCGTCGATTTTGAGGGCAGAACCGCTGCTTTTTTGCACTGGTTTAGAAGCTTACCAGGGCCGTATTTTCCGACGCCATCCAGATCGCCGACTTGCGATGTCGCGGTGCCGGGCGTGGAATCGGTACATGATGCCCCAGTGCAAGTGAATTTTTTAAAAATTTTTTTTTCCGACCGGAAATGCCGGGCTGACATGAGTCCCAGTTGCCACGCGAGATATTCCCGCCGACACTACCTTGTTCACCATACCGAGGAGTGCAATCATCAACTCCGAGACCTGTGGTCTCAAAGAGCGGGTGCCCGCTCTGTTCGAGAGTCGCGGTGATGAGGATGATGAGCAGCCCCTTGACTCATGGAGCTCATTGATACTCATCATGATGTACGAGTATCTCCTCGGCAACCGATCCGGGTGGAAGCCCTACATGGATGTCTTACCGGACGCGTTTGACACACCAATGTTCTGGTCCGGCGATGAGCTGTCGCAGCTCCAGGCCAGTGCGACGGTGAACAAGATTGGCAAGGACAGTGCAGAGGAAATGTTCCGGAGTCGCCTGCTGCCAGCTATCCGCGGCAATCCCACTATTTTCCACTCCAGCGGAGAGTATAGCGACGAAGACCTTGTGAGATTGGCACACCGAATGGGAGCACCGTCATGGCGTACGCGTTTGATTTGGAGAGTGATGACCAGGAAGATGATGATGAGTCAGACGGCTGGATGGAGGACCGGGAAGGAAAATCGATGATGGGCATGGTCGCCATGGCGGATATCTTGAATGCCGATGCTGAGTTCAATGTATGGCACACAGATGAGAAAAAGGGGGCCCTGAGAAGAAGAGGACAAGATCCAAGGTCATCCAGGGATTGAATGAATTTGGTTGCTAATTCCGTCATTTCCCCAACAGGTACATGTCAATCACGGTGACGACGAGTTGACCGTCACGACGTTGCGCGACATCAAGGCAGGAGATGAGATTCTCAATTACTACGGCCCGCACCCCAATTCAGAGCTGCTCCGTCGGTACGGGTACGTCACGGACAAGCACTCAAGATACGACGTGGTGGAGATCCCTTGGAAGTTGGTACAGAACTCACTTATTCCTGAACTGGGGTGCCGCAGGAGGCCATAGGAAAGGCGGTATGCAAATCTGTGAAAGGCGACCTGACGGTGCTTGTTACATCAGGCTAATGACAATGTGGGCAGATGGAGACAATTGATGAAGACGAATTAGAGGACACGTTTGTCCTGGAGCGAAATTCAGGTGAGCCCGACGCAGATGGCACTTTTGCCTCTGCCGCATTGGTAGAGGACATGCCAGAGGACTTGAAGGAGCAACTGAAAGCCGCTCTCAAGGCATTGCAAAATCTGCATGGTACCCTCATCCCCAATAAGAGAAAACGGAACGACGTCCTGAAGTCGGCCGTGGTCGGAGCCCTCCGATCAGTTGCATCGCGATACTCGACGACGGCGGGTGAAGACGAAGAGCTTCTCAAACATGCCGACCTTGACCGCCGTCACCGAATGGCAGTAATGGTCAGGCTGGGCGAGAAGCGGCTCATCGAAGAGGCATGCGCCCGATTCTCGGGAGAAGCTGCCCAAGATGCACCGGACGCGCATCTCTCGGAGACCAAGAGGACCAAGCGAACAGGGTAGGTCATTCTTACGATGATGGCAAAGAATTGAAATTGACAAAAATAAATCGACGAATTGTCTGTCGTAGAGAGGACCTTCCGTGAGCACGTGATGCTAACAAGAGCTATGCATGCCGATGGGCAGCAACATGGAATGAATTTCCCAGCTTTGTCGTGACAGGAATTCAGCCGGCTGTTGGACCAGAACCATGCCGTGTTATTTTCGGTGAGCTTTCCACGCTGTAGGAAGATTCATTGGACACTCCTACGTAGTCGGGGACCAACTCGTCACCACCGGTCAGACTTGAGACGGCTGGTTTTCCGGCATCTTTGTCTCGGATCCAGCCCTCGGCGCCTTTCTCAAGTCCTGGAGGATTCAGCAACGCCCTCCTCCGGCCGGCCTCGCACCTGTGGGCCATGACTGTTGGGAATTGGTGCAGCGATGGGTAGGTAGGTAGGTAGTACATTGTTCCTGCTGGGCTATTTGCTCTCCGCGTCCGTTGGTCCATCATTGCATGTCCCTGACATGGCGTACGCGAAACAAACACATTCTTCAGTCCCCGCCACCAGGACTTGTACTCCTTTTCTCAACATTCTTTTGTTGTATTTCATTTGTGCTTGCCTGAGTCAAGATTGCTGCTACTCCGTGGAGCTACACTTCCCTGAAGACCCGTGGCCTCGTCTTCCCGCTCAGTCCCGCCATTATTTTTCCAGCTTAGGTTCGCCAGCACCTTGCTTTTTACACATAGTACTTGCGCACGCACGCACGCACGCACGCACGCACGCACGCACGCACGCACGCACGCACGCACGCATCTTCAACTCCTCTGTCTGATTCTCCAACATTCGGAAGCCGTGTGCGTGGGTTGCAATGTCACGATTTCATAGCTGCTTGGGCTGCAGAGGTGATTGAATCCCCAGAATATCTTGCTCTAAAGCAATCACCTCTCAGACGGCGTCGGGTAGTCGGACGGCGATGTCGCCGCTTTGGGTGATGTATCTGACCCATGGTAAGGACGGATATTGTAGCTGTGAATGTGTTTGTCAGAAGTTTTCCACAAGTGTATCGCGTGGTATAATATCCTTCTTTTTCCCTCATTTCCATGGGACGGGAAAAGGCGGGGTGAGTCAAGAGCCTTCCAGCACATGCATACCTTTGGTTCCGTTATCTTTAAATACCGCACTTGAATCCCGCTTGTAGTAAAGTAGGGAATTTCAAATTTCACTTGAATGGGTCGCTTCGCGCCCTTGCCCAGGCCCCCTACGCCGCCCATGCTGCCGCCGAATCCTCCCGTCATGCCACCCCCGTGTTCGTCGTCGCCCCGTACGCTGGGGAGACCGAGCTCTGCGCGCATGAGGAATTCCTTTGGCCGCCGAATTGCTTGATTTTCCATACAATGGCGCTCTGCTCAGGCGCGTAGTGCACGGAACCGATATTCGTTCTGAAGCGGGGCGAGTCTGCGTCGTCGGGAACAGGGATGATGACCTCGACGTTGTTGGCTGTGCTGCGGCGCTTGAATTGCGCTCTGGCCTTGAGCATGTATTCGATTCGCGAGCCAGAATGGGATTCCACGACGCACTCTACCCAGATGAGGGGCTTGACTTGTGTGTTGAGTCGGTAGGACATGAGCTCGAACTCGCCGTCGGGAGGATGAAGCTGATGGTGCGGTCGTTTTCAAAGCGCGACAGCCGGACGCACTGATGAAACTTGACGTCCTCCATCTCAATCGACTTGCCTCGCGTCGTCCTCCCCGTCGTCTCAAACATGACCTTGTCGTTCAGGCCAAGTCGCAGCTCGGGCATACCGCTAAGGTAGCACTTCATCTTGATGGCACCGAGAATCTCGCTTCGCAGCACGTTGCCGTCCGCGCTGACCAGCAAGTTCAGACTCTCCACGACATCCAAAAACACCTCGTTCTTGCGGTATCGAATGCCTTCTGACCGCCACGATACCGAGTTGGTGACGGCGATGGGGGACGAGCCTGGATCTCGAGCTTGTGCGATTCTTGCGTGATGTATTCCTGGAGGATTTTCGACTCGGTGGTCTGCGGGTATCCAAAGTCCATCATCTCGTCGAGCAGCTCGTATATGATGACGAAGTTGTCGCGAATGGATTCTTCTTCAAGGGCTTTGAAGTACTCGGTGAAGACTTCGACAATCTTGTGGAGAAAGAGGAGGATTTCGGCAGCGTTTGTATTGCGTTTGGTCAAGGCGAGAAGATAGAGGTTGTTGTGACGGATGTAGAGGTACTATTCCAGTTGGTGCCAAATATGCATGTTAGTCCCTGGCCTCGTTTTGAATCTTTGGCTTAAGGGGACTGAAAAGAGGTTGCCATGACGCAAACATACGTTGATTCCTTCGTGGGAAAAGCATGGCGGTACGGCAGATGATTCTTCTTCGGCTTCGGAAAGTAGGATAGGAAATTCTCGACGGCAGACATGGGGACGTCACCTCTGTAGTTACGGCAAAGAAGGGTCTATAGAGGAGGACGTGCCGTTATGATCAGTATACTTGTTTTCACTGGGATTTTTATTTCCGCCATTGACAACCAGGAAACTTGCTGCTCACCTTGCCCTTGAGGTCTAAGAAGAAGATTGCTGAGGCCATGGCTGTGGCTGTGACTGTTTCGTGAAGGTGAAGACGGCGCGCCGGGACGGAGCAATGAAGAAGCCGAGCGAGGGGTTGTTGAGATGCCCTTGGAAAGGGGAGGCAATCAATTGGCACGCGGGCCAGGGCGGAGGAGTTGAGTAGTTTGGCAAAATGCTTCGTCATGGGGCAAAGTTCGGAGGTGCTGCCTTGGATATACGACCCGGCGTGGTCATCCAAGGTTATGATGCTGGAATCTGACTGTCTCCTTTGTCACTCGCGCTTCTCACTGCAATAAGCAGCCAAGCGGTGTCACTGTGTCATGGGTCCGGCAGAGCTACGGTAAAACTGTTCTTTCCTTGGGCCAAGTCATGGTGAATCCAGGGTCACGTGTGGTATGCTGGAACCTGCGGATTTTCTCTTCATCCACTTTAAAAATATCATCTGAGCGATCGGCTCGTTCAACTTTTCTCTTCCTCCTCAACGCACCCTCTAGACAGTGCAGACCATCCCCAAGCCTGTGTTTGACGCGACATTCTGTCATGTCGTCTGCGGAGCCGTGGATGAGAGCTGCGATTTCGTGGTGCGGAGAAGGATGAATTTTGTTGGTTTCATTAAGAGCTGCCCGAGTACTTTTGCTTTCCGTAGCTCGGGCGGCGTCAGAGGAACCGCACATTTTATGTACACTCAATGCCTTGAGCTTGCTTCCTGACATGATGGCCACGGGCTTGTTGGCCAAAGGTCCCTGGGCGACGTTTTCGCGACAACTTTACGACACGGTACTATGGGGAAAACCTCTCCAAGACTCTCCAACTGACACGTCGCGAGCTGTCTGGCGACTTGGGTCGTTCCGCAAATCTCGCCACGAATTGAAGTATCCCCAAATAGTTCTGCCCAGGTGTTTGGTACCCGGTATGGCGCATTACGTGACAGAGTTGCGCCACCCTGACTGAAATTGCTCACCGCGTGCTCACTTCATGGTCTAAAAACGTGTACACTTGGAATAGAAACTTACTTCCCGTAATCCGCATGCCTCCTATAAATCTGTAAGATGAGCTTGAGATCTTCCCAGTACGTCTTGCTGCGCGACAACAGTTTCTTCAGATTGGAATAACTACGTGTCAGTGTGTCGAGTGACATCGGTCACCCAAGTATCGTTGAAATGCTGCTAGCAAAGTACCAATCCAAGGTGGGCTTAGTTCATTGAGCCGCTATCAAAAGACAGCCTTAGTTAGGTCCACCTCCCTTTAAGACACGGCATAGCGTAATAACAGCTGTTAAGGTGAGCCAAAGGTAGGGACAGGCGACGAAATTCTCCTGGACATTTTACATAATGTAGTCAAGTACCAGGGCCAGAGGCGGGCCCGGCACCCAGCAACCGGACATCGAATGAGACTAGGCTGGCGCTTGTGAGTGGTCGTTACATGTGATTTCCCACCGCATTTGCTAGGGCCCGGCAAGCAGAAAGCGACGGCAGCTGACATGGCCCTGATTTGATAGCCGACATGCACGTGCTTGTGTGGGAATGAATGGGGTGTTGCATCCGCGCAGAGAAATAGCGGGCGCGAGGCATTGACGTCAAAAAGGCCGAGCGAGGGTGAGAGAGCGACAAAAAGAGGATGACAGGGCGAATTTGCATGTGCCCTGCGATCTATTGACACTGAAGCGACGCTGGGATCGACCATCTAAGACACGGCTCACAATGTAGACGGAATGGGCAATTGGACGGCGATCTTCGTCGACTAAAGGTGCTCCTGAAGACGGACTTGGCTGTGGCTAGTCCATATCTGCAAGATGTTGAATGAGGCACATAGTTTGATGAATGATTTCTACCCCGTACCATGGCCGGGGTTTCGCTGCGTGGCATGTGCCTGGCCCGATTTTGTTGGGGAAAGAGCAGTTGCACCACTGACTCGGACTCGACGAGAACCATGACCATGACCGTGACAACCACATCCAGAAACAAAAAAAAGAGGATGTAGCGATTAGCTGGACCCAGCTGCCCAGCTGCAGACGAACGAACCAGCGAGCCAACGAACGATGGGTCGGTCGGTATGGCGGGAAGCAGGGACGAATTGAGACCGATGGGGATGGGAAACTGTGGGAAAAAGAAGAAACTGTGGCTCCGGTACTCAGTGCGCCTCTCAGCCTCCGCAGCAGGATGGCAGGGTGGCAGGTGGCAGGGAGGACTCGCTCCGTCACATGCTCGCCCCCGTCGCTGTCAGATCCGTCGTGCGCTTGTCGTGAAACCGCATCTCCCTGATCCTCTCGAGCCGGTCTTTGCGTCTTGCGTCTTGCTTCTTGCGTCTTGCTTCTTGCGTCCCAGCACAACTCACTAATTGCAAGTCTGGTGCAGTGCAGTGCAGTTCATGCTCTTTACTTGGCCATCTTCTCTTCTTTTCCCACCAACTCTGGCAGACCCTTGGTTAGGCCTTGGCTTCTGATCTAGCAAGCAAGCGCCTTGTCAATACTCCACCCTCCAGACAAACCCTGCCATCCGCCATCCCCTAGAGAGAACGTCCTTGACGCTTCTTTGGACAAGCATTACCGCCAATCCGTCATATCAGACTTATACCTCCATCGTTCTCTTCTCCTACTCGCCGACCTTGATTCCGAGTTGCATTCCCATCGCCACGGCGCCGCTGCTTCAATGCAGTTTTCACCCCTCCCGATTTCGATACTCTGTCGACCCGGCTTCCCCCTCTAGCCCATCACGACAATGACAAAATGCTACCGTCCATAAGCTCCGTCACCGGCGTTCACCCTCTTCGCGGCGAGGCGATGCGCGATTATTTAAATCGTCAACCCTCACACCAATCATTTAACAATTGGTCGCCGCTGAATGGTCCCTTGGCTTATCGACAACCGCCTCCTCCAATGAACTCGCACCGGTCTGACAGCCCCGCCACAACGATGGACCTGGACGGAAGTAATAGCGTCACCAGTGCTCCGTCACCAGATCGATACAGTTCAAACAACAGTGTGAATCTAGACGATCCCGATGTGCGACTTGCAGCAGAAGCCCTCGGTGACTTGCGAGCCGGTATGTCCAATACTTGAGCTTCATTATTGGGACCGATCATGGGTGTCCAGGTCTCTTGCAAAAAGGATTCGCAATATCATGTGCTAATGCATTTCTAGACTTTATTTCCTCTCCACCCGATGCCACCGGCCTCACAACGTCAAGTCCGAAGCTCAATGGCCACCAGAGAACGCCATCCTCGTCGCAAACAAGATCCCCACCCTGAACCCTTGTTGTCGCTTTTGACAACAGCTCATCCGCTCGTGGCCAGTACCATCGGTGGTGCAAGCACGGCATATGGAGGCGCAAAGAACTTCTCGCCACGTTTCAAATCAGGTGCCGAATATGTTGAAGGCTACCTCACTCCCTGGCTAAGACGGTCAACTCCGTTGGCCGTGTGACTGGTGTCGAGGGCGGCGTTCGATGGTTTCTTGGCAATAGACGGCAAGATGGCAGTGCCATCAGCAACGGCAATTCGAAGAAGCGGCGAAAAGTTGGCCAAGGAGATGAAGGTGCCAACAAGAAGACCAGGGAAATGACCAACGGGGAAATCGACATGTCTCAATCTACCCCGGAGCGATCGAAGATCATCGTCGGCAAGCACGGTGGACACATTGCCAGCCTATGACGAGATGCGATCCCCAGCATACAGCGAGACAGCACCGACCTCACAAGAAACTCTTCGCTCTTCTCCAGTCGGTGGATCCTGGCAGTCTCGCCTCATCATGTCGACATCCGGGCTCAGCGTTTCAATGAGTGCCGAGAGCCTCAAGAGCTTGAGATACTGCCTCATGTGGCTCCGCTGGACTAATGACCACATGGGCCAGGTGATTGGAAATTTGAAGACGACCTTGGAAGAATATGAACAAACCTCCGAGGCGCACCGAGCGACCTTGGGCTCCATGGATGCACGGCAGAACGGTGATGGAGCCGGCTCGGAAAAGAAGCAAACCGATAGACGCACGCCGGAGCAAGCCCGTACGGAACTGACAGCCAAGATCAACACGCTCAAGGTCGATGTGCTTAGGACTCTTCAAGAGACCATCAACACCGTGTCCAAGTACGCCGGGGTGCGTTGCCTGAGAATGCGCGCATCCTCGTGCGCCGCCATCTCACTAGCCTGCCCTAACGCTTCCGCATGGCGAGCATGACCGAGACCGCAGCCAGCGGCGACAAGGATAGCGATTCTGGGGTGCGAGAGGGTGCTCAAAGGTTTTGGTATTGGCCAAGGAGGGATTGGAGATGGTGACGCAAATCACGGGCGTCTTGGACGGCACCATTGTCAGCGCTGAGCAGTGGTGTGAGCGCATGGGAAAGCGAAGACGACCCGTGAATGACAGTGATCAGCTCGAGTCGTCGTCGCCTCGCTTTGATGCGCCCGCTACGGCTGCCGAACCCAACGGCGATGTAAAGATGGCCGCATGATCTAGGCTTCACGATCGACCGCCTTGATGGTGAATGCGGTTGGCAAGCATTATGGCCAGTAATGCTCCAACAGAACATACTCGACCAACGACGAAACGAATTCGGTTAGTCAGAAGCACTTTTGAAAAACGTTGCTGAAGAGCTGCGGCGTTGGTGTTCGGGACATGGGAATCTTTTGTGACGTTTGTCCATTCCCTGTGGATATTGAAAACCGTACCTGGCCGCGTGTTCCGCACAAAGACGCGTGTCACTTTAGTTCATTTTGCCATCTCGCGCATATTGCTTTGATTTTTTTTTAAGGACAAGATACCTTGAGTGTTTTATGTTGTCTTCTTTGTTTGGCGACGCAGGAAAGAAACTGTTAGGGTTACTGGGACCATTGATTCATTCCACCGCCCCTGGGTTCGGGAAAGGTATGACATTTGCGAACTGCCGTTTTGGGTTTTCCTTCTACTCACAATGTGTCTTTCCTTCTGTGTAACTCAATATGGCGCGCCGGAGGTCCGCGTCAGGTCTTGATTTGTTTTGTCTATACATTGGCGTTGAGATCAGGGGCGAGCCTAGGATGGCCGGGAGTTGTGCAAGCATGTAAGCTGATTAAACACTTTTGTCCAATCTATTGAGTAAAAGAATGGCTGCTTGATTGTGTCTGCGTACCCATCTGCGCCGTGAACTCGAGCCCGTATGCGCCGCAACGTTCCGTAGCACTGGTTCCTTCTCTCTGGAAGCACGTATACATGGATATGTGGGCATACGTGTGAACGAATGCATACTAGGTAGTCTGGACAAAGGAACATGTTTGTCAACATGACTACTATATATTGGGACATGTGAGCTTGGGCAATAATATGAAGAAGAAGAACGAATGCAAGACAACAAAACCGCCCCCTGCCGTCAATGGCGTCGTAGGGAGGAGAAGTCCCCTGTATTGCGCCAAGGCAGACCAATTTGTCGCGCTCTACCGCTTCCTCCACAGCACGGCTTGCATGACGGCGCGGACGCGGACGAGCAACTTTTCTTTCCCATCAAACGCCACCGGGGGTGTTGTCAGGTTCACGAGCCTCTATGTTCCGGGCGGCACTCTTCGAGACAGCGCTGCAACTCGGCCGTTTCGCCTGGTGTGGCTGCAGCAGCTTCTGTCTGTTGTGGACGATCTGAACTACCGCTATGGCATCATGGACCAAGATATTGCCGCGCGCAATCTGCTCATCGACGACAAGGAGAATCTTTGCATCTTTGACTTTAACTTCTCAATCATGATCAAGGAGCACTACACACCGGATCGCCATGACTTTAAAAGGCGTCGTCTTCACTTTGTACGAAATCATTACTCTGGATGAGCATTTCCGAGAAGTGCCCCATGCGGAGCAAGACGCTGAAGCTTTGCTGCGGCTGGAGTGGGTGAAGCACCCGGACGTGAAACTGGATAGCCCTGTGCAGGCTTTTCGCGAAGTGCTGGACACGTGGGTTACGGAGAGAAGGAGGCGAGAATTCAAGCTCGTCGACACATGCATACAGTGGCCGTGGATGCCGCAGGAGCCACCGGCGCCAGTGCTGGTCAAGGGGCCGGATGGAGCTATTCCAGGCACGGAAATGAGGTCTCTCCCGGTCTTGATTCGCGCCGAGCTGGTGGCAATGAACGAGCCGTTCTTCAAGTGGGAGCGGCCAGCAAGTTATCGGCTCAAAGACCTGCGGGAATAGAACGACTCTGAGCGCTGATAAATAAATAAAGAACAGGCAAAAGTTAAGCTATTATATAATAAAAGCTTGAAAAGTAAGTTATTAAGAACTAATCAAGACATAATTGTGAGGCGCTGTGCGCGGGGCCCACAGAGAGGACCACAGGCCTCATAATCAATTGTAAGGTGCAATGTTCGCAGCGGCTAGCATTGACGCATCTTTTGGTCTATTGGGAATTCTAGCACACCTTCTAGGTTCTTACAAATATAGTAATTAATATAGGGAAAATTACTACGGTCCGTAGTATAATTATTTCAACCTATTTATATACAAGCGAATATACCTCTAGTATAGCCTCGCCATAAGTGGGGCTTATAGTGCGATAGCAGTGCGTAATATAACTAATTATATTATGTGTATCCCTTTAGTAGCCTTACCTTTAGCTATAATTAACCTAAATAAGACTTAAAGGTCTAAAGGAAGTAACACTAGTAATCTCTCCTTTTCCTTTATAGCTAAAGAGCCTAAAAATATAATAAAAATTAAATTAAAGAAAAGTATATATAAGTAAATCCCTTAATTGGAATCTATAGCTTTAATTAGCTTACCTAGCCTTAGTTACTCTAATTAACCTAGTTATCTTAATCTGGTTGATTCTCCCTTTACCTAGCCTTACTAGTCTCTTAACCTAACCTTTTATATAAATTATTAATTTATTTAAATTAATTAAAGTTAAAAGAGCTAAATTTAGCAATACCTTTGTTATTATATTAGCTAGATTATTACCACTCTTAATTTACCTAACTGTTATAAACTAGCCTTATAGCTACTACACATAAGCGTTTAAAGTGTGATTATTATTCTTATAGAAGAAGAAAAAACTAAACTAAAGGTTATACTATATCCTAATTTATAGGGGTTATACCTAGTTAGTGTGTGGTTTACGCACTAACCTATATTTACCCTTATATAACCTATATATAACCTATACCCTTTCTAGACCTAATCTTGACCTAGACTTAACCTAAGCTTATAGCTTAAATTTATAATATATCCCCTTACTTACCCTCCCCTATTTCTCTTATATATAAGCAGAGTATTGTTTGTAGTTAGTGTAGTGTGTTTTGTAGTTTTTATCTTTAATTTTATATCTAGCTTATAATAAAAGATATTATCCTATAAATTACGTTATCTTATAGAGATAAATCCTAAGAAAAATACTATATATAAAGGTGGGTGTAAAACTGGGTCGTTTGGCCGTAAATTAGAAACACTACATTTGTAGTGAATTTTTAGTGCTAAAATGTAGTGAAATGTAGTTTTTCTAATTCATGGCTAAATGACCCACTTTTAGACCCACTTTTATATATAACTACATTATAGTTTTTAGTTATCTATCTAAAAAAGAAGTTTTATATCTATATATATTTTCTAAGATTAGATATGTATTATTTGTTAAAAAACACTACAAATGAATTGTTGTGCAATACTCTGTATATAAGTAAGTAAATAATAAGTATTATTGGAAATGGAAGGGGAATCTAGCTAGAGGGATAGGAAGACCTCCTAGTAGATTCCTTCTGCAGCGGCTTCTAGGTAACTAGATTACGGTAGATTCTTTAAGATAGAGAGCATAGATGGTTAAATATAGTTAATTTCTAACTAGATAGACAGTCTAATAAGTAATAAGAGGATTTTCTAAGTCCCCTTATAGACTTACTAACTATATTAGAGAAAAGGGTTACTAGAGGGGACTTAGGAGCTACTTTTTATTTTCTATAAAATTCATTTATATAGGAAAAGTAAAAATTAACTTATAACTATATAATCTAGCTACCTACGTAGCCTAACTAAGCACTTTAATATATAACCCTATAAATAAAATATACTATTAAATCCAGAAAAATTTAAGGATTTAAATAGTATATGTTAGCCTTTATATAACTACTAGTTCCCTAGTTATAGTTAATTTTACCTTCCTATAGGGTAACCTAGTTAGCTTAGTCATATAAGCCTATGGGTTAGTTGTGGGAACGCAGGTTACAACGCTGCAAGCAACGCCTATAACTAACGTTGCAATAACGCAACTAGGCAACTAGTAGGCCTATAAAATAGTGCTATAAATAGCATTATTTTAACACTCCTCTAGAAAAGTATAAGGTAACTAATTCGATGCCTAGACTTAGCTCTTTAATAGATATCTAAGTTAACTATAAATTCTAATATAATTCTAAGTAACTTTTTAACTAAATTAATTGTTATGGACTTAAGCTAGGAGCTTGGGTTAAGTCTAGGTTAAGGTTAGGTCTAGAAAGGGTGCGGATTATGCGCGGGTTATGTGAGGGCGGATGTAGGTTAGTGCGTAAACCACGCACTAACTAAGTGTAACCCCTATAAATTAGGATATAGTATAACCTCTAGTTTAGTTCTTTTCTTCTTCTATAAGAATAATAATTATACTTTAAATACTTATATATAGTAGCTATAAGGCTAGTTTATAATATTTATTATTCTTTACTATTTATTTATTATAGGCACTTAATAACTAGTAAAGGTACTATTATCCCTAGAGAGAATAAATATAAATAAGATAGTAATATTATAGGAAGTACTTAATAAGTAAGCTAAATAAATTAAATACCTAGTTAAGTAGTAAAATATAAACCTTAACCTAAATTAGCTAAAATAAAAACCCTTACTTATAGGGCCCTTATTTAATAGTAATAAAGTGCTATTTATAGTATAAAAGGGTCTTATAACTTATAAGCTATTAATAAATAAATACTTTATTAGAGATAAATAAGACTAGTAGTTCTTTATTTACTAAAACCTCTTACCTAAGGTCTAGGCTTATATTACTTCTTACTTTAAAAAGGCTATTTCCTAGACTTTTAACTAAGGGTATTTCTTACTTACCTAGGGAAGATATTTAATAACCCTTATTAATAGGAAATAGCTATTACTAAACTTAACTAGTTAATATAGTATTAGAATAAGTATTTTAGTAACTTCTATATTTAGTTTAAATAGAAATTAGTACTTACTAAGGGTTAGGCTAGAATAACTCTATAAAGTTAGCTAAATTATATATAGTACTTAATAAGTAAATAAGAGACTATAGTATTAGCTAAGATATACCCTAGGTAAATTATATAGTAGCTATAGCCTACTACTATAGTATATTATTAGATATTAAATCTTATTACTTAGAGGAAAAACATTAGTTATATAAGCTTACCTTACTAGTAGCTAATATAGGTAAGCACTAGGTATAGGGTAAAAATATACTAATAATAGATATTTAATTAATAGGTATAGTAAGCACCTAAAAGGTCCTAGAAAGTCTTAAGGCTAGTATATATAGCTAAGGTTAGGTAATAGGAGTAATATAAAATAAGCTAAGTAAGTTTCCTAAGAAGTATTAAATATATAATATAAAAGGGTAAGTACTTATAATATAGCTTTACTAAGTACTTTATTATAGTATATACCTTATATAGCCTTATTTATTTATAAAAGAGATTATTAATTAATACTTATAGTATAGTTAAGGCTAATCCTAAGGACTTAGGTAATAAGTCTAGGGAGTAACTAAAAAAGAGTAATCTCTTTATTAAGTTATTTAAAAAGAATTAAGAAAAGGGAGTATAAAAGGCTTTATAGTATATAGTTATTACTAATAAAGACTTTAAGTAAATCTAGAATAATATAGATTTATTACCCTTCTTAGTTCCTATATTAATTAATAAGACTACCTTTATAAATACTTAAATTAATATAGGTTATAACTACTATACTACTATAAGTAAATACCTAGTTTAGAAGCTTTAACTAGAATATATTACCCTTCTAACTAAGAGGTTAGTTTATATAGTAATTAGTATAAAATAAGGGGAACTAAGAGCTATAAGAAATATTTATATATAATATATATTATTTATTTTTAGGTAGATTTAGATAGATAGGAGGCGCTAATTATAGTGTATATAATCCTAGGATTAACTAGATAGTTAATCTTAGGGATATTATAAATAAAGCGCTATAATATAAACTTAGATATAAAGCGTTACTAGTTAAATATAGGGGTAGTAAATAACCTATAAGTATAGGCTATAGTTAATAGGAGAGTTAACTAGCCTATAGTAGTAATCTTAGGTTTAATATTTATAGGGATAGTATATTAGATAAAGAAGTAAAAGGAGTATATTTAGCTTTATATTATAAGCTTATAAGAAATTATATTTATTTTATAGATTAATACTACACTAAAGGCTTTAGAATAGAAGCTTTTAGCTTCCTTACTAGAGGTATTATAGGACTTTAAGAACCTCTTTTATAAGAGTAAAGTAAATACTTTACCCCTATATTAGGGAATTTAGATTACTATATTTACCTTAAATAAAACTTAGAGGGAAATAAACTAGACTTACTATAGGTACCTTTATATAATATACTATACTAATACTTACTTAAAATTAGGAAGTAAGTTATAAACCTAATAGATAAAGGTTAGATTTAGGTAAGTTTATTATTAGTAATAGTACTAGTACTATTAGTAAAGAAACTTAGGGAGGGTAGAGGTTTTATGTAAATTACTATATATTAAATAAGATTATAGAATAGGACTAGTATCCTTTACTATTAGTTAAAGAAACACTATATTTATTAGTAAAGGTAAAGTAGTTTATAAAGCTAGATATATAAGTAGCGTTTTATTATATATATATTACTAAAGGTAAGGAATACTAGACTATATTCTAAATGTAATTTAGGTTATTTAAATAGTTAGTTTATCTCTTTAGCCTTATAGGTATACCTATAACCTTTTAGAGATATATTAATAGGGCCTTAAGTAGTATTCTTAGGGACTATATTACTATATACCTTAATAATATCCTAGTTTACTTAGGAGGCTTATAGAAGGATTATATATAAAAGGTCTATAAAGTGCTAGCTAGACTATAATAAGCTAGTCTAAACTTAGATATTAAGAAGTGTGTTTTTACTATAAAGGAAGTTAAATATCTTAGATTTATTATCTATATAGGAAAAGAGATTTATCTAGATAATAAGAAAATTATAGTAATTAGGGATTAGGAGGCCCTAATAAGGGTCTAGGGAGTCTATAAATTCCTTAGGTTTACTAACTTTTACTATAATTTTATACTATAATTCTCTAAGATTATAGGCCCTTATTAACTTAATAAAGAAGGGTACTCTATTTTATTAGATAAATACTTATAAGAAGGCTTTTAAAGCATTAAAGCTAGCTTTTATATTATATCCTATCTTAATTTAATAGGATTCTAATAAGGATATAGTAGTAAAGGTAAACTATTTAGGAATAGCACTAGGGGCTATCTCTCTTAGGTTAATAATAAAGGAATTTTATATCTAGTAGTGTACTACTTAGCCTATCTATAACTAGCTTAATAAAATTATACTATATATAATAAGGAATTACTAGCGGTTATTTTATGCCTTAAGGCGTAGTTAGTAAAGCTATAGAGTATTAGTAAACTATTTATAATACTAATAAACTATAAGAATTTAGAGTACTTTATAGTACTAAGGAAGATATTAGAATAGTAAGTATAATAGGTAGAGACTTTAGTGCTTTTTAATTTCTATTTATATTATAAACTAGGCACTTAGGTAAGGTAACTAGATATATTATTAAGATATTATTAGGAGGAGTTATAAATAAGGAGGCTAAAAGCATCTATTATATATTTAGTAATAGCCCTATATGTTATAGCTTAAAGTAAGAATAGCTATGTGTGGAGGTTAGGCCTATTATAGTATTAGAGAATATAACCCTAGGAAATGATTTAGTTCCTATAATAGGTTCTCTAGCTAGTATATTAATATTTATAGATAAATACCTCTAATCCTTATAGGATTAGTTACTAACCTATAATAAGACCTATAGGTTATAACTTTATATAGTTAGGGTAGGAGCTTAGAAGTTTCTAGAGGTAGCTAATATAAGGGAATAAATAGTAAACTACTAGATTAGTGTAAAAGGGTGCTTTAATTCTAGGGCTAGATATAGGTTCCTAAGTAGGAGCCCTTAACTATAACCTTAATTTAGTAAGCTTATAACTTACTCTTACTAGGTTACCTAGGCTAGAATACTACCTTTAAGGTGCTTTAAAGAGACTACTATTAGGATAGTATATTATAGGATATAGCTTAAGTTATATATAACTATTACTACTATAGAGATTAGAAAAGTTAATAACTATAATAAGGCTTACTAAAGCTAATTCCTCTGCCTAATAAATACTAGTTATAAATTTCTATTAATTTTATAACTAACCTACTAGCTAAGGAATAGGGTAATCTATATTTCCTAATAGTTATTATAGATAGGCTCTCTAAATATATATAACTTAAGGCTATAATATTAATAGGGGCTAAGGTATATATAAAGTAATTTAAACACTATTAGTAGTGTTTTTATAGTTTCCTTACCTAGATTATTATAGATTATAGATTAGACTAGCTAAGTAACTTTTAGATAGTGTTATATAATAAGATTAGTATCTAATAGCTCCTATTAATATTATATTACCTATAGATAGATAGTAGCATAGAAAGGGCTAACTAGGAGGTACTAGCTATCCTATAGGTATTACTATCCTTTCTTAATTTAACTAGGTAGATTACTTACTAGCTTACTAATTAGTATTAAATAATAGGGATTTATTAGTAATAGGTATAAGTGTAAATATAGCCCTATATAGCTTTAATATACTAATAATTTAGGGGTGCCTCTTATATAAGTATTAGTAACCTTAGTAAAGGGGTAGGCTTAAGTATTTCTATAACACTTAAAGGATAGTATAGATCTAATATAGGCTACTATTACTTTTATCTAATAATAATAGTAGGAGAATATAAATAGTAGTTAAAGGCTAGTAAAATAGTTTTAGATTAGGGACTATATATAGTTAAGTCTCTAGAATATTAAAATAAACTATTCTTATAAGAAACTAGACTAGGTAATAGCTAAATATAAGGTACTAGAGGTCCTTATACTATTAATAGTTAAATTAAATATCCTAAGAGAACTATACCCTATTTTCTATATTAATTTAGTATAGAGGGTAGTAGAAGATCTATTACTAAGTTAGAAGCTAGCTAATAAATAACTACTACTAGAGTTAGTTATAACTAATATTAATAAGGATCTCTCTAAGTACTAGGTTAAGGAGATTCTTACTACTAAAAATACCTAAGGCTAAGGATTAAACTATAATATCTTAGTAAAATAGAAAGGATATATATAGCTAATATAGGAACTATTAGAAAATATATAAGATATAGAGGCATTAGATAAATTTAAGTTATAATAAGGGGATATATAGATAAGTAATAGTTCTAAAAGGGTATAGTTTAATTTAGCTATAGAAAATTAATATCCTAGTCCTCCTCTAGTATATATATATTATAATACTATTTATCTATTATAGTAAAAATAATTAGGAAGAAGGGAGGCTTTTAGGCTAGTAATAATATTTATAGTAATTCTCTATAATAGAGTAAGTAAGTTTAGCTATAGCTTTAGTTAGGCTATAGGTATTAGCTATAACCTATTATACTATAGTAGTGCTTACCTCCTAGGCTTAGATAGACTATATAAGGTTATTACTTATATTAGTTATACTATAAAGAATTTAGTAGTAAGAGGGTTTTATACCTAGTAAGTAAGTATAGTTTATATAAGTATAAGAGCTTATACCTTAGTAGCCCCTTAGGTATAGGCTATACCTATAGGGGAGGAGACTAAGGGCTAGGCCTTAGTAGGATTAATATAGGTAGCTATAAGTATACTATTAAAATACTTATAGTAATAAATAAAATTTTTATAAGAATAGTATAATACCCTTTCTTACTAATAGATTACTTTATAGCTATAGTCTTAATAGCTTTATTAGTACCTATAAGGGTCTTAAGGTACTTAAAGGTATAATATAATTTAGGGTTACTATAGTATAAATATATCTCCTAAATATATAAGTAATAGGCTACCTAGTAGGGACTATAGGCCTAGTTTATACCTAGAATATAGGTTTACTAGCCTTTAGTATATAGGTTATTAATATAAGGGGTATATAGAAAATTATACTTCTTACTATTAGAGAGAGCTTTATTATTAGAGTTACCCTTAAGAATATATTTACCTAGGTAGCTTCCCTTACCTAGGTATAAGGAGAAGAAGGAGGAAAAGGGGTATAGTAGTAGTAACTTTAGAAATAACTTTAGATATAATAAAGATAAGATAAGAAATAAAGGGAGCTTAAGGGAAGTTAAAGAGAATAAAAAGAATACTTTAAGGGAATATTATAATACTAAAAAGGAAATAGAAGTAGGAAATAGGGAAAAGAGAAGGAGTATTTATATTCCTATAAGTAAGGGATTTATCCTAACTAAAGTCTAGGCTAGGTATAATATTAGAAGTAGTCTAGGATAAGTAAGGGTAATATATTATATAATTATTTAATAGGTAGTTAGAGATAAGGGAGATATTAGGTAAAGTTAGGATAAAGTTAGGATTTAGTAAGTAATAGGGAGAAGGTAAAAGGAAGTAATAATATAAGGTATAGAAATAGCTAGTAGTAAGTATAGGAAATAAGTAAGCTAGTAGTTTTAGGGTAGTAAAGTTAGAGTAAGTAAGGCTATTAGTATAATAGAGAGGGTTAGGGATAGGGTAAGTCTATAGTAAAAATTTTTATAACCTATATAAAGGAGTTTAGCCTTACTAGTAGCCCCCTTACTAGGGGTTAGCTATATATATATAGGGAAGAGGGCCCTATACTAGAGTCCTATGCTTATTATTCCTTACTTATATATAAGAGAGATAAAAGAAAGGTAAGTAAGGGGGTATATTATAGACTTAAGCTAGATTAGAGCTTAGGTTAAGTCTAGGTTAAGATTAGGTCTAGAAAGGTCTAGTGTAGATTATATACGCGGGTTATATAGGGTGTAGAAACCACGCACTAACTAAGTATAACCCTATAAATTAGGATGCGGTAACCTCTAGTTTAGTTCTATAAGAATAATAATCGCACTTTAAACGCTTAGTGTAGCAGCCATAAGGCTAGTTCATAACATTAATAACTTTTAAACAGAATCCTAGTGTTTTTAAGTTTTTAATTTTTTAACTTTTCATTAATTTGTTAATCTAGGCCTCTGTATTTATAAGGCCTTATAGTTTAATAAATTATTAAAATTTATTATAAGGCAGGGGCTTTATTAAACTATCTATAGGCATCTCTTTAGTATTAATGTAAATAACCTTAGCTATACCCTTCTATACCTTCTCTCTAGTATAGTTAAATTTTAGTAGGGTATGCTTTGTTTTGCTATGTAAAGTAGGGTTATTAGCGGTTGTAATAGCGCCTTAGTTATTACTAAAAATTAGGACTAGAGGGGCTATAGGTAGCTTTATTTCCTTAAAAGGCTATAAAACCACTCTAGCTCCCTAATAGCTTTATATAAGGCATTAGATTTAGCCTCTAATATAGATAAAGCTATTGTAGTTACTTTCTTTGATTTCTAGCTAATAGGGCCTTTAGCTAGCTTATATAAAGAAGCATAGGTTGATTTTAAAGACCTATTACTAGCGAAGTTACTATTACAAAAGCTAATAAGGGTTGCAGAGGCATCTAAAGTAAGTTTAGACCTTCTATAAGTTATAGAATAACTTATAGAGCCTAAAAGGTATCTAAGCAAATATTTAGAAGTATTTAAATGCTCTATAAATAGCTTAGATAGCGCTATAGAAAGCTACTAAACCGGAAAGGCAATATTAGGTCTTATAAGGAGCATTAGGTACATAATAGTCCCTATTATACTCTGATATAGCTTGTGATCAGGGGTGAAAGAGGTTTAGTTAGGTAGGCTGCCTGTTTTATAATTCTAGGTTATAAGGGAATTTAAATAGGCCTAGTATCCTTTATGTTAAACCTTTCTAGGGCTTTAGAAATATACTAGGACTAGTGGATAGTTAGGGTCCCTTTCTTTTAATTTCTAGTAATTTAAACGCCTAGGAAAAATTCAGCTAGCCTACGGTCTTCTATAGGATAAGCCTTATAAAGCTACTTCTTTAATCTATTAATATAGTTAAGATCCGGTCCTATTAGAAGACAGTTATCCACATAAGTTACTATATATGTGGATGTAGTTAGGTTGAAAAAGATAGCTAGATTAGATATAAGGGGTTAAAAGCCTAGCTTCTAAAGAAGGTCCTTTAAAACCTATTACCACTCTCTAGAGCTTTATTTTAATCTATATAAAGCTTTTTATAAGAAAATAACCTACTTTTAAGAGGGTTTATAGCTATACTTTTAAGTAATTTAGCTATTTTAGGCGTGGCTTTGGCAAATTTAGTAAATCCGTTAGAATTTGCATATAAATAGCTTCCTTTAGCAAGCTATTTAGAAAGGCCCCTATAAAATTAACCTGTTTAACTTCCTAGTTATTATAAGCCATTAGGGCTAGTAATATTCGCTAACTAGGGGAATGCTAGTAGTAGCGTAGGTCTTAATATAATCCTAACCTTCTATCTGCATAAAGCCTTTAGTAATAAGATAGGCCTTATATTTTAAAGGATTATTTTCTTTATCCTTTTAAGCTTATAAACAAGCCTATTCTTTAGAACTCTCTAGCTCTTAGGGACTTAGTCTATCCCTATAAATTTAAAGGTTCTAGCAGCTAGAAGCTGCTTAAATTCGCTGAATGTAGCATCTATCTATTTTTAACTATCCTTGCTTTTTAAAGCTTGTTTCTAGGTCTTAGGGTATCTAAATTGTTATTAGTGAATAACTTAGCCCTTTGTTAAGCCTTAAAGCATATCTCCTTAATAAAAGAAGATAAATTGAAATTATTAATATCTATAGAATTAGAATTAATTAAAGAATCTAAATCTATAGACAGATTCTCTATAGCTGCCTTATTAGGGGCTATAGAGCTTAGGCTCTCTAGGGGTAGTGCTAGAGGCGCTACAGGCCCTAGATTTTCAGGCTTTAGATAACTATCCTAAACCTCTAGATTATCTTATAAGATATTAGCTTCTCCTCTAAAGGATAGCTCCCTAAAGGCTTAGGGGACCCTATAGAACCTATATCTTCTATAATTTTAACAAAGCTAGTCTTTATAACTAACCTTTTAGAAGGAATATAGATAAGATAAACACTAGAACCTAGAGTAGCTAGTAACCAACTAGGATAGTCCTAGGGGCTAGCTTTTGCAGCTTAGATCTCTGCTCCGGAGGTATTAGAACCTTACAATAAGACCCTATAGCCCTAATCTTAGAAAAATCAGGCTTATAGGAGGTCTTAGGCTCTAAGTTAGCTAGATATAGCTACTTAGGTGTTAAAATAATGCTATTTATAGCACTATTTTATAGGCCTACTAGTTGCCTAGTTACGTTGTTATAACGTTAGTTACAGGCGTTGCTTGTAGCGTTAGTTATGACTTGCGTTGCCTCATAACTAACCCACGGCTTGTATGACTAAGCCAACTAGGTTACCCTATAGGAAGCTGAAATTGACTGTAACTAGGGAACTAGTAGTTATATAAAAGGCTAACGTATACTATTCGAATCCTTGAATTTTTCTGGATTTAATAGTATATTTTATTTATAGGGTTGTATATTAAAGTGCTTAGTTAGGCCACGTGGGCAGCTAGATTATATGGTTATAAGTCGATTTTTACTTTTCCTATACAAATGAATTTTGCGGAAAATAAAAGTAGCTCCTAAGACCCCGCTAGCAACCCCTTTCCTCTAATATAGTTAGTAGGTCTATAAGGGGACTTAGAAAATCCTCTTATTGCTTGTTAGACTGTCTGTCTAGTTAGAAATCAACTATATTTAACTATCTATACTCTCTATCTTAAAGAATCTGCCGTAATCTAGTTATCTAGAAGCCGCTGCGAAGGAATCTACTAGGAGGTCTTCCTATCCCTCTAGCTAGATTCCCTTCCATTTCCAATATTAGGGTTAGGGGCTTAGTTATATTAGCGGTGATGTTAACTAAGTCCACTATAGCTAGAAGGATATAAGACTATAGATATAAAGGTAGCTTAGACCACTAAAGTGTAGCCCTAAGCTAGTCTAGGATAACCCTAATAGCCCTCTTAACTAGCCTATTCTATTCGTAAATATAGGGGCAAGAGGTGCTAAAAGAAATTCCTTTAGAAGATAACTATAGCTAGAGGTTATTATTAATTTTAGTGCCTCTGTTAAAGTAAAGGTGCTTAGGATATAAGTTATATTAGTTTTTCAGGGCCTTAAAGAAGCCATTAATAGCATTATAAAGGGTCTAACCTTCTTTATTAGCTAATAGAAAGCACTATTTATACTAGGATTTTTAATTAATAAGTATAAGGACTAGGGCCTTCTTAGTATGTAGTATAGGTTTAATTTTAACTATATCTCCCTCTAGAATATCTAAGACTCTAGGGGTCCTAGATAGGTCTTTTGCTAGGTTATCTAATAGCCTTAGATTATGTATAAGCTAAGCAGTTAAAATCCTTTTCTTAAATAGCGGAAAAATTAGGGTTCCTTTAGCTAATTTTAATGATTTCTTTAGTAAGGAAGCCCTATGTAGCCTAATTAAATGTGCTAAAGAAGGGCTAAATCTAGTAACTTCTTGTAACTAGAATCTAGCTTAGAAGACTTTTTAGGGCTATTATCCCTAGCTCCCTGTTGCTAGGCCTCTTAAGAATTATAGGCCTCTAGGGGCACTAGATGGCCACTATTGTTACCTAAGACATTAGGGTATGGACCTTCTAAACCCCTATAGAAGATGCCTAACTAGGAGCTTTAGTGGGATATAGGGCTAAATCTTCTTCTTCTTTATTAGAATCTAGTTCTTTAATTTATTAATATTCCTTAGGATTTAATATTAGTTATAGAATTTAAACCTCTATAGGGTAGGAAAACCTAAATAAGTCTTATAGGCCTTATAATAACATTAAGAGCCTATAAAGGAGAGGTAGGTTAAATGCTTATAAATCTTAGGGTAGCTTACCCTTAATCTGCAAAAAGAAGCTATATTTAGCAGATTCTAATAACCTATAGGGGCTTTTATTAGCTAGGAATAGCTAGTCTTTTATAAGATAACCCCTAAAAGATAGTAAGTTAAACCACTAACTAGGTTAGTATTTATACTAGGGAAATATAGGGTATTTAGCAGAGCTAAAGGCCTATATTCTAGTGAATTTTTCTTAACTAGAACGTTAAAAACAGCGGTGCCTTTACCTTTAGAATAGATAGGTCCTCCTACTATAATTATAGGGCTAGTTTTACCTTTCTTAAGGGCTTAAAGTCCCTAAAGAAAGCCTTATTATTATAAATATAATAAGAAGAACCTTTATTATATAAAAGGAGTTTTTAATTATATTATTAGAGTAACTAAAAGTAGGCTTACTAGTAGTGTTACTAGAGGTACTAGAAGTATCTAAATTAGATTTAGAATCACTACTATTATCGCTACTAGACTTACTAGAATCTAGTTCTTTAATGTATCCTATAGCTAGGCTATAGCCTAATATAAAAGTAGCTTCTTTTCCTTTCTCTTTATCCCTATTACTACTCTTTTCTTCTATTTCTTTTTAGAGGCTTTAGAAGGGTTTAAATCCTTCTTATCCTACTCTTTCTTAGCGTTAGGGTCCTTCTTAGGGATAGGATTAGAAGAGTTCTTTTCCTAGTCCTTAGAATTTCCCTTATTATTAGAAGCCTTATAACTAAGGGCTTTAGCTATAGGGGAGGTCTTATCCCTTTGTTCTTCTAATAAATCCGCTAGAAGGAACTATAAATTTAGGGTATTTATAGGTAGTCCTTATGCCCTAGAAGCTCTAATAGTAAATCTTTGTGTCTTAGCCTAACTAGGAAAGGTCTGCTTTAATGCATTAATATAATAATTTACTTAATTAATAGGGGTAATCTCTACACTATAAAGCTGTTATCTAGCTAGTAAATTATTAAAATTAGCATTAAAAGCCTCTAAAGATCCCTTATAATTTAAAAATTTAGGGAATAGTAGCTAGAATATAGCGTACTACGCTAGATTTTAGCACTCTACAAATACTGCCTAATAAGGACTTTATAGGCTTCTTTAGGGATTTCTGCTAATATATAGCTACCTAAGGTCCTAATTAGTAACTATCTCTTAATATTATTAAAAGAATAGCTTAATTAGAGTTAGCTAGCTAGCTTGCTATACTTAGATTATCTAGAAATTTAGGTAATCCTAGGGCTTTAAACTAAATGCTTAGGGCTTGCTTCCACTAATTATAGTTTTTAGGGCCTTTTAGCTTAGCTCCCTCTAGAATAGAGTAAACCTTCTTATTTAGTTCCTTTATAGCACCTCTAGCAAAGGTAGCTTATAAGTTACTAGAAGAGGGTATACTTGTAGAAATAGTAGCTAGGTCTTCTCTAGGTGCCTAAGTATTTTCTTCCTTAGGTCTAGAAAAGGCCTAAAGACCTTATATAACTAATATAGTTTACGTTAATTTCTTAAAAGATTATTAATACTAGCCTTGTTTTTAATATAATTATCTTCGCTATGCCTAATAAAATTAGCTAAGGTCCTGCCTTGTTATTTAATTTAACTTTGTAACTATAAAGTACTGGCGTAAACAGCTAGTTAACCTTCTATATCTATCCTATAGGGTCCCTAGGGGGCTAGAAGGGCCTGCAAAGGTCCTGAAGGTCCTATAGTAAGGCCCTTACCCTTAAAATTAGGTAGTGCTATCTTCTAAAGATTCCCGTGTAAAATCTCTAAATTTATTCCTATTATAAATAATGTGCGCTAAAAATTAGTTATATTACAATCTAGTTACGTACGTAAAATGTGTGGCAGAGCCGTTTAAAAGGGTCTAAAAGTGAGTCTTTAGTATGCACGGGCAGAAATAGGCTAGAGAAGATTCTTAGTGAAAATTTTCTTAACACTAAATAATAGGAATTATAGATAGTAGATATTATAGAACGTGTAGCGCAATGCAACGTGGTGTATGTAACGTAGTATAATAGGTTAAAAAGCCTAGTATAGAGATACTAGATATCTAATAATATAGAGGAATATAGCGTATCTACAGAGTAGATAATATTAATATAATAGTCGCGGTAGTGAATAGAATTACTAAAAGAGGTTATAGTTATAACTAGATAGTTACGGTTATAATATAGTGGTTATAGGTGTGGTAGTAATAAATTTTAACACTAAGGGTCTAGTGTTATAATACGTGGTGCTAGTAAATAAAAAGCTTTAAATTCTAGCGGTTTTCCTTTGTAATCTTAAGAGCCTATAGTGTAGTAAAGAGTAACTACTACCTAAAAATCTAGTAATTATAGTAGAATAAACGCAGTAATGTAGTAGATCTATAGGCCTTCTAGGCTTATAACCTATTAGAAATAGAAGGGAATTTAGCTAGAGGGATAGGAAGACCTCCCTAGTAAATTCCTTCGCAGTGGCTTCTAGATAACTAGATTATAGTAGATTCTTTAAGATAGAGAGCATAGATAGTTAAATATAGTTAATTTCTAACTAGATAGATAGTCTAATAAGCAATAAGAGGATTTTCTAAGTCCCTTATAGACTTACTAACTATATTAGAGGAAAGGGGTTGCTAGAGGGGTCTTAGGAGCTACTTTTTATTTTCTATAAAATTTATTTATATAGGAAAAGTAAAAATTAACTTATAACTATATAATCTAACTACTCACATAGCCTAACTAAGCACTTTAATATATAACCCTATAAATAAAATATACTATTAAATCTAGAAAATTCATGGTTTTAAATAGTATACGTTAGCCTTTTATATAACTACTAGTTCCCTAGTTATAGTTAATTTCAGCTTCCTATAGGGTAACCTAGTTAGCTTAGTCATACAAGCCTGTGGGTTAGTTATAGGCAACGCAGGTTATAACTAACGCTGCAAGCAACGCCTGTAACTAACGTTGCAATAACGCAACTAGGCAACTAGTGGGCCTATAAAATAGTGCTATAAATAGCATTATTTTAACACTTAGCTTATACTACCTTATAGTATTTATCTAATACTTAGTCTTTATAGTTATTAGGACCTATACCTCTATCCTAATTATAACTTAGTAGCGTTCTTAGTACCCTCTAATTAGTACCTCCCTAAGTCTCTAATTATTTATTACTTCCTTATTAATTATTTACTACTTTATTACTTGTTAAAATAATGCTATTTATAGCACTATTTTATAGGCCCACTAGGTGCCTAGTTGCGTTGTTGCAACGTTAGTTACAGGCGTTGCTTGCAGCGTTAGTTGTGACCTGCGATGCCTATAACTAACCCACAGGCTTGTATGACTAAGCTAACTAGGTTACCCTATAGGGAAGCTGAAATTAACTATAACTAGGGAACTAGTAGTTATATAAAGGCTAACGTATACTATTTAAATCCTTAAATTTTTCTGGATTTAATAGTATATTTTATTTATAGGGTTATATATTAAAGTGCTTAGTTAGGCCACGTGGGCAGCTAGATTATATAGTCATAAGTTGATTTTTACTTTTCCTATATAAATGAATTTTATAGAAAATAAAAAGTAGCTCCTAAGACCCTCTAGTAACCCCTTTCTTCTAATATAGTTAGTAAGTCTATAAGGGGACTTAGAAAATCCTCTTATTGCTTATTAGACTATCTATTAGTTAGGAATTAACTATATTTAACTATCTATACTCTCTATCTTAAAGAATCTACTATAATCTAGTTATCTAGAAGCCACTACAAAGGAATCTACTAGGAGGTCTTTCTATCCCTCTAGCTAGATTCCCTTCTATTTCTAATAGGTTATAAGCCTAGAAGGCCTAAAGATTTACTATATTACTGCGTTATTCTACTATTATTACTAGATTTCTAGATACTAGTTATAGTTCTTTACTATACTATAGGTTCTTAAGATTATAAAGGAAAACCGCTAGAATTTAAAGCTTTTTATTTACTAGCACCACGCATTATAACACTAGACCCTTAGTGTTAAAATTCATTACTACCGCACCTATAACCACTATATTACACCTGTAACTATCTAGTTATAACTATAACTTCTAGTGATTCTATTCACTGCCGTGACTATTATATTAATATTATTTACTTTATAGATACGCTATATTCCCTCTATATTATTAGATATCTAGTATCTCTATACTAGGCTTTTTAACCTATTATACTACGTTACATGCACTACGTTACGTTACGCTATACGTTCTATGATATTTACTGTAATTCCTAATTTTTAGTGTTAAGAAAATTTTCACTAAGAATCTTCTCTAGCCCGTTTCTGCCCACATATACTAAAGACCCACTTTTAGACCCTTTTAAACAGCTCCGCCACACAATTTGCGTGCGTGATTAGATTATAATATAACTAATTTCTAGCGCACGTTATTTATAATAGGAATAAATTTAGAGATTTTACACAGGAGATTTAGAAAATAGCACCACCTAATTATAAGGATAAGGGCCTTACTATAGGACCTTTAGAACCTTCTGCAGGCCCTTCTAGCCCCCTAGGGACCCTAATAGGATAAATATAGAAGGTTAACTAGCTATTTAGGCTAGTGCTTTATAACTATAGATATAAAGCTAAATTAAATAATAAGGTAAGACCTTAACTAATTTTATTAGGCATAGCAAAGATAATTATATTAAAAATAAGGCTAGTATTAATAATCTTTTAGAGAAATTAACGCAAACTATATTAGTTATACAAGGTCTTTAGGCCTTTTCTAGACCTAAGGAAGAAAATACTTAGGCACCTAGAGAAGACCTAGCTACTACTTCTGCGAGTATACCCTCTTCTAGTAACTTATAAGCTACCTTTACTAGAGGTGCTATAAAGGAACTAAATAAGAAGGTTTACTCTATTCTAGAGGGAGCTAAGCTAAAAGGCCCTAAAAACTATAATTAGTGGAAGCAAGCCCTAAGCATTTAGTTTAGAGCCCTAGGATTACCTAAATTTCTAGATAATCTAAGTATAGTAAGCTAGCTAGCTAACTCTAATTAAGCTATTCTTTTAATAATATTAAGAGATAGTTACTAATTAGGACCTTAGGTAGCTATATGTTAGTAAACATCCCTAAAAAAGCCTATAAAGTCCTTATTAGGCAGTATTTATAGAGTGCTAAAATCTAGCGTAGTACGCTATATTCTAGCTATTACTCCTAAATTTTTAAATTATAAGGGATCTTTAGAGGCTTTTAATGCTAATTTTAATAATTTACTAGCTAGATTATAACTTTATAGTATAGAGATCTCTCTAATTAATTAAGTAAATTATTATATTAATATATTAAAGCAAACCTTTCCTAGTTAGGCTAAGAGATAAAGATTTACTATTAGAGCTTCTAGGGCATAAGGACTGCCTATAAATACCCTAAATTTATAGTTTCTTATAGCGGATTTATTAGAAGAACAGAGGATAAGACCTCCCCTATAGCTAAAGCCCTTAGTTATAAGGCTTCTAATAATAAGGGAAATTCTAAGGACTAGGAAAAGAACTCTTCTAATCCTACCCTTAAGAAGGACCCTAATGCTAAGAAAGAGTAAGATAAGAAGGATTTAAATACTTCTAAAGCCTCTAAAAGAAATAGAAGAAAAGAGTAGTAATAGGGATAAAGAGAAAGGAAAAGAAACTACTTTTATATTAGGCTATAGCCTAGCTATAGGATATGTTAAAGAACTAGATTCTAGTGAGTCTAGTAGTAATAATAATAGTAATTCTAAATCTAATTTAGATACTTCTAGTACCTCTAGTAACACTACTAGTAAGCTTACTTTTAGTTACTCTAATAATATAATTAAAAATCCCTTTTATATAATAAAGGTTTTTCTTATTATATTTATAATAATAAGGCTTTCTTTAGGGACTTTAAGCCCCTTAAGAAAGGTAAAACTAGCCCTATAATTATAGTAAGAGAACCTATCTATCCTAAAGGTAGAGGCACCGCTATTTTTAATGTTCTAGTTAAGAAAAATCCACTAGAATATAGGCCTTTAGCTCTACTAAATACCCTATATTTCCTAGTATAGATACTAACCTAGTTAGTGGCTTAACTCACTACCTTTTAGGGGTTATCTTATAAAAGATTAGCTATTTCTAGCTAATAAAAGCCCCTATAGGTTATTAGAACCTGCTAAATATAGCTTCTTTTTGTAGATTAAGGGTAAGCTACCCTAAGATTTATAAGCATTTAACCTACCTCTCCTTTATAGGCTCTTAATGTTATTATAAGGCCTATAAGACTTATTTAGGTTTTCCTACCCTATAGAGGTTTAAATTCTATAACTAACGTTAAATCCTAAGGAATATTAATAAATTAAAGAACTAGATTCTAATAAAGAAGAAGAAGATTTAGCCCTATATCCCACTAAAGCTCCTAGTTAGGCATCTTCTATAGGGGTTTAGAAGGTCTATACCCTAATGTCTTAGGTAACAATAGTGGCCGTCTAGTGCCCCTAGAGGCCTATAATTCTTAAGAGGCCTAGTAATAGAGGGAGCTAGGGATAATAGCCCTAAAAAGCTAGATTCTAGTTATAAGAAGTTACTAGATTTAGCCCTTCTTTAGCATATTTAATTAGGCTATATAGGGTTTCCTTACTAAAGAAATTATTAAAATTAGCTAAAGGGATCCCTGATTTTTCCGCTATTTAAGAAAAGGATTTTAACTGCTTAGCCTATATATAATCTAAGGCTATTAGATAACCTAGCAAAAGACCTATCTAGGATCCCCTAGGTTTTAGATCTTCTAGAGGAGATATAGTTAAAATTAAACCTATACTGCATAATAAGAAGGCCCTAGTCCTTATACTTATTAATTAAAAATCCTAGTATAAGTGGTGCTTTTATTAGCTAATAAAGAAGGTTAGACCCTTTATATAGCTATTAAGGGCTTCTTTAAGGCCCTAAAACCCGCTATAACTTGTATCCTAAGCACCTTTACTTTAATAGAGGCACTGAAATTAATAATAACCTCTAGCTATAGTTATCTTCTAAAGGAATTTATTTTAGCACCTCTTACCCCTATATTTACAAACAGAATAGGCTAGTTAAGAGGGCTATTAGGGTTATCCTAGACTAGCTTAGGGCTACACTTTAGTAGTCTAAGCTACCTTTATATCTATAGTCCTTTATCCTTCTAGCTATAGTGGACTTAGTTAAAATCACTGCTAATATAACTAAGCCCCTAACCCCTAAGCAGCTATATCTAGCTAACTTAAAGCCTAAGACCTCCTATAAGCCTAATTTTTCTAAGATTAGGGCTATAGGGTCTTATTATAAGGTTCTAATACCTCCGGAGCAGAGATCTAAGCTGTAAAAGCTAGCCCCTAGGACTATCCCTAGTTAGTTACTAGCTACTCTAGGTTCTAATGTTTATCTTATCTATATTCCTTCTAAAAGGTTAGTTATAAAGACTAGCTTTATTAAAATTATAGAGGATATAGGCTCTATAGGGTCCCCTAAGCCTTTAGGAGTTATCCTTTAGAGGGAGAAGCTAATATCTTATAAGATAATCTAGAGGTTTAGGATAGTTACCTAAAGCCTAAAAATCTAGCGCTTATAGCGCCCACTACGTCTGCTACACTCGCAGCGCCTGTAGCGCCTCTAGTGCTACCCCTAGAGAGCCCTAGCTCTATAGCCCCTAATAAGGTAGCTATAGAAAATCCACTTATAGATTTAGATTCTCTAATTAATCCTAACTCTATAGATATTAATAATTTTAATTTATCTTTATTTATTAAGGAGATATGCCTTAAGGCTTAATAAAGGGCTAAGTTATTAACTAATAATAATTTAGATACCCCTAAGACCTAGAAATAAGCTTTAAAAAGTAAGGATAGTTAAAAATAGATAGATGCTATATTTAGTAAATTTAAGTAGCTTCTAGCTACTAGAACCTTTAAATTTATAGGGATAGACTAAGTCCCTAAGGGCTAGAGAGTTCTAAAGAATAGGCTTATTTATAAGCTTAAAAAGGATAAAGAAAATAATCCTTTAAAATACAAGGCCTATCTTATTACTAAAGGCTTTATGTAGATAGAAGGTTAGGATTATATTAAGACCTACGCTACTACTAGCATTCCCCTAGTTAGCAAATATTACTAGCCCTAGTGGCTTGTAATAACTAGGAAGTTAAATAGGTTAATTTTATAGGGGCCTTTCTAAATAGCTTACTAAAGGAAGCTATTTATATGCAAATCCCTAATGGATTTACTAAATTTACTAAAGCCACGCCTAAAATAGCTAAATTACTTAAAAGTATAGCTATAAACCCTCTTAAAAGCAGGTTATTTTCCTATAAAAGGCTTTATATAGATTAAAACAAAGCTCTAGAGAGTGGCAGCAGGCTTTAAAGGACCTTCTTTAGAAGTTAGGCTTTCACCCCTTATATCTAACCTAGCTGTCTTTTTCAACCTAACTACATCCACATATATAGCGACTTATATAGATAACTATCTTCTAATAGGGCCGGATATTAACTATATTAATAGATTAAAGAAGCAGCTTCACAAAGCTTACCCTATAGAGGACTATAGGCTAGCCGAATTTTCCTAGGCGTCTAAATCACTAGAAATTAAAAGAAAGGGACCCTAACTATCCACTAGTCCTAGTATATTTCTAAAACCCTAGAAAGATTTAATATAAAAATACTAAACCTATTTAAATTCCCTATAACCTAGAATTATAAAATAGGCAGCTTACCTAACTAAACCTCCTTCACCCCTAATTATAAGCTATATTAGAGTATTATAGGGACTATTATATACCTAATGCTCCTTATAAGGCCTAATATTACCTTTCTGGTTTAGTGGCTTTCTATAGCGCTATGTAAGCTATTTATAGAGCATTTAGATACTTCTAAATATCTACTTAGGTACCTTTTAGGCTCTATAAGTTATTCTATAACTTATAGAAGGTCTAAACTTACCTTAGATATCTCTGCAACCCTTATTGGCTTTTATAATAGTGACTTTGCTAGTAATAGGTCTTTAAAATTAACCTATACTTATCTATACAAGCTAGCCAAAGGCCCTATTAGCTAGAAATTAAAGAAAGTAACTACAATAGCTTTATCTACATTAGAGGCTAAATCTAATGCCTTATATAAAGCTATTAGGGAGCTAGAGTGGTTTTATAGCCTTTTAAGGAAATAAAGCTACCTATAGCCCCTCTAGTGTCTAATTTTTAGTAATAACTAAGATGCTATTATAACCGCTAATAACCCTGCTTTATATAGTAGAATAAAGCATACCCTACTAAACTTTAACTATACTAGAGAGAAGGTATAGAAGGGTATAGCTAAGGTTATTTACATTAACACTAAAGAGATGCCTATAGATAGTTTAATAAAGCCCTGCCTAGTGATAAATTTTAATAATTTATTAAACTATTAGGCCTTACAAATACAGAGGCCTAGATTAACAAATTAATAAAAAGTCGAAAAATCGAAAAATCAACAAAAACACTGGAATTCTGTTTAAAAGTTATTAATTTAGTTAAAAGTTACTTAGAATTTATAGTTAACTTAGATATCTATTAAAGAGCTAAGTCTAGGCATTAAATTAGTTACCTTATACTTTTCTAGAGGGAGTGTTAAAAGAAGCTATTTATAGCACTATTTTATAGGCCCACTAGTTGCCTAGTTACGTTATTGCAACGTTAGTTACAGGCGTTGCTTGCAGCATTGGTTGTGACCTGCGTTGCCCACAACTAACCTACAGGCTTGTATGACTAAGCTAACTAGGTTACCCTATAGGGAAGCTAAAATTAACTATAACTAGGGAACTAGTAGTTATATAAAGGCTAACATATACTATTTAAATCCTTGAATATTTTTAGATTTAATAGTATATTTTATTTATAGGGTTATATATTAAAGTGCTTAGTTAGGCCACGTAGGTAGCTAGATTATATGGTTATAAGTTGATTTTTTACTTTTCCTATATAAATAAATTTTGCGGAAAATAAAAAGTAGCTCCTAAGACCTCTCTAGTAACCCCTTTCTTCTAATATAGTTAGTAAGTCTATAAGGAGACTTAGAAAATCCTCTTATTACTTATTAGACTGTCTATTAGTTAGGAATTAACTATATTTAACTATCTATGCTCTCTATCTTGAAGAATCTACCGTAATCTAGTTATCTAGAAGCCGCTGCGAAGGAATCTACTAGGAGGTCTTCCTATCCCTCTAGCTAGATTCCCTTCCATTTCTAATATTACTAGGAGGTATAGGTGTGTTTTATATAGATATTTAGTATAGTACTAATATTTTAAATCTAGCTAATAGTCTATCTCCTAAAGGGTTTAAGAGTTTAATTTATTATAACTTTAGTTAGGATTAATAATAAATAATGTAAAGGCTAAGATTTATAGTTATTACTAGATATATATTACCTAGGGGCTAGTATAAAAAGGTTTTAAACTTTAACCTCCTATATTTTATATAGGTAATCTTCGCTAAATACCTTACCTAGTAGGCACGTGGCTATCTAGTAGCTAGCTAGTCCCTTTATTATCTTAGGGGTTTGAGGTTCTTCTAAAACCCCACTATATAATCGCCCTGTCTCTAACCTTCACGCTCCTAACAAATATATACTATTTAAATCCTTGAATTTTAATAGATTTAATAGTGGTTTTTATTTAAAGGGTTACTTATTAAAGTGCTTAGTTAGGCTACCTAGGCATCTAGTTTATATAGCTATAAGTTGATTTTTACTTTTCCTATATAAATGAATTTTATAGAAAATAAAAAGTAGCTTATAAAGCGCTCCTAGTAACCCCTTCTGTTAATATAGTTAGTAAGTCTATAAGGGGACTTAAAATATCCTCTTATTACTTATTAGACTGTCTATACATTAGAAATTAACTATATTTAACTATCTAAGCCTTCTATCTTAAATAATCTATCGTAATCTAGTTATCTATAGGTCGCTGCGCCCTTTATTACGCTAGCTATCTAGGAATCTACTAGGAGGTATTCCTATCCCTCTAGTATCTTCCCCTTCTAATTCTCTATAATACTACTTAATAAGGACTTTATAGGCTTCTTTAGGGGACTTTTACTAATATATAGCTACTTAAGGTCCTAATTAGTAACTATCTCTAAATATTATTAAAAGAATAGCTAAATTAGAGTTAGCTAGCTAGCTTACTATACTAAGATTATCTAGAAATTTAGGTAATCCTAGGGCTCTAAATAAGATATTTAAGGCTTACTTTTACTAATTATAGTTTTTAAGGCCTTTTAGCTTAGCTCCTCTAAAATAAAATATACTTTCTTATTTAGCTTCTTTAAAGTACTTTTATTAAAAGCAGCTTAAAGGTTACTAGTAAAGAATAGTATAGGCATAGGAGATTTAGTAGCTAGATCTTCTCTAAAGCCTTAGTGTTTTCTTCCTTAGGTCTAGAAAAGGTCTAAAGGCCTTATGTAGCTAATATAATTTACATTAATTTACTTAAAAGATTATTAATACTAGCCTTATATTTAATATAATTATCTTCGCTATACTAAATAAAATTAGCTAAGGTCTTGCCTTATTACTTAATTTAGCTCTATATCTATTATTATAAAGCGCTAGCTTAGGTAGCTAAAGGTTATTACTAACTCTCTATATCTATCTAATTAGGGTCCCTAGGGGGCTATGTAAGAACCCTAGAAGGTATGCTAGAATCACCAATAGACTAAAAGATCTATTAATACTAGCTATTACTAACACTATACCTTACACTTACTTAAGAGGCCTGCTTATAGGTATGCGTAGCTATATAGCCCTTACTTGCACCTACCACACCCTACATTACAGTGCCTTATAATTATCCCCCTCTTCTAGAAGCTTAGCCTAAGCGCTATACATATAACTACCATCCCCTGGAAGTTAGGTAGGCCTAGCTCCTATAGCCTCTAGGATATCCTATAAGTGCAAATCCCTAGCCCTAGCTTACCCTGCAAGCCTGCCCTATAAGCCTAATATAAGCTACTAGCCTAGAATTTAACCCCACACTCCTAATAGGATTTAAACCTATGACCTAGCTAACTAGAAGACTTATAATAGCTAGCATAATTATAAGAACCCTAGAAGGTATACTAGAATCCCTAATAGACTAAAAGATCTAGCTATATAGCCCTTGCTTGCATCTACTACACCCTATATTACAGCGCCTTATAGGCTAGAAGGTCCTACTGCAGGGCCCTTACCCTTAAAATTAGGTAGCGCTATTTTCTAAAACCTTAAAAGATTTTCTATGTATAATCTCTAACTTTCTTCTTATTATAAATAACGCACGCTAGAAATTACTTATATTATAATTTAGTTATATATATAAAATATATATTAAGGTTATTTAATAGGAGCCTCTTAAGGTTAAAAAGTAAGTTAAATATATATATAAACTAAAATAGACTAGAGAAAATTCTTAGGAAAATTTTCTAAACACTAAAAAGACTATAAATAGGAATAGTAAATAATATAGAACGTGTAGCATAACATAGTGTAATACAATATAATATAATAGGTTAAAAGCTAAGTATAAATATACTAAAAGTCTAGTAATAATTATAATAGAAGTGTAGCGTATCTATAGTGTGAATAATATTAATAATAGTTACGGTTATGAGTAAAATTATAGGTAATAGTTATAATAGATAATATTATAGGTGTGGCTTATAGTGAATTTTAACACTAAAGGTTTAGTGTTATAATGCGTGGTGCTAGTAAATAAAAAGCTTTAGATTCTAGCGGATTTCCTTTATAATCTTAAGAGCCTATAGTGTAGTAAAACTATAACTAATAGCTAAAAATCTAGTAATTACAGTAAAATAACGTAGTAGAATAAAGTAAATCTATAGGCCTTCTAGGCTTATAACCTATTAAAAATTAGAAGGAAGGTACTAAAGGGATAGGAAGACCTCCCTAGTAAATTCCTGGATAGCTAGCGTAATAAAGGGCGTAGTAACCTATAGATAACTAAATCACTATAGATTATTTACTTTTAAGAGCCTAGATAGCTAAATATAGTTAATTTCTAATATACAGATAGTCTAATTAGCAATAAGAGGATATTTTAAGTCCCCTTATAGACTTACTAACTATATTAATAGAAGGGTTACTAGAAGGGCTTTATAAGCTACTTTTTATTTTCTATAAAATTTATTTATATAGGAAAAGTAAAAATTAACTTATAGCTATATAAACTAAACACCTAAGTAGCCTAACTAAGCACTTTAATAAGTAACCCTTTAAATAAAATACACTATTAAATCTAGTAAAATTTAAGGATTTAAATAGTATACATTAGCCTTTTATATAACTACTAGTTCCTAGTTATAGTTATTTTAGCTTCCTATAGGGTAACCTAGTTAGCTTAGTTATATATGCCGTAGCTTTGCTAGGGGGCAACGCAAGATGTATTGTAACTAACGCTGTAACTAACGCTATAACTAACGTTACAATAACGCAACTAGGTAACTAGTAGGCCTATAAAATAGTGCTATAAATAGCATTATTTTAACAGATATTATCTTTAAAAAATTAATAAAATAGTCGAAAAATAATAAATTAACAAAAACACTAGAATTCTAGTTAAAAAGTTATTAAATTTATAGTTAAAAGGTTATTAGAATTTATAGTTAACTTAAATATCTATTAAAGAGCTAAGTTATTAGGCATTAAATTAGTTATCTTATACTTTTCTAGAGGGAGTGTTAAAATAATGTTATTTATAGCACTATTTTATAGGCCTACTAGTTACGTTATTATAACAATGGCTACAGCGTTAGTTATAGCATTAGTTATAACATATCTTACGTTGCCCTTAAGCAAAGCTATGGTATATATGACTAAGCTAACTAGGTTAGCCTATAGGGAAGCTAAATTAACTATAACTAGGAAACTAGTAGTTATATAAAAGGCTAATGTATACTATTTAAATCCTTAAATTCTACTTAATTTAATAGTGTATTTTATTTAAAGGGTTGCTTATTAAAGTGCTTAGTTAGGCTACCTAGGCGTTTAGTTCATATAGCTATAAGTTAATTTTTACTTTTCCTATATAAATAAATTTTATAGAAAATAAAAAATAGCTTATAAAACCTATTTAGTAACCCTATTTCTCTAATATAGTTAGTAAGTCTATAAGGGACTTAAAATATCCTCTTATTACTTATTAGACTCTCTATATATTAGAAATCAACTATATTTAGCTATCTAGGCTCTCAAAAGTGAATAATCTATAGTGATTTAGTTATTCATATGTCACTGCGCCCTTCATTTCGCTAGCTATCTAGGAATCTATTAGGAGGTCTTCCTATCCCTCTAATACCTTCCCTTCTAATTCTTAATAATCAAGCGTTAGGATAACTCTAGTAACGTTAATATTAGGATTTAATCTATTTACTAAACACATAGGAGTTAGTAAGTTAGATAAAATAGAGTTATTAACCTTAGAGAATAATCCAATATTAGTTAGAGAGATAAACTTATAGTATTTAGATTTAAGGAAGAAAGAAAGGAATTAGTTTAAACTTAAAAATTAATAGTAAGGGGACTTATTAAAACTACTATATTAGTTTAAAGTTAGTAACCTTATATAGGAGAAAATAAATAAGGAGAATAACCTAAAAGGGAAATTCTATAAGACTTAGGAAAGCTTTTAAAAGTATAAAAGAAGTTATTATTAGTATTATATAAGATTAAACCTTTAGGTAAAGGTCTTACTTAAAAGATCTATATTAATAACCTAAAGGTATCTATTTTACGCTAGGAAAGGCTGCAATCTCTAAGGTTAAATATATAGGATATAGCCAATTAGGAACTAGAGAAGGAGACATAGAATTATTAAGGGATAGTGTTGCGACAACCGGGTCAACGTCGGGTTAACCACCGAGGAAAGTGGAGCACGTGCGGCAACGCCGCACTGTGATTAGTTGCACCCATACGCGAGGAACACACGTGACTCGCGTCCCCTTTTCTTGTGGCTACACAACGCTATAGATAGCTTCCTAATACAACAACAACGATTATTATACCTTTGAATAAGACCCTTATTACACTAGTGTATCCCTTAGTACCCTAATACTAATTAGTGGTTAAAAACCACAGACAGCTAGGCTTATAAAGAAGAGACCTTCCTTTAGCTACCTAAGGAAGTGTGCTAAAGGAAGATAAACTCTAGATACTAGATGTTAGGCTTCTAAGGGATTTAACTTTTTCTATTATTAAGTCTCTAACTATTAATAGAGGAATTAATCCTATTATCCACTAGAAGAAAAATAATTAACTAAATAAGAGTTATAGCTATATATAATATCTTAAACCTAAGATTAACTTAACTACCGCTAGTTAAAAATCCCTTAGCCTTGCTAGCTAAATTAGATATAATAACCCCTCTAGTAATAAATAAGCGTTATTATAGGCTAATAAGGAAAGTCGCTTACTTAACCTATAGATCCTAAAAGACCTAATAAATCTACTTTACTATAATAACTCTAAAAACATACCTTAGTTATTATAACTAACTAGGAGAGCTCTAGAGAACTAGATCCTTAGACCGCTAAGGAATAGGAGCTTAATAATTATATTGCTTAGATAATTAATATCTATAAGAGCGGCTAATATAAAGATTTTACCCTATAGGAAATCTTCTATAATAACCTTTATAACTAGACTAGAGAAACGCTTAAATAAGCTTTATAACCTTTAACACGTGAATTATAAGACTGCCTCTATAATAACGGTGTCTATATTATCTATAATTAAAGTAGTAGGATTATCAAATTATTAGTCTAAGTCCTTAAAGAAGATATAATATTTCTATAGCCTTAGGATAAGATTATAAAGCAAATAGTAATAGGCAAATTCCTTTCTACTAAAACCCCTACCTTTTATAACCCTCCTATTATAATACCTTTTATTTATAACTCCCTCCTTCTCTAATCTTTAACTTATAACCTACCTATTAATAACCCTCCTATTCCCTAACCACCTTTAAGAAGAGGCATGCCCTAGCTGTAGATACCTTAGACTGCCCTAGCCCTAATTATTTAACTATAAGTAACCCTAGCTATATAAATAATAATATTCCTATCTAAAGACTAAATTATAAGGAAGATCTTAGAACTTATAAAAGGATATAAGGATAATAACTATTATAGTAGAAAGATATATAACTTTATTACACTAAAGATTAACCTATTCTAGAACAAATACAATAGACTTAACCTCCCTAGGAATACATATATAAGGCTTTTCTAATTATACTTTTAGGTAATACTAAATAGTATTACCTTAATTACCTAGTGAATAAAGGCCTTATATATAAGCAAATAGTTAATAATATCTATTGCTAATTTAAAATAGAAAGTAACTAGTAATTCTATTACTAAGAATAGAATAATATAACGCTTTAGGCTATTATCACGTAGAACCCTAAAAATCTAAGCTAGAATATCTTAAGATTCTGCTAATAACCCTTAAGTAAGTATATAGAGGTTTATTTCCCTATTTATAGTTAATATAGAACTATATTATTAGACCTTAAGTGTAATCTCTAGTATACTAGAATACTAGTAAGCGGAGTATAACCACTTACTAGGCTTTAAAGGGCTTATAGGAGACCTCTAAAAATTAATCTCTATTACTAAAGCTAATAAAACCGCTGTTTAATTCTATTAAAAGACTATTAATAATAAGGAATCTAAAGCAATATTCATAGACTACTGCTATAACTAACTATATAATTAATAAGGTTAAGGTAGAGGCTATAGCTGTTAAAATAATGCTATTTATAGCACTATTTTATAGGCCCACTAGTTGCCTAGTTGCGTTGTTGCAACGTTAGTTACAGGCGTTGCTTGCAGCGTTAGTTGTGACCTGCGTTGCCCACAACTAACCCACAGGCTTGTATGACTAAGCTAACTAGGTTACCCTATAGGAAGCTGAAATTAACTATAACTAGGGAACTAGTAGTTGTATAAAGGCTAATGTATACTATTTAAATCCTTGAATTTTTCTGGATTTAATAGTATATTTTATTTATAGGGTTGTATATTAAAGTGCTTAGTTAGGCCACGTGGGTAGCTGGATTATATGGTCATAAGTTGATTTTTACTTTTCCTATATAAATGAATTTTACGGAAAATAAAAAGTAGCTCCTAAGACCCTCTAGCAACCCCTTTCCTCTAATATAGTTAGTAAGTCTATAAGGGGACTTAGAAAATCCTCTTATTGCTTATTAGACTGTCTATCTAGTTAGAAATCAACTATATTTAACTATCTATGCTCTCTATCTTGAAGAATCTACCGTAATCTAGTTATCTAGAAGCCGCCATGAAGGAATCTACTAGGGAGGTCTTCCTATCCCTCTAGCTAGATTCCCTTCCATTTTCAATAATAGCTATTAAAGCTAAGGCTATAATAGCGGAAGATACTATATTTATAATAAAAGCGGTTATTAGTTCATAAATTACTTAGAATAAGAGTGTTAATAAGCAAAAGAATAATAGTAAAAGAATAAGAGGTATTAAATACCACTAATAGAGAGGAAGTTCTAAGCTTACCTTACTGCCTATAAAGTCTAAGGCATAGAGAAGAAAGATAAGCTTATAGATATAGCATAGGAATTAGCTAAAGCACTTATTTAAGCTAATAAAGAGAAAGATAATAATAATAGCAAAGAGGTATTAATATTAAAGTTTAACTGCCTTAGTATTACTTAATTCTTTATAATAGGCCCCTAACTAGCTAATAATAATATTATTATAACCCTAAGAGACTAAGCTTTTAAGCATACCTATCTTAAGCATAACCTATATAATAAGCTAAGAATATTATATATTTTAGAGGAATATTACTCTAAAGAGGTTTTTAGAGGTATATTACTAGATATAGGAGCATTAGGAATCTTAATAGCTAGATTTAAGTAAGTATAAGCGCTGCTAAAGCTTATGCCCTTATTAAAAATAAACGCAATAGCTAAGAAAAAGGTTAATTTTAGCACTAGATTAGCTATAATATAGGGAGTAATCACTATACTAACTAAATTAGGCTAGATTGATTTCTATGTGGTTAATATAGCCACGCCCTTCCTATTTTCCTTAGATAATATAGATTAATTAGGCGTTAAATTAGATAACCTTACTAACTTACTTAAGTAAGGTAATAAGACTATGCCTATTATAAGGAAATAGGGATATCCTTAGTGGACTTTATAGCCTAAAGAAACGGTTATATTCTATCTATTAGAGATAGAAATTCGTTAACTACACTATTACTTTAGCTACCCTTTAGTTTAATAGCTTATAAAGATACTATAATAAGCTAGCTATAATATTAAAGGCAAAGCTATTAAATAATTAACTAAAATTTGCTACTATTACTAAATAAATAGCAAGGCCCTAGGTAGGTTTAAGTTTACTATTAAAGATGACTATAAATTTAACTATAAGATTATAGTTAATATTATTTAAATTAATAAATGCCCTATCCTTTATATTATTAATTCTATAACTTTATTTTAAGTAGCCTAATTTCTTAATCTAAATAAGTAAAAGGCCTGTAATATCTAGAACGCCTTACGTGAATATTAGATTAATACATACCTAGGCCCTCTAAATTAGATTATATATAATACTAGAAGAAATTTTACTTTATTAGAATTTAAGCATTATATATAATTACTATTAATTAAGATTAATAAGGTTCTAGTTAAAGCTTATAATAGTATTAGAAAGGTTAAATAATACTATAGACTATTACAGTAAGCCTATATAATTATTATAGACTCTATAGGCTAAGATCTCATACCTAAATAACGTCTTTAAATAGCTATTAAAGCTATAAATAATTTAGTAGGCCTAAATAGCCTTATACTAACCCTTCTTATCTTTAGTGTATACCTATAGATAACTAATAAGTTACTGCTAAGTGTATCTATTATTTAATAAGCTAAAGTAATTTATAAAGCTACTAATAAAGTCTAATAACTTCTAGTAAAGTAATAAGTCTATAATACTCTACAGACCTATAATAGCCCTAATACCCTACCCACGCACTAGCTTCTATTATAGTTAGATATACGTATTTAGAGAGAAAAGGATAGATAGCATAGCCCTTATAGACTTCTCACTACTAATAGAGAGACCTATACCCTTTAAATACCTTAAGGACTAATAAGATTCTAATTAATAGTTATTAAACTATATTATTATAACTTATACTAAGTTAAAGAGCCTAGAGAATTAATGCCTAAAGATAATAACTAGGCTATAGAAGGTAATAAACCTACTATTAAAGAAGCTACCCCTAAAGCTTTAGAAGAAAATAAGGAAGTTCTATAAGTTAAGAGAAAATATAGTAAACCCTATAAGAAGCTTATAGTTTAATTTTACCTTAAGAGTAAAAACACTCCTTATAATACCTATAAATTTACTATAACTTACCTAGTAAATAAGGACTAAGAGAAAGTATTAATAGAGGAGCTTATAGCTATAAATAAGCTAAGCGAAATATTCCTTATAGTAAAGGAAGAAGCTAATTAGAATCTAGCCCTTTAGTTACGTTAAGAAGGAAGATAATAACACTAGGTAAGCCTTTTAAGTAGTTAGACTAGGCTAAGATTAACGCTTTATAAGCCTATAATGTGTTTAAATTTATAATATTTAACCTTACTAAGCATAGTAATAAGAGACTCTTTAAATCTTATAAAGTAAGAGAAATTAAAGGGAAAGGAATAGTAATACCCTATAAAAATCTTACCTTATTATCTAAGGTTATAATAATAGAGGAAAAGAACTAATTTTAACTTAATTACTAATAATTTAATAAGTAAGTTAATAGCTAATTATAGCATTAGCGCTATTACTAAAAACCAGAGGAATCTTCTTATAGATATAAGATATTACGCAGGTATATATATAATTAAACACGTAGTTAAATAGGCTCATTATCGCTACCCTACTAGAGCAGATAGTCTATGTATTTCTAAAAGGCATAATTATAGAAGTTATTAAGCCCTTATATAGGATTATAGAGGTAGGAACCTACTAGTAGGTAACCTACTTCTACTATTATAAGGATAAACTTATTATAATAACTTTAACCTATAATCTATACCTATTAATTACTACTATAAGTAAGAATAACCTCTTTAGTGTAGTTAGTATATAAACTAATAATACACTAGGTCTTAGTAATTAGGATTTCTTTTAATAAGAAGAAAAAGAACTCTAGAAGGCGAAATTCTTGGTAAAGCTAAAGTAAACCCTTTTAGCTAAGAATCCCTTACTTTTAATAGTTATACCCTTTTATTAAATGCTAATAACACTATAAATCTCTAATAAAAGGGTAAAGTAAGAAGATTAAGCAAATTAATATTAAATTACTAACTATAAAGCAAGATTATATTAAATAATAAGCTTAAGGAAGCTATATTATAACTATCTATTAACCTAAAGCTATCTACAACCTCTTAGTTACTATATAATATTAAGATCTAACTCCTAATAATATAACTTAATTAAATAAATAACTTAACTAGTAGATCTAATATTAAGAATAAGGTCTATATTACATCCTCTAGACCTTAAAAACGCAAAGTTATTTATATTTATAGATAGATCTCTTACTAATAATAAAGATTTAAGTTCCTAGATAGGATATGTAATTATTATCAGTAATAAAAGAGCTTAGGATAATGTGTTTATATTAAAAGGTAATATTATTGTATATAGCTTAATAAAGAGCAAGCGTGTAACTTATAGTGCTCTCGCTTCTAAATTATACATAATAGTATAAGGTGCTAATATAGCCTATATAATTACTATAACCCTCTATATAATTATAGACTAACTAAACTTTAAGCAAACTTTTAAAGATTCTTCCGCACCGCCCTAAAGGTACGGAATCGCCTCTAAAATACAAACCAAGTTAATATTTAAATTCCTTACCCTTATTTACCCCTCCTATAATGTTATATTATAATAGAGCTAGAGGTAGGTGTAAGGATAAGATGCTAATAGTAATTAATAGAGAAGAAAGGGGTTAGTATAGAGCTACTACTACCCTAACACTAGTATAGGATAGTTTAATATCTATAGAAGTAATAATAACCCTATAATAGACTAGATCTAATTTAAATACCCTAAAGATATAAAATACTATAAAAATATTACTAGCCTTATCCCTAGTAATAAGGTAGCTAAGTTCTAGTGTATTACTAAGGCTATAGCCTACTAGGTAGTAAACTATATCTAAGCTAAACTAGAATAAGTAAATAATAATAATAATAGTAATATCTATACTACTAAAGAAGCTTTTTATAAGTCCTTAAGGAGGTAATTAAGAAAGTAACTAAGGGTAGCACTACCCTAACCTAGGTAAGTATTACTATAGGCCCTATATTAAAATAACTAAATGCTATACTACCCCCTATAGATCCTAGGTAAATAATATAGAGAAGTACTTATTAAGGGAAATACTATATAGGAGTTACTCTAGTTTAGAACTACTAAAGATATAGTAATAGTAGTTAATAGGGCTATAGGCTAAACTATAGTAGTTATAGCTAGAAGACTCCTAAGTAAGGATATAATTATTATATTTAAAGGAAATACTACCTAGTATAAAGATAATTAGAAATAGATTCTTACTCTATTTAGACTAGAGGTAACCCTTTACTACTATATACTTAGTATTATAGTTAAAGGCTTCCTTATAAAATATATCTTTATTAAGAACCTAGTAGCTAAGCTAGGTAAAGTAAATAAAGTTAATATAATTAAAGTAACTATAAGGCACCCTTAATATAAGGGAGCTCTAAGAACTACCCTAATCCTTAGACTAGCTAAAGTTAAAGATACTAATAAGATTCATAGAGATAGAATAGTTTATAAAGTAAAGCTATTTTATACTAAACTATATAATAAGACCTTATAATCCTAATAATACTATAATTACTTCTAAATAGAATATATTATAAAGTACTATAAGGTAGCCCTAAAGTATAGGAGATATAGAGCTAGCTAGTATAAGGGTAGTAAAATAACTTACCTAACTACTAATAGCTAAGTAAGAGAAAATATATCCTATACTCTAGCCCTTACCTAGCCTAGTCTAGAGACTACCTTATTCTTAAAGAGAAATAGAATATAGTAAAAGTAGGATACCTTAAGTAACTAGTATATTTTACTACCTACCCTTAAATAGAAACCTATCTCTAAGCTAGAGAGACTTACTATAGCCTAGGCACCTACTAGTATAGTAGGAAGAAAAAGAGGCTATTTAACTCTTATAGAGTAAAGCATAAAGTAACCTAGAGCTACTAGGTCTAATAGTATTAGAAGATATATAAAGCTAGTTAGGGCTAGAATAAAACTAGTGTAAGATAGAAGAGATCCCTAACCCCTAATTAATATAGTAATATTATAAGTTCTTTACTAAAATATAAATAAGAAAGATAACCTTATATATATAGCGCTCTAATACTACACTAATATAGATATAATTATAATTTAAGAATAGGAATATATAAAATACCTATAGCCCCTAGCTCTAGGCCTATCTTACTTTTAACTTATATACTATAATAAATATAATACTATATATATAAATAAGAAGTATACTATAAGGTTATAGGTAGCCTAGGGAGGGCCTAACTAGTCCCTAGTAGAAATATAAGGTATAAATATTTACTCTCTTTACTTAGAAAATTATAGTAATAAATAGAATACCCTTATTTATACTATTAATATAAAAGGGCCCTATAACTAATATATTTTTATAGGAGACTTTAACTAGAAGCACTTACTTTAGGATAGACTTAATAGGACTAGTAATAGATTAGAGGAATTACTAGAGTTTATAGGCTAGTAAAGGCTTAGATTAGTAATGCCCTAGGGCAAACCTACTAGGTAAAATAAAGGAGATAGAGATAGCACTATAGACCTAGTATAGGTAATACTAGATATCTAAGTATATTATAATAGAGTAAATAACCTAATAGGGTCTAACTATATACTATAACTAATCTATATCTTTACTAACCCCTAGGAGGCTATCCCCTAACCCTTAAGTATACCTAGGCTACTATAGATAAATATACTATAAAAGTAAAGGTAAAGATCTAGCTACTACTAGAAAACACCCTAGACCTATATAATAAGGAAGGGATTAATATATATACCTTATAGCTTATTATAAACCTATAGTAAATAATAAAGCTAGTAGCTCCTTAGAAACCCTAAGGCTTACCTAGCCTAGAAGTGTAGTAGTCTAAATAAGCTAAAGAGTTAGTTACTAAAGCTAGATAGGCTAAGAGATAGTAAAGACACTAAAGGACTAAAGCAAATTAGTAAGTATATACTAATATAAATAAGGATTAGGAATAAGTTATTAAAAAGAAAAGAAGAAATATATAGAAGGACACACTAAGATAGGCTAATACCTAGAGTAAGGATAAAGAAGTGTAAAGACTAGAGAGATAAGCTAGACTTTAGAGCTAGGCCCCCTAGAGCTCCCTAGGCTCCTAGAGCTAGAAAGGTCTAAAAATAACCCTAACCTAGCTACTATATATAAAGATAAAGCTAGTATACTAGTATAAAGGTTCTTCCCTAAGCTTATAGTAAACTTATCCTATATCCTAGACCTATCTTTCCTAGAACTTAATAATATACTAATCCTAGCTAAAGAATAAATTAATTTTAAAGAGATTAGGATATTCTCTTATATATAGGTAACTAGAAGGCCCTAGGTAATAATAAACTCCTTACTAGATTTATTAAGGCCTATAGCCTTATAGCCTTTTATATAATAGCTAGACTACTAAATATAGTCCTTAAAGTTAGCTATTTTCTAGCTTACTTTTACTTTACTAGAGTTATAGTAATTAGAAAGCCTAGAAAAATAACTAAAAAGATAAGAAAAGCTAATACTTAGAGACTTATCTTATTACTTAATATAGTAGGAAAGGTTATAGAAGTAGTAATAGTAAGGTAGCTTATAGCCTTTACTAAATTAAAGGGCCTCTTTCTAGAACTCTAAATAGGAAATAGGGTAAATAAATTAATAGAGACTATAATAAGAGCCCTAATAGAATACATTAGAGAGGCCTAGGGAGAGGTAAAATTACCTTACTTATATAGATAAATATATTATTAGTATTTAATAGAGTTAGTTACCTATACCTTATTACCCTTCTAATTAAGATAGGTATCTTACTATAGCTAGTTATAATAATATATAGCTTCCTTATAAGGAGAATAAGCTAGCTTAGCTTTAATAAAGAACTCTCTAAACCCTTTAAGATTAAGGCTAGTACCCTATAGGGATTACCCTTTCCCTATTCTCTTTCTTTTATATTTAGTAAAACTCTATATTTACCTCTAGGCTATCCTAGGTATAGTAGCTATAGGCTTTACTAATAATATAAATATTATAGCTTTTAAAAATATAGCTTAAACCTAGAGAAGGCTTAAGGCTATATAAAAATCTATAAAGATTAGGTAAAGGAAGTAAGAGTTAAGTTTAACCTAGCTAAGATAAAGCTTATATACTTTAGTAAATCTTACTAACCTCCCTAAACTAAAGTCTAGCTTAAAGTAAAGAAAATAATACCTATAGAGTCTTACTAATTCCTTAGGGTATAGGTTAATAAAAACTTACCTAGAGTGCTTATAAGAATATTATTAAAGGAAATTAGCCTAGTAGTAATTTATACTTACTTTACTAGTAGTATTAGTATAGGGTTATAGCTTTAGGATACTTACCTCCTATATATATAGGTAGTTTACCTTATTATTACCTATAAAGTAAGGGCTTACTATATACTAACTAAGAAAGGTAAGAACCTAAGAGATATAGTTAAAAGCTTTATAGTAAATTAGTTAGCTTATCTCTAAGTTATAGTAAGGGTGTTAAAGGCTATACTAATAGTATAGCTAGAAGCTAAGACCTTAGTCTTACTACTAGACCTTTACTTAAATAATATAAAGTAAAGATTTAAGGATAAAATTACTACTAGTAAAATAGTAAAGATAATTTAAATAGTAGCTAGCTTAGTAGTAACTATATTATACTAAAGGAGACTATAAAGAAAGTATAACTACACTAAAGATAAACTAAATATAGATCTATATAAGAAGTAAAAAGGTAATAGGAGGTATAGTATAATAAAGAAAGATTAGGCTAGAGCTAATATAGTAAAGAGCTAACTAAAGACTAACTACTAAGCTATAACCTAAAAGAGATCTAAAAATTCTACACTAAACTAGATAAGTATATCTTCTTTATAATTATATAATTATATATAGGAAAGATTAGCCTTAATAAGTTTCTTTTTCTTAGAGGTATCCCTAGGGTAACTTTACCCCTATATAGCTATAGCTAAGTAAAGAAAGACTAGTACTATATAATTATTAACTACTATAAATATAACTATATATAACCTTACTAATACTAGCCTATAGATATATAGGAAGTAAGGCTAGCCCTAAATAATTCCTAAAGAGTAAGATATTTAGCTAAATAGCTCCTAGTAATAAAGAGACTATAATATTATATACTAGTATATAACCTAGTAGCTAAATTAAGGGCGCTAAAGCTAGAGCTAGGTATTTCTAATATATAAGACTAAATCTAAAGACTATAGGAATAATAAGTAATAGGGATAGTAAAGAGTAAGAGCTAGCCTAGGTAATATAGGGGTAGTAATAAGCTAGAGGTAAGGCTATAATATATATATATAAGGGAAGAGTATACTCTAGAATATTTCTTTAGATTTAAACTACCTAACTCCTAAACACTAGGTATATTAGCCCTCTCTAGGCTACTTCTAAACTAATTATACCCTTATATTAATATAAGAATAATTAGAAAACTAATTCTCCTTAGGAATAGAAACTATATCCTTAATAATCTTAGCCTACCTCTTTATAAGTAAGGAGGTAACTAGGAGCTAGTTTATTTTTACTATTTATATATTAAGTTAATATAGCTAAAAGATAGTCTTATTATACTAGTCTTTAGTAAACCTAGCCCTACCCTAGTTAAGGCCTACTACTAATATACTTCTCTTTTTCTTACTTTAATTTTTAGTATATAACTTCTTAATATAGGTATTAAAATCTTTAGGGACCTAGGAGAGAGATAAATTAGCCCTAGTTTAAACCTAGACTTAACTTACTAGAGAAGCACTTACCTTTACACTACTAGTAATTTTTGCTAATACCTTAGTTAGCTACTAATATTCTACCTAATAGCTAGTGATTTTAACCTATATAATAGGTTAGTAGTAGCACTAGCCTAGAGTAAATAATATTATACCTTCTTATACCTATTATTTCTAACCTAATAATTAAAGTAAGTATTAGTTATAGCCCTTACCTAGTTAGATTAGCCTTACTACTATAGTAAAACTAAAGAGAAAGTATACTAATAATATTATAATACTAATAGCCTAGAGTTTTAATAGATTATATATAGTAAGATATACACTAGAACTATTATAGTTTACCTAACTAAACTAAATTAGCATTAAAATAGGCCTAGCACTAGAGTAAAAGAGACTTACTTATAGCTTATAATTAAGGGCTTACTATAATTACTTTAGAGTAAGTAGTTTCTTTAAATAGTATAATAAGAGTATAGGTTCCTATATAGATTAGCGCTAAAACTATATAGAAATAGGAGCGAACCCACTAGTAACCTAGATTATAAAGAAGTTATTTTCTTAGCTATATAGGTAAGCGCACAAAACTACACTATTATTAGCTACTAAGCCAGACCTAACCTAGGACAGGGCCTATTGGTTCTTAAGAGAAAAAGAGAAAAGAAAACCAGGTGCTCTGACTTTACAACTAGACTAGGCTAGAGAGAGGCGGAATTAGCTAAAAAGTGAGGTAATAAGGGTGTTAGTAATAAAGTAATAAAAAGTGAGAAAATGTGAATTATCACGCCACACCTAAATTCACTTCGTAGAGGACAGATCTAGTTAGACTAGAATAAGACTAGAGGAGAGCTAGGACCTAGGCTAAGGGGGTAGGATAGAGGTGCTTCTATCTAAAACACTTAAATAAAGGGATAAGGCTAGTGTAAGCTAGTAATAAACACCTATAATAGGCCACACTAATAGTGGCGCTAACCTAACTTAGGGCTAGCGCTAGACTGCATAAAGACATAAGGGGTTTTTATCCTTCTAAAGGTTTTCCCTTTAACTAACTAGCAGGAGTACTAGAACTAGCTAGATAGGGCTAGCTAGCGTACATAAATAAATAAATAAATATAGACTAACTAAAGATTAACTATATTCCTATAATTATCTATATAGACTCTTTTTACTATATAAGTGCCTTATAAAGCTAGGCTCTATAAAAGAGAAACGCCTTATAATTAACATTATAGCCCTTGAGTAATTATATAAGCACCGTGAGATCTATAAAGTTAGATAGATTAATAGTAATAATAACCTTGCTAATATAATAATAAAGGCATCCCTAAATAAGATCCTTAAGACCTTTATTAACTTAAATAAAGCTATAATTTAAGTTAAAGGCTAGGTAAAGAGGCTAGAGACTAGATAAACTAGATAAAAATCCAGTCTAACTGTGGCTAAGCTAATAAGAGGCCTACATTTAATTCCCTAGATTTACTTATATTTACTTTAATTAATTCTAATTTTTATTGCGTTTTTCAAGCTTTTAGAGCTCTGAATCTAGCCCTCTTTCTAATCTAAAGATTAACTAATTTCCTTTATATCTTATTATTAGCTAATAGGGTATTCTAAATTTAACATTAGACCTACTTTTTCCTTTAATAGGATTATTTTATTTATATACCTATTTTTCTCTCCTTTAGTATTAGACTTACTTCTACCTTACTTTCCTTCTAAAAGAGAAAGTTACTAGTATTATAATAACTAGGTTAATATTAGGTTAACCACCAAGGAAAGTGGAGCACGTGTGGCAACGCCGCACTATAATTTGTTACACCCGTACGCGAGGAACACACGTGACTCGCGTCCCCTTTCTTGTGGCCACATAACGCTGTAGATAGCTTCCTAATACAATAACAACGATTATCATACCTTTGAACAAGACCCTTATTGCACTAGTGCATCCCTTGGTACCCCAACAGATAGAGAATAATAATTAAGATTAAGAAGGGGAATAATTGCTTAAGATGTCTTCTTAGTAAATTACTTATAGTATTATGGTTGATACTATCTTAAAATAGGCTAGTATATTAAGGTAGGGAATAGCTTAGGTAATAAATGATTATAGATATATAGGGCCGCACTAGCTAGAGACCTTGAGAGAATACAACCATCTTTATCCCCATCAATTTTGGTACTACTTCAGGTCAGAGAACGACTTGACCGGTCGGTATAAATAGGTATGTAGGCAACTTGGACCGTTTGCTACAACTCGACTCTTTGCCAGGTACTGAGCATCACTGAAAACGTTCCTTCTCCTCTTGACGATGAAGTTATTGTCTTATATCCAGCTCCCGACCCTACATGCTGCCCTCATAGCATGTAGCGGGATCTCACCACCGACGGCCACGGTGGTCTCCGGGCCAATCTTCGGCGCTGCTGCTGATTTACCCGGCGCACCTCGACCGGTCAACAAGTTCTTAGGCATACCTTATGCTGAGAAGCCTGAGCGGTTTGCGCTTCCGCAACCACCCAGGAAATGGAAGGATCCGAAAGATGCGACTGCCTTTGGTAGTTCGTGCCATCAGCTTGCAGTTACCATTGGTATGTTTCGCATCGAACCCTGATGCGGCTGATGAAATCATTGGTCAACTAACGTGGCTTTCAGATGTCGGTCCAGACCAAGACCTAGTTGACTATCTTCGCACGTATCCCAAAGAGAGCGAAGACTGTCTTTTATAAATGCCTTCGCTCCGGCGACACCAGGCCCGCCTGGCGGTCGCCCGGTTGTATTGTACATCCATGGGGGCGGGTGGTCACTGAGCAACGGCCTTTTCGACCTTTCGGGCTTTGCGGGATACGAAGATATCGTTGCCATTACATTCAACTATCGGACCAACAGTGTGTACATCTTTCTCCCAAGAGACCACTGGGGCCCCGGGAGCGGTACTAATGTACGAGCACATAGTATTCGGCTTCCCAAACGCGGGTGACATACCTGTTGGAGAACGGAATCTCGGTCTTTTCGATCAGCGACTTGCGCTGCAGTGGGTTCAACAAAACGCGAAGGCCTTTGGCGGCGATCCTCAAAGGTAACTGTTTGGGGATTGTCTGCCGGATCTTTGTCAATCGACATACTCATGCACGCGTATGCCGGTGTCGAGAAGCCCCATTTCGTGGTGCCATCATGTCAAGCGGCGAGTATTCATTCAGCATGTGGGGTTTCGCTGCCGACCCCCGTGACACTTCACAATGGGATAATATAGCCAAGGCAGCCGGATGCAACCGCAACAAGATTCAGTGTCTTCGAGAATTGTCACCCGAAAAGCTTCTCGACGCAGCCGTGAAAGTGGGCGCAAGGTTCACGCCTATTCAAGACAACAAGGCGGTTCCTCTGGTCGAGCGACAGCATGGAGACAAGGCAAGGTGGCCAAGGTACCTCTGCTGGCAGGCACAAGCGCTCAAGAAGGCCGCAGCCTCGTTAATCCACACATTTCCTTGGAGAAATTTGATCAAGTATATCTCGCAGAGCCCCTGGTGACCAAGCAAAATCGCGATGCCATCTATGAGTATTACAGAAAGCAGCCGAATGTAGAGAGCAATTTTGATCTGGCGAGTCTGATTTATACCGACCTGCTATGGCAGTGTGTGAGTCGTCGTCCTAGCCCTAGCCTCTCTGCTGGCACACGTGTGGCTAACTCGGATGAAGCCCATGAGGAAGTTGACCGCCATCTCTTCGTCCATACATAATCCAACCTGGCGATACTACTTCAACATATCCATGACGGAAATGCTCCCAAGAAATACCAGTTTGTCGGCAAATTTCACGGCATTGACACGATTCTTCTTTTCGGGTCACCTACGTACCATGGCTCCTCGTCTGCAGGTGGACTTTACACGCCGGTCTTGTCGAGGTTTCTCACCTACTGGCGCGGAGCCATTGGCAAATTTGTCCGTGATCCGAGCGGAGGACCGGGATGGCTGAGCGTGGGCTCACCCTCTGCACCGTTTGACATTGTCTCTCTGGGAGATGTAGGAGTGTGCATTCTGCCGGCGCGACACCGGTGAACCAGACAGAGGTTGATGTACGTTGTGGTGTTTTGTGGGACGTCTTGGATAGAATTGAGAAGCGTACTGGATAGAAACCTGCTGTTTGCCGTATTTTTCTTTTTCTTTTTCTTTTTCAGCAGCAATGGCAAGCGGTCGTGTTAGCGTACCATGAAGACCTCACACCAAACAGGCATCAAACAAACATGAACAGGAATAAGTTCCAATCATTGTTGCTGTCGAATAAAAGAGATCATAGCCGCAGTCCTTTCAAGGATGCGCATCCTGTTTTTGGCCTAGTGGTTTCTCATCAGTTGCAAGGGTCGTCTTGACTGCGCCTCCAACTGTTACAAGCTTGGCACGTGCGCCACGCTCGTCTGATAATGCTACCATCGCTAGAGAGGGAAGGTGCGGGCACGCACCTGCCCACTCTACGGGCCCACTATAAATTGCTTTTGCCACTGAGCAGAGTTTTTCTTTTTCCTAGCTTTTATATTATTATCACGAGTTAATTTAATTTAATTAGTTAAGAAGCCCTCTTTTTTGTTCCCGTTTTGATTATAGTTCTTAGCGACCACGCTAGGAGAGTAGTAAATAATGGCTTCTTAAAGCATTCCTAGATTAGTGGTGTATTATCTTCCTTAAGTTAAGGTAAAGTTATTATAGTGTTCCTTAATCCCCACGCTATTATTATTAAAATCCTTATAATAGCCCCTGCCTTTCTTTAATATTATCCTAGAGCTATAAACCCCTAAAGAATCCCTATAGAATCTATAGATAGTAAAGGAGTATTTACCTAGGTTTAAATTATTATAAGTATTATTATTATTAGAAAGCATTCCGTTAAGAGATAACTAATTCCTTTATAGTAAAATAGAAGATAAGGTAATACTTTAACTTACTAATTACCATAAAAGCTAAGTTCTCTATTAATATCTAAGATACTTATACTTAATTAGTTACTAATAGCTACTTATAAGCTACTATCTTTAAGGGATATTAGAACCTTTAATAGGTTTATATCTGCTAGGCACTAGCTAGATTAATTATAAAAGGCCTTTAAGACTATTAATAATAGTTAAGATATTAATCTAAAAACTTTTTGTTAGGAGCGCGGAGGTTAGAGACAGGGCGATTATATAGTCAGAGCATTGCATTACAATACAATATATTTGATGTATTGTGTATTGTATTGTATTGTTTTGTATTTTTTTCTTTTAAGTAAATTCCTTAATTATAAGCTTTAATAAGGTATATATATATAATAATAAGCAATTATAATAGTTTATAATAGCTTATAATAACTTATAATAACTTATAATAACTTATAATAACTTATAATAGCTTATAAGAGCTTATAATAGCTTATAATTACTTTATAATATTATAAGTGTTAAAGTTTAATTAAAAATAAATAGAAAATAAAATAAATAAATAAAAATATAAGTAAGTATTTGTTAGTTACACATGGTGCCTAATATCAGGTTGTTAATGTTATAAGCCTTAAGAATAGTATTATTATTAATTATCTATTCTAAGCTACAGAGGAAAGAGGGAAAAGAGAGGGTAAAAGTAAGGGTTTTTCTTATAAGATATAAAACGCAAAGGGGCTATGTGAGTTACGTAACCACAAGCCCTACCCTATTATAGGCCTGCATTATGGGTTACGTGTGGGGCCCTTACGCCCGCGGGCTAACCACTTTGCTAACCATATAATTGCAGCTACTAAGCGTAGTTAATATTATATATGTTCTAACACTAGAAACTCTCTTTTAATATAACTATTAATATATAATATTAATAGAAAAGAAGAAAAGAAATAATAGACTATATTATAGTTAATTAGGGATATAGGAAATAAAAGGATAAAGATACTTATATAGGTATAGTAAGTAAAAGAAAGGAAAATAATAACCTATAATCTAGGGCCCTTAAATTAGAATAGGAGGGCCTTCTCTGCCTCCCCTTAATCTAATAAATAAAATTAATCTAGCTATATACTAATCCTCCTCTTATTACTATAGTGTTATTTACTATAATAGTCTTTCCTTCTCTATACTCTATATATATTATATAGAGATTAAAGAGACTACTATAAGTCTTCTTATAACTCTTATTAGGTTAGAGTAATAATAAGTATAGCTCTTATTAGAATTAGTAAACCTAATAAAAGTTATAATCCCTTCTCTTTCTTCCTCCCTAGGAGGATTTTATATTCTCCTATAGTATTAGAACTAAATCCCTAGGGATATTAATTATAGTAACTATTCTCTATGTAAGTAACCTACCCTTCTATCTAAACTATTATCTAGTTACTTAAGATAAATTACTTAAGGGCCTTATTTAGTAATACCTTTATAAAGGTATTAGCTATATAATTACTTCTATTAATCTAATAGATCTTATAGAGCTTATAGTATTTATATAATTACTATAAGGCTATAATATTAATTATTAGGTGCTTCTCCTTAGTAGTACTAAGCTTAATAAGGTATTTATATAGAGAGTATAAATCTATATATACTATAACTAGGATTAAGAGAAGCTTTAGTTAACCTATAATTAATCTAATTATTATTATAATTATATAAGCTATATTAATGCCTATAACTATATAATAGACCTCTAAGGCAAGTATACTTTACATAACTCTCTTACTCTTAGTTAAGCTAAAGTATATAATATTACCTTTAATTATAAACTTACTATCCTTATTATCTTTATTAGCTAGGATTAGTATATATCCTAGCTATAATATAAAGTCCTAGTTATTAGTAAATAATCTATTTAAAAGGTATAGATTATTACTTTAGTAAGGTTAATTAGAATAAAGGTTAGGCCTCTTTCTAGGTAGTCTATTTACTACTAAATTTAGTAGTTAAGGGCTTTAATATTCTTAACTATTAGTTCTTAGTATTATATAGTAACTAAAAGATTAAAGTAAGCTTCTAGTTAGTAAATTAAAGTAATATAAGTATCTTAAGCCTACTACTTAATATACTTTTACTTTAAATTAGTTAATAGGATTAATTTAAGCTTATTACTTTACCCTTTCTATTATAATATAATATTCCTATTACTAAGGGTAATAATTCCTTTATTAAATATAAGTAAGTTATTCTCCCTAAGGAATTACTTTAGCTTTATAGTAAAGGTAGTAGTAATTAGTTAAGCTTTCTCCTTCTTAGAGAATTCCTTATCTAATAACCTAAGGGTATTATTAGTTTATATACCTATATAAGCAAATTCTAGGCTCTCTTTATTATTATAAGTAAGCATAGGTTATATATAGAAGTTTCTATCTAGAGCCTCTCTTTATAATACTTATAATATATTACTTACTAGTATATTCTAGCTTCTATAATACTATAGAGAGGCTTAATTATAATTATAATTATACCTTCTAGGTGCTAGTAGTAGATTTAGATTAGAGCCTAGTAAGGATAACTTAGCTTAAGGCTATGTGTAACTAGATATAGGCTTATATAATATTATAAATTTATATAAGGTATCCTATTATAAGTAAAGAAGGAGCTATTATAAGGATAAGTTATTAACTAGCCTATTAGATTATTAGAGCTTATATTAAGATTAATTTCTTCTCCTTATCTCTAAATCCTTAGATTATAAGTTATAACTTCTTATATAGTTAACTTATCTTTCCTTTTACCTTATTAATAATATAAGCATTAAAGATTCTTAGGCTATAATACTTCTCTTTATTAAATATAATAAATTTAAAAATACCTTGCTTAATTAAAGTATTAATCTTAGTCTTAGTAAAAGCTTAAATAGCTTCCCTAGGGTTATAATAATACTATCCTTATATAACTAGATTATAAGGTTAAGGTTAGCCTTCTCCTTTACTAATATAAAGATTATAATATTAGTCTTATTAATAATAGCTAGAGGGTTCTTATAGGGTCTTCTAGGCCTTTACTTTAGTGGGATCTCTAGTCTTAGGGCCTTATATTTATCCCTAGTCTCTAGTAGCCCTCCCTTAGCCTCTATTATAATATTACTTTATATTAAGGGTAAAGGGCTTTCCTATAAGGATCCTTATAATAGGGTCTTATAGAGGTTAACCTAAAAGTCTTAGGGCCTCTTAGAAGGTTAAGTATATAGCTTTTCTATTAATAGTAAGGAGATTATATAGGCCTTATTATTCTTTACCTTTATACTATACTTAGACTAGTAATCTAAGTAAGAGGTTAAGGGTTACTAATATATCTAGGCTATTCCTTATTATAAGGGCTTTAGTAACTTTCTAGATAGTATATAGCTATTTAATCTTCTTTATAGCCTTTTATACTATAATTATATATTATAATATCTCTAGGGATAGAGGGGATTTACTTATTATCTATAGGTAAGCACTAAAGATTAGGAGGGTTAGGATAAGGCTATTAGGGCCTATAGTGTTATTAAGGGCTTTAATAGCTACCTATAGGGCTATAGGCTTAGGGTTATTAGGCATTTATATTAGATAATATTATAGGCTCTTTAGAGAGGCCTATAATATCTCTTAACCTTACTAATACTATAGTACGCTTTAATAAGGACCTCCTTAATAGAAATTAATATTAATACTATAAATTATTAGAATTCCTTACTATAGAAGTTAGTGCTAGTATTAGTAATAATCTAATTAGGGGGTCCTTAGTATATATTAATCTAGTATACTCTAAGGGCCTCTTATATTATTCTAGCTAAGATATCTTTAAGGAATCTTACTATATTAAATACTATAGCTATATTAATAGTATAAAGGGTAGGGTAGTTACTATTAAGGTATATAATATTTACTATTACTGTAAAATTAAATATATATTTATCCTAGAGGGTAAATTTAAAGTAGTAAGGGCTATTAGTATTTATTTAATATTAGTAGTATATTTTTATTACCTTCTTAATAGCTTTAAGATTAATTTTATACTCTAATTTATATAGAAGATTATAGATTTATTAGACTAAAGGATAACTAAATTAGTAATATAAGCGCTATAATTTAACTTTAGTAAGGTAGTTCTATACTATTAACTTCTTATTTTACCCTAGTAATATTAATATATACCACTATTTCTATATAAGGGAGACCTTAATATTCCCTTACTATAGTATATTCTTAGTAATAATAAAGTTAATCTTTAATTAGCCTATATCCCTAAGGTATATTAAGAAAGGCATACTTATAGTAATTATATAGAAGATAATATTACTAAAGAGAGTAACTAATCTAATTAAGATAATTAGTATACCTCGTCTAAACCTAATAACCACTTTACTTACCTTTACTTTATTAAGTTAAATCCTTAGTATTATATATTATAATACTAGGAATTATAGATAGCCTACTATTAAGTACTTAGTAGCTCTAGTATCTAGTATAATGCCTTAAAAGGTCTTAGAAAAGTAATAATCCCTAAGCATAAATATATAGGGTAGCTAATTAGATAATTTATTATTAAAAGGGCTTTTCTTACTTAGACTATATAACGTTACCTAATTTATAAGAATCTTAACTACCTTTTAGCTATTAAAGGTTATACCTTAAGTAAAGAAGCTCATAGGAATTAAGCTATCTTTACTCTCTTAAGTATTAGTAAATCTAAGGCCCTGTATATATTAGGTAACTTTATTATCTTCTAGGATCCTTAGGGTGTTATTAGCCTTAGGTTCTCCCTTATACTAAGTAAGGAATATATTATATACTAGTAGTAAAGATTTTAAAGAGTTAATAAGGTAGTGACTCTTAAAGCATTAATATACCTTCTTATAGTCTTCTTTAAAGTGCTTTATTAACTAGTATCCTCCTTACTATAATATTGAGAATTGGAAGGGGAAGGTATTAGAGGGATAGAAAACCCCATAATAGATTCCTAGATAGCTAGTACAATGAAGGGCGCAGCGACCTATAGATAACTAGATTACAATAGATTGTTCACTTCGAGAGCTTAGATAGTTGAATATAGTTGATTTCTAGCGTATGGACAGTCTAATAAGCAATAAGAGAATATTTTAAGTCCTCTTATAGACTTACTAACTATATTAATAGAAGGGGTTACTAGGAGGGTTTTATAAGCTATTTTTTATTTTCTAAAAATTTATTTATATAGGAAAAGTAAAAATTAACTTATAGCTATATAAACTAAATACCTATATAAACTAACTTATTACTTTTAAAGTGTACCCTATAAATAAAAACCACTATTAAATCTAGCAAAATTCAAGGATTTAAATAGTATATATTAGCCTTTTATATAACTACTAGTTCCCTAGTTATAGTTAATTTTAGCTTCCCTTTAGGGTAGCCTAGTTAGCTTAGTTATATATACTATAGCTTCGCTTTAGTAATAACGTAGGTTTTGTGGTAACTAACGCTATAACTAACGCTATAACTAACACTGTAACTAACGCCACAGCCTAGGTTATAGCAACATAACTAGGTAACTAGTGGGCTTATAAAATAGTGCTATAAATAGCATTATTTTAATACTCTGTCTAGAAAAGTAGAAGGTAAATAATTTAATACCTAATAACTTAGCTCTTTAATAAATATCTGAGTTATCTAGAAATTCTAATAACTTTTTAACTATAAATCTAATAACTTTTAAACTAGAATTCTAGTGTTTTTATTAGTTTATTATTTTTTGTCTATTTTGTTAATTTTGTAATTATATCTAGGTCCTTATGTTTATAAGGCCTAGTAATTTAATAAATTATTAAAATTTATTATTAGGCAGGGGCTTAGTTAAGCTATCTATAGGTATATCTTTAGTGTTAATATAGATAACCTTAGCTATACCCTTCTATACCTTTTCTCTAGTATAGTTAAATTTTAGTAGGGTATACTTTATTTTACTATAAAGAGCAGGGTTATTAGCGGTAGTAATAGCTCCTTAGTTATTACTAAAAATTAGGACTAGAGGGGCTATAGGTAGCTTTATTTCCTTAAAAGGTTATAAAGCTATTTAAGCTCCTTTATAGCTTTACATAGGGCATTAGATTTAGCCTCTAAGGTTAATAAAGCTATTGTAGTTAACTCTTTAATTTCTAGCTAATAGGCCTTCTACTAGCTTAAAAAGATAAGCATAGGTTAATTTTAAAGAGGTCCTATCTCTAGCAAAGTCGCTATTATAGAATCTAATAAGGGTTATAGATATAGAGGCTTTAGAGTTTAATACTATCTTAGACCTTCTATAGGTTATAGAATAACCTATAGTGCTAGATAGGAATCTAAGCAAGTGTTTAGAAGTATTTAAGTGCTCTATAAATAGCTTAGATAGAGCTATAGAAAGCCACTAGACTGGAAAAGAGATATTAGGTCTAGTTAGAAGCATTAGGTATATAATAGTCCCTACTATACTCTAATATAGCTTGTGATTAGGGGTAAAAGAGGTTTAGTTATTGCTTATTTTATAATTCTAGGTTATAAGGGAATTTAAATAGGCTTAGTATCCTTTAAATTAAACCTTTCTAGGGCTTTAGAAATATACTAGAACTAGTGGATAGTAATAGTCTCCTTCTTTTGATTTCTAGTAATTTAAACGCCTAGGAAAAATTTAGCTAGTCTATGGTTTTCTATAGGATAAGCTTTATATAAAAGCTTCTTTAATCTATTAATATAGTTAAGGTCTGGTCCTATTAGAAGGCAGTTATCCATATAAGTCACTATATATGTAAATGTAGTTAGGTTATAAAAGATAGCTAGGTTAGATATTAAGGGTGGAAACTGTGCTTATGAAGAAGATCCTTTAAAGTCTACTACCACTCTCTAGAGCTCTATTTTAATCTATATAAAGCTTTTTAAAGGAAAATAACCTGCTTTTAAGACGGTTTATAGCTATACTTCTTAAGTAATTTAGCTAATTTAAGCATAGCTTTAGCAAATTTAGTAAATCCATCTAGGATTTATATATAAATAGCTTCCTTTAGTATGCTATTTAAAAAAGCCCCTATAAAATTAATTTATTTAACTTCCTAGTTATTAGAAGCTACTAAAGCTAATAATATTCGCTAACTAGGAGAAATGCTTATAGTAGCATAGGTCTTAAGATAATCTTAACCTTCTATTTATATAAAGCCTTTAGTAATAAGGCAGGCCTTATATTTTAAAGGATTATTTTCTTTATCCTTTTAAGCTTATAAACAAGCCTATTCTTAAGAATCATCCAGCCCTTAGGGACTTAGTCTATCCCTATAAATTTAAAGGTTCTAGTAGTTAAAAGCTACTTAAATTCGCTAAAAGTAGTATCTATCTATTTTGAACTATCCTTACTTTTTAAAGCTTATTTCTAGGTCTTAGGGGTATCTAAGTTATTATTAGTAAATTATTTAGCCTTTTCCTAAGCCTTAAAGCATAACTCCTTAACAAAAGAAGTTATATTAAATTCATTAATATCTATAGCATTAGAATTAGCTAATAGATTTCCTATAGGTGCCTTATTAAGGGCTATAGGGCTAGGGCTCTCTAGGGTACTAGATTTTTAGGCTTTAGATTATCCTAAACCTCTAGATTATTTTATAAGGGATCACAAAGATTATTAATTCCTCCTCTAAAGGATAACTCCCTAAAGGCTTAGGGGTCTTTATAGAGCCTATATCCTTAATAATTTTAATAAAGCTAGTCTTTATAACTAACATTTTAGAGGGAATATAAATAAGATAGACATCAGAACCTAGAGTAGCTAGTAATTAACTAGGGATAGTCCTAGGGCTAGCTTTTGTAGCTTAGATCTTTACTCTAGAGGTATTAGGACCTTATAATAAGACCCTATAGCCTTAATCTTAGAAAAATTAGGTTTATAGGTGGTCTTAGGCTCTAAGTTAGCTAGATATAGCTACTTAGGGGTTAAAGGTTTAGTTATATTAGTAGTAATATTAACTAAATCCACTATAGCTAGTAGGATATAAGACTATAAATAAAGGGTAACTTAGACTACTAAAGAGTAGCCCTAAGTTAGTTAAGGATAACCCTAATAGCCCTCTTAACTAGCCTATTCTATTTATAAATATAGGGGTAAGAGGTGCTAAAATAAATTCCTTTAGAAGATAACTATAACTAAAGGTTATTATTAATTTTAGTACCTCTGTTAAAGTAAAGGTGCCTAGGATACATATTATATTAGTTTTTAGGGCCTTAAAGAAGCCCTTAATAGTATTATAAAGGGTCTAACCTTCTTTATTAGCTAATAAAAAGCACTATTTATACTAGGATTTTTGGTTAATAATAATAAGGACTAGGGCCTTCTTATTATATAGTATAGGTTTAATTTTAACCGTATCTCTCTCTAAAATATCTAAAACTCTAGGGGGTCCTAAATAGGTCTTTTACTAGGTCTTCTAATAGCCTTAGTTTGCGTATAGGCTAAGTAGTTAAAATCCTTTTCTTTAATAGCGGAAAAATCAGGGATCCCTTTAGCTAATTTTAATAATTTCTTTAGTAGGGGAAGCCCTATATATCCGAGTTAAATATGCTAAAGAAGGGCTAAATCTAGTAATTTCTTATAACTAGAATCTAGCTTTTTAGGCTATTATCCCTAGCTCCCTATCTTACTAGGCTTCTTAAGAATTATAGGCCTTAGGGGATTCTAGATAGCCACTATTATTATCTAACACATTAGGATATAGACCTTCTAAATCCCCTATAGAAGATGCCTAACTAGGAGCTTTAGTGGGATATAGGGCTAAATCTTCTTCTTTAGAGTTAATTTCTTTAATTTATTAATATTCCTTAGGATCCAGGGTAGGTTACTATAGAATTTAAACCTCTATAGGGTAGGAAAACCCTATATAAGTCTTATAGGCTTAATGTTTAGTGTAACTTTAAGAGCCTATAAAGGAGAGGTAAGTTAAATGCTTGTAAATCTTAGGGGTTACTTGCCCTTTAATCTACAAAAAGAAGCTATATTTAGTAGGTTCTAATAACCTATAGGGACTTTTATTAGCTAGGAATAGCTAGTCTTTTATAAGATAACCCCAGAAAGATAGTAGGTTAAACTACTAACTAGGTTTGTATCTATACTAGGGAAATATAGGGCATCTAGTAGAGCTAAAGGCCTATATTCTAGTGGATTTTTCTTAACTAGAATATTAAAAATAGCGGTGCCTCTTCCTTTAGGATAAATAGGTCCTCTAGCTATAATTATAAGGCTAGTTTTACCTTTCTTAAGGGGCTTAAAGTCCCTAAAGAAAGCCCTATTATTATAAATATAATAAGAAGAACCTATATTATATAAAAGGGAGTTTTTAACTATATTATTAGAGTAGCTAAAAGTAGGCTTGCTAGTAGTGTTACTAGTAGTACTAGAAGTATCTAAATTAGATTTAGAACCAGTATCTAAATTAGATTTAGTTCTTTAATGTACCACTAGGCTATTATAAAAGTAGCTTCTTTTCCCTTTAGCTAGATTTGCTAGAATTCTTTCTTCTAGTTCTTTAATGTATCTTTTCTGTAGCTAGGCTATAGCGTAAAGTAAAAGTTTTATCTCTTTATTTTTCTAATAGCTTCTTTTCCTTTTAGGCAGTCTTTAGCCTTATTATTACTAGTCTTCTTCTTCTTCTTTTAGAGGCTTTAGAGGAAAGGTCTGCTTTAATACATTAATATAATAATTTACTTAATTAATAGGTGTAATCTCTATATTATAAAGTTATAATCTAGCTAGTAAATTATTAAAATTAGCATTAAAAGCCTCTAAAGATCCCTTATAATTTAAAAATTTAGGGAATAGTAGCTAGTATATAGCATACTACACTGGATTTTAGCACTTTGCAAATACTACCTAATAAGGACTTTATAGGCTTTTTTAGGGATATTTACTAATATATAGTTACTTAAGGTCCTAATTAGTAGCTATCTCTTAATATTATTAAAAGAATAGCTTAATTAGAGTTAGCTAGCTAGCTTACTATGCTTAGAATATCTAGAAATTTAGGTAATCCTAGGGCTCTAAATTAGATATTTAGGGCTTACTTTTACTAATTATAGTTTTTAGGCCTTTAGCTTAGCTCCTCTAGAATAAAATATACTTTCTTATTTAGTTCTTTTATAGTACTTCTATTAAAAGTAGCTTAAAGATTACTAAAAGGTAGTATAGAAGATTTAGTAGCTAGGTCTTCTCTAGGAACCTTAGTATTTTCTTCCTTAGGTCTAGAAAAGGCCTAAAGACCTTATATAGCTAATATAGTTTGCGTTAATTTACTTAGAAGATTATTAATACTAGCCTTATTTTTAATATAATTATCTTTACTATACCTAATAAAATCAGTTAAGGTCTTGCCTTATTACTTAATTTAGCTCTATATCTATTATTATAAAGCACTAGCCTAAGTAGCTAAAGGTTAACCTTCTATATATATCTAATTAGGGTCCCTAGGGGGCTAGAAGGGCCTATAGTAGGTCTAGAAGGTCCTATAGTAAGGCCCTTACCCTTAAGATTAGGTAGTGCTATCTTCTAAAATCTTAAAAGATTTTCTATATATAATCTCTAAATTTATTCCTATTATAAATTACGTATACTAGGAATTACTTGCGTTATAAATCTACTTACGCACGTAAAATACGTGGTAGGGCTGTTTAATAGGGTAGCCTTTAAGGTTAAAAAGTAGGTCTAGTATATGCGTAGACGAAAATAGGCTAGTGAAAATTCTTAGGGAAAATTTTCTTAATACTAAAAGCTATAGATAGGAATATAGGTAAAATAGAACGTGTAACGTAACGTAGTTACAATATAACGTAATATAATAGGTTAAAAAGCCTAGTATATAATATACTAGAAGTCTAATAATAATAAGGGAAGTGTAGCATATCTATAGCATAGATAATATTAATAATAGTTGCGATAGTAAATAAAATTACTAAAAATCTATTTACAGTGCAAATAGTTAGTTATAGTTATAACTAGTGGTTATAGGTGTAGCTTGTAATAAATTTAATACCAAAGGTCTAATGTTACAATGCGTGATGCTAGTGGATAAAAGCTTTAAACTCTAGCGGATTTCCTTTGTAATCTAAGAGCCCATAGTGTAGTAAAACTACAACTAATAGCTAAAAATCTAGTAATTGTAATAGAATAACGCAGTGTAATAAAGTAAATCTATAGGCCTTCCGGGCTTATAACCTATAGATAACTAGATTACGATAGATTGTTCACTTCGAGAGCTTAGATAGTTAAATATAGTTGATTTCTAGCGTACAGACGGTCTAATAAGCAATGAGAGGATATTTTAAGTCCCCTTATAGATCTACTAACTATATTAATAGAAGGGGTTACTAGGAGGGTTTTGTAAGCTATTTTTTGTTTTCTACAAAATTCATTTATATAGGAAAAGTAAAAATCAACTCATAGCTATACAAACTAGACGCCTACGTGAACTAACTTATTACTTTTAAAGTATACCCCTATAAATAAAAACCACTATTAAATCTAGCAAAATTCAAGGATTTAAATAGTATATATTAGCCTTTTATATAACTACTAGTTCCCTAGTTATAGTCAATTTCAGCTTCCTTTTAGGGTAGCCTAGTTAGCTTAGTCATACATGCCATAGCTTTGCTTTAGTGGCAACGTAGGTTATGTGGCAACTAACACTGCAACCAACGCCATAGCCTAGGTTATAGCAACGCAACTAGGCAACTAGTAGGCTTATAAAATAGTGCTATAAATAGCATTATTTTAACATATAAATATAGCATTTCTTTATATAAGGGAGGGTTTTATACCTTTAGACCTTAATAGAGGGTATTTTAACTCTTTACCCTTATTATTATATTATTAGTTAGTCTAGAATCACTCTAGGGTATTAGATTTACTAGGAATTAGTGCTAATCACTAGATTCCTCTCTAATAAGGTAGATTATTATCCTTACTTACTTATAGAACTCTTATAGGCTATTAGGGGTTAGTAATATAGCTTCTATATTTAGGGATCTTACTATAAGTATATATAATTTAATTCTAGAGTGCTTACTCTATCTAGCTAATATTAGGGATAGCCTTTTAGAGAGTAGTAAGCTTCTTAATAAGATTATTAAAGCACTTAGTCTTTAACTTTTCCTTATTCTTATTAATTACCTTTTATAAGGAGGTATTATATTATTCTAGAAGGTATTACTACCTTATATCCTTAGTCTTAAACCTTTATCTTATTTAGGTAATAAGGGTTAGTAAGTCTTAAGGTTATCTAGGTTTTAAGAGGTTATCTAAGTAGTATCTTAGAGCTCTACCCTTAAGTATAGCCTTAAATATATAGCCTACTTACTTTAGTCTAATGTCTAGGATCTTATATTTCCTTTAAAATATTTAAAGCTTTAATTTAAAGATATTATAGTTATTTATACTATATTATTATTCTAGTGTATATATCTTAGCTAGATTAATAATCTGCTTTAGTAATAGTTTTTAGGGTTATATTAGTTAGTTAATAGGTTTTTAGGCTTTAGATTCTCCTAAACCTCTAGATTATCTTATAAGGGATAACTATTACAAAGATTATTAATTCCTCCTCTAAAGGATAACTCCTAAAGGCTTAGTGGTCCTTATAGAGCCTATATTCTCTATAATTTTAATAAAGCTAGTCTTTAGAACTAACCTTTAGAGGGTGTTAAAATAATGCTATTTATAGCACTATTTTATAGGCCCACTAGTTGCCTAGTTGCGTTGCTATAACCTAGGCTGCAGCGTTCGTTACAGTGTTAGTTACAGCGTTAGTTACCACATAACTTGCGTTGCCACTAAAGCAAGCTACGGCATGTATGACTAAGCTAACTAGGTTACCCTATAGGAAGCTAAAATTAACTATAACTAGGGAACTAGTAGTTATATAAAAGGCTAACGTATACTATTTAAATTCTTGAATTTTACTAGATTTAATAGTGGTTTTTATTTATAGGGATACACTTTAAAAGTAATTAGTTAGTTTACATAGGCGTCTAGTTTATATAGCTATAAGTTAATTTTTACTTTTCCTATATAAATGAATTTTATAGAAAATAAAAAGTAGCTTATAAGACTCTCCTAGTAACCCCCTTCCGTTAATATAGTTAGTAAGTCTATAAGAGGACTTAAAATATCCTCTCATGACTCGTTAGACCGTCCGTACGCTAGAAATATAACTATATCTAACTATCTAAGCCTTCTATCTTGAATAATCTATCGTGATCTAGTTATCTATAGGTTACTGCGCCCTTCATTGCGCTAGCTATCTAGGAATCTATTAGGGAGGTCTTCCTATCCCTCTAATACCTTCCCTTCCAATTCTCAATAGCTTCTTTAGGGATGTTTGCTAATATATAGCTACTTAAGGTCCTAATTAGCAGCTATCTCTTAATATTATTAAAAGAATAGCTTAATTAGAGTTAGCTAGCTAGCTTACTATACTTGGATTATCTAGAAATTTAGGTAATCCTAAGGCTCTAAATTAAATATTTAGGCTTATTTTCACTAATTATAATTTTTAGGGCCTTTTAGCTTAGCTCTCTCTAAAATAGAATGTACTTTCTTATTTAGCTTCTTTATAGTGCTTCTATTAAAAGTAGCTTAAAGGTTACTAGAAGGTAGTATAGACATAGAAGATTTAGTAGCTAGACCTTCTCTAAATACCTTAGTATTTTCTTCCTTTAGTCTAGAAAAGGCCTAAAGACCTTATATAGCTAATATAGTTTGCGTTAATTTACTTAAAAGATTATTAATACTAGCCTTATTTTTAATATAATTATCTTTGCTATACCTAATAAAATTAGTTAAGGTCTTGCCTTATTACTTAATTTGGCTTTACATCTATTATTACAAAGCACTAGCTTAGGTAGCTAACGGTTATTAACCTTCTATATCTATCTAATTAGGGTCCCTAGGGGGCTAGAAGGACCTATAACAGGGCTAGAAGGTCCTATAGCAAGGCCCTTACTCTTAAATTTAGGTAGTGCTATCTTCTAAAATCTTAAAAGATTTTCTATGTATAATCTCTAAATTTCTTCCTATTATAAATAACGCACACTAGAAATTACTTATGTTATAATCTAGTCACGCACGTAAATGCGTGGCGGGGCCGTTTAACAGGGTAGCCTTTAAGGTTAAAAAGTGGGTCTAACGTATATGCGGACAAAAACAAGCTAGTGAAAATTCTCAGGAAAATTTTCTTAACACCAAAAGCCACAGACAGAGTATTGCACTACAATTCATTTGTAGTGTTTTTTTTAACAAATAATACATATCTAATCTTAGAAAATATATATAGATATAAAACTTCTTTTTGTAGATAGATAACTAAAAACTACAATGTAGTTATATATAAAAGTGGGTCTAAAAGTGGGTCTTTTAGCTATAAATTAGAAAACTACATTTCACTACATTTTAGTACTAAAAATACACTATAAATGTAGTGTTTCTAATTTACGGCTAAACAACCTACTTTTAGACTCACCTTAATATATAGTATTTTTCTTAGGATTTACCTCTATAAGATTACGTAATTTATAGGATAATATCTTTAATTATAAGCTAGATATAAAATTAAATACAAAAACTACAAAACACACTACACTAACTACAAACAATACTCTGGCCACAGATAAGAATAATAGATAATATAGAACGTGCAGCGCAACGCAACGCAATGCAATGTAGTGCAACGTAGTGCAACGTAGTGCAACGTAGTGCAACGTAGTGCAACGTAGTGCAACGTAGTGCAACGTAGTGCAACGTAGTGCAACGTAATATAATAGGTTAAAAAGCCTAGTATAGATATACTAGAAGTCCAATGATAATGAGGAAGTGCAGCGTATCTACAGCGTAGATAATATTAATAATAGTCGCGATAGTGAATAGAATCACTAAAAATCTATTTGCAAAAATAGGTAGTTGTGGTTACAACTAGTGGTTACGGGTGCGGCTTATAATGAATTTTAACACTAAGGGTCTAATATTATAATGCGTAGTGCTAGTAAATAAAGGGCTTTAAATTCTAGCGGATTTCCTTTATAATCTTAAGAGCTCATAGTGTAGTAAAACTATAACTAATAGCTAAAAATCTAGTAATTGTAGTGGAATAATGCAGTGTAATAAAGTAAATCTATAGGCCTTCTAGGCTTATAACCTATTAAGAATTAGAAGGGGAAGATATTAGAGGGATAGGAAGACCTCCTAATAGATTCCTAGATAGCTGCATAATAAAGGGCGTAGTGACCTATAGATAACTAGATTACAATAGATTATTCACTTTAAGAGCTTAGATAGTTAAATATAGTTAATTTCTAGCGTATAAATAGTCTAATAAGTAATAAGAGGATATTTTAAGTCCCCTTATAGACTTACTAACTATATTAATAGAAGGGGTTACTAGGAGAGTCTTATAAGCTACTTTTTATTATCTATAAAATTTATTTATATAGGAAAATTAAAAATCAACTTATAGCTATATAAACTAAACGCCTATGTAAACTAATAAATCACTTTTAAAGTGTACCCCTATAAATAAAAACCACTATTAAATCTAGTAAAATTCAAGGATTTAAATAGTATATATTAGCCTTTTATATAACTACTAGTTCCCTAGTTATAGTTAATTTTAGCTTCCTTTAGGGTAACCTAGTTAGCTTAGTTATACATGCCATAGCTTTGCTTTAGTGGCAACGCAAGTTATGTGGTAACTAACGCTATAACTAACGCTGTAACTAACGCTACAACTAATACTGCAACCAACGCTGCAGCCTAGGTTATAGCAACGCAACTAGGCAACTAGTGGGCCTATAAAATAGTGCTATAAATAGCATTATTTTAACAATTTTATTTCTCAAGGATTTTATAAAGTAGTTAGGCATACTAAAAGATATTAAAGTATTAGTTAAGGATTTCCTCTTAAGAGAAGGATACTCTAAATAATTAAACTTAAATAGTATAATACTAAAATAAATAAAATAGGAGGTTACTCCTAAACATAATAGGAAATAATATAAGTAAAGAAAGCTCTAATAGATTAATAGCCTTTTAAAGTAATAGAAGTCTATTTTAGTTAATCTCTAGACCTAGAGGATATTACTAGAGCTTACTAAAGATAGAGATAAGGTATATAAGCTTAGTAATATAGAAAAATTAAAGGAATTATAATAGAGATTAAGTGGCACTATCCTATTCTAAAGTATAAGGATAAAGTACTAGCTAAAATAATTAATAATATAAGGGGAATAACCTTTTCTTAGTTTTAGGTTTTTATCCTAAGAAGTAGTTTAAAACTATAGTAGTTAAATAGTTTAAGCTTCTCTATAAAACTAATAATCTAATAATATATAAAAAGAGAAGTATTATATAATAGTCCCTATTAGTATTAATAAGAGGTAAAGGACTTAAAGCTATAATTAAGGGTCTAACTTAAGTATTTATAAGGTATTATACTAAAACTATATACCCTTTAGTAATATAAATTACTAATAAAAATTAGAAGAAGTTTACTACTAATAATAATAACTATTAGGCTAGTAGCTATTATAACTTAATATATAAAAAGATTTATATATCCCCTAGGTTAATTATCTTATACTAAGATTTACTAGTTAAGGGAACCTAAAAGTTATTTAAGGTTTAGTTAGTTAGATTACTAAGTCCCCTTAAGGTTTATTATTACTATAAAATTAAAGAGGCTAGGATGTAAGTAAAAATCTCTAAATAAAAAGTATACTTTAACACTAGAATTACTCTTTACGTAGTGTAAAACTATATAATATTAATTAGTAAAAGAAAGATAGTTACTTCCTTTATACTAAGTAAAATCTAGTAATTAAGATAAGTAATTATAAGAGAGGCTAGAGAACTAGAGAAGATAATAGTCTTACTAGGTATATAATATAGCTTACCCCTTATAATAAGAAGGCTCTAGGAGTCTTCTAAAGTGCTTGCCCTTTAGTTACTATACTAAAGTTTTTAGAGAACCTCTTAAATATACTAAAGAAATTTATTAAAGAATACCTATAAAATATTTTTATACCTTTACCTTACTAATAGTAGTAGTAGTATAGGGAGACTTAATAGTTACTTTAAAATTTATATCTAAAGTATTTTAGTATATCTAAGAAAAGAAAATAAAAGGGTAGTTTCTAAATTAACCCCTATTAAAGTTAAAGAATTCTATTTATATTTCTAGTATTAGTTAAGGATATACTATAACTTAAGGCTATTAAAGTTTCCTTACCCCTTTTAAATTATTTTACTAATAATAAAGAGAGTTAATAAAATAATAGTTAGAGATAATTAAATATAAATCTTAAGAACTCCTAAGTACTCTTTAAATAATAAGAGAGTCTAGAATTAATTAAAGCTTATAACCTTATAGGTAAAAGAATTAAGTCTTAGTTTTAGACTACTAGTATTACCCTTATTCTTATAGGAAGGTATTTAAGGAGTACTAGTATAAATAATAGGAATTAATAACTTATCTAAAAGCATATTATTAATAATAATCTAAGGTTTACTAAGATTAGGATCCCCTATTTTATTAGTTTACTAGTAATTATAAAGAGTAAACTATAGTAATAGATTTTTATACCTAAGGAATATCTATAATATTATTATTTAATTATAACCTTACTTAGCTACTTAAAATTAGGTAATATATTTAAGGGTAATAAAGATTAAATTTTTATAAGACTAAGTTTTAGGGTTAGCCTCTTTACTTATAGAAGGTAAATAGACCTCTAACTATAAAACTACCTAAGGATATTAAGGGTAATAGAAAGATTCTAGTTAAAGAGCTAGAGGAAAAGAAAAGGAAAAGAAGCTAGCTAACTCTTAACCTAAAGACTTAGATAAGATAAATAAAAGTAATACTAGTAGTAAATAGGATAATCCTTCTTTACTTTTTAATTCTTCTCCTTCTTTAAATTCTTTACCTTATCTTTCTCCTTTAAATTCTCTACCCCTATTTACTTCTTTACCTTTACTTCCTTTACTACCCCTATCTTCCTTAGCACTATAAGATAATAGTAATACTAATAAGCCTAAATAGAAATAAAAAGCTATAAATAACTCTAAGCTTAAGCTACTATTAAGAAAAACTAAGAAAGGGAATAATAATAAGACTACTAAGGATCTAATAGCTTATCTTCTAGACTTAAAGGAACCCTAGGTTAAGAATCTAATTTAGTAATTAGTAAAGAAATAGAAGTTATTACTACCCTTAGATTAAACTAATAGTTAATCTAACTTTATAACTAGGACTTTAATAATTATAAATACCTCTATATAGGTAAAGATAACTCTAGCTAGAACCTTATATAATCTCTAAGACATATTTTTATTTAAAGTTACTTCTAAGTTAAGTAAAGAAGTAGTAAAGCTAAGTAAGACTAATATATTACTACAATACTATACCTTTATAGGCTTATTAGATTAGGTAAGCCTTAACCTAATGCCCTTTATAACCTTATTAGGAAAGCTAGTTATTAATAGATAATTTTACATATATAAGACCTACTAGGGATAGTAAAAGATCTCTAATCTTATATTTTCCTAAAAGGTTTTTTCTTTAATAGAATAGTAATCTTATATTAGTAAGACTTCTAGTGTTATTAGAAGTATAAGCTATGTTTATATAGGAATATAATAAACTAGTAAAGAAAGGACTTAAAGTAAAGCTAAAGTTAATATCTTCTCTTACTTTACTAAGAGTTAAGGTAACTAAGGGTTAAATTAAGTAACTATTAGAAAATCTATTCCTAGGTTAAAATATAAAGATACTACTTATATAGCCTCTAGAGATAAAAGATATAAGGACCTAGCTTAAAGATAACTTACTAAGGTATAAAAGAATAAGGTAAAAGCTCTTAAAGTATTAATAGTAATTTTAAAGGCTTACTAACTATTTTATATAGCTTTAAAGAGACTATAAGAACTTATAGATATTTATAAGGAGACTCTTAAGTTTATTAGAAATAATAGATCTAACTTAAATATAATAAGGAATATAAAATAAGTCCTAATAGCCTATTTAAATAATAGAGAAGGCTTTGCTATTCTAAAAGGATATCTTAGGTTATTATAAGCTAGAGGAAATAAGGGTAATAACCTTATAAGTAATTAATTAAGTAAGTAAGCTAATACCCTTAGAAATAATGAGTTAGAGGATTTTAAGTTTACTATATAAGTAATAATATAAGTTTATAAAGTCCTTAGAGGGTTAAGGCCCCTTAGGGAACTAGAATAAATCAAATAATTAAAATTTTTAAAGAACTATCTAATAAGGTTAGAAGTACTATTAAGAGAAAATTACCTTTCTATAGAAGTACCCGCTATTTATAGAGAGTTATTTATAGAGGGGGTTAGGCTTAAATTTAATAGCTTTAAAGGAAATAGATATATTAGGAGGCCTAGCTATTAGAGTGTGAAAATTAGGAATAGCCTTATAAGTTTAAATAGTTAGGGATAACTATTATATGCTAGGGGATGTAAAGAGGGAAGGTGTAGGCACGCACCTACTTACTTTACAGGCTTACTATAAATTGCTTTTGCCACTAAGTAGAGTTTTTCTTTTTCCTAGCTTTTACATTATTGTCATAAGTTAATTTAATTTAATTAGTTGAGAAGCCCTCTTTCTTTGTTCCCGTTTCGATCACAGTTCTTATCGCCTGAAGACTTCGCCTCCTTGGAGGCGCAATTGAACACGGCAGATCACGTGCCGGCGCGACTACCCGCGCGCGTTGATCGCGTTCCTAGGACTCATCACGTCACCCGGTATTATCATGGTCAATCTGTCTTTAGGAAACTAATCTTTCTCCCGTGACAACGACTTAAAGCATACATTGGTCGTCTCAAATCTCTGCTCCTCAACTTCTCAACCAAGGAAATCTTTTGTCGGGCACCCCCCTCCTTTCAAAGCACCACGATGTCTGAGCAACTTTCGGCACCCCGCATCACGGCCTCGTATCTGGAGAATTTCCAGGGCCGCCACGTCACCATTGTCGGCAAGGTGACACAACTTAGAGGCGAGCAAGCGACCATTGATGCTGATGGCGTTGTGACTTTAGCTTTGAATCGGGTTCGTGGCCGACAAAATTTCCATCGCCCCGTGCCAGAGCATGCGTCGGTTGTCTGACCAACCTGGCACACACGGCAGGATGTAGAGCTGACATGCTCCAGGACGCTCACCTGACAAACGGCAACGCCGTCCAAGTCATCGGGAAAGTCGCTCCTGATTTATCTGTCAAGGTTCTTAGCGCGAAAGATCTCGGCCCAAACGTTGGTAGGTGCAACTATCATTCAAGGCTATCCGAAACCTACACACCTCGTTTGTCACTAACTTCCGGTTCTAGATATGAAGCTTTGCAGTGCTGTTGTAGAGGTCACGCATCGACACAAAGATATATTCGTGTCTGAAGGTTGAAGCAAAACAATCATAACGATCAGTTCAACGGCTCGTCACGATTTTACGATTGATGGATGGAGTGGCTGTGGCTGGTAGCATGTTTGTTGTGTGCCATGTTGGACAAGCCATTGCTTACACGTTCGAAGACCACAATGCTAGCTCGCGCCCTTCTTCGTCTCTTAATACGCAAGGTTAATCGGCTCATCATCTTGATTTCCTCTATCGGCGCGCCCCGACCTTGATGCTGATCACATATCGCTTTCGGCCATCTCTCCAATAGAGGCCTCACGTACAGTGCGGCCTGCTACCTTTGTGCAACCGCTTTATCATGTCGCCTTATTCAACTCGTCGCGATCCCAAGCCCATAGTCATAATCACAAACACGTCAGTCACGAACAATCGCACCTGGCTCCATCTTAACTCATGTTCTGGAACAGGTACATGGCACCCGCAAAGCTTTCCTCTCCAGAGGGAATGATCTGGTCAGGTGGCAGAACAAAACCGTAGCGGCCGGTATCGCGTAGCTCGACAGTGAAGACATTGTCTCCTTCAGTTCATCGTTGACCCAATCAACAGAGCTGCCGGCAGTTTGGTAGATGGTGCTGCAAATGGGACCGTACTCGAAGCTGGTTCCGTGGACGTTGCGAATAGCGTCGACTGCGCCCCGAGCAAGAGATTGAAGAGCGCTGTCGTTTGGTGGCCGGGCGCTGCACGAGTAACCGTAGGCTGTAATCTCGGTCAGCAATTGTGTTCAAATTGCCTTTTGGCACAGAGCACCACAGGTTTTGTCTTCAAGGCTCGCTACTCACGGGTCATGAAGAGCTGGGAGTAAGAGTGCCAGTCAATGTAAAGCTTAAGCCCTTGCTGGTTCTTGACTTTCCGAAGAAAGGCGGAAAGCGACTTGAGCTCGGTGGTACTTCCAGGAGAGGTTCCGCGATAGGTTTCGGAGCATGGGTTGGTAGAGGAGCCTTCGCCACTCCATTGGTAAGGCCAGTTACGGTTCACGTCAGTACCAACACAGTTGGATTCCTGGTGGGATTCGCGCGTCTTTCGCCACATGCGGTCAGTTGTCTGGCTGTATTTGAAACCTGCCCAAACATTGTCAGCGGCCATGCATCCCGTCGGGCAGTCGGCTGGGTGGCAGGATGGGTCAGAGCGAGCGAGTACTGACCGTCGACATTGACGATTGGCAGCATGTAGAAGTCATACTTGTCGACGACGGCCTTGATGGCGCTATCGGTGCTGTACTTGGTGATGAGCTCGTTGGCCATGTACTCGACGGTCTGCAGAAAGCGTCAGTCTTCCCATGATAGTCTTCCGAGTTCGCGATCCACTCGTGGTCGTGGTCGAGAAGGGCTCCTCCGGCTCACCATGGCGACGATCCATTCTCGGGCGTGGACGGTGCCGTGGAAAACAACAGCAGGCTTCTTACCAGCACCGCCACTGCCAAAGATGTGCAGTCCCGTGATGGGGCTACCGGCTCCCGAGTTTCCAGAAGTGATGACTTTGACGTTGCTGGAATATTTGGATGCGATATCCCGCATCCAGGTCAGGTGGTCAGCGTAGGGGTGGTATGAATTGAACCAAGTGGCGTTGGCCGATCCTCTGTGCGGCAACAAGGTCAGTGTCAGTCTTTTCCTATGGAATCGCATCCCATACTCGTTGGCGTTGGCGTTGGCATTGACGGTACTGACCAGCATATCGTTGGAAAGCAGCTTCCTTGCAAATGGAATCGAACAAGTTTTCGTGCATAATATCAAACTTCTGGCCCTTCATAGCCTTCTCAAAGGCGCTCAACTGTTCTGGGCCAACTTGAACGTCGGCAAAGGCACCCTTCTTGGATGGCGGCTGCCAGACCTCGAGGTTCAACCGGTCGACGAGCTTCCCAACGCGAGACCCGTCGTCGACAACCGGAATGCGGAAGACCTTGTGTCCCTCATAAGACACCGGACCCCGTGCAGTCACAGCAGTGGCCGCAGCCAAAAGAGATGACACGAGAGAGACACTTTTCATCGTCGTGACACAAAGAATGATGAACGCTATGAATAAAAGAGGGAGTGAGGAAATCCCTATTGCTGGATATTCTTGTATTCCTCCACGGCTGCAACATCTGCCTCCAAGAAACGGGATCATGGCCCCCTTTATATTTCTACGCGTTGCCCGCTGGTGACGCAAACCACGGACGAGGGTCGCACATGCCGAAAAATACAAAAACAATCATGTTCGCCCACCCGTGTACGGAGTAAGAATAAGCGAACACAATCGGCGAAGCGTTGGCTCATTTTTGGGGCCAATCAAACTAGGTCGAACTACGGCCAGCTGAGAAGGTCGCCGCAGATAGGAAGCCGCCAACCTTCCGTTCTTGGCAGACAAAGCGATCGGTCCTGGTGGATGCAGATGCAGCCAGCGAGAGTGCGGGGAAGGCAACGTCCGTTCTATTACATGTATTAAATTTGCGGGGGAAGTGCGATGCTGCCATCGCCAGGCCTGCTAGCCTGCCTGCTAGGAACAGAGCTGTTCCTAGTGCGACCCTCGGACGCAGTCCATTTTGGATTTCCGGATCATGGTTGAAAATTGGCGGCCCGTCGTAGCCTTCCAAGTCCACGAGGCAAGAGGGCTGAAGTAATACCAAAAGTTTGGGGTTGTAATGATGCTTGTATTACTCAGTCGTCCCATTCTCCGCCCCAACAAGGCCAGGTTTTTCTCCGCCCGACGCCAACTCCGAAAAGGTCTATGCAAGCTGGGGAAATGCCGATGGCCCTTTTTCTTGGCTAGGCATCAGCTGCCAAGGTACGGAGGGGTGAATGAATCTACCAGACGTACAGAGTCGAGCATGTCTTATCGGCCTGCCGAATCCAGGTGCAGATGCATACATGCATAGCTCGTGATTGAATCGTGATAGGCTCTCATTGGCTGACAGCGAGAAGTGACGGGCTGGCATTGGGTCCGTGGCAAGAAACAAGCCAGCGTTTCGGGCCTCACGCACACAATTTGCTGTTGCTTCAGCGCTAGCACCCCGTGACTTTGGCCCTCCTCTTCCACGGCCTGTTGCCCGATCAGGCAGCTACTCATCCTGCTCGGCCTACCGGTACCATGAGGATCCCTGATCGATCACCCTTCATCCGTGCATGACGAAATCCGCGCCTCCGGACTAGCCAGTAATAAATAATCAGCTCTCCCTCCTACACCAACCAGGCCATCTGGATAACTATCCGGTTCGGATCCGTCAACAACTCTAGTTCTGCACTCATGGCATGTATAAAATCCATCATTTGATGAAACAATGATGGCGTCCCTGAAGTAATAGGTCACGTGTAACATTCTGTTGTGCGAAGGCGGCTCCATTGTTAAAAAAAAAAACCCTTATTAGACTACAAATACGTAAGGGAGCCTCATATTTATACACAGTTTGTACACGTTAATCTCATATCTCATGACCCGTTACGTCCCTCTTGTCCCTCTCTCTTCTTCCATCTGCAAGAACTCTTCGGCCACAGCCCACATCTGGCCACATCTCTGACAGGCGCATGGGCTACCACAGCTTAATCCTTCCCCTGCAAAACTACCTGAAGCTCGTGAATACGCGCCGTCCTGCGTTTTTGCTAATTCATGCAAAGGCTTTTGGGCTTGCGTTGGCCTTGCCGACGGGCATTTCTTCCCTTGAGAATTATCTCTCGATTCCTGAACCAACTTCAAAGCTTCAATGACGTCGGCAGAATTTTCGTTGTCGCCAAGTTTCGCATCACGCTGTCCTGCAGTGGAAGGCCCTCTAACACCAAGCTTGCGGGGCGTGGTGTCTGCCATCGCATCCCGAATCTCCTTCAACCTTTCTGTAAACTTTTCAAAACCTTGACTCTTCGCTCCGCGGTCTCGGCTCTGTCTTTCCAGGCTGCGACGTCCCGTTTGGCCTGCCGTAATTGCTCACTCATTGTGCCGATATCGGAATCCTGTTGTGCTTCCAACTGTCTTCGAAGCTGTGCAGCCTCTTCGGTCTTGGCATTCAGTTGACGTTGAAGTTTGCGAATTTGCGAATAAAGAACAGTCGCACTTCCTGCCCGAGAGACTTGCGATGTCGATACCATATCTGAGGCTGAGTATGGCTCGACATCCATCATTGGAGACGGAGACGATGGCGGTCGTGCTAGGTCAAGTGCTGCGCAACGGGTGGCTGCTCGGGACACGGTACCATGGTTCCTAAGCTTGGTACTGACTTTAGTTCTTTGCCATCTGGCTTGTCGTTGTCGTGTCTTTTTATAGGCGTAAACGCGTCGCGGGCCAACGACATGCGTTGGGGATTCTCATTCATGCGTAAAACATCGTGGTCCAAGTCCATCAGCGGATCCAAGCTTTGCGTCCAGGCTGAGTCCGACTTGGAATGACGACTGCGAGACTGCGATCTGCTTCCCATCCTTGCGGCCGATTCCCGCCAGCCTGTTTGAAGTTCGAAAAGTGCTGCCATCGCCTTTACGGATCCTTTCTTGCTCAATTCTTTCGACTCTGCCGATTCAGTTGGCGATTGCAAGGTAATGGATGTTTGGCTTCTCAGGTTTTCGTGAGATTTGGACAGCCGTGGCCCATGCAGCAACACCGGCTGCTTCTGACTCTTTATTACTCGTCGCTGACCAAGGAGGCCCTTGTCTGGGGTGACTGGTCGAGTTGCTTGAGATATTTGTGAAAGCGGATAGAATCGCTCCGGTGTGGTATCTATTGAGTACCGCCGTTCTGGTTCAGTCATGATCTGACACTGAATAGCTCGATCGTGGGACGTAAATGGTTTGGACGTCATATGAGGCTCGAGACTTACTTGGTCTTCATCAGGCTTCGGCAGCCCTCTGACAAGACCACGTGGTTTCGGGCCAGCTTGTACAGTTCTTACTCCGCCCTCTGACAAAGGCTTTGTGTTTTTAGACGCTGATAGGGATTCATCACTTCTTCGTGAGGTTTCCTTAATCATATCCCTTGATCAGAGCTGTTCAGCTTTCCATCCAAGTCCCGTGCTTGCGCCTGACTGTCTGAGTTTGTCATTTTCTCCTTTCGTATCGGGTCAAGTGTTGACATGGTGATCTCGGAAAGGGCATGTTGTGACAACCCGTGGTGAGATTCGTCGTGTAAAGACGACTGCCTTGACGATTCTCTTGGGGAACGCTCTCTAGATATACCTGTGAGGCCCCCGTGGTCGGATTTTCCGCAAATTCTTCCGCCCCCTTTGAGCTAGCTACTCGAGTCGCCCCTTGACAAAATTTTCTTCATTGAACTCTTGACTTTGCAGTCTGGCTTGAGGGTCACCAACCCCGTCGGTCTCCTCACGGCTCTGGTCACCTTTCTTCTTGAGTTTCTGCAGTCTATCAATGACACTCTCACGCTTCCGTTGGCGGTCGCTGGACTCATCGTCCCCAGGCTCTCCTCTTTAGTGGGACTTAGAGTGGCAATGCTCATCTTGGGCAACAAGCGTTGCGAGTTTGCTCTTCTCAGGACTTTCAATCGTCGCGGTCTCGGGCCATGCGTTGGTGTTTCTGGCTCATGACGGGGTTCACGCGCGTGTGAATTGGGTAGACGGCTGTGATCCTCATCAAAATCCTTGGGCACTTTGATGCTGAAGCTGGTCGCACGCTGTGACGTCTCTTGTTTGCCACATAGATCGATAGTCGATGCGTCTTTTCGGCAGTGGGTTCCGAGAGATTTCATCTGGCGAACAACGTCTCGCCAGTTGGAGATGAGCATCTGGGTTATATCGTTTGCCACTAATATCTTATCCACTGTAGGTGGTCCGGCTGTTTTGGCGTCTTTCTGGATGGACTTTCGTCTATCTTTCCGAAATCTAGGTGGGCTCAAGGGGAACAACAGCATGCCAGAGTTTGGCGTAGCGATTTTCATGGTGTATTGCTCAAGCAAGTCACCAACGAGCAATGGCCCGAACACTATGCCCAGTGCACTGTAACCCATCAAGTCAGCCGTTGGAAGAGGTCTACTATCTTCATCTTCTCGAGGGGCAATCTCCGCGGCCCGTCCAATCAGACTCAAAGACCAAAGACAGCACAGATCAGCTCTCGACGATACTGAGACCTGACAGTTCCTACTGCCAAAGCGATAAGCCTTGCCCGAACCTTGGTCTGTTTTGTCCGCGGATACTCGGGCTCTCCATTCAGTTGCGAGTGTATTGCGATGAAAGCGTCAAATAAAGACAACGACCCCAGCACGCCGCCTGGTAAAACTGAGAGAAGTCGTTTGAAGGTGGATGCCACGTCATGAATAGAGTACTGTATATGAATAGGCAACGTGGCGCATCGAACAGTGCTCGCAATTTTGGCATTGCTGTTATCCATGTAGCAATAATAGTCGAACAGGGCGGTTATGACTTTGGCAGATCCTGGGACGCGGAATAATCCCCGAGTGGCCACATTCTGAGCCAAATATTGAGCATTAGCTCTAATACAGGTAGGAAGGATTAAAGAGCACGGTGAATACTCCTGTGGAAGATAAAGAATGCTTTTCCCCCTAACCGCACCATATCTTGGATGTCGATCACTCTGGGCACCTCTCTTCTGCAATGTATTATGTTGGCAAATTCGGAAACACTACGTTTATGTCGTATCAGGGGCGGAGGCGGCGGCGACGTGGGAGTTGCGTGTGGGCATCGATTAGGATTGATCGAAGCAGCCTTGAAATCCATCCTCGCTTCTCTGGACATTTCTCGGTGTCTCCTGGATTTCGTTGAGTTTGTTGTGATTCAAAAATCAGAAGGTTGCGCCACTCACTCGTTGATGCACATCAAAGTCCTCTGGGACAAGCTGTCTTACTCCGTGCTAGATGGACTCAGCATTCGTCGAAAACGTAGCTAAGGGGAGTCGAAGCAACCGGCTTCTGCATAGCATCAAGGTGCACTTTGCACTTTTCATAGTGAATGAGCTCACCTTTTAGCCAAACGGTTGTATTCCTGGACAAAAACGTCTCTATCTTCTACCTCGTCCGCATTGTTAAGCAGACCCAGTTCGCCGCTGCTTGTAGTCCAGGTGCCACTACTCCGTGCTTTGCTTCCATGGCCGAAGCTCTGGAAGCTCGCACTATGAGGAGCAGGAGAGACGCTGAACTGGCTGAGGCTGGTAGTCGATGTGAGGATAAGCGTACGAAGCCCGGAGATTCTGCGATGACTGTGAGGCGCCCAGGTATTGCGCCATGAAGAATTCGATGTGTCCGTATCCAGATCTGGGCCAAGGGTAAAAGTCGAAGTCTGTCGGTGTTTTCAAGGTGTTGTTGGAAATTCGAGACGGCCGACTTGACAAGTCGCAACTGTCAACAGCCGTCGGTCACCTGCGCCTTCCACTCATTCAAGGCTTTTTCTGGGCCACCAGCATTCTAGAATTTGAAAGGCCGCGCATCGAGCACTGCCGATCAATAGATTTCTAACAGTAAACCACGAGGCCGCCATCGTCGCATTATTTACAAAATGAGATTGAGAGCCTGGTCTGGTCTCCCTCTCAATGCTCATCGAGAATGGTGCCCAAGATCCGCATATGTCTCTCTGTTCTCCATGTACTGGCAGACGGCGGGGTCTGATCATGTACCTACAGCAGTATATTAACAAGTCCGTCCATCTTGATCAAAGCGCGCATTCTTTCAAATCCAATGCGCAGTTCTCTTAAAGAAACACAACGTACAGCAATTTTGTTCCCTCTTTCCCGAAGGAAGTCATGGTCGGTTACCATTTGAGATATCCAGCCCAGTACGCCGGGGGGAAGGGAGGGGGAAGAAGAAGTCAATGCTTCAAAACTACATCGACAGTGCTCCTACTTGTAACATCTATAGTCCTACCGTAGACCCGTTTCCCGTTGCATCATCATTATAGCGTCATAAAAAAAAAAGCGAGACTAGTGCCTTGGTTGTGAATCCTCCTCTCCATGAAGCAGCACATATTTGAGGATATCTGAAAGGGAAATGATTCCCTTCAACTTGTTCTCGTCGTCGATGACGATCAATCTGTGTACTCTGCTCTTGCGAATCGTGTCGAAGAGAGAGTCCAGCCGATCCTCTTCGCTGCAGGTGTATATGCCGGGACTATCGTCTGGTCGTTTGCACAGCGCTTCGCCAACCGTGCCATCGAGCTCCTCGTATGCGCCTCCTCGAATACAAGGAATAACGTCCACTGCTTCAAACGCGTTTAGCACTCTGTTGTCAGAGTCCACAATAGGTATGCAGCTGATATTTTTATCAACCATCATGTGTATCGCATCCAGAACAGTATTTTCCATGTGTACGGTGGCCAGTTCTGAGTAGGTTCCCAACCCAATTTCTCGAACAGTCTTCTTCAGCATCACGGTGTGATGTTCGTTGTTGACGGCAATAAATTTCAGAATACGGTATTGCGTGATGACGGAAACAACTGTCTCTCTGCCCGTCTCCTCGTCCACATCGACTAATGGGATTCGTCGCGCACGAGTCTTAAGCATACGGCGACAAGCTTCATATAGCGGTCTTGATGGATGAACTGATACGGTCTCGATCGGAATGGATCCTATAGCCTTTTCGATGTCTGCGATCCTAATAAGTACTAGAACGGAGACGGTGGAGTTAAAGCAGCATCGCTTGCTGGCGTGTATTTACCTCGTAGGCTACTCAGCCGGAACTGGTCAAGTTTGCTGATTTCATCGGGAAATTGATAGTAGTATTGGATCACGTTGATGTAGTCCGTCGCTGTCAATATGCCGGCGAAGCGACCTCGTTGCGAATCCCACAGGGCGCCGAGACGATTGCTATTAGCAGCTGGTTAGTCGCTGAGGTTTTGTTGGGCCACCTCGGGCAGCGACGAAAGATTTGGTCGGGGTTGAACAAATATCCGCAGCCACAGACTCACAGTTTTGTATCAAGATATTAAGTGTTTTCTTGATAAGGAGGTCGGTATCCAACACTATTAAGCGAAAGGACAGCGGCAAAACATCGTAGCTGGTGCGAACTTTGAGGAAATCGCGGATCGCTTTCTGTCAGGCACAATCAGCTCTTGTACAACGTCGGCGAGGGCTCTGACTGGGCAGGATTGCACAAGGCAAGCCAAGGATAAGTCAAGGAGAGCAAGAGAATATAGAGGGGACACAAAGACGAACCAGGCCCTGACATTGTTCCTTATCAAGCGGACTCGGCGGACTTGGTCTCGGCTTCGGCGCCGGCTGCTCGGTGCAGCTGCCATGGTGCTGCCGTGTGATATCTTGAATCGGAGATAGGATGAGGGAGCAACGAATTGAGGCACCCGAACGGCGGGCTGCTGAGGAGTAGCGACGGGAGCTGTGGTATTCGATGGAGAAACCGCGGGTAGAGTAGGAGCTGCCGGTGCTTCTGGTGCTTCTTCTGCCTGAGTCGGAGTTGGAGCTGAAGCAGCTTCTGCTGGTGGTTGTGCGGACGGTGGTGGTTCCTCAAGCAAAGGCCCAGACCCAAATCCCGGTGCCGGCCCGGACATGGCGCTGGTGACCTGCTCACGAGACGATATTTGAGCCTCGACATTGGTCTGCGTGGGGTCGGCAGCAGGCTCAAGGCTAGCCGGTGCCGCGGCGGGATATTTTTCGTCCATTCGGCGACAGGCAGGTGAATTCGTGTATCCAACGGTCCCTTTGCTTTCAATTCGGACAGTCTTGCTGGTCAGTGCTGCGAATTCGGTCGTTTGCGGGGGTATCTTTGTGTCTGGTTTAGTTGAGGGTGGGGAGGGGAAGGAGGGACTTGTCAAGGTAGGGGTAAAAATGGATGTTGATAAACGTTCGATTTGATCAATCAGAGGTGCAGACAGCACCTGACTTTTATACCTAAAAGGTATATAGTGCACTATAGTACTTCTAATATATTATATTTACTATTATATTAAGGAGGGTCTTACCCTTATTAGTGTGGTTAATTGTCAGACGATTGCAGCCGTAAACACCGCTTGCAGTAGGATAGTCTCTGTGCTCAACCACACTAGACGCTAGGACCCCTGCCCTAGTCACTTTCCGGAACCTTAGTAGAGGCATAGTACGTTTTCGTATGTTAGATTACCTGTTACATGGTACAGGTACTTAGTTATTTAAGCGAGCGTCCGCACCCTCTTACAGGGTCGGACAACTTAATCCATGCTCATTGATCTGACCCTTGCTACGTGGTCTAACATTAATATACGCGCTACCTTTCTATAATAAAAGTATTAATTAGCTCTCCTAATATACCCCTAGCTAATAATATTTAATAAAGCTATAGGTTATATAGGTAATCTAAGAGCTTAATAAAATCTTAGTATTATAGCTATATAGGGATATCTTATAACCTAATCCTATAATAAAAGTCCCTATATATTAGACTTAATAAAGGCTTTATAAAGCTATTAGTAAGTATCTTAAAGAACTTTATTTAATTAACTTTAATATGACCTAAAGTATATTATTTATAAATTTATATCTAATTTATATTAAGGTACTTAAGACTAGTCTAGAGTTTTTTTTTCTTATATTTTATAATTTAGATTTGTTAGAACACGCATGATATCAACCGCGCTTGGCAGCCGCAATTGTGTGGTCGGCAAAGTGGTTAGCCCGCGGGCGCGAGGGCCCCACACGCGACCCACAATGCGGGCCTATGATAGGGCAGGGCTTGTGGTCACGTGACCCACACAGCCCCCTTTGCGTTTCACATCTCACGAGAAGAACCCTCACTTCTGCCCTCTCTTTTGCCCTCTCTTTTCTCTCTTTCTTCTGCAGCTTAGAATAGATAATTAACAACGATACTATTCTGGAGGCTCACAATAACAACAACCTAATATCAGGCACCCTGTGTAACCAACAAGATTATTTACTTATTATTATACTAGATAATTGATAGAGATAGTATATAAACCTTAATATTATAGAGTAATCTCCCTAAAGATATATACTCTTTTATACTATAATTTAGGGTAAAGAGCTTTACTTTTATACTTAAAGTTATTATATAATATTATTTTCCTACCTTCTAATTAATTATAGCACTATATATAATAAAGATATAGCCTTATATTAATTTCCTAGTATTAGAATTATTACTAAGAGAGGCATTTGTTAGTTTCACAGGGCTCCTAATATTAGGACTCCTACCTTACATAGGGACAGAGACAGAGAATAAATAGTATACATTTGTAACTACTTATCTATTTAAGGCTATCTTAAAAAGGAAGGAAAAGAGAGGTTAAAAGAGAGGGTAAAAGAGAGAGCACTCTTATAAGAAGAAAAGGGGCGTACGTGTAAGTTACATAGCCACAAGCCCTACCCTATTATAGGCCTATATTATAGGTCACGTGTAAGGCCCTTTGCGCCCGCGGGCTAACCACTTTGCTAATCACATAATTATAGCTACTAAGGCGTAGTTAATATTATACGTGTTCTAATACTAGAAATTCTCCTTTTAATATAACTATTAATATATAATATTAATAAAAAAAAGAATTTTACATTCTCCTATAGTATTAGGACTAAGTCCTTAGTAACTATTCTCTATATAATATACTTTTCCTTTTTATATACTAGTCTATTTTCTTATTTATTACTATAAGGAGGTAATCTCCTTTTACCTTATTTAAGAATAAGTAATTAGGGCCTATAGGTGTGATGGACTGGCCCCTAGGCGGCTGCTGTTAGGCGTCAATATGATATTAAGAAGCTTAAGGAGAGAAGAAGAGAAGGTAGGAAACCTATCTATACCGCCCTCCTTATACTCCTTAGCTATCCTATCTATCCTCTCCTATCCCTTACTATCTTCCTTAATAGCCTTATCTCTAATTCTTCTATCCCCTTCCTTATTCCTTTTATTCCTTATCTCTAGACCTTCTATCCCTCTTATTACTTCCTATTAGCTCCCCTAATATCTATATTTTAGCTAATACTTAGGTAAAGCCTAAGCCCTTATATATATCCTTACTTACCTATCTTAATATTACCTTAAAGACCTAAATCTATAACTAAGAGTAATACCCTTAAACGCCCCTCTTTGCCTTATTATAGCTTAGTTATAGGTAGTATACGTGTTATTATTAGGTAGCGTGTGTGGTATATGCGCTTAATTATATTATAAAAACTTATAGAAACCCTCCTTATTTAGTATGTAATATTTATATTATTATATAATATATATAGCGTATATCCCCTAACCCCCTTTATTACTATAATAACCTCTAGCCTCTCCCCTTACTTATTTATAACCTCTTCTCTATAGTTATACTTCCTATATAAATATCCTATTTTCTTTCCCTATATAACCTTTTCTTTCTTTATATAACCTTTATTCTATAAATATTATAACTCTAATATACCTTCCTATCTTATTACTCCCTTATCCTTCTTATCCTATTTATTTACTTACTAAAAATACCTTATCTCTATTATCTTACTCCTATTCCCCTATAAGTCCCTATTATACCTCTAGCCTATACTATAGGTAAATTTCTTATAGAGGGAGATTTAGATAATAAATAGTATACTATACTTATATTAGTTTTTATCCTTATAGACCTTATATTAAATAGTCCCTAATTACTAGTATTTTAGAATATTATCCCCTTAGAGTAAGGAATCCTATTTTTCTTACTATTATAACTATATAATCTATATCTAGTTAACTAGGTTCCTATTTACTAACCTAAGGCTTTACTATACCCTTAAAGATCTAGAGGCTATAATTACCTTAGGTATATATATTATTATACCTAGTATTACTAGGACTAAGACTATAAAGTAAAAGATACCTATCTTATCCTAGGACTTCTATACCCTTATAGGTAAATAGACTATATTACTAAACTAGGTATAGTTTAATCTAGCTTTAGTTTATTTAGCCCTTAGGTACTTCCTTTACTAATATACCTATATTAAATATAACTAAGCTTAATATTATCCCTTTTATAAGTAGTAGCCCTTTAGCTAGCTATAGAATAGGAAATACTCTCTAATAGGTTACTAGTACCTTTTTCTAATAAAATTAGTAACTTATAAGTAATATAACTATTATATATAAAGAGTTTTATAACTAATCTATAGTAATAATTAAAATACTTTTCTCTTATTATTATAGTAATAATCTAAGTTATTTTTAACTTATTAAAGTAAGTAATAATTTATATTCCTACTAGTACTAGTATTACTCCTATTTTACCTTTAGCACTAGTTTTATTAATCCCTATTCCCCTTACCCTATTAGGAACCCTTATATTCTTACTATAGCTAGTAGCTACTAGAGAAGTAAGGCTTTATCTCTATATATTTACTATATACTTACTAATTATTATTTTACTTATACTATCTAAAACCTAGGTAAGGGCTATAGCTAGTAATATTCTCTCTAGTAAAGATTATCTTATACTCTCCCTAAATATTAAGTAAGATTATCCCTAGCTAATCTATATATAGTAAATAATAATATAGATTCCTATAGTAACCTAAGTAAGCTAGAAGATATAATAAAGAAAGTAAGGTAAGTCTTTTTAAGGGATATATAAGTATTATTAGGTAGTAATATATATCCCCTAGGGTTTTATTTATAGTCTCCCTTAGTAAACTAGTTTTACTTAATTAATTTAGTCTATTATTATATTATATATCCCTTACTCCCTCTTAAACTTATTAAAGGCTTATATCTTTATTATATTCTCTAATAGTTCCTATATTAACTATAAGTAACTAACTTATTTAACTAAAATATTATATCTATTACCTTTACCTAGTATATTCTAGGCTACTAGAATCTATTTTATATAGTATTTCTTAATAAGTTTATTATTCTTTACTAGAACCTATTCTAAAGCTAGCTAGAAGTCTTATAGCTTTTAGCTTAGGAAAGGATTATTTACTACCTATTTAATAAGGTTTATATAAAAACTAGGTAAATACCCTATAGTATATCTAGCTAAACTATAAGTAATATAAGTATCTCTATAATAGTATATTTTACTATAACCTAGTTAAGTTTTTATAATAGGTAGTTTATCTTAATATTCTTAAGGGAAAGCTATACCTTATCCCTAACCTAAAAGCACCCTACTAGATATTATAATACTATAGTTATATCCTATTATTATTATTATATATAGGCTATTATAGCCTAAGCTAGGAGAGTCCCTTTCTAGAGGTATTCTAGGAACTAAATAGCTTTCCCTTAGGTATTATAGTAAATACTAATAAGTCTAGTTAGGATTAAGTAAGTTCTAGATTATAGCTATAAAGTAATCTATTTAGGCTTACCCCTATAACTAAGGAGGTCTTATTATTTATTATAAGCTAGTAGGTAGCTAAGTATTTAGGCTAATTATATTAAGAGAAGGAGATTACTACTTATAGTATTACTTATACTTCCTAGTTTACCTATTTTATACTACTATTAGTTTATAAATAATATAATATAAAAAGTAACTATTTTATTTTAACTAATAAGTATAATATTTTCTAAAACTTCCTAACTAATCTAAACCTTAGTCTATAATAATAAACTAAGGAAATCCTTTAAATCTTTACTAGACTATCTTAAACTATTTTATACACTCCTTAGCTCTAATAAAGGTTATTATCTCTAGTTATATAAACTTAGAGAGCCTATCTATAATAACTATAAGGTATTATAGCCTCTCTAAGGATAAAGTAAGTAAGTTTATTATAAAATTAATAGAGATTTATAACTAAAACTAGTTAGGGACTAGTAAGGGTTTTAGTAAGCTATAATATTATTAATAGCTCTTATAACTCCTATTTTAATAGTAATTATAAATAAACCTAGCTATATCCTATAATATCCTATCCTAGTAAAATTATTACTATAGGATCTAAAATATAGTATTATAGCCTAGGTATCTTATAACTAGTGAATTATAGTATTATTAAATAAGGGTTATTATAAGGGGTTCCTATACTAGGACCTAGGTATAGCCTCTAAACTATAGTACCCTATAAGCACTAAGTAAGTAATTTATAACCTATTCCTAATTAATACTTCTAGGGAAACTTCTATATCCCTTCCTAAATAGCCCTTAATTAAATATAATATATAAGGTCTAATAAGATAGCCTAATCCTATAGAGTCTATAGGTATTTTATAGTAAAGAGAGCCTCCTAGCTAGTAGTAAGCTTATATATAATAGGGGTAAGTTCTAACTATAACCTTCCCTTAAATCTAATAGTAACTAAGAGAGTTATATAATAGTAATAAGCTATAGAATCTATTTTATCTTTACACTAGTGCTCTTTCTATCCTATTCCCTTTAAGAGAGAGCGTTTAGTTATTAAGCCTATATACTAGGTTTATAATATAGGTAAAAGTTAAATAAAGCTAGAGTATTTACTTACCTAGCTTACTTTTCTAAGATTAAGTAGGAGTAGTAAAGTATTCTAGGTTCTTATAATCTATATAAATTATAAATAGCTAGGAAATACCTTATAACTCTGCTAACTATACCTTAAGGTAAGAAATAATAGCTAGAAGCTTCTTATTATAAATAGTATAGTTCTTTTACACTATTAATAGGCTTATAGAGTAGTATATAACAAGGTATATATGTTATGAACTAGCCTTATGGCTGCTGCACATAAGCGTTTAAAGTGCGATTATTATTCTTATAGGAGAAGAAGAGAACTAAACTAGAGGTTATACTACATCCTAATTTATAGGGGTTATGCTTAGTTAGTGTGTGGTTTATGCACTAACCTATATTTACCCTTATATAACCTATGTATAATCTATACCCTTTCTAAACCTAACCTTAACCTAGACTTTACCTAAGCTCCTAGCTTAAGTCTATAATATACCCCCTTACTTACCCTCCTCTTATCTCTCTTATATATAAGTAAGGGAATAATAAGTATAAGACCCTAGTATAAGGCTAACTTTCCTATATATATATAATTAGCCTTTAGTAAGAAGGGTGTCTAGTAAGGCTAGACTTTACTATATAGATTATAAAAATTTTACTATAAACTTACCTTACCTCTAACTCTCCCTATTATACTAATAGCCTTACTTACTCTAACTTTACCCCTAAAACCACTAGCTTACTTATTTCTTATACTTACTACTAGCTATTTCTATACCTTATATTATTACTCCCTTTTACCTTCTCCTATTACCTATTAAATCCTAACTTTACCCTAATATCTCCCTTATTTCTAATTACCTATTAAATAATTATATAATATATTACCCTTACCTATTTCTAAACTACTTTTAATATTATAGCTAGCCTAGATCTTAGTTAAGGTAAATCCCTTACTCCTAGAAATATAAATACTCCTTCTATTTCCCTAATTCCTACTTTTATTTCCTTTTAGTATTATAATATTTCCTTAAAGTATTCTTTTTATTTCCTCTTAACTTCCCTTAAGCTTCCTTTATTTCCTATCTTACTTTTACTATTATTGAAAGTGGAAGGGAATCTAGCTAGGGGATAGGAAGACCTCCTAGTAGATTCTATTGCGGCGGCTTCTAGATTCACTATAATACGTTATATTCTTCAAGATAGAGAGTATAGATAGTTAAATATAGTTGATTTCTAGCTATACGAATAGTCTAACAAGTAATAAGAGGATTTTCTTAGTCCCTTATAGACTTACTAACTATATTAGAGGAATAGGGTCGCTAGAGGGGTCTTAGAGCTACTTTTTATTTTCTATAAAATTTATTTATATAGGAAAAGTAAAAATCAACTTATAACTATATAATCTAGCTACCTACGTGGCCTAACTAAGCACTTTAATATATAACCCTATAAATAAAATATACTATTAAATCTAGAAAAATTTAAGGATTTAAATAGTATACATTAGCCTTTTATATAACTACTAGTTCCCTAGTTATAGTTAATTTTAGCTTCCTAAAGGGTAACCTAGTTAGCTTAGTTATATAAGCTGTGGGTTAGTTGTGAGGCAACGCAAGCCATAACGCTATAAGCAATGCCTATAACTAACGTTACAATAACGTAACTAGGCAACTAGTAGGCCTATAAAATAGTGCTATAAATAGCATTATTTTAACACTCCTCTAGAAAAGTATAAGGTAACTAATTTAATACTAAGACTTAGCTCTTTAATAGATATCTAAGTTAACTATAAATTCTAATATAAATCTAATAACTTTTTAACTAAAATTAATAATGTTGGGAGGACCTAGGGTTTTTCGGGTCCTACGACCACAAGTCACTAGTGCACTAGTATCTTTAAAGATGTTATTAATTCGCGTATAGTTCTATCTATCTATAGGGGAATTAAAGCTATAGATATAGCCTGTCTTCTATTAATATACTAACTCTTGTGGTATTATAGGTTAGACAAGGTCTAGACGTTAATATAAGGCAATTAGTCTAAGGGCTAATTGCGTGGCTAGCCTAGGTAGGGTAACAGGGGGATGTGCGACTAAACATGTGTTAGTGTATAGTAAGGTAATAGGGGATGTGTGACTAAACATATATTAGTGTATAGTAGGGCAATAGGGGCATATCTAGCTAGTTGCATTTGCTATCCCTAGCTATAGCGAATTCGGGGAATTTATAGTATTCTAAAACTAGTAACTTCTCTTTTCCTATAATATAAAACAAATAACTAAGTAAGTTCCGCTACTCTAATTAGTTAGGTTATAGGTCTATTATTAAAGATAGGGCTATTAAAAGCAAAAGGGTTAAAAACATAAAAATAGGTTAAAGGAGGAAAAAGGGGAAAAGTAGGTTAAGTAGTCTAGGTACATAGAAAAGTGGGTCTTCGTGGTAATGCGGCTAATTAAAGTGCTTGTATTAGACCCACTAGGATCTAGTCCGAAAATTATCTAACTAAAAATCATCTAACCGAAAATTATCTAACGGAAAGCTCTTATAATCTCTCTTTTTCTCCTTTAGCTAAAGAGCTTAAAAACGCGATAAAAAGCGAATTTAATAAAAGTGTTAATAAGTGGATCCGATCTTACAATATCCGGCTTGTGATTAGTTAACTAGCTAGTCCGGGTTTGTGTTCTTCTAGCGCTAGTTACGATATTAATTTTTATAGGTCTCTAGCCTATAGGTTATTTAACTGAACCTTTTACCCTTATATTAACTATGTTATTACTAATAAAGGTCTTAAGAGTCTTATTTAGCAATGCCTTTATTATTAAATTAGTGATATTATCCCTTCTATTAATCTAATAAATCTTGTTAATCTTACGTCGCTTATATAACTATTATAACGCTATAATATTAATTATTAGGCGTTTTTCCTTTATTATACTAAGCTTTATAAGGTATTTATATAGCGAGAAGGAGTCTATGTATATAACTATTAGGATCTTAGGCATCTATAGCTTACTTATTATAATATTAAGCATGGTATTAATAGCATAGGCTATATTAACACCTTATACTATACTATATAGCTTAGAGGTAAGGGTGCTTCTTATTACTTACTTACTTTTTATAGAGCTATATATTATAATATTTCCTTATATTATAAACTTAGCTTTATTATAGTTTTCTTTATTACCTAGGATAGTAATATATCCTATCTATAAGCTTAAATCCTTATTATTTATAAAAGAGCTATTAATAAAGATATATAGCCTTACATATAAGAGATTAAGTGGTATATAGCGTAAGCTATAATTATAGTGCTCTATTTACTACTAAAGTTATTTATTTAGGTATTTAGTATTATTAACTATAACTTCTTACTACTATATAGTAACAGAGAGGTTATATAAAGCCTTAGGTTAGTAGATAGTTATAATATACACCCTATATGCCTATTATTTAATATATTATTACTTTATTGTATTATTAGCTAGTTCTACTAGTTAGATCTTCTTGCTTTGCCCTTTCTAGTAAAGAATTAATAATCTATTTTTAAGTTAGCTAGTATATAACTATTAAAGATAAGTAGTGCCTCTTCTATAAGTCCCTGCTTTAGCTTAGCTAGAAAACTAGCCTTTAAAGCTCTATTTCTTTACACTTATAGAAAGCATTATTACTAAGTCCTAAGGTATTATTAGTTTATATTCTAATAATTCTAAAGTAGTTCTTATTATTTAATATTAGTAAGCATAGGTTATAGGTTAATATAATTATATTAAGTTTATTATAGTAGTGCTAATAGTATATAAACCACTAGTGTATGCCTACTTTAGTAATTCTATAGAGTAGCTTAATTACTTCTATTACTATATCTTCTAGGTAAAGGTATTTAATCTCTTTTAGGAGCTATAAGATAATAAACCTATTTAGTGTAGTAGTTAACTATATATATACCTATATAATATCTTAAATCCATAGGGAGATGCCCTTTTCCTTAAGGGAGGGAGCTAGGGCTATAATTAAGCATTAGCTAGCCTATTAGATAGTTAGTAATTAGGTTAGGATCTTAAGTTTACTACTATTATTATAGCCCTATATAACTAGTTATAATTTCTTATATAGTGTATTTATGCCTTTACCCTTAACTTTATAGACTAACTAAGAATTAAAGAGTTATTAGGTACTATATATAGATAGGTTAAAGGGTATAAATTTAAAGACTTTATAGGCTTATAAAGCGTTAATCTCCTACTTATTAGAGCGTTTAAAAGGGTCTCCTAGTATTATAATTTTTCTATCTTTTTATAGCTAGATAGTAAGCTTAAGATTAGCTTTCTCCTTTACTATAATAAAGATTTTATCTTAGGTTAGTTCTATAAGTAAGGGAGGGTTCTTCCTAGGCCTTCTATAACCTCTTTTAGGTATTTAACTTGCCTTAGCTATAGGTTTTGGTTTTAGGGTCTTCTATGCCTTTTTCTTATAATAGGTTTGTCCTCTAGGGCAACTTCCTTATTAGTTATATTAGAGAGGGCCTTGTTGCTATTAATCGCATCCTCTAGCCTATATTTATTATTAATTATAGGCTTATTATTATTAATAAGGTAGGGTTTAATAATAGTTATTTAAAATTTAGTAGGCCTATAAGGCATTTATAGAGTATATACCTTACTATTAGTAGTAATTAGCTTAAATAGTCCTTTCTAGCCTTCTTTTTACGCTAGACTTATATATCTAATTATAAAGGTAGTAAATATATAAGCGCTATATCTAGGCTATTCTAGGTAGTAAGGGCATTATTTACTTATCTCTTTGCTAGTAATTATCTAGCCTTATCTATTACTTTTTAAAGTATTATAGCTTACTATGTGATTAAGAGACTTAGAGGCAAATTATTAGTAAGTTATAGGTATAAGCTAAATACTAGTAGCGTAGGTACTAGACTATTTAATCCTACTAAGTTATTTATAGCTTTAATAGCTATTTAAAGCTTCTAATAATTTATAATACTTATGCTTATACCTAGCTCTTAGGTAATAATATTATAAGCTCTCTATAGTAGGCTATAATAGTATTTAACCTTTCTAATGCTTTAGTACGCTTTTATAGGCACTTTATTAACATTAATTACTATAATATATATGTAATTCTAGAATTTATTTAAAGTAAAGTTCTTCCCTATATTATAGACTATCTAGTCTAGAGGACCTAGATATATATTAATCTAGCATTCTTTTTAATATATTCTAGATATCTTATACCTTTACTTCTAGGGTTTAAGGAAGTAGGTAGCCTAGAAGGAGGTTATAGAGTTAATAATATAGAGTACTAGGCTACTATTAAGATATATTATATTAATAATTATCTTATAGTTAAAGTTATAGTTATCTTTAGCGTAAATTAGAATTATCCTAGTAATTTCCTATTAAGTTTATAGTAGTGGCATACGTTTATAATCTTCTTAATTATCTTATCCTCTATATCTTTACTAGCGCGTTATAGCACTATTATAAGCCACTATACAGAGGGTAACTAAATTATTAGTAAAGCCTTTAGATTTGCTTTTCTAATAGAAGAAAGGCGGTTACCTCCATGGCCTCTAGAGTCCACTATAGATATCCCTATTTCCGGATAATAGGGACTTTTTAATCTCCTTAAATTAGGACGTTATTAAGGTTATTAAGCTTTATATTTATATTATCTATATTATTAATGCTATATAGGAATAGTGTGCTTATATTAAGCATATAGAATGTAATTTAACTAAAAATTATAGGGACCTTTAGGATACTAATTAATCTTACTAATCCTACCCTAAATTTAATAATTTACTCTTAGTCTATTAGGTTTATTATTAGTAAGGGCATTTTCTTTAGTAGTGCCTTTACCTAGCCAATTCTAGTAGTTAAGAATCCTGCCGCTCCTATATTAGGGATAATGCCTCTAAATATCTTATTAGAGTAGCGATCCTCTAATATATAAGTAGTTAATTTAGCTTAGAACTAGTCTTCCCTATAATATATATAATAGAGGGCCTCCTTCTTAAGGTTCTAAAGGACTCCTCTCTATTTATCTAGTCTACTATGCTTATAAAGAACTATATAATTATTATTTTGCCTTTTCCTATGCTTATTTCCTCTAGAAACGCTTTAGATATATCCTAGGTATTATTACTTTTAGATATATTATTATCTTCCTATAAGGAATTATTATTACCTTTATAGGCCTATAGGAAAACTCTAAATTTCCTATTAGATAGGGGATTCCTATATTTCTTATTCTTTTACTATTCTTATTTAGCCTCTATATATTCTTTTTCGCTATGCTTAGAAGACTAGTATCCTTCCTTACCACATATATAGCATTATTATAGTTATCTTTAGCTATAGTTATGATTAAAGTCCCTTATTTATTTGTATTAATAGTTTATAAATAGGGCCTTATCTTTCTAATTATCGCTATTAAACTATTAGCTCACTTCCTTCTAGGTTTTAGTAATACTAATTAACTTACATAGATTGCCTATAAGGTCTTTAAACATGTTATTAACCACGAATTTAGCGAGGTTACATTTAGGTACGCCTCTAACTACTTAGAGGGTCTATTTAATAAGTTCTATATTATTATTAAGGGGTTAAAGAGTCTATTATAGATATCTTATAAGCTTTAGATTATTATATCTAGGTATTCTATTTTTAACTTATCTAGGTTCTTTATAATAGTACCTTATAAGGTAATACTATTCCACTCCCTTTAATAGAATTATTTATTTATAGGGGTCTTAAAGTGTTATCTAATAAGCTTAACTATTTAATTAAATATAAAGGTAGTAGTTAACTTTAAAGTAATATTTATAAGGTAAAACTTCTTTATATTACTAGTTAGCATTATAGGAAATGCCTTTATAAGCGCTATTTCTATGAAGTTAAGCTATTAGCACTAGTCTTATAGTATTATAACCTTTAGTTTAATAAAGTTAAATATCTTTTTACTATACTTATTATTCTCTTTATAGATCTTTATTAGATTAAGTACTTTCCTTATATTATTTAACTATTCCTAAGCTTAAGGTATTATAAAAGGTAATAGGAGGTATGCTTTTACTTAGATCTAAGGAGTAGTAAGGGGTTAAGGGCGCTAGGTATATATAATTAGCGGGCTTAATACTATTAGCTATAATTCTAGCGCGTTTATAGGTGCTTATAAAGAGGATTATAGGTTCTTTATTATTAGTACTAGCCTTACCTCTAGGTAAAGGTTTAAATTAAATCTACCTATAGTAAGTTACTTATTAACCTCTTCTAGAGGCTATCTAGATTATTATTCTTCTTTAAGCACTCTTTTAAGGGCTTTAGTAATCCTTCTACTAGATCTCCTATATATACACTATATTTACAGAGAAGGTCTTATAGTGCTTTAGTTAGACCTTTATTAGCTCTATTAAAGAGGTCTCTATTCTAGTTACTAAAGTTAAATCTATAGTTCTCCTATTATTCCTAGTCTTTATACTTTTACTCTTTATAATAAAGGATTATATAAGTAATCTTATTATTAAGATTAGTTATAGTTATAGTCTCTAGGTTAATATTATTACTTATTAAGTTCTAGTTAGTTAAGAGGTTCTTCTAGTATTATTAGACTTATTCTAGAAGCTCTTCTCTTATTAGATAAGAGTAAGGTTCTTAGGAGTCTTCTAGTTAAGGAGTTATAATAGTAATAAGGGGGAGGGGTTTAGCAGGCTTATTAGCTAAGGTTCTAAGGTAGTTAGCGGGATTAAATCCTTATAGCACTAGCCCCTAATTAGATAAAGGCTAGTAATTTAATCCTTTAGAAGTCTAGTATTATAAAGGTAATATCTTCTTCCTATAGCATATTAGACTATAGTTTATAGTAAATGCCTCTTCTAAGCAATCCCTTACTTCTCTATGGTTAGTTATATTAAGTAACTACTAATTAGTATTAGGAGGACCTAGGGTTTTTAGGTCCTATAACTATAAGTTACTAGTATACTAGTATCTTTAAAGATATTATTAATTTATATATAGTTCTATCTATCTATAGGGGAATTAAAGCTATAGATATAGCCTATCTTCTATTAATATACTAACTCTTATAGTGTTATAGGTTAGATAAGGTCTAGATATTAATATAGGGCAATTAGTCTAAGGGCTAATCGCGTAGCTAGCCTAGGTAGGGCAATAGGGGATATGCGACTAAACATATGTTAGTGTATAGTAAGGCAACAGGGGATATGCAACTAAACATATGTCAGTGCATAGTGGGGCGACAGGGGCATATCCGGCCAGTCGCATTTGCCGTCCTCGGCCACAGCGAATTCGGGGAATTCGCAGTGTTCTAACAAATAACTTTTTAACGGAATTCTAGTGTTTTTATTGTTTTTGATTTTTAACTTTTTAGTTGATTTTAAACTAGGTCTTTATATTTGTAAAACCTAATAGTTAGATAAATTATTAAAATTTATTATTAGGCAGGGGCTTAGTTAAACTATCTGCAGGTATCTCTTTAGTGTTAATATAGATAACCTTAGCTATACCCTTCTGTACCTTTTCTCTAGTATAGTTAAATTTTAGTAGGGTATACTTTGTTCTACTATGTAAAGCAGGGTTATTAGCGGTTATAATAGTGCCTTAGTTATTACTAAAAATTAGAACTAGAGGGGCTATAGGTAGCTTTATTTCCTTAAAAAGGCTATAAAACTACTCTAGCTCCCTAATAGCTTCACATAAGGCATTAGATTTAGCCTCTAATGTAAATAAAGCTATTATAGTTGCTTTCTATAATTTCTAGCTAATAGGTCCTTTAGCTAGCTTATATAGATAAGCATAGGTTAATTTTAAGGACTTATTACTAGCAAAGTCACTATTATAAAAGCTAATAAGGGTTATAGAGGCTTTAATAGTAAACTTAGACTTTCTATAGGTTATAGAATAACTTATAGAGCCTAAAAGGTACCTAAGTAGATATTTAGAAGCATTTAAATGCTTTATATATAGCTTAGATAGTGCTATAGAAAGCCACTGAACTAGAAAGGCAATATTAGGTCTTGTAAGGAGCATTAGGTACATAATAGTCCCTATAATACTCTAATATAGCTTGTGATTAGGGGGAAAGAGGTTTAGTTAAGTAGGCTGCCTATTTTATAATTCTAGGTTATAAGGGAATTTAAATAGGCCTAGCATCCTTTATATTAAACCTTTCTAGGGCTTTAGAAATGTACTAGGACTAGTGAATAGTTAGGGTCCCTTTCTTTTAATTTCTAGTGATTTAAACGCCTAGGAAAAATTTAGCTAGCCTATAGTCTTCTATAGGATAAGCCTTATATAATAGCTTCTTTAGCCTATTAATATAAGCTAGATCCAGTCCTATTAGGAGACAGTTATTTATATAAGTCGCTATAAATATAGACGTAGTTAGGTTAAAGAAGATAGCTAGATTAGATATAAGGGTTAAAAGCCTAGCTTCTAAAGAAGATCCTTTAAAACCTACTATCACTCTCTAGAGCTTTGTTTTAATCTATATAAAGCTTTTGTAGAAAAATAACCTGCTTTTAAGAGGGTTTATAGCTATACTTTTAAGTAATTTAGCTATTTTAAACGTAGCTTTAGCAAATTTAGTAAAACCATTAGGAATTTATATATAGATAGCTTCCTTTAGTAAACTATTTAAAAGGCCCCTATAAAATTAACTTACTTAACTTCCTAGTTATTATAAGTAGCTAGGGCTAGTAATATCCGCTAACTAGGGGAATGCTAGTTATAGTATAGGTTTTAATGTAATCTTAACCTCTAGCTATAGTTATCTTCTAAAGGAATTTGTTTTAGCACCTCTTGCCCCTATATTCACGAATAGAATAGGCTAGTTAAGAGGGCTATTAGGGTTATCCTAGACTAGCTTAGGCTACACTTTAGTGGTCTAAGCTGCCCTATATCTATAGTCTTACATTCTTCTAGCTATAGTGGACTTAGTTAACATTATAGCTAATATAACTAAGCCCCTAACTCCTAAGTAGCTATATCTAGCTAACTTAGAGCCTAAGACCTTTATAAGCCTGATTTCTTGAAAATTAGGGCTATAGGGTCTTATTATAAGGTTCTAATACCTCTAGAGCAGAGATCTAAGCTTTAAAAGCTAGCCCTAGGACTATCCCTAGCTAGCTACTAGCTACTCTAGGTTCTAGCGTCTATCTTGTTTATATTCCTCTAAAAGGTTAGTTATAAAGACTAGCTTTATTAAAATTATAGAGGATATAGGCTCTATAAGGTCCCCTAAGCCTTTAGGGAGCTATCCTTTAGAGGGAGAAGCTAATATCTCACAAGATAATCTAGAGGTTTAGGATAGTTATCTAAAGCCTCTAGTGCCCACAGCGCCTGCAGCGCCTGCAGCGCCCGTTATAACCGCTACAACGCCTGTAACGCCCCCTACGCTACCCCTAGAGAGCCTAAGCTCTAGCGCCCCTAATAAGGGAGCTATTAAAAACCGTTTTTAGATTTAGATTCTTTAATTAATTCTAATTCTATGGATATTAATGATTTTAATATATCTTTATATGTTAAGGAGATATGCTTTAAGGCATAATAAAAGGCTAAATCATTCACTAATAACGATTTAGATACCCCTAAGACCTAGAAATAAGCCTTAAAAAGCAGGGATAGTTAACAATAGATAGATGCTATATTTAGCGAATTTAAGTAGCTTTTAGCTACTAGAACCCTTAAATTTATAAGGGTAGACTAAGTCCCTAAGGGCTAGAGGGTTCTAAAGAATAGACTTATTTACAAGCTTAAGAAGGATAAAGAAAATAATCCTCTAAAATATAAGGCCTAACTTATTACTAAAGGCTTTATATAAATAGAAGGTCAAGATTACATTAAAACCTATGCTATAACTAGCATTCCCCTAGTTAGTGGATATTACTAGCCCTAGCTACTTATAATAACTAGGAAGTTAAGTAAGTTAATTTTATAGGGCCTTTTTAAATAGTTTACTAAAGGAAGCTATCTATATACAAATTCCTAATGGTTTTACTAAATTTGCTAAAGCCACGCCTAAAATAGCTAAATTACTTAAAAGTATAGCTATAAACCCTCTTAAAAGTAGGTTATTTTCCTATAAAAAGCTTTATATAAATTAAAACAAAGCTCTAGAGAGTAGTAATAGGTTTTAAAGGACCTTCTTTAGAAGCTAGGCTTTCACCCCTTATATCTAACCTAGCTATCTTCTTTAACCTAGCTACATCTATATATATAGTGACTTATATAAATAACTATCTCCTAATAGGACTGGATCTAGCTTATATTAATAGGCTAAAGAAGCTATTACATAAGGCTTATCCTATAGAAGACTGTAGGCTAGCCGAATTTTTCCTAGGCATTTAAATCACTAGAAATCAAAAGAAAGGGACCCTAACTATCTATTAGTCCTAGTATATTTCTAAAGCCCTAGAAAGATTTAATATAAAGGATGCTAGGCCTATTAATATTCCACTTTAACCTAGGATTATAAAACAGGTAGCTAACTACCTAACTAAACCTCTTTCCCCCTAATTATAAGCTATATTAGAGTATTATAGGGACTATTATATACCTAATGCTCCTTATAAGACCTGATATTGCCTTTCTAGTTTAGTGGCTTTCTACAGCACTATCTAAGCTATATATAAAGCATTTAAATGCTTCTAAATATCTACTTAGGTACCTTTTAGGCTCTATAAGTTATTCTATAACCTATAGAAAGTCTAAGTTTACTACTAAAGCCTCTGCAACCCTTATTAGCTTTTATAACAGTAACTTCACTAGTAATAGGTCTTTAAAATTAACCTATGCTTATTTATATAAGCTAGCTAAAGGCCCTATTAGCTAGAAATTAAAGAAAGTAACTACAATAGCTTTATCTATATTAGAGGCTAAATCTAATGCCTTATGTGAAGCTATTAGGGAGCTAGAGTAGTTTTATAGCCTTTTAAGGAAATAAAGCTACCTATAGCCCTCTAGTTCTGATTTTTAGTGATAACTAAGGCGCTATTATAACTACTAATAATCCTACTCTTTATAGTAGAATAAAGCATACCCTACTAAAATTTAACTATACTAGAGAAAAGGTATAGAAGGGTATAGCTAAGGTTATCTATATTAACACTAAAGAGATGCCTACAGATGGTTTAACTAAGCCTCTACCTAATAATAAATTTTAATAATTTATCTAACTATTAGGTCTTATAAATACAAAGGCCTAGTTTAAAATCAACTAAAAAGTCAAAAATCGAAAATAACAAAACACTAGAATTCCATTAAAAAGTTATTAATTTTAGTTAAAAAGTTATTAGATTTATATTAGAATTTATAGTTAACTTAGATATCTATTAAAGAGCTAAGTCTAGGTATTAAATTAGTTACCTTATACTTTTCTAGAGGAGTGTTAAAATAATGCTATTTATAGCACTATTTTATAGGCCCACTAGTTACCTAGTTACGTTGTTATAACGTTAGTTACAAGGCGTTGCTTATAGCGTTGTAGCCTGCGTTCCTATAACTAACCCACGGCTTATATAACTAAGCTAACTAGGTTACCCTATAGGAAGCTAAAATTAACTATAACTAGGGAAATAGTAGTTATATAAAAGGCTAATGTATACTATTTAAATCCTTGAATTTTTCTGGATTTAATAGTATATTTTATTTATAGGGTTATATATTAAAGTGTTTAGTTAGGCTACGTGGGTAGCTACATTATATAGTTATAAGTTGATTTTTACTTTTCCTATATAAATAAATTTTATAGAAAATAAAAGTAGCTCCTAAGACCCTCTAGCAACCCTATTCCTCTAATATAGTTAGTAGGTTTATAAGGGACTTAGAAAATCCTCTTATTACTTATTAGATTGTCCGTATAGCTAGGAATTAACTATATTTAACTATTAAAGCTACCTATCTTAAAGAATACAACGTATTATAGTGAATCTAGAAGCCGCCGCAATAGAATCTACTAGGAGGTCTTCCTATCCTCTAGCTAGATTCCCTTCCACTTTCAATAATATGGATTAATTAGACGACGAGGGGATTAGAAGGGAGGGGGTTCTGTAAATGCCTATTAAAAGGAACAGAGTTTATTAGTCAGTTAATTAGGTTAGGCAGTATCTTTAGCAGTGGCTCTAATAGTTAATTTGATAATTAACCTAGTAGTTAGGTTATTAGGTTAGGCGGTATTATTAGCAACGGCCCTAATAGTTAATTTAATAATTTAACCTAATAGTTTAATCTAGCTAATGGATTAGAGGATTTTTAAAGGATCGCAAGGCTAGGCGGTTAGCTTTAAATACATAATAGAACACACTAAGAAGAAGGATAATAGGATAGACTTTACTACTAGACTTAAACTCTTCTTTAAGGTTTAGGCTTCTATCTATTACTAGTTACTTATATACTTTAATAAAGGGCTAGGATAGACTTCTTCCTTAGTATAATTAAGGATCTTATAATAATTTAGTTACTTATATACTTTAATAGAGGGGCTAGATTACACTACTTCCTAGAAAGTCTCTTCTAATTAACCTTACTAATCTATAACTAGTAATAATCTAGCTACTTATATACTTTAATAGAGAGGCTAGATTTGTCACGACTTCGGTTGGGATTGATAATGAACAGAGTGGAGGCTGAGATTCGCAGTTACTACTAGATATATGCTACCTAGGGGCTAGTGCATAAAGGTTTCGAACTCTAACCTCCTACATTCTATGTAAGCAGTCTTCGCTAAATACCTTACCTAGTAAGCACGTGGCTATCTAGTAGCTAGCTAGTCCCTTTGTTATCTTAGGGGTCTAAGGTTCTTCCAAAACCCCACCACATAATCGCCCTGTCTCTAACCTCCGCGCTCCTAACAAGATTACACTATTACTAATTAGTGTTAGTTTTATAAGGCTCCTAATATTAGGACTCCTATCTTATATAGGGACAGAGACAAAGAATAGATAGTATATATTTATAATTACTTATTTATTTTAGGCTATCTAGAAAAGGAAGGAAAAGAGAGATTAAAAGAGAGAGTAAAAGAGAGAGCACTCTTATAAGAAAAAAAGGGCGCGTGTGAGTTATGTGGCCACAAGCCCTACCCTATTATAGGCCTGCATTGTGGGTTACGTGTGGGCCCTCGCGCCCGCGGGCTACTTTGCTAACCACACAATTGCAGCTGCCAAGGCGCGGTTAATATCATGCGTGTTCTAACAGTAAGTATATCTTATAATATTTATAAGTATTAGTAATATTAAATAGAGCATATAATCTAGTAAGGATAATAATAATAATTATATTAAAAGCATCCTTAGCTTATAACTATTAAGATAAAGGTAAAAATAAATAATAATAAACGTTTAATTTAATTTATTAAAGATATAAATAGCACCTAACTTTTATACCTAAAAGGTATATAGTGTGCTATAGTACTATCTAACTAAATCTAGTACTTCTAATATATTATATTTACCGTTGTCTTAAGGAGGGTCTTATCCTTATTAGTGCGGTTAATGCGCGCGCCACCTTCCTACGACGAAAGCGTTAACGAGCTCTCCTAACAGGACTACATAATATGGATTACGATTAAAATAATAGTCGTCTTCGCTTGGTGGGGGCACCACCGACTGAACAATGGCTCGCTCCCATGAATAAACAAACCTCTCTGGTATGACGCCGCAGACCGATCGAACCTTCTAGGAGCTAGTGAATAAAAAGCCCTTGACCTGCCTAGTTTTTTTTTTTTTTTTTTTGAAGCGGCTGACTTCTCAGAATGCTAATTCACGTCTAGCCGCGGCTGAGCCGTTCTATCAAAGTGGCCGGCCGCCGCCTTGTTGGCTTGTTGGGCAACATGGTAGCAGCCATGACAAAGGCGTCACGTCGCTTGCAACGCGCCAGCTGGGCAGCTCTCCAATGGCCCCGACATTGGGGTTTGAGAACCACAAGTGGAATTTCTTCATCAGCGTCAAGTCTTGTCAAATCAAAGCTCTTCGGTGGCGGCCAGCTTTACTCCCATTGCGCACACGACTCGGCACACGCGGTCGTTCGTGTTCAATCATGTTTTATCCGACTTCTCGTGTAACTGAGATAAAATATGGAACCCCTTGTCCTTGTCTCTCAACTACACTTATCTTCTGTCCGAAAGATCATCTCGTGCAAGTGATGAAACAACGCGTTAGTCGGATTAAAAGATGCTTTTCACAGTACCGGGTAGGCGTCATCAGAAGACAGGGTTGTTGATTGGATGAATGGGTTGCTACTGGTCTTTTTGAGCTGTTTGATACCGTTGGATTTTCTCACATTCTAGCAGCTGGGATGCTCAACATGTCGCATGGATGCAATGGCAGATTCTGAAGCTTTCCAATAAAAACCAGTGATTGCGCAACTACTCCGTACTGCAACCACCCTCTTCTCTCCAGGACATACGTAGTTCGCATATCTGGTGGAGTGGCGCCATAGCCGATACGCATGTCTCACTTTACACCTTGCCTTGCTTGCACATCGCGTTGCACTCTTTGCACGGAGTGCGCAACTGATGTTGTTGTTGTACGTACATATGTAGATGGCCAACATTGCCGGCTAACGTCCGCCAAGTTGAAATAGCGTGATGCTCCGCTCGGACCAATAAGATGACGAGGTCCTCCGCCTTGTTTACTAGTCTGATATCACCACCCATCTAAAAGTTTATGCAGTCAAGCGAACGTGTCAGGCGTTGGAGATTGCTGATGTCAACGCATGACGGCGCAGCGCCTGAGCTGACTGGCTTGAATACGCAGCCTGGGAGGCTCTGGTCCCCGAGCAAGAGAGCAGGAGCAAACTCCGGAGGGAAGGCAGCTTCGGGTGTTGCTTCCTCAGCAGCGCCGCCCCCAGTGTGCAGCATATGGACAACCCCGGCTGTCTGAGGCTGTCTCCATCGCCCACCCCATCACCTCATCGTCCGTCACCCGGCCCATTTCTCACTGCCCATGTCAATACCAAATCCATGCTCTCTGCTCATACCTGACCCTCAATTGCCACGTCCATCTCCTCTTCCAAATTCCAGCCGTCAAAACACCTGTAACTCGTCTCGTCGGTGTACCATCACAAACCCCGCCTGGCTGCCTCCTTCACCCACTGGCAGTCAAAACACACCGACCAGCACTTCTCTTGGCAGAACCAACTATTCCAAACCGTCTTATCGCCGCGTCTTGGAGCTAGACGTCCTTTCAGCCGGCTGCACGGCCCAGGGACCCAACCAAGGGCCGACGAGTCCGTTGTGTGGACGGACCTTGGTTCAGCAGACCCAGCAGACCCAGCAGACCCGACACTGGTCAAAAACGTCACGCCCCAGACTTCCACCAAAATAATCATCATCACAAGCGAAGTCGACTCTACTTATTCCAGTCATGGGTAACTGCAGCTCTTCATGCTGTGGAGGTACGGTACCCGACCTGATCCTTTCGCACTTGCCCTTTCTTTGGCGGCCAAATTAGCTGACGTGACCTTTCTAGGGCGGTCTCGCGAGGGCTTGTATGAACCAGTTCTTGCCGACAGCGAGCGCGAGGCTGTCGCTGACTTGTTACAGTATCTCGAAAATGTTGGTTCATTAGCCCGTTCTGATCTGGGATTGAACTTCTCTTGGTTAATTGCGATGCTAATTTTTGTTCACAGCGCGGCGAAACGGATTTTTTTCGGGCGAACCTCTTCGAGCTTTGAGCACTTTGGTGTTTTCTGAAAACATAGACCTCCAACGAAGTGCCAGTCTTACTTTTGCGGAAATAACCGAGCGAGGTGTGTGACATGGTTGCCCTGATGATTTGCAAAATTCGGTTGGCATCGTCATCACCTTGCAAACAGGCTCTATGACAAGGCGCTGAACAAGTTATTTTGAGACGATATACTGACTATTTGTGATCCAGATGTCCGAGAGGTCGACCGAGATACGCTTGAGCCTATTCTGTTCTTGTTGCAAAGTCCTGATATCGAAGTTCAGCGGGCTGCCAGCGCAGCTTTGGGTAATTTGGCTGTCAACAGTTAGCACTGCCCACGTCGCACATGTTGCAAGCAATTTCTGGGACTGACTGGTCTGTCTGCAGCGGAGAACAAGGTTCTCATCGTCCAGCTTGGCGGCCTAACACCATTAATCCGACAAATGTTGTCACCGAATGTCGAGGTTCAATGCAATGCTGTCGGTTGCATCACCAACCTGGCTACGCATGAAGACAACAAGGCCAAGATCGCCAGATCCGGCGCACTTGGCCCATTGACTAGGCTTGCAAAATCACGAGACATGCGAGTGCAAAGAAACGCCACAGGAGCCCTGCTCAATATGACGCATTCCGGTACGTTGGATCTGAGGATTCGCATCTCTCACACACTAACATTTCGTCTTTCTGCTAGATGAGAACCGACAGCAGCTTGTTAACGCCGGTGCCATTCCTGTCCTTGTCCAACTTCTTTGCTCGCCCGATGTCGATGTGCAGTACTACTGCACCACAGCTCTCAGCAATATTGCTGTTGATGCCAACAACAGACGAAAGCTTGCTTCATCCGAGCCGAAGCTGGTTCAGTCCCTTGTCAACTTGATGGACTCCTCATCACCCAAAGTTCAATGCCAAGCAGCGTTAGCTTTGAGGAATCTGGCTTCCGACGAAAAATACCAACTCGACATTGTTCGAGCCAGTGGTCTCGCTCCACTTCTTCGACTACTGCAGTCTTCGTACCTTCCGCTAATTCTGTCGGCCGTGGCTTGCATTCGCAATATCTCTATACACCCGATGAACGAGTCACCAATCATCGAAGCGAATTTTCTCAAACCCTTGGTCGATTTATTGGGATCTACCGACAACGAAGAGATCCAATGCCACGCCATTTCCACTCTGCGAAACCTTGCTGCCAGCTCGGACCGAAACAAGGCGCTTGTCCTGGACGCTGGTGCCGTGCAGAAATGCAAACAGCTGGTACTGGACGTACCTGTCACTGTACAATCTGAAATGACGGCGGCTATTGCAGTTCTTGCTCTCAGCGACGATCTCAAGTCACATCTCCTCAACCTCGGAGTCTGCGATGTTTTGATTCCTTTAACCCATTCACCTAGCATTGAAGTCCAAGGAAACAGCGCCGCGGCACTAGGTAACCTGTCTTCCAAAGGTAAGCTTGTTCCTGCCCAGCTGATGACGTAATTTCTGTGACACGGACTGATGTATGTTGACTTAGTTGGCGATTACTCCATCTTCATTCAAAACTGGAATGACCCTAATGGTGGAATACACGGATACTTGAGCCGATTTTTACAGTCTGGAGACCCCACCTTTCAGCACATTGCTGTTTGGACCCTACTGCAATTGTTCGAGTCGGAGGACAAGACGCTCATCGGTCTCATTGGCAAAGCCGATGACATTATCGAGAATATTCGCACCATTGCAAATCGACAGGTTGAGGCCGAGCCCGAATATGAAGAGGAAGATGAGGGCGAAGTGGTCAATCTTGCGCAACGATGCTTGGAACTTCTGGGCCAGAGCATGTCCAAAGCCCATATCGAGGGTTGAGCATGTTCATGGCCAACGAGTCCGCTATCAGCATCGCATCATTAATTTCTTTTCTCAGTTTCTGAAATTTGGCTGTGTACCCGAATTCTGACGTGGCTGATTGAATTAGCCCGTCCTCGTGGAAGCAACGGTGTTTCAAGGCGTTCAAGAGATTTTATTCGGCTCCCATCCATTCATTGTCGTGCATGAGAGCATGGCTCTCTTGCATTGGCTACGTCTTCGTCCCTACAACAAAACCTTGAAACAAGCCAACTGATCTTCCCCAACCGACCCATCGAGTTTCAATTTTCTTTATTACGCAAAACCTCTATGAGCGAATGTTACGAGCACTGTGCCGTCTACAACGCTCCGCCGTCAATTGTATACCTCATTCATTGGGGTTTCGCACTGCAATTGTGAGGTACTTCTGGCCACTCTATTTGTACAGGCATATTTGGCGATGGACTTTATTAGCCCAGCATTGAGTTTTCTAGTTTCAATTAATCTAAATTGACCGTAATGGCACGCAAGTATGTGAATGAATTTGGCTGTGATCCTTGGACGCCGTAAACGAAATATTGTACAGAACACGGAGTAGCTGATCAAAGATCAGACACGAGTTGCCGCCCATGATGCCGATGAGTCAGTCTACACCCAGCGGCTGCAGGCCACTAGTAACCCATTTCCTCTCCTTCCACGGGAGGACCTTGGCCACGACCTTGCCTTGGACCAGGGCCAATGGGACAGGACCGAATTGTCTAGAGTCCCTGGACGCTGGCAAGTTGTCGCCTGCGATCCAACAATGACCCTCGGGCACCTGAGCAATGTCAGCAAGGGAGAAGTCCTCGGCACCATGTCCAGTCCAGCTTGATGAGTTGTTGTTATGTTCAATGTCCCACTATACCTGTATCATTTGATCCTCCCCTTCTCGCCCGGAGTTCCGAGCGACACGTAGTCCCCGGCATGCCGACCACGCGCTTGACACCGTTGTCGTTTTCAAAGATGGGTATCTTGTAAAGAACCAAGTCCCCGACGCCGACGCCCCTCCCGAGACGGTGCCGCATGTCGGCGGCGATCCAGTCGCCGTCCACGCCGAAGGTGGGAAGCATGGAGGGACCCTCGGCGGGAGATACCTGGAGGACGTGGGTGAGGCCGAGATGGGCGAGGCAGGTGATTTTCAGGGTGGAGAGGGCGAAGCGGATGGGGTGGCCGAGGAAGTGGGTGAACATGGCGGGTAGGTGATTTGCGTGGTCTGCGAGGTTGAGGCTGGATTGCTGGAATGGAAGCTAATGCGGGAGCACATGATGTGATTTGTGGTCTTGTCGCGGGATGCCGGGGCCACTTTTGCTGTTTGTCGCTTTTCTTGTCGTCTGGTTTTGTTGTTGGTGAAGTTGGAACTTTAGAAGGTTGGTTGGGTTGGTGGTGAAGTAACGTAGAAGGTTGTTGCGCCGTTGGCGGTCGGTCATTGGTTTGGAATGTTCTGGTTGTCTCAACACCAACGGGTCGTCCCGTCCACCCCCTCCTCTTCCCTTCCTCCATCCACCGCGAAAACAAACCACCCCTTTTCTCAACAACAACTTCGCCATCCACACAGCCGGGAACGAAAAAGCCCCTGCGGCTCACACAACGATGAGACCACCAGCACAATGCATCCACAGCTCCCGCAAAGCCCTCTGCCGCGTCCTCGTCTCGCCGATTGAGCGGACACGGCTCCTCCTCTCCGTCGTGCCGGCGGCGACCTTGACCACCACCACCACCACCACCACCACCACAAGACGCTCACGAACCACGATGCTCCTCCCTCAACCTCCCTATCCCGCGGCTATGCCAAAAACCCTCCTCCCCGCCCGCCCGAGGCCCCCGCAGGCCGACCTCGGCCGCCGCAAAGAGCAGGTGGCCCGCGACGAGCGCGGCTTCGACAAGCGCTACACGACCCAACGGGACATTGAGCGGTCCGGCCGAGACCGGCCCCCGCAGGACCACGAGATCACCGACCCCAGATCATGGTCGTCGACAAGGGCGCCGCCGCCGCCGCCGCCGAGGGGCCCTCGGGACGCAGTTCGTCCTCACGAGGCTCGAGCCCCACGAGTCGCTGCGCATGACGCAGCCGTACGTGCCGGCCGACGCGGACAACGGCCGCCCTCGCCCCAGTTCGCGGTGTGCAAGATTGTCGACAAGAGGGAGGAGTACGAGCGGCGGAAGCAGGTCAGGGGAGGGCAAGGGAAGGGGAAGGCGGCGGCGGCGAGGCCCAGGACGAAGGAGCTGGAGCTGACGTGGGCCATTGGCGAGCACGACCTGGCGACCAAGATGAGGCAGATGGGGGTTCCTGGCCAAGGGGCTCAGGGTCGAGGTCCTGGTGGCCAGGAAGAAGGGCGGGAGACAGGTCGATGGGAAGGAGGCCGAGGGGTGGTCAAGAGGATCCGGGACGAGGTGGAGAGGAGCGCGGGCAGGAGGCCAAGCCTGCTACCGGGCAGGCTGGGGGACGATGAGGTTTTATCTGGAGGGGAAGCCGGCGAAGTGATGTGATGTGATGTTGGGGGAGTTGGCATCATAATTCCGAGACGCGGGTAGAATGTTGCAAGACAGTACTTGTTCCGTGTACGCGAATGCACAGCAAGCAAGATTCGTTATTAGCCAAGCAGGTTTTCATGAAAACCGTGACAGACACACCGTTCCATGTTTTGTTCCCTCAAAAAAAAAACCCATATTCGTTATGAAAACCCAAACAGCTTACTTCGGTTGAGAAATCCCCAAACGCCAGCATAAGAGAGATAACACTTCCCCCTCTCTTCCCCATCACAGAATCTCATCCCCATCCCCATCCTCACCCACGTTTCCCACCGTCACCCCGGGTTCCGCGGATCGAATCCATCCTCATCCCCATCCGTCTCCCACTCCTTGTCCTTGTCCTCCCCGCGCCATCGCCATCGCCATCGCCATCATCCACCAGCGCGCCGAACCTCCCCCGGCCCAGGCCCCGAACCCGGGCCTCCTCCTCGCCCGCCTCCCTGTTCACGTCCTCCCACGCCCTGCTCCTCTTCTGCACGCTCACGGCCCTCACGATGCTCCGCTGCATCTTCCTGCCCGTCCGCTCCGTCACCGCCTCGGCCATCTCCAGGCCCTTTTCGCGCCGGCGGCGCATCTTGGTCGACATGCGGCTCTTGCGCGCGGGCTTGAGTTTCTTGGATATCCCCGCCGAGCGGTGGACGTCTAGGACCGAGGGGCGGACGTCGGCGGATGCGCTGGTGCGGGTGCGCTCGGGCACGTCCTTTGGGGACTTGTCGGTGTCGAACGAGGGGGCTGAGGCGCGGCGGGCGGCGCGGGAGTGTTTTGAGGGTGCTGGGGTCGTGTCAGTCAGGCTGGTTCGGGAGGGTACTTTGGGATGGGATGGGATGGGATGGGATGGAGGGGAGGGCGAACCTCTACTTTTGGCCATTGTGGGAATGTGGTTTTGGTTGATTCTGTAGTAGAACGCGACGTGAATTTGAATTTTTTTGCATGGCAAACCAGACCGACCCCACGTGTGATAATAACTGATAAGCGATGGGCGTTTGTTGGTTGGACCCGCAGGGACGGGGGCGGCTGGTCCACCATCTATGTACATAAATCTATGTACATAAAACACAATTCCATGTACTTAACTCTACAGCCCATCATCCCCTGGCTGGCATTCTGACCTGGCGGAAATGCAAACCTGCCCCCATCAACCCTCGTCCGCCACTGTGCCTGCTGGAACGTCGCTTGCACGAGCTTGACGAGCATCGCGTCGCTGCCTCGGGGTCCGAGAACGGTGGCATAAATGGGGTGGTGCTCGGTCCGGTGGCTGACGGTGGATTCGTACGAGAACTGAGCAACTGTTCGCGTCAGCATGTCATGTCAGCAGACACAACCAAGAAGTGGCGGCGACGCGCCGTGTACATACATGGTGCGAGGACCTGGGGTGCACCGAGGAGCGACCCGAGCATTTCAGGAGTGACGCCGTGAATCGTTTCCGGCTTGCTGTGGTGAGTTCAGTGGGTGGCACGAGAATAACTCTTGGTGGGACACAACGTACGGGGCAGTATATCGAGGCGCATCGCTTGCGAAGGGCATCACGAGGATGCCATCGCCCCTTCGCCGATGGGCATGACGTTGTCGTTGAACCATCTTTGGAAGACTGCTGTGCGGGCTTGGTAGTCCTTGTACTCTGCATCGCTGACATTCCTTCCCAGATCCCTGCTCCCAGTGTAGTAGTGTGTCAGGGATATGAATCTAGAGGTCATGAGATGATGATGTGCTGAACCAACCATTGATGCATGACTGTAGCTTCCATGGCCGGCTCTTTGCCAAACTTGGTGTGGTAGTCTTTGCGAAAGCCATCGTACTGATGATAGAATTCGTGGCAGAATGAGAGAAAGGGGCCTACATGTACGTCAGTTACGGGAATCGTTTTTTTTTCTGGGAGATGAGGATGAGAACGGACGTCTCTCATGTAGTTTTGCAAAGCCTGGCCGTTGGCCTCTGTGGGTGGCTTGATGCCCACGATTTTTGCAGGCTGACCGTTTTGGACTTGACTCGAGGAATGCCTCTACGGCGGCGACAAATCTCTCTTGGTCATCTCTATGCGTCTTGTCCGCACTGCCCAGGTCCGTCACCGAGATGAGTCGTTTGGGAAAAGCGATGGGTGGGCTGGAGAGAGACTGGTGCACTATGGCGACGGCGTCGTGGAAAAGCTCAGACAGCTCTGTGCCCAATAGGCCAATGGAATCTGACTTGCTGTAGTCTGGTCAGGATGAATGGCTCGTCATGCAAGATGGTGTTGTAGCTTCGAGGATTCGTATACTTACGGAGAACTGGTTTGCGCACCATCCAAGGGCAGGGACCCCGGTGACGTAAGGAGAGCGAAAGTCCTTGAGCGGCGGCAGCTCCAAACGTCTGGCCGATGGCTGAGGAAATGATTGATTAGTCGTCCATCGGTCCTGATACCAAAAAGGCTTTGATCGCCAACGTACCGTCCAAACCAGTAGAAGCTCTGAGCCACCCATACCCAGCCAAAGAGGCAGCAGCGCCGGTTGGTCCTCCACCAGCATCTTGATGCCCATCTTCTCGCGGGTTCTTCGGAGCCACAACATCTGCCCACTCTCTCCTGAGCCCATCTGCGAGGATTTCGTCTTTCCGACAATCACGGCGCCGAGGTCAATGAGCCTCTGGGCAAACGCAGCCGTCGTGTCTGCCGTGCCATTGTGCAAGTCGCTCCAAGAAGCGCTAGAAATAGACGTGGGCACGCCCTTCAGAGACATGGAGTCTGGCACGGTGAACCGACGGCCCCTGAGTGGTGCCTTTTCGGGAGGAACAGTGTTGTATAATCTTGACGGCACGGGAATGGAAGCATGGCTGCTCCCGCTACTATCCGCTGGCAATCGCAACACGTTGAATCTACCGAGTACACCGGGTCAGCAATGCATTACAATGAATCCTTCCGAGATTTCCCGGACGACTTCATACCCATCCATCTCATCTACCTTTTCAGGGTACACGCCAAAGGCGAACGCATCCAAGGTATCATTGTAAATCTTCCACGCCTGATGCACATTGGGGCCGTGCAAGATGTACGGACCTGCAGGCAAATCTGACACAGCACGCTTCCCGCGCGAACTGCGTCGTTGCGCAGATGCATGACCGACTTGCCAGCGCCGACGGACGTGGCTGCCACGCCTGAGCTGCCGCCGCCGGGCTTCTCGATGAGCACGCTTCCGAACTCGGGGTGAAGACATCGTCGTACAAGTCAAAGAGGCGCAGTGTCCCCTCGAGATGAGAGTAGAGCTGCTCCGGCTCCAGGACGGTCACGGGGATGACGGCGTCCGGCTTGATGGTTTCCTGGATGGTGCCCTGCGTTGACGCGTCAGTGTCCAGATTTTCGACTCCGTCGTCGCCAACGGATTGTAGTCGAGTTTGAGAGAAAGAACGAGAGAATTTGCGCGGGAGAGGGAGTCATTCGTACCAGAACTTGCGGGTGGATGAGGTACTGCGACCCTGCCACGACGGTGGTCAGGACAGTTTTGAGGCTCATGCTCATGCTGGATGACCACGAGTCGGCGATGCGACCTTGTCCCGCTGGGCTGGAGTAGGAGTAGGAGCAGGAGTAGGAGCTTGTGTAGTCGCCAAGTCGGGCATCCTGCAAGACCATCGACATGCCTTCTTCATTCCCTCTGCACTTCAAGCAAAGGTAAAGGAGCCAAGGCCAACGCGGCAGGCGTCGGCATGTGGCTTGGAGACGAGAAGGAAGGTCAAGTGACGTTCTCCTGCAAGTGACGTGGGACGAATCTCAGTCGAGGTTGCACGATGCCCTTTTTTTTTTTCGTGCAATGAATGACTTCCCGCACTAGTTTTTAGAGGTATTACCAACTCCGTCTCAAGCGACAACTACACTCGTTGAGCCTGCTCAACAAGGAATTTCAATGTGAGTCCAGCGATTGTGTATTCATCGCCCCAGCGTACTTGTTGCAGTCCGTTATGAACCTTCATGTCTCCTTCCATGTATGTATGTATAAAACAAGATGCCGACACAAAACATTCCCACGTTTATTAGACAGTTCCAACCTGCTGCATGTCAATGCCCGAAACAACCACCGCACCACCATCATCCGCCTTCCGAGGCGTGCAGTACACAACCCCGATCAAGTCGACAAAGAAGTTCTCGCTCTTCTTGGTCACGCCAGCGTCCCCTTGTTGATGTTGAACGTCCACCCAGGGTACGTCTGGTACCGCGAATCCGAGATGTCCCTCGTGTTGCTCCGGTACGGGCCAAAGTTGGTGGCGGACACGTCGGTGCCCAGCGCCCAGGTAATGGTGCACTTGGCCGTGCCGGTGAAGGTGCCCGCGCTGGTAGTCTGCCCGGCCACGTAGCGAGCGTTGAACTTGAGCTCGTACTTGAAGCCCGGGCAGAGCTTCACCTTGCGCTGGACGATACTGGCGGCGCAACCGCTGCCGGGCAGGTTGCTCATGCGGGGAAGAAGTTGTGAGAATCCTGGTAGTCTGTCGAGCCGCCGACAATGACCTTGTCCCCTTTGTGCAGCCGGGCTGGTTGGGGAGGACGTCGAGCTCCCAGTTTGTGAACCAGTTGTCTTTGAAGTCTCCGTTTACAATCGGGGATCTGGCGCGCAGGTGCCTGGTTGTGGGACGTAGCAGGATCCGTTTACGCCTGTTGAGAGGTCTTGTCAGTCACTCGGTACTAATATTTTCATCCCCTCCCCTTTTCGGGAACAAGGGAGAAGGGATCGCAGGCCCAACTTACAGTACTTGGGGTTGCAGACGTTGCCACACTTGCCGCAGTTGTTGGGGTTGTTTCTCAAGTCCAAGCACGTTTTGCCGCACTGGTCACCCGGGCCTGGTAAAATATTAGAGGAAAAAACGGAAGGGCAAAGACCCCGGCACGACGTGTCTCCGAAGATTTACTCACAACCACATTCACCACCCCGGCATTTGGTGTTGGGACCGCACTGTCTACCGCAGTTGCCACAGTTATTGTCATCATTTCCCTTCAGGTTGACGCAGTAGAAGTTGCCGTCCTGTTTGAGACACGTGTCGCCGATGTTGCCGCAGTAGCAAACGCACATGGACTTCTGGGCCTTGTAGAAGAGGTCCTTGCCAGGTTGAGTCCCGGTATATACGGAAAAGTATGTCGCCTGCGCGGTGCAAGCAACGAGGGGCTAAAACGAACGGCCACCAGCACAGCAGGTAACAATTAGCCAATTTTTTTAAAAACCCCCACCGAGAAGAATGCCTTTCGGTACAGTCAGGAGGAGCAACAATCACTTACAATAATGTCCCACCAGCTTCCCCAAAGTTTTTGACGCAAGACGTCATAGCCATCACGGTGAAAATGCCGGTGCAGCTCTCCCAGCCATATGACTGGCACTGGTCGAAGCACAGGCTCTGCACCAGACAGGAGCCATCGAAGCTGAATGGGCTGAGCTGCCACCAGTCGGGGAGATTGTCGCAGACGTTGCCCTGGTTCAGCTCATAGCCCGCCTTGACATAGGGGACCAGGTTGTCCGGCGCGGCAGGACACTTGGGCGCAACACCGGTTTGATAGCCGTTCAGGCGCTTCTCCAAGTCCCTGGCCACTACTTTTCCGCGGCGCTCCAGCTTATCTTGGAGTGTCTTTGCGCGCGCCAAAAGTCGGGTCTTGTCACGCTTGGCCTTTTCGACAGTAGGGTGGTTGACCGGGAGGGCCAACATGTGGCCCTTGCCGCCGCCGGGGTGGCCTGGATGTAACGGCCATCCGATGCCCAGGAGTATGACTGGCCGCCGAGCTTGATGGTCATCTTGCCGTTGCAGTCGGTGCCGAAGATGGTGGTGATTAGGTTGTTGGCGTAGCGTGCGCCGGTGGACTGGCCAGTGAGAACCAGTCTCCCGGATCTGTTCATGGCAACGTACTGGGTGGTCTTGCCGGCGTAGACCAGGTCATAGGTGTCGGCGGGCGGCGCACCAGCAGCCGCCTGGAGGTAGAAGGCTGGGAAAGTTATATCCTGCGGATTTGTTCCAGACAAGGGGTCCGACGCCGCGGGCTGGACCGTGGGCTGCGCAACAGGTCCGATCTGGTTCATCGTCTTGCTGACAATGGGCACGAAGTTGGAGTCGAGAAGGGTGAACTGGGCTTGGGGACCAGTCGACATCATGCAGGGGACAGGCTCGTACGTAGGCTGCGGGATTCCTGTCGTGACCGGGTTTGACCCCATGGCCGCCAGAGTAGGAAGCTCAAACTCCGTGTAGGTGTATGAGTCGGTCAAGTCATCGTCGTTGGCATACCCGCCGTGGGCAGGTGCTGGACCTGTAGGAGTATACGGAGGACTATCCGTGACGAGGGGCGTGTATTCCGCTGGCACCGTAGCCGTCTTGACTGCTTCCGTGAATTTGATCTCGGGAACCTTGGATGTGGGTGTGTAAAAGGCGGGCTGTGAGTCGAGAGAAGGACAATTTTAGAATCGAGTTCCTCGAAACTGACTTGGCAGGGCACGGCAGGGCACGGCAGGGCACGGCACAGGTTCGCATCTCAATTACTCACATAGTCGGCAATGGCAACAGCGCAATTGACGTCCCAAAAGGCAAGATTGCTTCTGTCATCAACCTTCAGGCCTGATTTCAGAGACAAGCTGTACAGGCGACAAGTTGAGCCGCCAAGTGAGAAACTCCTGCACTTTGTATTGCTCCTGCAGAGCTTCATACATCCCGTCCAGCTGTTATCCAAGAGAGCTCCTGATTCAGCGATTGGTCTTATTTCACGGACACCTCTGATGTTGCACAAGTCGCTGTTGGGGAAGCAGGCTGGTTCGTAAAGGTCATTTGGCTGGGGCCTATCTTGAAAATGCCATAGACACTGCCATGCATTTCGGTGCGTCAGTAACCTCGGATGACGCGCATTGCATTGTGTGTCTCATGCTGTCCGGGCTATGAAGGGTGATACGAACGGAAGTAAGTATAGGCCGCAGCCCATCTTGCTCACAGAGTAACTTCGGCAAAAGCACTGCTTCTGCACAAAGCACCGCATTGGGCCGCGTCCATGAGAGCGGCCTGCTTGGAGACAAAGTAGGCTGGGAGAAGTCTGTTGCCGACTTTGCCGCACTGGTCAGATCGGGATACCAGACTCGGTGCGTGTATGTCTTCTGCGGAGGCAGAGCCCAACAGCGTAGCAGCTGTCAGGGACAAGAGATGGAGGAATTGCATGGTGATGATGACGGTCCCAAGAGACAAATCCAACGATGCTTACACCGGGGACTTCAACTTTCCTCCTTGTCTTGGTGTGTCGACCGGGACGAGTTGGCCTCAGCTATATACTAATAACCTGGTATGCCTGGATTTCCTGATGGGCAGAATATGCATTCTGAGCTGTAAATCCAATTCATGCCTAGCGCCTAGCCTGGTGCGGCTCACGCCAGACAATTTGTCAATGGCGAACGGTAGACTATTGCAATCATGGTTCAGCCTCACTTTTGCTCGGCAAAAAAGCAAAGTCGGCAGATCCTCTTCTGCGGGTTCGAGCCGCTTAATGTCGACTGTTTTTCATTTTGTCAATTTTCAATTTTGATGCGCCGTCCTCCTTCTCTGCCTTGCATCTCGTTGCGGTGACATGCTCGCCCTATCAGCCCGTGTACGTCGATCCTCTAGAGGTGAGTATTGAACGCCATGCTGACTGATTTGTTGATCAACCGGCAGTCCACGCAGGCAGGCGCACACCATCCCGAGCGCGCGGGAACCGAAAAGACGGTCTGGGAGGTCTGGGAGGTCTGAGATGGAACTATGGCTTGTTGCGCCCATGCAAAAAAAAATGAGATCATGTCGCAGTAACTCAAGCAAATCGCTTCTCCATTGTACATCCTATTTGGCAAAACGTGACAGTGATCTGATTCGTCTTTTTCGACAAATATTCTACCATTTCATGGCATTTCTTGAGCAGCTTCCATCCAAGCCACCTCCCCGTCAGGCGCTTGTCGTCACCCAGTGGGTTGTCGGATTAAGGCAGGCAATTATCGGCTCCCTTTGCCGTTCGTTGCGAACCTGGGGTAGTAACTGAATGGTCAGGACCAGTTCAAGAAATCGAGAAGGACATGCTACTGCGTAGCACATTGCAAAGAATCTAAATATTTATTACTGCTTGCGCAAAATCAAAAGAAATGGAGCGTGCCCCGCCCCGCCTTACTAGGTGGAAGGGTGGGGCGGGCGCGAGCAGAAGTAGATTAAGCATGAATTTTTATTGGCTCCTCGACTATTACCCTGCCACACCGGGGATCTCTATGTAAATGCGTATACCGCGTTAAGTCCTAATTGGGTAACGGTCCACCCACCTAATTTTGGTGTGGCTCGCGTCTGTTAATTTTCACTATTAACTAAGATGCCTATATATGCGATATTTAGAGGTATTGATATTATTAAATAGGGCATTAAATCGTGTGGCTCGGCCAGCTAGTGTGTTGTGTTGCCTGCCGCGGCTTAACGCTAGTGTTAATGCTTGTGATGCCCGCAATAAACGTTACAAAAGAGCTAGTACATTTAGTAGGAATTAGGTGGAAATGTACTTTTTCTGTCTTGGGACTAACGCGGTATGCGCATTTAGGGATCCCCACAGCGGCCTTGACCGCATGACCCACCTTCTACAACTGACAGTGTGCCGGCCACTACTTCCCGGGAACAATGGAGGATCTGATATGACTGGACTCACCAGACATGAGGATATAAAGGTTGATCAGCCGTCGCAGACCCATCCAGAAACAGGAATGGCAGAGCCAAAAAAGTACGAAAGTTGTAGTTTCATCTAGGAGTTTTGTCTTGAGATGGAGTGCAGCCATGAAGCAGCTCGATAGATGCTCGGCAAGGCTATCGGCAAGTTGAGAATCAGGCCAGGTGATTTTGACCACAAGCAGGCATGGCATATCTGCAGGCAGCAACAAAGCACACATGCAGGCAGCAGCCGCAACATCGGCCCTTCGGGTATCATCAATGGTTAAATACCCCTCAGACGACGCTGGATGCCCCTTTGGATTTAATCACTAAGCGTCAAGCACTTTCAGGGGACAAAAATCATGGCCAGCGCCAATGCCGAGCGAGCTTATGGGAGATTATGCAGCTGAGCAAGAAGAGCGTCAAAACTTGTTGAACACTATACGAAATTCGGCCAGCGCCTCTAGCACAAGAAAGAATAGATCTCTTGGCGTTCCTAAAGACATGAGCACCACGATATCTTACTTACAGAGTCAGCTGATTGAGAAGGAGGCTGTTATTGGAAGGTTCTGGAACAAGTTAGCGGAGTTGCAGGAGCGGGAGCGGGAACCAAAAGCGAATGTACGAGGCTACTAGATACAAGAACACTAAGAGATGCTTTTAGAGACCCTTCCTAACCTTACTGCCACGACCTGCCCGTACAGCTTGTAGTAGAGCATTTGCACTTTCGAGCCACTCTTTCATATGCTGCTCCTGTTCGTCAGGGATTAGTAAACCATTGTTGTTCAAATATTCAGTGTAGCGCTCCGAGTTCTTAAGTTGAAGCTCAATTTTCTCTGCAAAGGTCTGATTTTCCTGAAAGAAATCATTGACGACTACATCTTCGTTTGCGTCGGATCCGAATGATTGTTGAAAAATAGAAGTGTAATACACATCCAGGAGGGTGGCAGGGTGACGCAATATTTTAACTATAGGTGATAGCTCTAAGAGAAGTTCCTTACTGGGGCAATATTTTCCCGCTGGAATCCCCAGTCTTGCCGGAGTTGCGTCCAGTCGCTTGATGTCTCGTGCACCTCCTGAAGGACTGTGCCGAATTCTTGCAGAACTTGGCTTCTCGGAACCCCCGTTACCATGAGGAGAGTATCAGGGTCGTGGCCTGTAATCCACGAAGGTGGTACAAAAAGTTGCCGGAGAACTGTACCCGTAAACTCCCAGTCAATGATGCCAAGAATATTGAAGTTATAATCAATGATGATATTACCACATCTTAAGTCAGGATGTGCTAATACAAATGAATGGTTTGTCTCTTCCAAGTTAATACACTCCTGAATCTTTTTGTTACACTATGCAGCGCGAACATTTCCAATTTCGCTTGCCTAGGTTTAAGTTCTTCAGTGGGTATCTGGAACGTTTCTGAAAGCATATGGCAGTGAAGGTCAATGAGGTGTTTCACGGTTGAGATTTCAGTACATATTGGTTGCTGCCGCTGTCTTTCGAATTCGTTGATGGTCATAGAAAGGAAGGTACCAGTCATGGGATTTAGTTCATCCTCTGGGTTGTCTGGATTTGGCATTAGTGAGCCTATGGCGGGAAACTCAAGCTGACGCAATTGCGCAAGGATGTTGATAAGATCAATGTATAAATTCCTGCGTTGATACTCGGTAGCGTGGAAGAACGTTCTCGTGTGCAGCTGTTGACCGTGCATAAATTCCAAGAGCATAAAAGGCGTTGATGTGCCTTCCACTAGGGTGGTATCTTTTCCATATGCGTATATTTGAGGAACAGGAATCGTGGTTTTGCGTTTGATGTACCTGAAGAGCAATATTAGCTATTCGTTGTTCATGATAGCGACAATCTTTTGACGCATGTACCGTATGGTTGTAACCTCGCTAACAACCTTGGTCCAAGCATTGTTAACGACCGGCGCGATGGGAATTCTGAGAACCCATGTAACATTCTCAGCGTCAAAGAGAATGAAGAAGCAAATATTGAAGCTACCATTCTGCTGATCAACAACTTTGCAGGTTCTTCCGTCATTGAATCTCGAAGCTAAGTCACAGGCGGCAGCTTTGTTTATTGAATCGATAAATTGTCGAATTGTATCCTCAACTTGATGCGCTGTTAGTGGGCCCTCTGGTCAAGTTGACCGCCGCGAACACTCTCACACTCTTCTGCGGCTGGAAGTGCTGCTGCTGATGGCAACATGCTTCGCGACGTACTTTCACTTCGTGATTTACCCAGAAGTCCACAAAACAGTTTGGTGAAGTATGAGTATAGTGCCACTCATTGCGTTCGAAGGGAGTGGAGTGAGAGAACGGCCATGATTAAGACAAGAGACAGTTCGAGGTAGAGATAAGGAAATAGGGGCTAGGCGAGGTGGAGCAAAATCCCGGATAAATACTAAATTCGGAAGTCAGTGCCTCACATCGATTGTGAGTTTGGCGTCTGCGGGGGCAGCAGGAATGCGCGGCAGCAACTAAACCCAAAACGGAATGTGTACCTCTTATATGTGGCTTCTAAGCAAAGGTACTTGTGTGATTTCTTGACATACTACTCCGTACTATGCGTTCTTTTACACCAGGCTCTGATTGACGAAGGCCGCGATTGACGAAGGGCCTGACTGACGAAGGGCCTGAGTGTCGAGGGTCTTGATGAAGGTGAAGCAAGCGTATAGAGGCACCTCTTCTGTTTTGGACTTAGTTGCTGCTGCGCGTTTACGTACTCTTCCAAATGGTTTACGGTTCCTTCTCCTCGGAGGAGATTCGCTGGCAGAAAATGGGCAAAGGAACTGATTGCATACGACGGGCGATTCCAGCAGCTCCTCAAGACAGAAGTACACATTATCGTCGCGCCGAACTATCGTTTTGCAGGTAAAGTGCCCTTGCCTCGATTAGCAGAACTCATATCCAACCGGTCTGGTATACAATCTCATAGTAGAGAAGTCAAACTATTAATGTCGCAAGTCAATGTTGCCCAAAGCAACCAGGTTCATAAGTTCAAGTCTTTAATTTCTCATAGTAGAAGTATTAAGCTAACTGCTGTGGTAGAGGATAGCATAGCCTTCACACGAGGGACAACAGGCAGAGATGTGAAATTGAGGCTCTTCGTAGGGCAAAATTAGGGGCAAGCTGTAATCAAGATTGCTCAACGGATTAGACTCAAATCCCATTCGGCAGAGTCGCCCCATCACCTTAGTACATAAGGTGGGGCGGGGCACGAGTAGTACGTATGAGGGGAGAATCGCGCTTGCGAATTGAGAAAAAGCCAAACCCAGACCATAGGCATCCGGCTGCTTCTCAAGAAAGATAAGATCAATACGCACCCTCGACCACCACATACGACCATAGCCACTAGTAAAAATCAGGATCCCGTCCGATCTCCTAGGATAATCTAGCGAGCGCTGGATTAGTAGTTGGGTCGGTGACGACCAGCGAATACCCAGTGTTGTATGTTTTTGTCCCTGTCGCTCTCTTTATTTTTGGGACTTGATGGAGAATGGTTTTGGGACCTCTAAACACGTATATGTTAAAAATTAAACACGCATATACCATTAGTCCTAATTAGAATAGATAGTTTACTTACCTATTTTTGTGTAGCTTATGTATATTGCGCAGCCAAAAATCACTTGGCTTGTATGCCTTGCAACATTATCCTAGGCTCGGATAAATTGATTCCCACAACGCCTTACGGGCCGGTACAAATTCTTCAACACAATTTATTTGCCAGCAGGGGAAACTTGATCCGGCTAACCGCGAGTTGAGCCACATCGCTCCGCGTCAGGGACAATGACGGTACGGAGCAGTCATCATGAATGGGGCGGCTCGCTGTCAGACAGCAACGAAGTTGTGCATCCCGATCCTTGCATCGCGGTGAGCCTAACAGGAACAAGGCGCACCCCGCTGATGAATGCCTATTCCTCATCTCAGCCTTACGAAGCGGCAATGCAAGGGCACGCACTTCACCAACGACTCAATTCGGCACCGTCATTGGTCGCCCCAAAAGCTGACGGGATATTTTAGTCCTTTCTTTCTTTCTTTCTTTCTTTCGTAATCGCGTCGGGCGTAAGGCGGGCTATGTCGCTTTATGACCAGCAAGAAGTCAATGACCATGACTGCGCGAGATGGAGGTATAAAATAGCTACTTGCTCTCATTCCAGTCAGACTGACTAACTCGAATTCCCATCTCATCTTACCCTCTACAAGCAGATCAATTTGGTCAAGTTACTCAATCAAGGAGGTATAGTCTTTGGCATCATCGTATAGCATCATCCCCACAGTTCAGCTGTTGCAGAACGTAAACTCTTATTTTGTTTTGTTTATCAAAGCCAAGTTCACGACATCCCTCATCTGAATTACAATTTACACCATATACACCCGTGACCAAACGGCAACTGGTCTCCCATCCAAGCTATGAAGAACGCCATGAACGGATCCGGCACAAATGGCGATCGGCCGCTTCTGACAGAAACCAAAGACTTGGCTGCCGCCGCCGCTGCTGCGAAGAATGGCCCGGGCCCGGACGGCAACTATTCTCCCACGAAAGGCGGCCAAGCTATTAAGAACGCCATGAACGGATCTGGCACAAATGGCAATCGGCCACTTCTGCCAGAAACCAAAGACTTGGCCGCCGCCCCGCTGCTGCGAAGAATGGCCCGGGCCCGGACGGCAACTGGTCTCCTCAAAAGGTGGCCCAACTTGCAACGGCACAAAGGACGGCAAGACTCAGAATGGCCATTGGTCTCCGCTTCGAGATGGACAGCAGGCCGCCGCCGGTGCGAAAGAAGGGCCAGTTAACGATGGAAACTGGTCACCTTTGAAAGACCCCAACGGTCAATGGTAGCATTGGACCAGTCAACGCCGGAAACTGGTCCCCTTGAACGACCCCCAAAGATGAACGGAACCAGCAACGGACCTGACAAGGACGGTAGCTGGTCTCCTCTCACTGATCAGGAGGCCGCATCTAGCCATGCGGCCCTTGCAGACTTTGCATGAGCAAACGGGTGCGAATTTGAGTTTTCTTTAATTTTCCGTTTTAGACGCATCTTTCCTTGTTTTTGCATAGATTCTGTAGCATTAAGCATAGACTAATCGATTAGACCTTTCTTTCTGTCAAATATACCATAACCCATCTTGTCTAACAAACACCACAAATGCCACTACGTTGCCCCAACCTGCTGTCGCCAGCTTCCCATTTTCGAATAATCGAACCAGGTGGATAAAGGGCCATTTCCTCCCTGAGTATTTTCTCCTCCCATCAACTCCACACTTGACGCTGTCGCCCCTGTCAAGCTCAGCCACTCCCAGTCGTCGGGATCTCACAACAAGCCACAACAAGCCACAACAACCCACCACAACCCGAATACAACCCCGCGCTTGGGAGACAGTCTCATCTCCCGGATTCCATCTCACCACATCCTCATCTCCCATCTCGCCCATCCACCCAGCCTCCAAACCACACGCAAGCGGCACACCAAGCGGCGAAACCCCAACATAATGGCAGAGCCATACAACACCCCCATCCCAGGCTCAACCCCCGATCAGGCTCCCCGTCTCTCACCCCTTCACCCTCCCCTCGGGCACCCGCACCCGCACCCGCACGCCAACGACGCCTCAACAACAGCCTCCAAACCACGCATCTTGCACCTCGGCGACCCCATCCGCTTCAACAAGACCACACGCGACCTCCTATCCCTCAACTACGACATCATCCGCCCCCACGCCGGAGCGCCAAAGACGTGCATTCACACAGGCCCTGCAGAACCGAAAATGGGGAGATTTCGAGGCCATTTTCAGGCCATCCTGGCACTCGGGCGGCGAGATGGACGACTGGGATGACGAGCTCATCGGTCTACTGCCCCGAGCGTCAAGGTATTCGCTAGTGCGGGCGCGGGTTTCGACGGCGTGAACACCAGGTTACTTGGCGAACGAGGTATTTTGACCTCCCCGCACGACCCGTCGCCATCAAGTTCACAGTAATCCGTACCAGGCATAATGTACTGCAACGGCGGACCAGCCTGTGCCGATTCCGTCGCCGACCTGGCCGTCGCAATGGTCATATCCACATTCCGCCACATCCCATGGTGCATCAACGCCGCGAGATGCAACTCCCGTCCGGCTTCACAGACTGCCACCTCAAGACCCCCGCGCAGAGCCACAGCCTCGGCGGCCAAACCCTCGGCATCATCGGCCTGGGAAACATTGGCCACCGCGTAGCAGCGAGGTGCCGCCTCGGGTTCGGCATGAGGATTCACTACTTTGACGTCGAGCGCAAGGCGTACGCGGTGGAGGCGCAAGTAGGTGCCACTTTCACGACTCTCTAGAGAGTCTCCTCGGGGTAGCAGATTGCGTCGTTTTGTGCGCGCCGGCTCCGCTTGGCGGCGAGGCAATCATCGATGCGTCCTCGCTGCGGCACTTTCGTCACGGAGGACGGCTTGTCAATGTTGCGAGGGGGCGCTGGTCAACGAGGACGATTTGGTGGAGGCGTTGGAGACGGGGAGACTGAGCTCGGTGGCTTTGGATGTGCACGCGGATGAGCCGCGGGTCCATCAAGGGTTGATGGGGTTTGCGGATCAGGGCCGAGCGATGCTGACGTGTCATAATGGCGGTGGTACGGTCGAGGCTCATGCTGGATTTGAAGAGTTGAGCATGCGTAATGTCAAGGCTGTTTTGGAGGGCGAAGAGCCCTTGTCGGCGGTGAATCTAGCATACTTGAAGAAGAAGAAGAAGAAAGATTAGGTGAAGCGTTGAGGGAGGGTTTCGAGAGTGGTTGTTTGCGAATGTGTTCTTGCTAAGCATCACATAGTGTACATGGATTTATTTCTGGACAGAGTCAATGCCAGTTTGCCTCGATGCCCTCGCAGGTGATCCCGCGGCAAACACCAAAAAGAAAAAAACGCCTCGCTGGACCCTTGGATCTACCGAATCCATTTGAATGACGATGACAAATTCTCTCTCCGACCCCAATCTCTCTACGACTTTGGCTTCTTTCGCACAAGACGTGCGCTCAAGAAATTGGCCCTGTTTTTGCAGTCTTGCGGCGCCTCTAGCCCTTCATCCTCGGGTACTTTCTTGGCAACTTCTGCGTCCAGATCGGTGACGCCGCCGCCGCCCGTCATGTCAGTCGTGTCCGCCCTCTTCCTCTTGACCAGCCCAGAGGAGATGCTGTTGACCTGGGCAGAGGCGTCCGTGCCGTTGGCGGGCGGGGCGGACAATGCCCTCTCTCCGGTGACGACGCTACCCCAGTCTGTGCCGAGGCCGACTTCCTGATCCATCGCTTGGTGCTGCCGACTGCTTTGTCCAGGTTGGAGAAGTCGGCGTGGAGCATGTGCTCGGTGATGCGTCTGTACGTCGCCTCGTTGACGATGCGCTCCCCTCGACCCCGGCTCGGCCAGAAGTAGTATGCCGTCCTGGTGGGCATCGTGGGCGAATAGTTTCGCTGTCCCGTTTTTGCCCTGGGCTGTCGGGGCCTGATGGGCCCTCTCAGTTTGCACCTCCTCTTCCCGGACTTGCCGTTCTTGCTTTTCCATCTGGCGGCGCTGTCCCTGGCTGAGAGGAGGGGTTTGCGCGGTGTCGGAGTCGCAGCGCCTTTAACCGCATCCCCGTCTGCCTCGTCGTCGTCGAGCACGACCCAGATGAAGCCGGTCATTCTGCCGCTGGAGCATTCCTGTCTGTAGGCCATCATCTCCCAGAACGTGTCCAGCGTCCTGACGCTCTTCCAGGCACTGGTCTGCTTCGCGGCGCCGCCCGACCTCCCGGCCTCGTCGTCCAGTTCGTCCCGGAAGCGGGATTTCGGATCATCGGGGAACCGGGGATCAGGCACCGGGCGGCACCCGGTCGAATTCCCTGCAGTAGTGGAAATCTTCTCCAGCGGATGGGCCAACGACCAGGACGGAGCGGCCGTCGTCGCGGTACGGGGTATGAGCGCGCGGGTTTCGTGGGCGTCCAGGCCCGGCACGACCAGGTAGCCCTTCACGTTGCCGTTCTTCACGTTGCCGTTGCCGTTGCCGTTGCCGTTCCCGTTCCCGTTCCCCGGGGCGCCCGTCCCCAAGGGAGGAGGTGGTTTGACGATGAGGGGTCCAGCACGCGACACCACCACTTTATGAGCCCGCGGTCGTCCAGGACGTGTTTGCCGCCGTGGTCGACGCTCCCCGGGAAAAGGTATTGTCCCTGCGACCGGGCGAACAGGCTGACGACCAACTGCACGCCGGGCCGTCGGCGATGCTCGACCAGATGCGCGATGAACGCGGCGCACACTTGGCGGATGGGGCTTGCCGCGCCCTTGGGCAAGTCCAGCAGCGGCAGGTAGCCGGTGGAGTCGGCTTTGGAGACGAACAAGGTCGTGGCGTGGGCGGTTGTGTAGATGAAGATCTCGACGCCCAGCACCAAAACCTCCTTCTTCGTCTCGGCGGGGTGGTGGTGGTGGTCGCAGATGAGCCGGCGTTCCGGGACGACGTCTGTTCCTTATTGGGCTGCGCGCCAATCGACACGGCGAGGAAATGGTTTTCGCAGTAGGTTCGGTCGGGGCGCTCGTTTGGCGGCGCGGAGAATAGCGCGTCAGTCCTTGTCGGCGGCGTGGAGACGTGGTAGATGCCGAACGGGACATGTTCGGGGAGGACGGAGGCCAGTCGCGTCGTCAGAGATTTGTCAGCCTCGACTGGGCCGGATGGCGATGACTCCATGGCGGACAAACTTGGACGTGACACCGATTTGATGTTGTGCTGGATAGTTTGGATGGTTTGGATGGTTTTGATGGATTCAAGAACGGGGTTAGGCTGGAAGTAACAGGTACGGACACAGAGTGGAGCGCGTCGGTCCCCGACATGACGAGTGGATGCTTTCCATGGTCAGGATTGCAAGTTGGCCCTTCGACCCAGCGTCCGAGCACTTAGCGCAAGGTACCAGCTTCGGCCGGTCCGGCCTGAAACAGACTTACCAATAGTAAGTTGGCAAGTTGAGAACTGGGAGACGCAACCACGGCGCTTAGACGCACCAACGACGCACTGATTTCGAGAAATGGTCCCGTGCTTCGACGGACGAGAGAGCATCTGCACAACGAAGAATTGTCACAGCGCGGTACTAGTCTGACACACGGGGACAAATCTTCAGGATCCCCAGCCAGAGCCAGAGCGTTTTTATGCTTTCACCTTGCGCACCTCTGGCGGGGATGAGATATGATAAGTCGGGGATAACATGCAATGAGTGACACGCCATGGCGACTGCGACAGGTATATAACAGGATTGGTGTCTACCAGTATCTCGAAACCGGCTTGGTTCTGACATTCCAGTCCTCCTCATCTTTTTCATTCATCTGTTCTATTCGTCACCGCCTATTTCTTTTCTCTTCAGATTCAACAAGTCTTCGAAATGAAGGTCTCCGGTGTGCTTTCCGCCATTGCTACCTCAGCTTGCCTGGCGCAAGCCTCCCCGTCGCCGCCGACGCCGACAAGCGTGAGCTCAACTTCGGCGGCCTCGGCCCCGTCAGCGGACAGCTGGGAAGCAACCCTCATGGACGCCGTGCAGCAGGGCGTCGCCGGCTTCTTCGCCGGCGGCGACGCCGTCCTCAACGGACCCGGTGAGCTCATCCGCCAGGCCATGGTGCGCATCAGCAACGGCGAGGGCCGCAGCAACAGCAACAGCAACAGCAAGAGCAAGGCCAACAACAACAAGCGCGAGACCAACCTTGGCGGCCTGGGTCCCCTGGGCGGTGCTCTGGGGGCGGCGGCGGCGGCGGCGGCGTCGCGGATGCTCTGCAGCAGGGCGTCGCCGGCTTCTTCGCCGGAGGCGACGCCGTCCTCAACGGGCCCGGGGACATCATCCGCCAGGCCTTGGGGCGTTGCCGCCAACGACGGACGTGTCAAGGCGAGGGATGCGGAGGCCCAGATCGACCCCAAGCAGCTGGAGGTCATGAGCAAGCTCCTGGCGTACTATGAGGATGCGCGGGCGAACAAGAATGCGTGATAGGCCCGTAAGTATAGTACTTTATGTGCTCGAACCCAATCCGGACCCCTTCTAATATCACGTTTCATAGCATTGATGACGGAACGAAAGCTGGGAACACGAGTTCAGCGGGTCTCGCCGTGTACATTTTCTTTCTCTTCCCCTCCTTACACACTATATCTGCTCTGATGTCTCGGAGCAGAGATTTGTCTTCTTCTGTTACATAGTCTTAATGAATCGTAATCAATTTGAAACATGGTTGAGATGAACAAACGTCTGGAATGCACGTGTGGTGGGTGAGTGCGATTCATCGAGTCGTCGGCACTTCTCTTGCCTGGCAAAAGTCCCGTTGCTGTAATCCGTAAAAGTCTGCTTTTCCTCGCGAAAATTCAGCCACATGTTGTGTAGACACTGATGAGCAAGCTGGGCGCAAGGGCACCGACAAATGAGTCAAGCCCGAGTTTTGATCGCCGCACGACGTCCGTTGCATTTGTGGTGCATTGTGGTGGGGCCCGAGCGGCAAGCCAGCCAGTTGCGGTCGCTTATTGACTGAATTTCGGCGCCCACAGCCATTGCCATTTTCCCAGCTAGCCCTGCTGAGGCCACATTGCGGGATTCCTGGTGTTTCGAGTGACAAATCCGTGGAAGTGATTTCACACAGAAACCATGGCTATGGGAAGCAACATCCAAGGCTCCTCGGATGCGCTCTCCGAGGGCCGCCGCATTTACCTGGGTTTGTGCTGCCCGCGCGCCTCTCACCTTGCCACCTCTCTCACTCGTCGGCACTTACTGACCTCGCTACACAGGCAACCTGCTCTACACTGTAGAGGCCCAGGAAATCGAGGAGGGTCTCCAAGAAAACGGCTTTGGGGACTTTGAAGCCGTCCAGATCTCCGTTGATCCAGTCTCCGGACGCAATCCAGGCTACTGCTTCGTCGACTTTGTCAACCGCGAGGGTGCCGAGCGTGCTCTCGAGTCGCTCAATGCCACCATCCGAGGTCGAGCTCTCAAGGTTGGCCCCTGCAAGCCAAAGCAGCCTCGCAGCAATGCCCGCTGGGGCAGTGACGGCCGCTCCTCCAGCTTCCAGCGTTGGGGAGATGAGGGCGCGAGCCCCAGACACGGCAGCAGCAATGGCAACGACCGAGGACAGCGAACGTCGTCCGACCACGTTGAGGAAGCTGTCGGCGAGGACTCTGGCAAACGCGTCTACGTCGGTGGTTTGAGTCCGTCCGCGGACCAGGCTCTGGACACAGCCGAGGTGACTGAGCTGTTCGCAGGCTTCGCTCCGTACGTTGGAACCCCCACCCCCTTCTCACAATGCAAGATTCTGAAAGCTGACCGCAGACAACATCCTGCCAGCGTCACTATTAGCAATCGCATCAAGCCTCACGAGAGCACAAGTGCTCTCCCGGCAACCACCATTACTGCTTTGTTGAGTTTGGAACCAGAGAGGAGGCCCAGTCCGCCATTGACACCCTCAACGGCAAAGTCGCCGAGTCGGGTCCCTTGAAGGTTTCCGTAGCTAAGCCCTCCTAACAAGCAGCGTGATCAGCGATCCTCCCCGTACAACAACAAGTTCGGAGATCGCCCGCGTCGCGGCCCCGAGATCAGGACGGCCCTCAGGCCGACACTTCACCAGCCGGAGCCAGAAGCATGGCGTCTGACAACTGGCGCCGTAGAGTTGATTAAGAACAAAACGGGAAAAAAAAAAAACCACCACAGGGGTATCAGGGCCAGCCTTCTCAGAGCATACGTCGGCGTTCACTCACGAGATAAAAAGAAGGAGGTACATCTTTCAAGAGCCGATGGAGATGAATAAAAGTTTTCGTAGTTTTCGCCACAAGCACTATTGCTCCCCCTTTTTTTCTTTTTTTTTTTTGTCTCGAAAACTAGGTGAAAATCGCCAGGTCTATACTAAATGTTGGACTATAATATCACGAAACAAGATGAGCTCCGGACTAAAACGCTCCGCTCCTCGGCAACTTGCGAGACCGGTCTTGCACAATGTCAGTGCACTCACCAAACATCATCACCGGAACCAGTTTGTTTTGCGTGCACCACTTGCTTAATGCCACCTTTTTTTCAAAAACCTGTCGGGAGAACTAAAGGCTTTGGGAAAAATCGACTCTCGAAAAGCTGATTGCAGGCGAGCCGGAATTTTCAAAGACATCATTGAAGATGGATGAACGGCATCTCGCTGCAACAGCGCTGCGAGGCGTCAATGGCGATTTGAGCAAGGTATTGACTGGGACGATGGTCAGAAGAATGTGCATTCCTACACGGCGACATTAGCCAAAGACGCGACCTCATTGCATCGCATCCTGACGTGAACTCTACCTGAAGAAACTGTTCGGATGCTCATGACGCCAGTTCTCATCAGTTACAGAGATCAGTTCGGCAACGCGTTCCGGGAAGTAGATGCCAAGACACAGTTAGGTCGGGACAGGTACGTCCATTTGAGCCCCAGGCAGCTTACAACATCTGCTGATTCGGTACAGCATGCTACATGACATGGAGTTTCTTCGAATCCAAGCTCGGCGGGATAGATGGCTGCGGTGATGCTGGAGAATACCTGACCATGATTTTCTTCCACAAGAAAAGAGACAAATGAAACGGCCCCACCAGTCCAATCAGGCAATGCAGGTCAACGACGCATCATCAACTTACATACCCACCCCATCATCTGGATTCCCAATCTCCCGATTCGCATATCCGGCGCATAAACACCACACCCATGTCGTCCCTAGAGTGGACAAGTATCACTGACGCTCACACACATCAAAGGGGTTCATGAAAGGAAGAAACAAGAAAAACGCGTTGGGGACGATCCGATATATTTTTGCACGCATTTCCCAAACCCTCTGCAAAGGGACAGAAAGTTCGTCCCGTCCCATTCAAGAAGTCATCATTTTGTGCAAGAGACGAAGAGAGAAATAGATGAATACAAAAAAAGAAATCAAACCCCTCGACAACTCGTTTCAGATTACACAGGACACCCACTCACTCGCTCAAAGTTGGCGCATGTGATTCTCGTCTTGTTCCCGAAATGGACAACAAGAGACCTGTCGCCAAAGTAGCCCGGCGTTCCCTCGGCCAACGAGGCGTACGGGTCGACGTATTGGAGGCGGAAAGGATCCTGCATAATCTTGCCGTGCTTGCCACTCAGGTCACCGACCTGGCATGTCTGAGGCTTCGACACATCACACGGAGGATCTTCGCCGCGCTTGTAGGGTCAAGGTGAGCGAGGGTTTCGGTGCAGTTGCCGCTGGCGGGCACGGGAGCAACGTGGAGATGATAGGCTGCAGGACATGTGTTAACAAATGCCTTCTCTCTCTCTCTCTCTCAAGTTGGATGGCATGGGTTGATGATGGATGAATGAGAGAGGTAAATTAGGGGGAACTCGTACTGAATGGGCCCAATTCCTTGGGGTTAGGAAGTTTTCAAAGTGAACGTCAAACTTGACGCCTTTGCCGTCGGACCGGCCTGGGCACGCACAGATCCGCGAACGTTGCCGTTGAGGTTTCCGTGGAAAAAGGCATCCTTGGGCAAGGTAGCCTGGTAGATGACGTTGGGATTGTTCGCAGTCTCAGGTGCGTCCTGGGTGTGGGCGGCGCAGAGGGCGGAGAAGCCAGCGACGAGGAGGGTTAACAAGCGCATGATGATGAGAGCTGGACTTGTCGTCGATTTGTTGCTTGCTGGAATCCCTCTCCTTTTTTTCTTTATTTTTTTTTTCTCGCTTCTCCGTAGAAGAAGGGAAAAGAGACGTGGACGGCTTCCGTTGGGTGGTTGGCGTTGGGGTTTCGCGTTGGGTGGTGTCAAATGAGGTGGTTGTGATTCATCAGCATTTGGGCGGACACGCGCGGGGAATGGGCTGGCAAAATAGAGTCGAGGCGAGGCAAGGGGCTGCGCCGCAACCGCGCATGGGCAACCCCCAAGAAAGGATGTTCGTGGGTGGTAAGACATTCGGGTGGATTGGAAGAAACAATCAGAGTCAGTGCAGGTTGTTTGTTGTTGCTTGTACTGCCGTTGCAGGGGCCAGCTTCCATGTCGAACGAGGCACAAGGCGGCATCGATCCGCGCCTCATTCATTGGTCAAGGCTTGCACATGCCGGAAATGAAGGAACAAACAAAGCACACAAACCGTCAGAAATAGAAGCATTGGTTTCATGCTTGCTGATTGCATTGTTTCAACAGACAACCTTTTCATTCTTTCATCATCAATCTGAAAGAAACGGCCCCGCTACTGTTTTACCCGCTTGATCAACTCTTGGCTTCTCTTGGCTTGCATTCCCGCTCGTCCCGTTCATCTTCGTCTCGTCTGCTGGAACGCCCCTTCCCTTCATGCATGCGCGTTCCCGCGCTCGGCCCCTCTCAATCCCGCGATTTTAGCGTGCTTGACTCGGCCTCGTCTGCGGGGTACCGCTGGAATGCCTGTTCATCTCTGTGCTTCGCCTGTCTGTCTGTCTGTCTGTCAGCAAAGGCCGGTGTAACCCCGACCAGAACAAGCCTCCTTGTCGGAAATGCCCGCATTTCTTTCAGCCACCTAAAATGGGCACCACCTGACAACTCCATGGAATTGAGCCCAACTTGTTCGTTGCTATAAACAGCCAGCCAGGCCAACTAGGCCAAAAACGGAGTGCGCACCCTAATGGTGGCTGCCATAAACGAGCGTATAATGCTCAACAGTTGCAGCTACTGCATCGTGCCCATCCTTCTCAAATCATCACGACCCATGTCCGACCAGATTGATTCGCCCGACGGGGATGAGGGGAAAGGAGAAAAGGGGACACGTGACATGACGTACATGGGGCTGCAGTTATGCAGCAAGGACAACCAACCGCAGCCAATGACACTTTTCATTGCAGAAGACTTCATCAGGGATACCCCATATCTTTATTATATATAAAGAAACAGGGGTCCAGGGACCACCGTGTGTGAGAAGAAAGACCAACTCCAACATCACTGCCAAGGCACTGCCTAAGAAAGAGACGGACAAAGTTTCAGAAAAAAACACTCAAAAAACACTCAAGACAGCTCCAAACTAAAGAGGAAATCAAACACAACGCGGAGGGAGAACTGACGAACAGGCAGAGGGATCGCTATAAGCGCATCAAACACATGCTGCCGCCCGAGCGGGTCCGTTTAGCGACAATGATAGGAGAACAGGTTTCACCTCGGACAGACTTATAGAAACAAGCTATTCAAGACCTCGTAGCTTATCGCACTGTCGACCGCAGAGTGTACTACCAAGCTTGCATGGAGCTGAAAAAAGGAAAATGCGCTGCGCCCTCATGCTGCAATTTGGGCATGGACAGGTAAGCAAGCTACAGAGCTCCATTTAAACCTAGGCTAACATGGTGTATTTAGTTTCCTGTGAACTAACGGTGGAACCATGTTTACCGTTGTTTTAAGAAGCATTATATTGCAACTTATGGCTTTGCCAAGTTCCGCTTCAGATGCAATTTATGGGTTAACCAAGAGACAGCATAGGCAGGGCATTGTCAGATGCATATACATAGATTTTGGAAATGTCTCTTCCTGAAATAACCCTGTTACGTTGCGCCACGCTATTGCGTGTGCAGGGTTCTGCCAGTACACGTTTCGAGGGCTAATTTGCTAGCCGTTAAAAGGCTTTAACCATACGAAGTACCCTGACAAAGCATTGTGGAAAAAGCATGTTTCCAGATTGTCAGAACCTAGAAGGTGAGGTTAAGCCACTAGACCAAAGATCCACCAATGCTAGCTGTCGCTAACATTGCACCTTACAATTGATTATTAGGCCCGCTGATACAGATGCATTACGAAGCATATCCAGGTATAACCTAATTACGCATAACTCAGCGGTCCTAACACACAATGCCTTAACAAGTATTCGTCTTAGGATAGTTTATGGCACTATCTAGATAACGCCCACAGCATTCCTATAACCAGCTAGCTATATAACTAGGAAAGCACGGCTATTATAAACTTCAGGCGTTCTAGTTCTAATACCCAGTTTATTAAATAGGTTCGGAATTCAAAGCCCCCGATTATCCCTAGACCCCAAAGTTGTGCAGGAAGAAACACCAAGTAAGAGTTCATCTTAGTCAGACAGTGGGCTTGACTCTATATAGAGTAGGGAAAACTCAAAAGTCATGGCTCTCTTCCTAAGATAAGCAATCTGTCTGATCACAAGCCACAGCACTTAACGCATAATCTAAAATTATATAAGGATGTATTCCTCGCAGCCGCGAATAAGCATTAGCACTAAGAGTAGGAATAGCAACCCTGTTATGCTTGCATGTAATCCTTGCTTTGGTTACTATGTAGGTGGGTCGCGTGAAGGACGGCATCTGTCATATTATGCGACTCGTACGTAATGTGCACCCCTAAATTATTTTACAAATTTACATATCAGGGGATTTAAGCAAATTAGATATTAGCTAGGAAATAAAGGAAATAAGGGCTAGGATTAAAGGTACCTTTTAGTCCTAGCAAAACTATATTAATTGATTTTAATATATTTTTGTGTTTATTAGTTATGGCCAATCCATCTAATTTAAGAGAAACATAACAATTACTAGCGATACCTAGCTAGTATAACAATTAACAAACGACTTATAGCGACCGCAGTGATAGATAGGACCTAATATCTCCTCGGAGCCAGTAAGGCTACACTTTCGTACTAACAGGGATGTTAGACCAATCAGAAAATCGTTACTCAAGGTCACACCCTCGTGCTAGCGAAAAAAATGGGCTAGTACGAAAGTGTGGGCTTACTGGATAGGAACAAGCTTCAAGTATCTAGTAACGTATATAAAAATAAAAATATTCTTTTGTTAGTGTTAGTTACACAGGGTGCCTGATATCAGGTTATCGATGTTGTGAGCCTCGAGAATAGTATTGTTATTAATTATCTATTCTAAGCTGCAAAGGAAAGAGAGAAAAAGAGAGGGCAAAAGTAAGGGTTCTTCTTGTGAGATATAAAACGCGAAGGGGGCTGTGTGGGTTACGTAACCACAAGCCCTGCCCTATTATAGGCCCGCATTGTGGGTCGCGTGTGGGGCTCGCGTGCGCGCGGGCTAACCACTTTACTAACCACATAATTACGGCTACTAAGCGTAGTTAATATTATTTGTGTTTTAACACTAGAAACTCTCTCTTTTAATATAACTATTAATATATAATATTAATAGGAAAAGAAGGAAAGAAATAATAAACTATATTATAGTTAATTAGGGGTATAGGAAATAAAAGAATAAAGATACCTATATAGGTGTAGTAAGTAAAAGGAAGGAAAATAATAACCTATAATCTAGGGCTTCCTAAATTAGGATAAGAGGGCCTTCTCTACCTCCCCTTAATTTACTTAATAAAATTAATCTAGCTATATACCACTCCTCCCTTGCTACTATAGTGCTCCTTACTATAATATAATAGTCTTTCCTCCTCTATACTCTATATATATTATATAGGGATCTAAGGGACTACTATAGGCCTTCCTATAACTCTTACTAGGTTAGGAGTAATAATAAGTATAGCTCTTATTAGAACCTAACCTAATAAGAGTTATAGTCCTTTCTCTTCCTTCCTCCTTAGGAGGATTTTATATTCTCCTATAGTATTAGGGCTAAAAACCTCCTAGGATATTATCTATAGTAACTATCCTCTATGTGAGTAACCTACCCTTTTATTTAGATTATTATCTAGTTACTTAGGATAAATTTCTTAAGGGCCTTATTTAGTAATACCTTTATAAAGGTATTAGCTAAGTTATTACCTCTATTAATTTAATAGATCTTATAAAGCTTATAGTGCTTATATAATTACTATAAGGCTATAATATTAATTATTAGGTATTTCTCCTTAGTAATACTAAGCTTAATAAGGTATTTATATAGAGAGTATAAATCTATATATACTATAACTAGGATTAAGGGAAGCTTTAGTTAGCCTATAATTAATCTAATTATTATTATAATTATATAGGCTATATTAATGCCTATAACTATACTGTAGATTTCTAAGGTAAGTATACTTTATATAACTCTCTTACTCTTAGTTAAGCTAAAGTGTATAATATTACCTTTAATTATAAACTTACTATCCTTATTATCTTTATTAGCTAGGATTAGTATATATCCTAGCTATAATATAAGGTCCTAGTTATTAGTAAATAATCTATTTATAAAGGCATAGATCTTTACTTTAGTAAGGTTAATTAGAACAAAGGTTAGGCCTCTCTCTAGGTAGTCTATCTACCACTAGATTTAGTGGTTAAGGGCTTTAATATTCTTAACTATTAGTTCCTAATATTATGTAGTAACTAAAAGATTAAAGTAAGCTTCTAGTTAATAAATTAAAGTAATATAAGCGCCTTAAGCCTACTACTTAATATACTTTTACTTTAACTAGGTTAATAGGATTAATCTAAGCTTACTACTTTGCCCTTTCTATTATAATATGATATTCCTATTGCTTAGGGTAATAATTCCTCTATTAAATATAAGTAAGTTATCCTCCCTAAGGAATTACTTTAGCTTTATAGTAAAGGCAGTAGTAGCTAGTTAAGTTTTCTCTTTCCTAGAGAACTCCTTATTTAATAACCTAAGGGTATTATTAGTCTATATGCTTATATAAGCGAATTCTAGGCTCTCTTTTGTTATTATAAGTAAGCATAGGTTATATATAGAAGTCTCTATCTAGAGCTTCTCTCTATAATACTTATAATATATTACTTACTAGTGTGTTCTAGCTTTTATAATGCTATAGAGAGGTTTAATTATAATTATAATTATACCTTCTAGGTGCTAGTAGTAGATTTAGATTAGGAGCCTAGTGAGGATAACTTAGCTTAAGGCTATGTGTGACTAGATATAGGCTTGTGTAATATTATAAATTCATATAAGGTATCCTATTATAAGTAAAGAAGGAGCTATTATAAGGATAAGTTATTAACTAGCCTATTAGATTATTAGAGCTTATATTAAGATTAATTACTTCTCTTTATCCCTAAATCCTTAGATTATAAGCTATAACTTCTTATATAGTTAACTTATCTTTCCCTTTACCTTATTAATAATATAGGCATTAAAGATTCTTAGGCTATAGTGCTTCTCTTTATTAAATATAATAAACTTAAAAACACCTTATTTAATTAAAGTATTAATCTTAGTCTTAGTAGAGAGCTTAAATAGCTTCCCTAGGGTTATAATAATGCCTTCCTTATATAACTAGATTATAAGGTTAAGGTTAGCCTCCTCCTTTACTAATATAAAGGTTATAATATTAGTCTTATTAATAATAGCTAGAGGGTTCTTATAGGGTCTTCTAGGTCTTTACTTTAGTGGGATCTCTAGTCCTAGGGCCTTATATTTATCCCTAGTCTCTAGTAGCTCTCCCTTAGCCTCTATTATAATACTACTTTGTGTTAGGGTAGGGTCTTTCCTATAAGGGTCCTTATAATAGGGTCTTATAGAGGTTAACCTAAAGGTTTTAGGGCCTCTTAGGAGGTTAAGTATATAGCTCTTACTATTAATAGTAAGGAGGTTATATAGGCCTTACTACCCTTTACCTTTACGCTATACCTAGACTAATAATCTAAGTAAGAGGTTAAGGGTTATTAATATATTTAGGCTATTCCTTATTATAAGAGCTTTAGTAACCTTCTAGAGAGTGTATAGCCTCTTAATCTCCTTTATAGCCTTTTACACTATAATTATATACTATAATATCTCTAGGGATAGAGAGGATTTACTTATTATCTATAGATAGGCACTAAAGATAAGGAGGGTTAGAATAAGGCTATTTAGGCCTATAGTATTGTTAAGGGCCTTAATAGCTATTTACAGGGCTATAGGCTTAGGGGTTATTAGGTATTTATATTAGATAATATTATAGGCTCTTTAGAGGGCCTATAATATCTCTTAACCTTACTAATGCTATAGTGTGCTTTAATAAGAACCTCTTTAATAGAGATTAATATTAATACTATAAATTATTAGAATTCCTTACTATAGAAGTTAGTGCTAGTATTAGTAATAATCTAATTAGGGGTCCTTAGTATATATTAATCTAGCATAACCTAAGGGCCTCCTATATTATCTTTACTAAGATATCTTTAAGGAATCTTACTGTATTAAATACTATAGCTATATTAATAGCATAAAGGGTAGGGTAGCTACTATTAAGATATATAATATTTACTATTACTTTAAAGTTAAATATATATTTATCCTAAAGGGTAAATTTAAAGCAGTAGGGGCTATTAGCATTTATCTAGTATTAGTGGCATACCTTTATTAGCTCTTTAATAGCTTTAATATTAATCTTATGCCCTAATTTGCATAGAAGATTATAGAGTTATTAGACTAAAGGATAACTAAATTAGTAATATAAGCGCTGTAATTTAACTTTAGTAAGGTAGTTCTATGCTATTAACTTCTTATTCTGCCCTAGTAATATCTACACATGCCCCTATTTATATATAAGGGGACCTTAATATTCCCTTATTATAGTATATTCTTAGTAGTAATAAAGTTAATCTTTAATTAGCCTATATCTCTAAGGTATTTTGTCAAGCGGAAAACAACACCTAAAGACACAATGCTAGCCCACGGTCGCAAGTAGCTCTGTAGCCTACACATAACAGGAGGGGTTAATTAACTTGATAATATTAATCACAATAATGGCTAGAGATATCTTATTATATAGAGATACTCTAGATTAAATAGTCTATTAGATTAGAAGTGCTATCTTAATTAAATAAGGAAATAATCTTAGTTTATCTTATTATAAGCTTAGGTATTTTCTTAATAAAACTTAGTAAAACTTAAGGGTTAATTTAAGAATCTTATAGTGCGTAAATACTACAAAAAGAATCTAGCTATAGGTAGTCTCTTTATAGATTAAATAGTCCCCTTACTTAAATAACTAATATTATTATCCCTTATTATATTATCTATCTTAATAATCCCTAGTGCTTATTATTATAATTATATATTTCTAGGCGCGTATCTTATAGTATATAATACCTCTCTAGGTATACACTAGTTATCCCTAACTAAGCGTGCACACTAATAACTAAAGTGCCCTATAAGTGTAGTTAGTAACTAATACCTTATACTAAAAAGAGGGGGTATTATTTAATCTAGTATACTTAAGTCTAATCTAATTAATCTTATATAATAGGACTCCTAAAGTAAAGGGAAGTATTAAAGTAAAAAAGGTAAAAGGAAAATTTATAATAATAATAAGAGTAGTAAAGAAAAGGAAAGGGAGAGCTAAATAGGAAAAAAAAAGATAATAAAGAGAAAGGGAAAAAAATATATATATAATACCTCCTAGCTAAAAACCTAAGTTTTTTATCTCCTAAGAGAGCTTTAGTGTTTTTAGTGTTTAAGGATATATAGTAGGTAATATTAATAAGGGAGTGCAGACTATAGGTTACTTAGCTTCTTACTAAGTTACTCTCTTTTCTTAGTTCTTATACTAATTAATTAATCCTTAAGTATGCTTCTCTTCTTACTAGTAAGCTTTAATAATCTTAGCTTATATTCTATAAGGTACTAAACTAAGTAGTACTATAGATATATATATAGATAATATTAGTAGGTATATAATAGTTTTTCTTTACACTACTCTCTATACTCTAAGGAATAGAAGGAGATTAATTATTATAGCTTAACCTATATCTCTAAGAGAATATTAAATTATTCTTTCTTTTGCTTATTTAAGTAAGGTCTTATAGTTATATACTTACTCCTATTTAATAACTCTATAGATCCTTAGTAACCTTAGCTAATCCCTAATATCTATCTAAAAAGCGTGTTTATTATTACTTACTATATTTAAAAAGCCTTCCCTATAGTAGTAGGTATTTAATCCTCCCTACTATATTAGAGTGCTTTAAGCTTTATAGCTAAAGATAGTAGTATTAACTTATATCTAGTAATAGATAATAATATAGATAAAGATATAAGTAATATCTAATAACTTTCTCTTTACTTAATCTCTATTCTTTTAGATTAATTAGAGGTGGATTATCTTAGGCTTCTTACTATATTTATCTTTCTTAATCTTATAGTATTTCTTATATACTAATATTAAAGACCTTAGGGTTATTAGTAAAAACATAGGCTATAGGCTACTAAAAGTCCTAAATATAGAGATTATTATTTTATACTATATTAGTATACTATTTAATTAGGTAATTCTTATTAGTAATCTAAAGTTTCTAGGGTATAATTACTATATTAATAGGTAGCCCTTTACTAACTATCTAGGTTATAAAGTGTAGTATTAAGCACTTTATTATATTTTATATTAGATATTAAAGGTTAAAATCTTTCTAGTACACTAATTCCCTTAGTAACTAATCTCCTATTATAAGCTTATTTATAGCTATGTCTTATAGGACCCTAATAGTTCTCTTAAGTGCTTTAATATAGCTATATTTTAGGTCTAAGATATTATTAAATATTATCTAATCCTTAAGATATAACTTAAACCACTAACTAATAATAGAATCCCTACTAAAAGTATATAATTATTTAAGCTTAATATTATACTTATTTAGTGTGTTCTAGTCCTCTATAATTAGATTAAGTGCTTAGTAACTAACCTAGTAGTAAATTATTTAGAGAAGAAACCCTAGGTATATATACCTATATTCCTAGTTTCCTTTTACTCTATTACTAGGACTATAATTACCTTAAAATTATAGGGATAGTTTATAAGTTATATAATCTATCCTTACTTACCTATAAAGTCTATAAAATAAGTTATTCTTCCTTTATTTATACTATTAAAATAGTATAGGTATCCTTACTTTCTATTAAATATAAAAGTAGTCTAGTAGTTTATAAAGAAAGTAAATCCTATAATAAGGTATTAATTACTTATATCTAAGTAAAGGTTAATAGGGTTATATTTAATGCTATACTTAATGTTAATAGGCTAATAGGTAGTATAAAGCCTTCTAGCCTTTAGGCTAATTAATTATTATAATATTTTTATGTTAAAGTCTTCTATATTATTAACCTTAAATATTTATAGTAGTACTACTACTATAGCTTTAAGACTATACTCTATAATCTTCCTTATTACTATTAACTTAAACTAATTAAGCTAGTCCTTACTTAGTGTTTTATAAGCCTTTCTTAGGAATTTATAAATATCTAGTAAATAACTACACTATTACGTAGTAGTCTATCCTAGTCTAATTAGTATTACTAGATTAAAATTATTACTATTTTAATAGACTTTAAACCTTAATAAAGGCTATAGCTAGTCTCTTCATGGGTAGAATAGAGGTAGCTACTATTTATAGAGATTAGCTAGATTAATCTTAATAGTATTTTCCTCTCCTTCTCTAAAAAGGAGTTTTCTATCCTATATATTAAAATATAAATATAATATATAGTAAGATATTTACTATAAGGGAAGTAAGTAATAGTATTACTATTAACTTTAGTGTAATCTCCTTTATTTATAATAGACTCCTTATATTACTTTATTTTCTAGTTAAGATTAAATAGTATTTATTAATTTTAACTTAATATAGCTAGAGAGGGGGATAAAGAAAAGTAGTAAGGGATAGTAGGGTTAAAGGTTTTAAGAGTTAAGAAGATATATACTAGTATAAGAAGTAGGTTAAATTAAATAGTTCCTATAGTCCTAACCTTTGTTTTTATACCTTTTCCTAAATCTAAGGGTAGTTATTAGCAAGTAGTATTAGTTACCTTTACTTCTCTTTCTATTAGTAGCTAGTATTTATTATAAGGTAGCTATCTATAGGGACTAAGTAGCTCCTATAATTTAGACTTTTAGTATTATAATTTACTTACAGGTAGCTATTTGCTTATTAGTTATTAATGCCTATTATAGGCATTAACTTATAACTTAAGACTTTTTAACCCTCTTCTATTCCTTCTCTTTATATTCCTAGCCCTACTATTTCTTACTTTATCTCCTAATTAATTAATTATAGCTGAATTTCTTAATATAACTTATTAAAACTTCCTAATATTACTACTATTATAAGGGCAAGTATCCCTAAAGGCAAGCTCTTAGTAATAAAGACTATAAACTAGTCTAATTACACTAAGTTTTCCTATCTTTCTTTAGTAAAGACTATATTAGTCTTATGTAAATTATTTAATCTTATATTTAAGTTATTACTAATAGCTTCTATTTTATAGTATAAGTTCCTTTTGCCTTCTAGGTTTAAAGTAAGATTAATATTAGTAATAGTAGCGTTTTACTATATATAGAGATTTCTCTTTATCCTTTTAAAAATCCCCTAAAGGAGCACCTCCTTATCTTATTAATACTATAAAAGGGACTAAATTATTAAAGGAATTTATATAGAGCTATATTAAATTAGATAGTGCCTTAGCCCTTACTATTAAAAATAATTATTATTCTCTAGTTCTTATACTTACTAAGATAGCTTATCCTAATAAGTACTTTTTACATGCCTTATTATAATAGCCTAAACGCTATTAAGCTTTACTAGTGTCTATATTTAGTAAATTAAATAGTATATTCTATACCTACTACTTAAACTTATATATATAGTATATTACCTTCTTTAATAAGTATATATACTTTCCTTTTTATAGATATATCTTACTTTCTAGGGTTAGTAATAGTATATATAGTAACTATATCTAGAATAGATCTTATATAGTAAGCTATAAATAGCGTTTTACTTCTAGGTATTATACTAGGTCTTCCTAAGAGTAAGCTCTTACTCTTTTCTTAGGAAAAGAGTAGTTTACTAAGGTAGTAAAAGCTCTTTTACTTAACTTAAACACTATTAACCTTAAAAACTCTCCTTACTTAGTAATTAATATACTACCTCCTTTTCTAAATTATTTATAAATACTAGGGGGTAGAAAAGGAAATAAAATAGGTTTGTAATATAAGATTAGATTTATACCTTAATTACTTAATCTTTAGTAAGTAAAGAGAGAAAGAGAGAAAAAAATAAAAAGAGAATAAAGGGAATATTCTTTAATCTATATACATATTAGTGTGTCTAAGAGTATACCTTATACTCCTATTTTTGTTAGCTATTAAGAGGGTAGTTATACCTTAATCCCTTAGTATAGACTTCTTTAAGGTAGAAGTTTAACCTCTTCCTTAAGGCCTAAGTTTACTCCTTTATTATTAACTATTTAATCTAATATATTATACTAAGCTACTGCTAGTATAATTATTAAGACTTCTTAGTTATAATTACTAACTTCTTCTCTTACTTAGCTTTATTATAGAGTGTGTAGCTATCTATTTATAGTTAAAGTCCACTAACCTTCTAAATCTAGGATAAACTTCTTAATATAGTCCCCTAAGATTATCTTTATAAGGTAAACCCTATTTATTATTTATAGATAGTAAGCCCTAGAGATTAGCGCTTACTTATAAATTTAGAAAGGCCTATTCTATCTTATTATAAGCTTCTTTATTATAGATATATTAATATTTCTTCTAATATTATATACTAGTATAAGGTCTTCTAGTTTTAATTAATCTTTCCTTAGAGAGGTAGCCTAATTCTTATTAGTTTATTTAGTAAGTTATTTCCTAAAGTTAAATACCTTCTTCTTTGCTTTCCTAATATCCTCTGCCTTTCTTTTAAGCATTTACACTTAAGCTTTAAATAGGTCCTAGCTAGTAGTAACTATATCCTAGTTAATTAGTCTTTAAGTTAGGAATTTAACTTCTAGTAGTAAGATTAGCTCCTATCTATAGATTAAGTAAAAGGCAGACTTCCTATATAATTTGCAAATAGTAGTATAGTCTATAAGAAGGGCTTTATTAAGGTGCTTTACCTATTAACTATTTAACCCTCCTAATTTTACTAAGGCAAATATAAGAGACTAGTGTCTAGCTTTAATAGGGAGTTTGCTTTTAGGTTATACCTAGACATTTAGATACCTATAATTCTAATATTTATAAGTGCTTCTTTAAGATTTCCTTGCATTTTAGGTCCTCTATTATAAACTATAAATTAGAAAAGACTAAACTTACTAATTAGAGATAAGAGAAACTTCCTAATTACTACTATAGTTACGTTTCTAACTAGCATAGCCTTTACCTAACCTATTAGATTATATCTTACTTCTAAGAGATATGTATATCTATAATTAATTAGAAGGTACTAAGTATTAATATAAATCTTACTTATTAGGTTCCCTAGTGTAACTAGCACTAATAGTTCCTAAGGTCACTAGGGCGCGAACTTCTAATATATCTCGCAGCAAGTTAGCATCTCCTAAGTTATATTCTAGAGCCCCTTTCACTAATATTACTACTTTATTACTTAGAAAACCACCTTAATGCCTTTATAACTAAGCTCCTTATAAATTACTCTAACTATTACATATTATTACTTAGGTATATTAATAACTAACGCTAGTCCCTTTATAATTCCTATTAGTCTTTTCTAAAGGTATTTATTTTCTAGAAAGAACTTTTTAGCCCTATTTTATAGCTTCCTATAGTCTCCTACACTAAGATTAATTAGTCTCTAGAGGGTTAATAAGAAATTAATTACTTAGTATATCTTAGCTAAGTAATCTTTCTTACTATCTTCTTTAATCTTAATGCTATTTAGGTGTAAATTAATAAAGTCTTTAATATCCCCTTAACCTCTTAATCTAATTAATTAGATAGTCTAGGGCCTTTTCTAGATAAAGTATCTGTAATTTAGTTCTTCTTACTAGGAATATATTATATAGAAAAGTTAAAGAGTAGTATATAGCTAATCCACTATATAATAAGGGCTCTAGGTATATTATTAATAGCGCTATTAAGCTAGTGTATAAGGACTTGCAAATCTATCTTTAGCGTAAAAGGGACTCTATAGAGATAAATTCATAGCCTTTATAATGCATAGATAACTGCCTAGCATTCTCGCTTAGTTATATTATACTTAGCTTTAGTAATAGTCTAGGTACTACTTTTGTATTAAATAGGGTAGTGTTTATTATTAACTATTTATAGTAGTGTAGCCCCCTATCTAAGCAAGCTTGCGTTAACTATAAGGATTATTTCCTAAAACCTAGTCCTAGATTAAGTAAAATAAGAATTAGGGCTATAGTTATTGCCTTTTTAAGATATCTATAGCTTCTTACTATTCTAGCCCCTATACCTATTCTATTATCTTCCTAAGTAGAATTACTAGTAGTTTCGCCTTCTACATATAGTGTTCTACCTAGATATAGTAAACTCCTATTAGTCTAATAAAGAGCGTACCTTAGATAGGTCCTAGTAAACTATCTATTCTAGGATCTTTATTATCTTTACCTTAGTTAGTTTCTATTTATTTATTTCACATATAAACCCTATAATTTCCGCTAACTTCTAGTAGAACTTTAATTTAAATACTAAGGCTATATAGCTAGAGAGTTTAATATTAACTAGAACTTTATTAATATTAATTAAATATTCTAGCATATATCTACGCACTCTAGGTATAATTTCCTCCTTATTATATATTATAGTTAGACCTTTAACTATAATATTATCTAGAAAAGGCATATAAATTTAGGGATTAAGTTAAATAGGATTTACCTAATAATTCTAATAAATTAAGCTACTAAATTAGTAGCTCCTTATAGTAAGTAGTAAAGTTATAAAGCCTAATTATAGTAGAGATTATAGTTATATCCCTACTCCTTTCTACTAGTTTCACTTAGTTATATCCTAATAGTAAATTAATAATAGATAAAATTTTATATATTATAAAGCTCTTACTAAATACCTCCGCTCCTTAGGAATTAGTGCGTTATATATTATTACTTTATTATATTTAGTAGCTAATAGGATTAGGCAAATCCCTCTATCCTTCTTTATAATAAGGAAATACGGATTCCTATAGGAGCTATAGCTTTCCTCTAGGTATTTGTATTTTAGCTTTTCTTTAATAGATTAACTAGTCTTCCTTATAACCTAAGAGGTATTAGGATAGAACTAGCTTACTATGCCTTATACTTAATAACCTTTATGACTTATAGTGGTGTAACTAGTAGGTTAACTTTTCTATATTTTAATAAGTCCTATGCTAGTGCTACTTCTTAGTTATAAAGGATTTCTTTAAAAATATTAACTTCTTCTTATATTAAATATTCTTATATCCCTTTAACTATCTAATCTAATTATTCCTAGGTTATTCTAAAACCTTAGGGGTTTTGCTAAATTACCTAGTAATATACTCGCTATACTTTCTAGATATATCTAAACATAACTTTGCTTTTTCCTATTTCTTTGTTTTCTATTTTAGGTCTCCTTCTAGGGTTAACCTATTAGAAGGTACATTATTACGTAGATAAATCTTATTAGCTTTATATTTATATATTATGTTTATTATAAGATTAGGTGGTTTTAGTTACTATAGGGTTAGAAATCCTTTATAACCGCTTTAAGTTATTAGGAGTAGTTTATTATTATATCCTAAACCACTTCCTAAAGGATATCTATTCCCTCCTAGTTATAATAGGGATTAGTTACTTATTCTTATCTAGTTTTACTTCTAATCCTTTATAAACTATTTAATCCTCCTCTTCCTTAACTATAGGATAGCTAAATATAATAATATTAATTATAGGCTACTAGGCTAGTTACTTACTAGTATATTACTACTAAATACTCCCTATAACTCTTAAGATAATAACTATATCCCTAAAGTAATACTAAGCAAAGAGCTTACTACTTCTTAAGTAGTTAAACTATATCTATAATAGTTTAAAGAATAGTATCCCTAGAATTAAGCTTATATTAACTAAATCTAGGCTAATATAGAAGTTAGTAGGTATCTAGACGTTCCCTAGATAGAGCTTTATTTAGACCTCCTAATTATCTTAATCCTATATAATAAAAATAATATAGTGTTTATTATATCTATAGGATAGATTCTAAGGCCTAAGTGCCTAGTAGTGCTCTTAGTAATTATATTCCCTTAAGAACCTATATTAATAAGTCCTAGAAGAAGCTTCCCTTTAGGGTTATCTAGATAGACCTATAAGTATAGCAAATCCTATAATTAATTAACTATAGCCTATAGTTTTATAATTATATTAAGTATAAAGTTTACTCTAGATAGCTTACTCTAAACTTATTAAGGCTTTTCTTATTAAGCTTAAGCCTCTAGTTATTCCTAGATCTATTCCTATAAGGCAGCGTTAATCTCTAGTAGCGGAGCTAAGGCTATCTTTAGTGGTTTCTTCTTAGCCTTTACCTTATTCCTTTATCCTCTTAAAGGGCCTTCTTTATTATTTAGATAATTAAATTAATCTAGTTCTTAGGATTAATTAGTCTTAAGCTTATCTTTACTCTAAATATCTTTAAAGGAGGTATAGGCCCTAGTGTGTCCCTATTATAATAATAGATATCCTCCACACCCTTTGCTTATAGAAGGTATTTATTACTAACTACCTTTACTAGCGTTAGTATAATATAATAGATATCCCTAAAGGGCACCCTAAGCTTTTTCTAGAAGACCTTATTATATAGCTAGTCTAGAATCCTCTAGCCTACCTTGCCTAATAGGTCTTTCTTTCCCTTTACTAAGGTATCTTTACCTTTTTAAGCTACTCTTAAACCTAATAGTCCTATTTATTATCTTCTATAATTTCCTTAATACACGCTTATTTTATTACCCTTTCCTAAGGGCTATAACCTTTATAATATAGGCATTTACCTCTTTATCCTTTACGCTTAATTTCTTAAATTTAATAATTAAGACTACTCTAATAGATTCTTTAAGATTAAGGTTACCTAGTTTCCCTTTCTAGGTAGTATTTAGTAGAATTAAAGGAGCTTTCTATTTAATTAAAGATATCCTACTTCTCTAGTATTATATCCTAATCCTTTCCTCTATAGGGTTTATATTCCTTAATCTAAGGTATTATATAGGTAATTTTACTATCTAGGAAGTATTTAACCTAAAACATAGCTAGCCTTTATATATAGCTACTAATACTAAGGAATTTTAAAAGTAAAATAGGTAATATTATCTAATACCTTATATTATCTCTAATTACTAAAATATAGATAGCTAGGTTATAGGTAGTAAATTTTAATATTTTATTAAATCCTAGTGTGTTACACTTTATAGCTATATAAGAGTTAGTATTATAATAATAATATTAGTTTATCTATTAGCCTCTTCTAGCTATTATATTAATATTAAAGATACGCTTATTATCTAATTAAATAACCTAATGTTATTTAGCTAGTAATTATATTATTATAGGTTAATGCTATACTTTTACTTAAGCTACTTTATAATATTAATCTCCTTACCTACCTAAGCTATAACTATAATTTTTAACTTAGCTAATTATTTTATTAAGTTATCTATTTAATCTTAGTATTCTACTAGTCTAGGAGTTCTATTTTTCTTTATTTTATTATAAGAAGTATTAGTTCCCCCTTTTTATTTAGAAGACTTAGCTACTACTAAGCGGTTTCTCTAGTTAGCCTAGTAAACACTAAGCATAGCTTAATTAAGTAGTCTCTAGCTTCTTAGATTAGGTTTAGTATTATTTATATAATACCCTCTTAAGTTAGAGATCTTAGGGTCCTTATTCTTAAGCTCTAGTTACATTTAAACGTATATATTAAGTGCTACCTAAAGGGTTTTATATTATATAACTAGAACTTCCTTATATATATACCCTTTTAATCTATAAAGCTTAAGATTAAATAGTTAGGGAGGGCCTTATAGATATAATTTAACTAAGTTATTATTATTTACTATTCTATTAGGTCTATATTAGACATTAAAGCTTAATACTTCTATAACTAGTAGTAAGTTTCTTTAATAGACTTTAGTTATATTAGATTAAGGTCCTTAAGTTATTCTCTAGCGCTTTCTATTTAGTTCTAACTTATAGCATTAAACTAAAGAAGCATTTTCTCCTTTAATTCTGCCTAAGTACACAACGCTATTAATATCTTAATTACTTATTAAATCTAGGGGTTAATATTACACTTAAGTATCTTATACTAATCCTTCTTAGGAATACATATTGCTTTTATCTTAGCCTTAAAGTCCTTAATAAAATTAGTAATATTTTCCCTTATAAACTACTAAATATTATACCTATTTTATATTATAATAAGGGATAATTAGTAAGCTATTATTTCCCTAAGGATTTTTGCAAAGGTCTCACGTTAAGCCCTTTAAGGGATCTAGAGGCTTTCCCTTTAATATTAGGGTCTTTCCCTAATAGCCTATTAGGGCAGGTATAAGTTAGTATTAAAACTATTTTAGAATTAAATAGTTCCTTACTTATAATTAGGGTACTTAGTAATAGCAAATCCTATAATTCTTTTAGATAGCTTAGTTACTTAGTAAACCTTACTTTACTTAATTAGTAGGAATAAGATAAGGTAAAATAATTAGTTATAGAGTTAGATAATAGCACTTTTAATTAATCTTATAAGAGAGTAACTATTTAATTAAAAGCTTTAATTCTAGAGAGGATTTTATAAAAAGAGTTTTCTATAAGGTAATATTTATAGTTATAAATAACCTATAAGTAAGGACTACTAATATAATTACATAGCTCCTTATAATTATTTATAAGATCCTAATATATAGCTAAATTATTATAAAATTAGCTATAGGTCCTAAGATTAAATAGTTTATAACACTAAATAGCGGTTTTATTTTAGATCCTTATATTTAGAGAGTCTTAGCAAAGGCATAATAGCTTAGCTAGTATTTATAAGGTATTCTCCTAAGCTAGATAGCCTTATTTCTAATGTCTCCTTATAATATAATTTTATTTCCTTATTCTAGCTTAGTTCCTCTAGATTAGCTAGCCTCTAACTAGTGCCTTAGCTTCTCTAGGGTCTAGGTTTAGGTTTTTAATTTATATTATAATATAAGGAAAATAAAATAAAGGGGTCTTTATATAAATTAGTTTAGTATTAGCTAAGAATTATAGCTAAAAGTGCGCTTCTAATTAATCTTAGTCCGCAGTAGATTAAATAGAAAGCGAAAGTCCTAGGGGTTTAAGACCGCGTTTCTCCACTAGTTTTATTAAGCAAAAAACAACACCCTAAAAGACATAATACTAGCCTATAGTCGCAAGTAGCTCTATAGCCTATATATAATAGGAGGGTTAATTAACTTAATAATATTAATTATAACAATAGCTAGAGATATCTTATTATATAGAGATACTCTAGATTAAATAGTCTATTAGATTAGAAGTGCTATCTTAATTAAATAAGGGAAATAATCTTAGTTTATCTTATTATAAGCTTAGGTATCTTCTTAATAAAACTTAGTAAAACTTAAGGGTTAATTTAAGAATCTTATAGTGCGTGAATACTACAAAAGAATCTAGCTATAGGCAGTCTCTTTATAGATTAAATAGTCCCCTTACTTAGATGACTAATATTATTATCCCTTATTATGTTATCTATCTTAATGATCCCTAGTGCTTGTTATCGTGATCGCGTGTTTCTGGGCGCGCATCTTATGGCACACAGTATATTAAGAAAGGCATGCTTATAGTAACTATATAGAAAGTAATATTACTAAAGGGAGTGGGTATGTTAACTAATCTAATTAAGATAATTAGTATACCTCCTCTAAACCTAATTACTACTTTACCTACCCTTAATTTATTAAGTTAGATCTTTAGTATTATATATTATAATACTAGGAATTATAGGTAACCTACTATTAAGTATTTAGTAACTCTAGTATCTAGTATAATACCTTAGAAGGTTTTAGAAGAGTAATAATCCTAAGTATAAATATATAGGGTAGCTAATTAGATAGTTTGTTATTAAAAGGGCTCTTCTTACTTAGGCTATATAGTATTACTTAATTTATAAGGATTTTAATTACCTTCTAGCTATTAAAGGTAGTATTATATATAAAGAAGCTTATAGGAATTAAGCTATCTTTACCCTCTTAATTATTAGTAAATCTAAGGCCCTATATATATTAGGTAATTTTATTATCTTCTAGGGCTCTTAGGGTATTATTAGTCTTAGGTTTTCCCTTATACTAAGTAAGGAATATATTATATACTAGTGGTAAAGACTTTAAAGAGTTAATAAGGTAGTAACTCTTAAAGTATTAATATACTTTCTTATAGTTCTCTTTAGAGTATTTTATTAACTAGTATCCCTCCTTTCTATAGATATAGTATTTCTTTATATAGGGGAGGTCTTATACCTCTAGACCTTAATAGAGGGTATTTTAACTCTTTACCCTTACTATTATATTATTAGTTAGTCTAGAATTACTCTAGGGTATTAGCTTTACTAGGAATTAGTGCTAATTACTAGATTCCTCTCTAATAAGGTAGATTATTATCCTTACTTACTTATAGAACTCTTATAGACCTTTAGGGGTTAGTAATATAGCTTTTATATTTAGGAATCCTACTATAAGTATATATAATTTAATTTTAGAGTGCTTACTCTATCTAGCTAATATTAGGGATAGCTCTTTAGAGGGTTATAAGCTTCTTAATAAGATTATTAAAGTATTTAGTCTTTAACTTTTCCTTATTCTTATAAATTAACTTTTATAGTAAGGTATTATACTATTCTAGAAGGTAATACTATCTTATATTCTTAGTCTTAAATCTCTATCTTATTTAAGTAATAAGGGTTAGTAAGTCTTATAGTTACTTAGGTTTTAAGAGGTTATCTAAATAGTATCTTAAAGCTTTACCCTTAAGTATAGTGTTAAATATATAGCTTACCTATTCTAGTCTAATATCTAGAATCTTATATTTTCTTTAAAATATTTAAAGCTTTAACTTAAAAATATTATAGTTATTTACACTATATTATTACTCTAGTGTATATATCTTAGCTAGATTAATAATTTACTTTAGTAATAGTCTTAAGGGTTATATTAGTTAGTTAATAGGAATAAGGGTAGGGATAGTAGCTTCTTTATACTAAGGAAGGGGATTAGGGCTTACTAGTAGTGCCCTAATAGGGTTAGGATATAAGATATAATACCTAGAGGGGACCCTTAATATATTAATATATACTCTCTTAGGGAAGATTATACCTATAGCTATATAGTTACCTTAATAGGGTAATGCTTAGTAAGCTTTAGTAAGAAAGTTAAGAGGCTCTTAAGATTTAGTATTCTTAGATATCCCCTTTATTAAAGAGGTTATCTAGGAAGTTACTATCTTCCTTAAGCTTTCTTTAGAATCCTATATATTTCTTCTAGGTATTTTCCACTACTTCCTATAACTAGAAATAGAATTCTTATTAGTTAATAACTTCTTAGAGATTCCCTACTACTATAGTAGTCTAGTTAATTATTATATATACCCTATTATTAATAAGGTAATCCCTAAGGTATCTTAGTACTAGGGGTAGTATTTAGAGGAATATTTCTTAGGTTTAGTTATTAAAGTCTTAGGTAAACTCTATAAATAGCGTCCTTTTAGTTACTTTTCTTATTTTATAGTCTATAACTCTAATAAGGATATAGGCTATAAGCACTTTAAGTATTTTATTTTCTTTATTATTAAAGTTCTTAGCCTTATAAAATAAGTCTTCTATAAGGTTCTTATAGAAGTGCTATAGAATATATAAGAGAGAAAGGATATTTATTTTACTTCCTTTAGGCTACTTAGTTACCTTAGTAAAGCTATCTCCTATTTAGGAGCCTTCTTAACTCTTAAGGGCTTATACTAGTTCTTTTCTATTAGCTATTATAACTTATAACCCTTAGTAAGGAAGGGAATAGGGAAATATTATATTTTTAGGTAAGGGAGGGTAGTAGGAAAGTTTTACTTTTTAGGGGAATAATTTATAAAGGATTATAAGGCTAGGTATTAACTTTATATATAATAGAATACACTAAGAAAAGAATAATAAAATAGACTTTACTACTAGACTTAAACTCTTCTTTAAGGTTTAGGCTTCTATTTATTATTAGCTACTTATATACTTTAACTAAGGGACTAGGATAAACTTCTTCCTTAGTATAATTAAGGATCTTATAATAATCTAGTTACTCCTATACTTTAATAAAAGGGCTAGATTATATTACTTCTAGGAAAGTCTCTTCTATTATTAACCTTACTAATCTATAATTTTCCGCGTGTATTTAGGAGTGATTATAAAGTTAACTACTAATTAGTATTAGTTACATAGGGTACCTAATATTAGGTTATTAATGTTATAAGCCTTAAGAATAGTATTATTATTAATTATCTATTCTAAGCTATAGAGGAAAGAGAGGAAAAGAGAGGGCAAAAGTAAGGGTTCTTCTTGTGAGATATGAAACGCGAAGGGGCTATGTGGGTCACGTGACCACAAGCCCTGCCCTATTATAGGCCCGCATTATGGGTCGCGTGTGGGGCTCGCGCGCGGGCCGACCACTCTGCCGACCACACAATTGCGGCTGCCAAGCGCGGTTGATATCATGCGTGTTCCAACAGTTAGAACAAGCATAATATCAATTCCTTCGCAGCCGCGGATGTGGCTGGCAATAGGTCGGCCCGCGTGTGTGTGCGCGACCCCCTGTGATAGGGCAGGGCCTGTGGCCACGTGACTCACACGCAGCGCCCCTTTTATTCTCACGAGTGCCCTCTCTTTACCCTCTCTTTTCCTTCCTTTTAAGATAGCCTAGAATAGATAAGTAATTGCAATTACATACTATCTATTCTCTGTCTCCGTCCCTATGTAAGATAGGAGTCCTAATATCAGGAGCCCTGTGAAACTAACACTTTTATAGTGCTATATACCTTATTGTCAGGGTGAGGGCTCTGACAACGCTGTAACGTCGCAGCATTGACCGCATTGACGAAGGTCAGACCCTCCCTTGAGACATCGGTGGAGACGATGTATCAGAAGTACCGGATTTAGCTAGATAGAACCGTAGCGCACTGTGTACCTTTCAGGTACAAAAGTCAGGTGCCGTCTGCACCTCTGATTGACTGAATTGAACGCTTTTCATCAACCTATTACATCCCCACCTTCTGACACTTATACACTTTCCTTATAGCTCTCTAATAATAGTATTACTTATAGCTAATTACAGCTATTAGAGAGGAACGAAAAACTAGGGCATGTAGATATGTAAAATGATTTGGGGGAATTGAGCGAATCAGGAGTTAGTAAGGAAATGAGGGAGACAGTGGCTAGGATTATGTTAGGAGCATAGAGGCAGAGAGGTCCGAGACAGGGGAGTGATCATACAGTGGGACCTCGGTGAAACCTCAGATCCTAGCTGCTAGATAGCCACGTGCCTGTAAGGCAGGGTATATAGCCGAAGACCGCCTATATTATATGGAGAGGTCAGAGTTCGAGACCTTCACGTACCTACCCCTAGGTAGCTTTATTCTAGCAGTGACTGCAAATCTTAGCCTTCACTCTGTTTATCCTCGTCCCTAACCTTAGTCATGACAGATTAGTAGGTACCTAGATTCCTCCACAATTTATACGGGAAACTCTTTATCTTTAGTGGCGCTATATACCCTGCGTATTTTCCTTGTAGCTCTCTAAAACAATCTAGGCTTATAGCTAATTATAGCTGTTTAAGAGGAACGAAAACTAGGGCATGTAAATTTTAAAACAATTCAGGGGTAGAGAGTACGTCTTGTACGGAGTACGGACTAGTAATAATCGTATAATCATTATACAATAAGCTTTCAAAGAACACAACTTCCTAGTAGGCTCCCGGAGATTCCGTTTCGCGAGTATATATAAAGGTAGTCTACTAGCATATTTAACAAACTCCTCCTTCCCACTTACAAATCCAATCCAATCCGATCCCATCCGTACTAGACAACCAAAATGAAGCTCTTCTTGCTCCTCTTAATCCCAGCCATGGCCATGGCCACTGGTGATGGTGATAGCAAAATACGCAGCCATCCTGTGTACTGCAGTAAGGACAAATTCGACAAAACCGATATCACTTGCCCCGAGACTTCCGCTTGCGTAAGATAACTATAACGCATATATTTTATTCCTGCCCTATTAGTAGTCTTAATGCTAACTGCGCTCTAGTGTGATACGAAACCTCACGGTAATTTCCAAACCATCCGACAGGCAGTTGGATATGCATCGACTGTGTGTGGTGGTAAGGGTGAAATTTACTGCGTGTTACCTAGTTAGCTGTATTCCACCTTGTGGAGTCACGTTAACAAGGGTCTAGTGTTGCCCGGTGACGCAAAACAGCGCATGTGATCACATGTGACCGGATTTAGCAAGCGTAGGGATGTACGTAGCAACGTCATGTATAACGCACAGGACTTTTAGTTATTTACTCCGTAGCTCGATCTACAATACACCCCTGAATTATTTTACAAATCTACATGACAGGGGTAATTGAGCCAATTAGATGTTAGCTAGGAAATGAAGGAGATAGGGGCTAGTACATTTTAGTACTAGTAATTTGCATAGAAAAAGATATACTCTTTTGTAGCGCTTTCTGTGGCGACCCTGCGCATTTTCCTTGTAGCTCTCTAATAATAGTATTACTCACAGCTGATTATAGCTGTTAGAGAGGAACGAATAACTAGGGCATGTAGATTTGCAAAATAATGTAGGGGGATTGTATATTTGCTTATGTGTAAATAGGCTAATAATAAATATACGAGTGATTTTCCCTATAAATCGCTATATCACACTTATTAATTATTGTGGAAGGATGTGGCAAAGAGCGATGAGAAGAGAAGAGGATGTAGAATTGCTATCTAGGAATTCGGAATCTAGCAGAGAGAAAAGAAAGCTTATAAGCTTTAATTCTACTAATCTAATAAATCTAGGTCTTTAAACAAAGCCTACGATAAATCGTGATAGCAAACGCGATACGGGAGGCTGTATTATTAAACAAAGAGAGGATAATAAGGCTAATGCCTAAGGCTACGATATAAGGCTGTGAACATCCTTAACACTGCCCCTAGTAGCATATCTAGCTATAAGAAAGAAAAGAAGGAAAATAATAATATAATTAGGCCTTTAAGGCCTCTTCTAAAACATAACCCTTCTTAAAGTCCCTAGCCTTTATTATACAAAGAAAGCGTATAAAATTAGCGTGTTTAACGCGTTCTAGGCCTTTATAAAGCTATTAGCTATTATCTAGTCTATCCTAATCTATTCAAGTTAGAATTTGCCTTTATAGGCTTTCTATATAATCTATTTATATTATAAATTAATGTAATAAGTTTATCCCTTATACTTCTTATTAAGTACATTAGCCTTTGCGTTCTAGCTATTAGTAAATAGTAGTAATAGTTATAATTATTTAATCCTAAAGTTATTAAGCAAATTCGCTACCTAGAGCATAGATAGACTAGTTAGCATAAGGTTAATAAATTCTACTTTAGTTAAACTAAGTGCTATAAGAGTTTATTTCTTTAATTACTAAAGGATTAATCCTCTAGCTAGCATTATAATATAGCCTATAGTTAATTGCCTAGTATCTAGATTATTAGTAAGTAAGGTATTACTAAATCCCTTTACCTAAAGGACTAATTTTAGGTCTAAAGGTCTAATCCTCTAAGAATAATCCCTAAATCTTCTAAGCTATAAAGATATCTCTAAAGGTATTTCTAAAGATCTACGTAAACTTACTTTAGTGTAGAATTCACACTATAGAGTTAATTTATTATAAACGTGATATTAGGTCTTATAGATATAGAGAGCTAATTAAAGCTTCCTATGCGTTTTACCTAGTTAAAGAGATTAAAGGCTATATTAAGCTCTTTCTAATCTAATAGGATTATAGTCTTTAGAAGCTATAGAATATTTAAAGTATTAATATTTTTAATATTAAATTTCTTTATAATACTCTATATATAAAGCTTTTAATAAAGAAGAATAGTTTAGTTAGTATAATTATAGATAAATTTAATACTAAGGAATAACTTAATATTGCCTAGGTACTTTAATTTATAGTGTTTCTATAGTTACTTAATAATATCTTTAATAATTATAAGGGTCTTTCCTATAATAATTATATTATCTATATAAAGAAAAAGTATAATATTATTATATTAAAAATATAAAGCTTACTTATTAGTTAATAAAAGCCTTACTTTTTAAGTTCTTTAGTAATATTATCTAATTACTAGAGAGGAGAAATAGGTAAGCTATAGAGGGCTCTCTTAAGCTTATATACCTTACTTATACTATCTATATAGCTATATAGTTACTTAATGTAAATATCTCCTTATGCTTTAGTGTTAAGGAAGGTATTTATAATATTATATTACTACTATTTATAGTTAAAGACTATAATAAGCATATAGAATACTTATAGAGAAACTAGGTATATAACTACTACGTAAAGGTCCTTATTATTAAAGATCTCTAGATTCTAGTCTTCTCTTATAACTTACCTTACCTTTATATAGGGTTCTTAATTAATTAGATACTTTACTATATATATCTATTACCTATTAAAGATCTTTATATCTTTATTAGGGTAAATAAGATCCTAGTAGTTCTTTTTATAGATCTTAAGGAGTTCCTTCTTCTTAGTAAGTCTCTAAAATATATAGTAGTTATCTATAGCCTTAGCCTTAAACTAGTTAGATAGAATATTAATCTTTATATTAGCTATATTAGCTACTTTAATTATTAAGAAGGCATATAACCTAGGTACTTCTTTTACTTTATTATTATATAGGTTATTATTATAATAATAAATTACTAAGTTTAATTAATAGGAGCCTTAAGGAAGGGCTTTCTTCTTACTAGAGGTTATAATATTAAGATAATCTTAATGTATATTAGATTAAAGGGATTATCTTAGTGTTTAGGATTTAGATTTAAGTTATTAGTAAATAATATTATTATTATTATCTTTAGCTTCTTTATCTAGGAAGGCCCTAGGATAGCTCCTTAGAAGGACTATATTCTTATTATTAATTCTTTATTATTTATATCTTATAAGATTCTCTTATTAAGGAGGACTCTTAAAGGGCATTAGGAGATAGCTCCTAGGTTTATCTAGGAGAGAAGGATTATCTTCCTCCTTAAAGAGTAATAATTCTTATTTATTTCTAAGGTACCTAAGGGCTTTCTATAAATTAGATTACTTTCTTTACAGTGCTAGTATTATATTAAGAATAAGGTTTCTCCTTTATTATATCTAGGATATTAATAATATAGTAACTTTCTTTAGTAAAGGAAGGATTAATAAGATCTATAATATAGATAACTTTATTATCTTTAAAAGGGATATGTATATTAGTCTTATTAAATTAAATATCCTATATGTAAATAATTCTTTGTTCTTTAGGGATCTAGACCTTATAGAGATAACATTTAGGGCTATCTATACCTATAAGTTAACCTTTCTTAGCCCTTAGTGCTATTTTCTAAGATTAAACACAATGTTTATTAGGAATATATACGTATATAATATATCCCTATATATATAAATATTAGATTAATACGGTGTTATTAAGGCCTAAGATATTAAATAAAGCCTATTAAGGTAATTAATTATTCTTATTACTATATATAGGTAATAAGTTAGTAATTTTAGCTATATGCTTTATAGCATATAGCTAGAGGAGTTCTTGTAATTTCACTTTAATTATTAAGGCTCTTACTATCTTTATAAGGGTTTAGCCTACTTATTCTATAATGCCCTAATAGGTAGGAATATATAGAGCTCTAGTTTAATAAATAATGCCCTCTTTCTAATAGAAGGTCTTAAACTTCTCTCTAAGGAATTTAGTTATATTATCTATATAGAAGTATTTAATAGTAAATCCACTGCTTATATTTTTAATAGTAGTCTTCTAAGCCTATATTACTTTAACTACACTAGACCTATTAATAGTTAGAATTACCTAGTAAAAGTATATATAGATATTAATTACATATAAAGTATGCTTCTTCCCTCTAAAGCCTTTAGGTTTGTGTTTAATATAGTCCTAGAACACATAGGAAAGGAAGTTTATTATATTATTAGATTCCTCCTAATAAATTATTTAGGGGCCTTTAATAAAAGGCATGCTAAGCAGTGAAAATTAGCTATAGAGGCAGGATTAACTAAGATTCCCACTTCCTTATATATAAGTAGGATTTGCTCTTTCCTTATATAGCTAAGTCTCTTATATAAGAGTCTAAATTTAACCTATTTAGTTATAGACTTACTTAATAAGGCTATAAAGTTAAATTAAGGTTTCTCTTCTTAAAGAGTTAGTGTAAAAATATTTAATTTCTAGGTATAGTTACTAATAACTTTACCTAAAGGTATTAAGATTAATTAGTCCTTAAATCTATCTATAATAACTCCCCTTACTTAAGAAGTCCTAGTAAAATTATATTAACTTTAGCCTTTAGTGTATATTAAGCGTTTAGAAGTTCTAGATATCCTTATCTAATAGGGATTTTAATATTACTAATACCCTTAATGTTTAGTTCCTTGCTATTACTAGCTATTATTAGCTTTGCGTTAATATTAGTGTTTAAATAGGTAAACTATTTAGTTAAGTTAAATATATATATGTTATAACTAGTATTAAGAATATAGTCTTCCTTAGTAAGATAATTTATAAGAGTTTAGAACAAATAGTCCTAATTAATTACCATTAAAGCGAGATTACTTCCTATAGTAATAATATCTAGAGAAGTAGTTATTTTAATTATAGGTAAATTACCTTTCTTCTTTATTAAATTAGGCTTTTCTCTAGATAAAGCTTCTAGTAATTATTATTTAAATAAATTATCTATCCTAGAGGAATAGAATAACCGTAGTTAAGCTTTATAGTCTTAGATATCTTATTCTTTAGCGCCTTACCCTTGCCTTTTACGTTAGAATTATCCTTATTATTCTTTTATTAAGTATTAAAGTTAACCTTTTAGTCCTTCTATAGTTTATTAGCTTTATACATTAGGTATATAAGCATATTATCTTTCTTTAACTTAGCTTTAGAGAATCCCTTGATTTTCTATATGTTATAAATCTTAGGCATTAAACCTTTAATAGCTTTAATTATCTATAAGACCTAAATAATATTAGGGATCTTTTTAATCTTATAGATTTAGTTCTAAAGGTTCTAGTAGTAGTCTAGCTAAGCTTAGGTTATAGAGAAATTAGCTCTCCTTAATTTAGAGAACTACTAAAGTAGCTTAATAATAGCTAAATTAGCCTTAAAGCTATAATTACTTTTAATTAGTTATATTATTTTAGTAACTAGTATTATATTAGTCTATCCTATATATATTAAATTCTTTTAGATTTATAAGGAGAGGCTTTACTAAATAATAGATAAAAGGATAGTATAGTACTTATTAGTCTCCTATAACTAAGTAATCTCCTTAGTTAAATACTATATAAGTTATATAATATAAACTTATATTTAGATTAAGATTTCCTATTCCTTAAAGTTCTCTACTCCTTTAAGAGGTATAATAACTACTATTCTAGTATACTATACTTTTATAATATTATTAAATTTATTAGAGTTAAGTTAGGTAGCTAGGATAATACTAGAGGCACTACTAGTGTTATTACCTATATTAAAAAGAAAAAGGGTTATATATTAGAATTTATATACTCCTATTACTATACTTACTTAATACTAATTAATATTAGTTTAGTTAAGTAGGAGTTATAGTAGTAGCTCTTAATTAATTAAATTACTATATAGCTACTAATATATAGAGCTATAAAGGTAAGAGTAATAAGTATTCTTAGGCACTCCTTAGAGTTTTACCTTAGCCTAGTTAGAAAGTACTTACTATACTTACTTTACTTACTTTACTATATACTATTATACCTATAATACTAATTACCACCTAAATAGTAATAGATCTAGATTATTAGTTTTAGGTGCCTAAGGTAGTTCTATAAGGAATATCTTATTCTAGCTTATTATTTACTAAGATTTACCTAGAAGGGATTAACTTTTATATATATTATAGAATTTATAGTATTTTAAAGTTTATAATATTATAAGAAGGTTACTATAATTATAGATTAGAAAATAATATAATAAAGGTTATATATTTAATTCCTAGATATATAAATTTTTATATAGTATATATAAGATAATTTTATAATTAATTTATTCTTAACTTATATAATATTACTATTATTAGTTTTAGGTAAGGAAAAGGTCTTTATACCACCCTACTAGTTAAGTAATTTTGCTTTAACTAGTTATTAGGAAAAGATATATAATTATATATAAGATTATAATAGTTAGATAAAAAGAAAAATAAAGAAAAGGGCGCGGTTATAAGCGCTAGGCTTATAACCTATAGAAGGATGTGGTAAAGAGCGATAAGAAGAGAGAGGATATAGAATTACTATCTAGGAATTCGGAATCTAGCAGAGAGAAAAGAGAAGCTTATAAGCTTTGAATCTACTAATCTAATGAATCTAGGTCTTTAAATAAAGCCTACGATAAATTGTGATAGTAAACGCGATGCGGGAGGCTGCATTATCAAACAAAGAGAGGATGACGAGGCTGATGCCTGAGGCTGCGATGTGAGGCTGTGAATATCCTCAACAATTATCTTAGATAAGTACGGAGTAACACGTACCTGCGCGGTCACCAACCTTGTGGCAGGGGGCTGTGGGGGCGCCACAGACCCACAAGGTGGATGATCTCTATGTAAGGAGATGGAGTATTAACACAATACTCAAGGGATTTCGCAAACAAGTTTTAGCTTAATCTTGCTAGTCATAAAGCGATCAGTGAACACGGACTTAAATATCGAAGCGCATTAACTTTCTGTTCCTTGCCAGGCTAAGTTGTTTTATAGTTTCCGCTTTGTACTGTATAGTACTTACACGGACACTTCTAGGCATCTCTTAAGCGTGTAAGTCTAAGTGTTTATAAATCTAATCCAAATTATGGACTCCAAATTATTGACTTGACAAAGGTATTTATCGCTATTTTTAATACAAAAGTTAAAATATTTATCAGAAGTGCAGGACTACAGCATACATCTAGCAACGAGAATATGAACATGCGTCTTGTATTACTTTCACACATCTTTGTTGCTATCCTAGCTTTACCATACAACGACCGCTCCATAACCAAGCCCTTGCCTTATATTAGTACGGGTAGCGAGGTGGGAAAGCGTTTGCATGACATGAACACCGTCCAAAGGATGATAAGCAGTCAGACTCCACGTCGCAACTTAGTTTCCAGCCTTGCATCCTAGAGTTAATTTTACATAACAAAACCGTCATGTCCAAGTTCTAATTGGAGATAATGTTTATTATAGTCAGTCATGTATAAATCGAAATAAACTCATTGAGTACACTGTAGTCCCAGATGCCGCCATGGATAACACTTTGCTATAATACATCCTTAGTTGTACTATATCTTGCACAACACCAGAGTCTACAATCCAAAACCTCGGCACGTTGTACAGTCCGGGACGACATTCTGCCTCAATTTCCACTGCCGCCTCTGACGATTTCGAATTTGACCGCATCAAACCTTTCACAAGTAGCTTCGCCAACTCGTCTGAATATCGGCGAGATGTTGACCAAGTCCTCAAGGAAGAGCTTGGTCCACTACATGATGGAATTTCCAACTTCCATGACCACAGACAGTGTAACGACTTGGGAAAACGTTGAAGAGCAAACTTTCATACGATTTGGACAATACTTATATACTGGCGACTACAATGGCGCAAGTCCACTCGAACCGAAGCCGGGGTCAACGACAACGCAACACGTATAGATGCAGAGCTACTAGCCGATGATGACTTTTGGTGCTTCAGCACTTCAAAGAATAAAGCGAGGAAGAAGAAAGGTGTATGTGTTGATGGACCGATATTTGCAACGAAGCGTGAAAGGGCATGGCATACATTTGAAAATTCAACGATAATACGACTACGGCGCTGCTAGCTTCCACTACGCTAAAAGGAATAGGAATAGATCAATTGGTACAGTTGACCCTTACAAGCTTCACCGGACATTGTGCAACTTTGAGCTGCATGACGAACGTGTTGGTGATGTGTTTGATTCGGTACGTTTCTGCTTTGGAGAGGACGAGCGCGTGGAGCTGAGAGAGCTCGTGGTTATGTATGCGGGCTTTCAGGAGTCCCCGCTGCGCATCCAGAGCCATCGGTGGCACTGTTAGGGAGTAGATTAGCTTTCGGCGGGCAATGCAATCAGGGTATGTACTCCGTCATCACGACTAAAGGACACTCACTTCGGCAGCAATGCATTCGCTGCCCGTCCGTACACCTGCTTTACTACGCCCGTCCCTATCCCAATTTATTAGAGTATAGAGGGGTGTTGGTGTGAAAATGCCTTAAGTAATCTGAAGTAGTTTTTGATACATAAGGAGACAGGCTAGCTAGACTACTTGATAAATTGGTCAGCACTTCAGGGTCCAAAATCAACAATATAGTCGCTTGCGGTGTGTTTTCTTCAGTCCGTTTTCGAAAGAACATTCACTAATATCATCCCTAAGGGTAACTAGTCACAATGATTCCATCTTCCAAAGTCGCTCCTAAAGCATTGTTCTTGTTCCTACTGCTCAATGGCACGAAGGTATGCTACAACAGTAGGCGTAAGAATGCCGTCGATAACGAGTTTATCAGCAGATTCGATGACCCATGTCTGGCAATTCCTCTGCGTAATTTTCTTTCCTGGCACACCCTATATCGCCCGCGCATAAGCAATCATCCGGTAACTTGGGAAACAGGAACCGTAACAGGATACTCATTCTCTTTTTGCTTAAACAAAAGCAGCTCGCCAACTGGGAGTTCAAGGAGTATAATACAGGCGTACCTTGTCATCGACTGTGGTCAGGCTTTTCCCAGGAGCCTTGACCTTATGCAGACTGGCTTCAAAGGCGCACACCGGTACAATATCAGTCTTGTGCACACCGTTATTGAACATGGCGCTCTCGTTAAAGTATTTGCCGTCTATCCACTGAAGCGGAATAGTTTTGGCCGGCTTGATTCTTGTGGCGCGGAAGTCATAGCTGCGCTTGATTTCGAACTGGAAACCGTCCTTAACGTCACCAGTAGCATGGATTAAAACGCCAATCTCTGCATCGCAGTGCGAACGAACCCAATATGCCCAGTGATCCTTGAAGGGAAGCCGTTGTAAATAAGGAGCTCAACGAGGAATGCCCCGGCGGGTCCATTGAGATTGACAGACGGCGGTTTCGGCTGTGAAGTACCACTAGCAGCAAAACGATGACTGCCACAAGGCGGGTGAGACGGAGGCGGAGGCGGAGGCGGAGGGCAGGCGCACGCGCAGGGTGTGAAGGCATGGAGGATGACGGTGACTGGCCGAAGAGCACCTTGTTATATTACAGGTTGATGTTTCCCTGATATTCATGGAATCTCATGTGGTCAAGAAGGGCGAAGAACAAGTATTTATAACGCAAACTTTCTAGAGCTCTCCATCAACGTCGCGCTGGGTCGGCCAGCCCGCACGCGCTCTTTTGTAGCGCAGTTAGTACGTGATGCTCTTTGGCGGCTTGTCAGAAGACACCCTCTGAGAGGGCTGAAAAAACACATAGTATGTTCCAAGTAAGCCTCATGTCCACCAAGGCGGCTATGCGGGTTCAAAAATGTGTCGCCTCAGCAGCTTGGATGGTGTGAGATAAGCAGTATGTGGAGTCAGGATACCCATATTCTAAACGCCTTGTGAATACGGACTAGTTGAGCAAATTGTTCGGAGTTGGGCGCATCGGATACGGGATGCGGACGTAGGGTTGGTTGGTTGGAGGTTTACAGATAATCCGTACACGCACAGAGTCCGGATTGTCCGGATTAGGACTGGCAAGTTCGTGTGGGCGGCGGCTGACATAAGATCTGGGACTGATAAGGGCACAACCCCGCACCAGGTGTTACGCGCTAGTTACGGCGTCACCTACCCAGCGCCTATTCATGCCGCCCACTCTGAATATTGCACCATCATCCGAATCCCTCGGCCGACATTCTAGCCCTATGAGTCCATCAAAAGCCCAGTCCTACAGCGCCGAATCGGACCGCTCGACGATTGAATGTAGCAGCTTCTTCCGTGAAAGACGGGCTGATGCGCTTCCCCTCCTAGCAAAATCAGGGCGCTGAACCGCGAGTCGGGCGACATACGTGCCGAGTACTTCAACCGGCCGCCCCAGTACGCATACCGTCACTTGGTCTCATCGTCAAGTACAGGGCAGATGTAACGGTTCATGAGGCCAAAACTCAAATCATGGTTCGCGAGAAATTGGGTGGCCACGTCCCTATCCCTGAAGTCTTCGGCTGGATCGTGGACGGAGGACAGGGTTTCATTTACATGCAGCTGATCCAGGGCGACACTTTACAAGAGCGATGGCACAACCTAGACGAGGCAGACAAGCGCTCTGTCTGCAGCCAGCTAAGGGCCATGGTCGCTTCTTGGAGAAGCTTGCCCCAAGACGGCCGTGGATGCTACATAGGTGGGTAGTGCGGACGGCAAAATACGTCGATAAAGTCTATTCATTACTGAACAAGTTGAATAGGTAGTCCATGCCGACAACCGCTGAACGACATCTTCCTCCAACAGCGCCCGGAGCTTGTCGGCCCGTTCGAAGGACTAGATGCTGTCGAGCAATTTCAAAACGCCTGTGGCATTGACGTTGCCCAGCATTCTGCTATCGTCTTCACCCATGCAGACCTTGTCGCCCCGAATATCATGCTCTCTACGGGACCCCACCCAACAATTGTTGCTGTCATCGATTGGGCCCAGGCCGGATGGTACCCCAGCTATTGGGAATTTTGCAAGGCGCGACGCGTAGATCTGAATTCGCCTTCCTTCAACGGCGAGATTCAAGACGAATGGCGCGCCAAATACCTGCCTTTAGTCCTGGACGAAGTGGATAATGAGACATGCTATTATCCTTGGCTATACTTTGTATTGTCTAAAGGAATTTGAGTCTTCTGAAAGGTGCGAACCCGGTATCGCACTAATTCTCATGTTGGGAAACTATACAACATGTCTCTTATGACGCCTGTTGCGGGAAAAGATGCCATATAACCCCATCACGGCGGGATAGCAATAACCACATGCTGCTTCTCGGTTCGGCCAAAAGTGTCTTCCTTGTTGCCGTGACGTGACATGTGGTCTGGTCTGCCATACTTCCCAGCAAGGAAGGCTTGCGCGGCGACAATACTTGGACCGTTCACTCTCCTGGTGCCCCCTTCCGCTTAATGCCCAGACATGTCCATGTTCGAGCATCGCCGTCTTTGCCGCCTGAAGCTATCGACCACGCCGGCAGCGATGGCTATCTTGAGAATTCAAGATACATGCATATATAATGGGCCTTGAATCCGTCATTATTACTCCCTGCGCACCTCTATGCCGGCACCATGATGCACTATTTCATCCATGGCAGCAGCGCTGTTCGTGTAGATAGTTCAGTACCTAACCTCGACTTGAGTCGCCGCTACAGTGACGCGAGCCCAACACAAGCGCGCAGTACTCCTCTGCCGTAAACAGAACTATGAATCGATTGAACCATCACTACATATTACGTATCAGTCGTACTCGTAGTCGATACAATGTGTTACAAACGGCTTCCAGGGCGTCCCATCCAGCTGATATCTTGACCCAAATTTCTTCCCCGAAGTTGTTGACAATCAACTTTTTCTCAGATTTGACGTTAGCCAAACCGCTCCCGTTCGAAAAAGGACCCATCAAGTCTGTATGCAGGCGATGTCAAAGAATGGGAAGAAGAAGAGAAGATGATGATTTCACTATCTAGGAAATCAGAATCTAATAGAGGAAAAGAAAGCTTATTATAAGCTTTATATCTATTGATAAGTGAATCTAGGTCTTTGAAATAAAGCCTGTAAGAAATATAATAATAAGCATAATACATGAATCTAATCCGTATTTTAATAAATAAAGAGGGTAGAAATTTATAAGCACTATCTATTATTCTAGCCAGTAGCAAATAGAAACCAGCATCTAACCAGCTTCTCATAATATTACTGAGCCCGCGCTAGGAAGCTTCATAAGGTTTCATAATGCTATATCATTATGGTTAAAACAACGCACCTTATCTTTAGAAAAAAACAATTACTTTCATTATGGGTTTGGATCAATATTGTTTTTGTGATCCATTACGACAATTCCCCGCTACAAACTTCTCCAGACAGCAATACACCTTGCGCTAGACTGTGTTGCTGTGTCTTTCAGGGCTGTTAGAATACTTTCATCGCGAATCTGCCTGCCAAGTCATTAGCGCCTTGGAAAGACAGCACATACCCAAGTGCCCCAAGTTCATATGGAATCTTCCATGAACTTCTCTTAATGGTGTGTGCGAGAACAAAACAGGACAGTTTCATGCTGCGCCTAACCGATTCCAGGCAGCCGCCGCGTAACGCAGTGAATCTGCGGAGAGGCTACGTGTACTATTCGGATTTTGAATAATTTGCATAACTCATGGCTGCCCATGGGTCGCTCAGGATTGCTCAGGATTGCTCAGGATTGCTCAGGATTGCTTAGGATAGCTGAGGATTGCTCAGGAAGGCTCGGGCGCTAAGCAGGTTAAAGCGGCCACGGCTCAGGAACTCGTTCGAGAAAGGAAGTGGGAGTACTTAGTTTTTCCCTCTTGATCAAGGTGTATTCAGGGGAGGGGAAGGAAACAAACCCTCCGGGAGAAAGAACGACTTACTGAAGAAGCTTTCAAAGGGCCCAGGACCATTCAAGTACGGCTGCTGCTGCTGCTGCTGCTGCTGCTGCTCGTCGGACACAAGCTCCTGGGTATAATTGTGTGCCTCCTCTTGATCAAATATCGATTTTGTCGTCGTGACACGGTGCGTGGAGCATCAAATCGTTCTTGAGCCGGAGAACCTCGCAGGAGAGCTCGGAGCGTTCGGACCGCAGCTCCCGGTTCTTGCTCTCAACCTGGCCTTTGCCGACTCCAGCTTGCGAGCGGACTCCTTTGTCCTCTTGCGAAAGTTGGTTGCTGCCAGGCGGTTGCGCTCCAGGGCGTTGCAGCCGGCCTTTCTGAACCCCGCGCTGGTCGTGCCTCGTCCCCCGCGCCTGCTTGGCCTTGGCCTTGGCCTTGGCCCGATGCACTCTGGGCTGTCGGTGACCTCGTCGGTTGGGGAGGACTTGGCTCGCCGGGCGGAGAGTGTGCCAGGCCTGGGCCGGGGCCGGTGACGCCGTTGGAGCGGCCATTGGGGTGGTTTCGTTGGAGCCTGGCGTGCCAGGGCTCGTGTGGAGGAAGAATTTTCCTTCGGGCTGCGGCGGGAACGGATTCCAGCTGTGCTTGATGTCGTGGTCGATGAACTGCATGGGGTAATAGGGCGGGAGGGCAACAACGTGCTGGGACATCGGAGGTCGGAGAAGTGATGGTGATGCTGCGGTACCCCAAAGACAGGGCTGTCGTCTGTGCCAAAGGGCACGAAGTCGTCCAGCGGCTGGTCCATCCAGAAGTATGCATCCGGACACGTGTTTATAGCTGACATGGTTGTCTGTCTGTCTGTCACTCGGTCACTCGGTCACTCTGTCACTCTGTCCCTCTGTCCCTCTCTGTAGCGGCCAGGCAGGCCAGTCGGGTCTGACAGGGCAGGAGTCGTATTGAATGTAGGTCTTGAACTCGGCAATGAATTTTAGGGTCTTTTCCTTTTTCACGTGTCGGTTTTGTCGAGTTTTGAACGTTCAGGCTTGGAAAGCCTCTGGATACTGACCTTGTTTGGTACGTTTTCTTAGGGTCAAGACCTCACTCAGGTAGGACGAGGAACGAACGAACGACCATGTACGGAGTATGGTGACTATATATCCCGGTGCGTGGAGTCGCATTGCCAATGAAAGCTGGTTCTGGGTTCCCGGCTCCGGGTTTCCGGCTCTGGGTTCCCGGTTCTGGATTCCATCCTCCGGGAGCACTTCCCCATGTTTATGCTTGTTCGCTCTACTAATGAGCATGGGGCTAGCAATGAACCATGATCGAGCCTTGTTGCGGTTGCTGTTGTCTCTTCTTCCAGGGAGGCGTCAGCCACAAATCTTCCACTCTGAATTTCGGCATTCTTGCAGTCGGAGACTTTTTCACGGCCCGAGTTGTCCCCTCAAGCTGCCGCAACCCCAGGTTATCATTGGACGGACATTTGCCATCCGTCTCACAGTCTGGCAACGTGTTTAAACTCGCGTACGGATCATTACAGGAGCCATGATTGCCGCCAGATCCGGCTTACTGTACGTGAGGAATCGCGGAGCAGAATGTTGCCAATACAATCGAGGAGGGTAATATTACAGTACACCCCTGAATTATTTTACAAAAATTTACATAACAGGGAATTAAGCAAATCAGATGTTAGCAAGGAAATAAAGGAGATAGGGGCTAGTGCCTTTGATTGCATGTAGATTTGCAAAATAATTCAGGGGGTAGAGTATGTCATGCACGCGGCAGTCGATGCTTGCACTGTGGTTGCGGCCTCGGAGTCGGAGGAAAAGGCACAAAGTTTGACGTTCGCGGTATGTCATTGGACAGCGCTCCGGAGGCCAGTCCGACCGTTCGCTGGACAAATGGACGACGGCCGAGATCGAGACCGATGGATTCTTGGGTTTGCCGGCTGGCCCTATGTAGACATGACACATCAGCACGCACGTCGTCTCCCAGCCGCCGACCCCTCTCGAAACTGAGCATTATACGATCCGTAACTTATGCCCAGATCCTGTTTGCACAAGGATTTCCTGGACCCTCCGCAGGAAAATCCAACTGGTCACGGCAATGGCGGAGGTGTCTCCGCGGTAATAAGACACAATGTACATAAAGTTGGCGATTGTCCCTTTACTACGGATTACGGACTTCTCCGTAATGAGTAATAGTTTGAGCGCAGATAGGCGCAGTATCATTTAACAGTCTGCATCCGATCCGTTCGCGCCATCTATCATCCCTACCCTTTTTCCTTCCCGGGCTGCTAGTTCCAGCACCGGAACGCGGAACGGAAGGCTCAAGTGGGAGTTGATCGGGAATACTATGCCTGCTTTGACTGTTGAATCGTATGATTCAGGGCGAAAATGATCCTGAAATGCTCCCCAGCCTGGCATCAAGTATAATAGTCTATACGGAGTACGGAGTAGTTGCTCGCCCCCTACAATTACAGAACTGACCTATAATCTTTGTTTAGGGTATACATGTAGTTTACCGTTTTGCCTGCGGAGGTCCTTGCCTCATGATTGGACGATGAGAGCTGGAGATGCCTCCGAGTTTCCAGCCAATCGTCAGACCTCGTTATCCAGGGGAGGTGGCAGCTTAGCTAACCTCGTTGATATGTGATGGGCACAGGCAATAACGGACGACAGGGAAAAGCACGACAAAGTGAGCTGGACGGCAGTCGACGCGGTAAAGCACGAGTCATGACGGAGCGTGAGAATGGCACGTGGTGACACGGTAAAACAGGAAAAGGTACTCCGTATAGTTCGAATTTGATAGCACTGCCCGTTTGCCCGCGTCCGATCGCGTGGACTTCCATCAGTTTATCCCTGGCAAAACGCCAAGTGTCAATGAGAAACATGATATTTGGCGTGACACTCTATTGCTAGTAGGGATTCACAGGGTTATGGCATTGTATATAAACTAGAAACGTGGTTTTCAACGCAGACTAGGGTCACATGAGAGCATGAAGGTTGCTCGGATCTCGCCGGGTATCTGGTCGGGACTATTGTTCTCGAGATGTCGCAGAATCTGGCGGGCTTCGACAACTCTAGATGCCCCCTCGCGCAGCGTCATTGATAAGAGTCCCTTGGAAATGGCCTTGGCGACGCGCCATGATTGACTCAGCCGCTCGTAGCCGTACAGGCACAGGAGCAAGCAGGTAGCCTCTTGAGCTGGGGGTGGTGGAGGTTGCGCAGATGGCACTGAGCAGTTCGCGAAACTTGAACTCGGCAAAGGCCAGAGACCCTTGCGAGCCCAAGGTGGTTTCCCCGCCGACGTAGTAAACCCATGTCATCTCGCGGACAATCGTCCAAAATGAACATGGATACGGAAACGTGTCACCCATGTAGGCGGGCAGCCAGGACACAACCTCTGCGCGAGGCACAAGCGAGCGTTCCGACTCTGTGAGGTACTTGAGCGCTGCATGGGCTCCTCCTGACCAAGGTAGCCCATGCTCAGGAATTCGGCTGCGGCAAGCGTGACCGTCGAATCTCGGCCGTCCATCACCCAGAATTCAGGGTACGTACCGAGAGATGAGATGATGAGAAGTGGCAACACGAAGCATGCTCCGTGAGCGATCCCTTTGAGTGCAGTAAGGCAACAGCCAGGTCCCTAGGACCTATATCTTCTGTAATACTTGACTAGTACCTCTAAATAGCCATAGTCATAATAGGGCTGCGGTATATGCAATATACCTCTTTATACTAATAGACCTTATTAGGACTTGTAATGTAGTAAGATTCCTACCTAAATCAAAGTACCTCTTAGCCATCCTAGTTATAATTAGTTAGACCTGCTTTTCGTGACCTAGCTTTTGCCTTACTGCACTCAAAGGGATGGACCAATTCGCTGCCTCCATCGCTGGTAGTGTGTGGTGTTCGTGTTGTGCGTGCGCATATTGCCCCCTTTGTTTTGAAAATTAAGGGACGACAAGTTTTCCGGACGTTGCAATGAGCCCATGGATAATAAATAAGCAACCCTCATCACGGCAGTCACACCAAAGGCCATGAGTATCGCAGCGTGTTCGGTTCTGTATATGCCCTGGGAAGAGAAATATGAAGCGAATGATGCCCAGTTGGCAGTTGCAGATTTCATAAACGGACTAGAGCAGACGGTAAAGTCGGCGATAAGATCAAGCAGTCAAGAATGCTCTGGATTGTACAACAGTGCCTAGAGGCGTGCTCAAGCCCTCTGAAAACGATGCATCCCATGCATTGTCATCTTGAAATATCGCCGCCACCGAGCATCAACCGGGGATGGGTGCAGTTGTCTGATTCGCGAGACAGAAGCTCCTCCGTCGACGCCCTTTGGAGAAACCAGAAACCAATTACGGAGCACGGGTTTTCAACTCCAACTGTGATAACAATCAAACAGGCTCTCCCTTCTGGCGATTGTCAGGAAGTACTTGTCAATCATCCATCCACACACAATCAATGAACTAACCCTGGCGAATATCAGATCATTGTTCAGAAACACGTAGCCCTCCTCGCACGAGTAATCAATCCCCGTCGTCGAATCTTGGCGGGCGGCGCCGCAGAGACCCGTTACGTTGGTCTTCCACGTACTCTGTTTGTCAGGGTGACGACGAAGCGACGGCTCGTGTTCAGTTTCGGATCATGATCAAAGAGCTGACAAGGTCGTGGTAATCGTCTTTCATCGATTTCCTCGTACATGTGTCCGTCCACTGATGCGGGTGTTTCCCCGTTTTCAGCATCTTGTTCTGGACCTGTCATCTCGCGATAGCTGGGCTGTCAGAAACCCAGTAAACCTGAAAGACAGCTCGACGATGAACAAGGAGTGAGTAATGCTAGGGGGTTCATCCATTCGCCGTTGCTGATGCAGATGATGCTCACGACAGAAAGTAAAGAGCTTTCATGTCAAAATGGTCGGCCATAATGGCACATGGTGAAGTCTGGTTAGGTTAGGTACTCCAGGAGTCGAGAATGCACGATACTGCTCGTTTTACACCATCTCCAAGGGCCAGAGTGCCAGGCAGGCGCGTTGCCGACCCTGCGCGATGTCCAGATGCCCAGACAGGTACGACAAGGTCAGCCGTTGGGTGCTCGGCCTTGTCTGATGGGTTTGTGGGAAGGGGGCCACGTAGAAAGTTAATATCGTGTACGATCGATTGCTTTCAGAAATTGTACGTCTCTATGTGAGACTCGCAGCTTGACAAGTATGAATGGTCCTGTATCGAAATAGCTGCACCATCACCATCAGTCCCCTCTTTATACAGAAATATCGTCCGACTGCTCTTCATCCAAGCGTACAAGGGTTGATTGTGGCAAGTAAGACCTTGGCGGTCAATGATGTCCTGACAAGCCCAGCTTTGCGCGCAACGACGCAAGCAACCTGGCCGTCTTTGCGCTGTCTTTTCATCTTTCCCTCGACTGCGTTGCAAAGGTGGCGCCGGGCATGTAATAACAGGCAGACTTGGCCCCGTGGCACCAACCATGTCGATCCGCAGCTTGATGTTCACTCTACCGAGTATGATATTAGGGGTGTGGTTCGTTCAAGGAGGTCGTTCTCCGGAAATGCCGGGGCAAGATTTCTCCTTGTGGCTTCTGACAAGCAGTCAGTTGCTCAAATCCCTCGGCAATCATGACTTCCCGATCGTGAGCCGGCAGTTTGTTCACATCTTGCATCTAAACACACAAGGTACCCACCTACCTGTCTGTGGCTTGACCCTTGGGACTTGAAAAAACGCCATGATGCCGCATATAAAACTTTCCACTTTCCATGACGTCTTCGGCGACTTCTCCATCATGCGGCCGCCAAGTCACAAAGTAGGAAAAGCATTCACGCATCAAGATCAAGAGGCGCCATAGTGGACGAAACGCGTCCATTCATGTACTAAAGTCAACTATGTAAAGAAGTGAAAGGATCCAGCCAACAAAGAACAGCTTCTTAATTTTTTGGTCCCCAAACAAAACGATCCTTCTGATATAACCTTTTCAATAGGTTCAGTCGTTATGTTCACGGCAAAGAAAAGAAAGAAAAAGGAAAAAAAAAGACCATAGGCATGGCTTCTTGATCTGCCCCCTACCTAAAGAGTACTCATGATAGCCTCGTAAGCCTTCTTGGGCCTGAAGTTGGCGTCGAACAGAAGAGGTTCTTGCCCGGCAACCAGCTGACATTGTCGTTAGCGCCCCAGCTGGTGAGGCCAACACAATTATCCAGCACAAGGCAGCCCTTGACGACGGCAACGTAGTCGGCAGCGGGGGCGTTGGTGATGTCGAGCTCGGTGATGGCGACTTCGGGCACAGCAGCACTCAGAGCTTTGAGAGCAGCCGCGTGTCGGTGACCAGCGCCCTGTTCGATATGGGATTGACTGCCGATTCCTGTAATGGGGATTCCCTCGTTCCTCCATTTGCCAACCTTTGCGATCATGCCCTTCGTCTTGGGGCAGTCGGGGTCGTCAAGGTTGAAGTCGTTGATGTAAAGCTTGGCGGCGGGATCCTAGAAGAAGAAAAAAGTTTCATTAGAATTAGGAAAACGAACCTCGACAACCTTCCGACGGCGCGTCTCGGAGATGCTCACGGCTTTATGGGCGGCCTCGAAAGCGATGCGGACAAAGTCCTCTCCCAGAACGCGGGAAAAGACCGAGTCCCTCAATGATCCGTCCTGGTTAAGGATCTCATTGACAACATCCTAGATGAGTTACGTCAGGACGTTTATTGCTCAACCGAGTTGCTGCATCATCAGATTTTTGGGACTCGTTACCCAAATTTGAACCTGCCCCTTCCAACGACCAACAACATTGGCGATATGGCTCTGGATCGCCTCCGTCAGGATAGCCGGGTCTGTGATTTCGGTCACCCACCGGGAGTACCTGCTTGTGCCACACCAGGGCGTGGCCGCGGACAATCATGTTGTTCTCCTGCGCGAACTTGACCACGTAATCGGCACCTTCAAAGTTGAACTTGCCCCTCTGGGGCTCGGTTTCAGCCCACTTCATGCTGTTCTCTGGGGTGACTTGATTGAACTCCTTGGCGACGAAGGCGGCCATGCCCTTTTTCCAAGACGACCCGGTCGATGGCGACGCCCCAGTACTTGCGATGATGCTTGGCCCATTGGGCCAGAGACGTGTCTTTGTTTTCAGTCGGCGGGGCGAAGTCAGTGCTGGTGGTGGGCGGAGGGTGTTTGTTCTTAATCGGCGAGGCGACGGCAGTGCCGCTGATGGCCAGAGCGGCGGTAAAGAGCGTGGTATAAATCATGATGAAGGAGGGGATATTGAGATTTAAATGAATGATTCTCGGTTGTTTGAAAAGGAAAGAAAGGAATGAATGAAGGAACGAAGTTGTTTTGTTGAAAGTGATGCCTTTGCCGATGGGACCAGCTCCATGGTTTCCATTGACGAGCGAGCGCAATCGCTTTAAATAATACATCGTGACAGCGTTCCCCAGCCAGGCCTCGGGTGTGACTGCCACGAGAAGTAGTCGGTAGCTGACATCCTGAAACTGAAACCTGCAAAAATACGCGCAAACCAGCGCTCCCCGTAGTCCGTACACCAGGCTAAAAAGCTGCAAAAACACTTGCTGATAAGGATCCAGGGCCTGTCTTTTTTTCAAGCAGGCTTCAAGCGGGCAGGGAGACACCAACGGGCCGATGGCCCCGGCACGGGCACGGGTAGTCGGCTAATAACCATGTCGCAGATCTTGAGATGGCGTTGTGGGCGGGAAATAGCCTGAAAGGGTAATCACGTGTACGAGCCGCAGCGAACGACTTTCCTCCCATCCTCCCATCTTCCTTTGTTCTCGACCTTTGTTTGAAACCTCGACCTTGCTTCCTGGTCCGGTTGATCCAATCATGCAATCGCTTTCATTCTCCGACCGCGTGGTCACTTGCATATCAACACCCCGAGAACTCTACTCGGGTTGCCACGTTCAAGACGGACACTTTTGGAACTTGGAACGCAAGGAACCACTACAATGGGTAGCGTGAGCGCATCCAGCAAAGATTGCATAATTGGCGAGGAATACTTCATTGCCCAGGGCAGGTACATGGTGCCGGGAAGTTGACACGGGGGCATTGTTATGCAAGCAATATTAGCGTCAAGATGATATTGAAGCGCGAAACTACGGGAGTATATGTACCGAGTACTGCGCCATGCGAACAAACAGGCTGTATGGACCCGGCCCATCGGACATCGTTGCGTCTCATTTTACTTGCTTCAGAGTGCGCAGGCTGTTGACGAGACTGCCGGGACGTTTGTTTATCCCTCAGTTTTCTGTGCCGACTTTTTTTTTTTTGCACAACTGCGACGCAAGGCTTGGGTCAAGATGCAGGTATTAATAGAGCTTCTTCACCAACCAATCGCCCAAAACAATGTTCGATCAGACTCTTTTCAATTACTATATTAATATTACGACCAATTGCCCCATGTATCTGGCTCGGTAAGAGACGGCAGTGAGTCACACTTGAACGATCCGTCCAGAGTACTCAACAACCCCCAAATTGTATGTGCAGTCCAGGTTACTTTTGAGCGGCCTATTTCGTTCATGTTCATCTTCCTCCGTATGTAGAAATTTTCTTTGTACCTTGTTGGAATCCGCACTTCCCAATATGTAACACGGCTGTTTGCCATCTCCTGATTCGTTTTTGCACCCGCCCAGCTGCATCGTATCCTCTTACTGGCGGATGGCACGGCAAGAATCGGGGATGCGCTCGCCCTGGACAAGATTCATCAGTACGTCATCCAATGGCGTCGTGATTGTACGTGAGAAGGGGGGTTGTGTATTTGACTTACAGCCTCGCACTCAGTGGGGCAGCAGTAGACGGCCTTGCACTTGCGTTGGTGGCCGACGTCGAGGTCGAGGCCGAGATCAAGGTCGAGCAGGCCCAGGAGGTTCAGGTCGAGGTCCACGTCGAGAGCGAGCAAGTTGTCGTCGACGCAGACGACGTGCTTGCAGGTGCTGTGCTCGCCGTCACGGGTAGGGGCAGGAGCAGCGATGGCGGCGGTGGCCAAGGCGAAGATGGCGGCGATGGAGCACTTCATTGTGAAGGTTTGTGTGGGAGATTCGGGGGTTCTTGAAAAGAAGAAGAGGTGAGTGCGTATTGAGGCTGTGGAAGACGAAGTGCAAGTTGAGCGTGATGAGGATGGAGATGTAAAGGAGACGCTGTATTGAGGGAATCAAGCTGGTTATTTATACCTGATGGTCAGGATATCAACACAACGAAAGGAGGCTTATTTTCTTTTTCTTTTTGGGCTTTGGCCATTTCACCCTCTCAAGACAACCACATACGGCTAAGCTGAAGTCATCATTGCCACACAGCCTCATCCGCACGTGTCGAGCTCCCAGGGTTTGATTCCCAAGTCAGAGTTACTTGGCAAAGCCCAGATTGCTTTACTTTTTATTTTTATTTTTATTTTTAGGACAGCAAGTCACCTGCTTTGGGGCAAGCCACCAAAGAAGAAAAGACAAATTGGCCATTTTCGGTGAAAGCTGGCTTGTCAAAGTCCGCGCCGGGTAACAATTCATCACCCCCTTGCTCATTGTTGAGGTATTCACAGCCTCACATCGCAGCCTCAGGCATCAGCCTCGTCATCCGACGATGCAGCCTCCCGTATCGCGTTTGCTATTGCGTTTGATGTCATAATTCATTACAGTCTCTGTTTAGAGATTCTATTTAGACCTAGATTCATTGGATTAGTAGATTTAAAGCTTATAAGCTTCTCTTTTCTCTGCTAGATTCCGAATTCCTAGATAGCAATTCTATATCCTCTTCTTATCTCATCGCTCTTTGCCACATTCCCTCTATAGGTTATAAGCCTAGCGCTTATAGTTATGCCTATTCCTTTTCTTTTATTTTCTTTTTTATCTAACTATTACATTATTATATATAATTACATATGTTTTCCTAATAACTAGTTAAAGTAAAGTTACTTAACTAGTAGGGTAGTATAAAAACCTTTTCCCTTACCTAAAACTAATAATAGTAATGTTATATAAGTTAAGGTTAAATTAATCACAAAATTATCTTATGCGTACTATATAAACTAAAAATTATATATTAGGGAATTAAATGCATAACCTTTATTATATTATTTCCTATTCTATAGTTATAGTAACCTTATTATAATATTATAAATTTAAAACACTATAAATTCTATAATACACGTAAAAGTTAATCCCTTCTAGGTAAATCTTAGTGGATAGTAGGCTAGGATAAGACATTCCTTATAGAACTACCTTAGGCACCTAAAACTAATAATCTAGATCTATAGCTATTTAGGTAAAGTAAGTATTATAGGTATAATAATATAAGGTAAAGTAAGTAAAGTAAGTATAGTAGTTACCCTCTAATTAGGCTAAGGTAAAACTTTAAGGGAGTGCCTAAGAACGCTTATTACTCTTAACTTTATAACTCTATATATTAGTAGCTATATAGTAATTTAATTAATTAAGAGCTACTACTATAACTCCTACTTAACTAAACTAATATTAATTAGTATTAAGTAAGTATAGTAATAGGAGTATATAAATTCTAATATATAACCCTTCCTTCCTTTTAATATAGGTAATAACACTAGTAGTGCTTCTAGCACTATTCTAGCTACCTAACCTAACTTAACTAAACTTAATAATATTATAAAAGTATAGTACACTAGAATAGTAGTTATTATACCTCTTAAAAGGGTAGAGAACTTTAAGGAATAGGAAATCTTAATCTAAATATAAGTTTATATTATATAACTTACACTATATTTAACTAGGGTAATTACTTAGTTATAGAAGACTAATAAGTACTATATTATCCTTTTATCTATTATTTAGTAAAGCCTCTTATTATAAATCTAGAAGAATTTAATATATATAGAATAGACTAATATAATACTAGTTACTAAAATAATATAACTAATTAAAAGTAATTACAGATTTAAGGCAGATTTAGCTATTATTAAGCTACTCTAATAGTTCTCTAAATTAAGAAGAGCTAATTTCTTAATAACCTAAGCCTAGCTAGATTACTACTAGAACCTTTAGAACTAAATCTACAAAATTAAAAGATCCCTAATATTATTTAGGTATTATAAATAATTAAAGCTATTAAAGGCTTAATACCTAAGATTTATAACATATAGAAAATCAAGGGATTCTCTAAGGCTAAATTAAAGAAAAATAATATGCTTACATACCTAATATATAAAGCTAATAAGCCTTAGAAGGACTAAAAGGTTAATTTTAACACTTAATAAAAGAATAATAAGGATAATTCTAATATAAAAGGCAAGGGTAAGGCGCTAAAGAATAAGATATCTAATACTATAAAGCTTAACTATAGTTATTTAATTCCACTAGGAAGAATAATTTACTTAAAGGATAGTTACTAGAAGCTTTATCTAGAGAAAAGCCTAACTTAATAAAGAAAAAGGCGAATAAACTATAATAAAAATAACTGCTTCTCCTAATATTATATTAGCTAGAAGTAATCTCGCTTTAATAGTAATTAATTAGGACTATTTATTCTAAACTCTTATAAATTATCTTACTAAGGAAGACTATATTCTTAATACTAGTTATAACACACACATATTTAACTTAACTAAATAGTTTACATATCTAAACACTAATATTAACGTAAAGCTAATAATAGCTAGTAATAGAGAAGAACTCTATGTTAAGGGCATTAGTAATATTAAACTCCCTATTAGATAAGGATTTCTAGAACTTCTAAACACTTAATACACACTAAAGGCTAAAGTTAATATAATTTTACTAGGACTTCTTAAGTAAGGCAAAGTTATTATAAATAGTTTTAAGGACTAATTAATCTTATTACCTTTAGGTAAGGTAATTAGTAACTATATCTAGAAAGCGAATGTTTCCACACTAAATCTTTAAGATAAAGAACCTTAATATAACTTTACAGCCTTAATAAGTAAGTCTATTACTAAGAAGGTTAAATTTAGACTCTTATATAAGAGACTTAGCTATGTAGGGAAGGAATAAATCCTACTTATATATAAAGAAGTAGGAATTATAGTTAATCCTGCCTCTATAGCTAATTTTCACTACTTAGCATGTCTCTTATTAAAGGCCCCTAGATTATTTATTAGGAGGAATCTAATAATATAATAAACTTCCTTTCTTATATCTTCTAGGACTATATTAAACACAAACCTAAAGGATTTAGGGAAGAAGTATACTTTACACGCTATTAATATCTATATATACTTTTATTAGGTAATTCTAACTATTAATAGATCTAGTGTAGTTAAGGTAGTATAGGTATAGAAGACTATAGTTAAAAATATAAGCGGCGGATTTACTATTAAATGCTTCTATATAGATAATATAACTAAATTCCTTAGAGAGAAGTTTAAGACCTTCTATTAGAAAGAAGGCATTATTTATTAGACTAGAGCCCTATACGTTCCTACCTATTAGGGTATAATTAAACATACAGGTAGGACCCTTATAGAGATAGTAAGAGCCTTAATAATTAAAGCGGAATTACTAGAACTTCTCTAGCTATATACTATAAAGCACGTAGCTAAAATCACTAACTTATTACCTACACATAGAAATAAGAATAATTAATTACCTTAATAGGCTTTATTTAATGTCTTAGGCCTTAATAACACCGCGTTAATCTAATATTTACGTATGTAAGGATATATTACGTATGTACGTATTCTAGATAAACGTTATATTTAATCTTAAAAGATAGCACTAAGGGCTAAGAAAGGTTAACTTATAGGTATAGAAGGCCTAAATATTATCTCTATAAGGTCTAGATCCCTAAAGAATAGAGAGTTATTTAAGCATAAGATATTTGCTTTAATAAGACTAACTTACCTACGCCTCTTAAAGATAATAAAGTTATTTATATTATAGATCTAATTAATCCTTCCTTTACTAAAGAAAGCTATTAAATTATTAATATTCTAACTACTAGTTAAAAGAAACCTTAACTATAGGAGAAGGAAACTCTAGGTAAGAAAGCGGTTTACTTTAAGAAAAGCCCTTTAAGTATCTCTAAAATAGATAAGAATTACTACTCTTTTAAGGAGGAAGATAATCCTTCTCTCCTAGAGAAACCTAGGAGCTATCTTCTAATACCCTCTAAGAGTTCTCCTTAATAAGAGAATCTTATAAGATATAAATAATAAAGGATTAATAATAAGAATATAGTCCTTCTAAGGAGCTATCCTAGGGCCTTCCTAGATAAAGAAGCTAAAGATAATAATAACTCTAATATTTGCTAATAACTTAAATCTAAATCCTAAACACTAAGATAATCCCTTTAATCTAATATATATTAAGATTATCTTAATATTATAACCTCTAGTAAGAAAAAAGCCCTTCCTTAAGACTCCTATTAATTAAACTTAGTAATTTATTATTATAATAATAACCTATATAATAATAAAGTAAAAGAAGTACCTAGGTTATATGCCTTCTTAATAATTAAAGTAGCTAATATAGCTAACATAAAGATTAACATTCTATCTAATTAGTATAAGGTAAAAGCTATAAATAACTACTACATATTTTAGAGACCTACTAAGAAGAAGGAACTCCTTAAGATCTATAAAAGAACTACTAGGATCTTATTTACCTAATAAAGATATAAAGATCTTTAATAGCTAATAGGTATATATAGTAAAGTATCTAATTAATTAAGAACCCTACGTAAAGGTAAGGTAAGTTATAAGAGGGACTAAAATCTAGAAATTTTTAATAATAAAGACCTCTATATAGTAGTGGCTTACTTAGTTTTACTATAAGTATTTTATACACTTATTATAGTCTTTAATTATAAATAGTAGTAATATAATATTATAAATGCCTTCCTTAATACTAAAGCATAAGGAGATATTTACATTAAGTAACTATATAGCTATACTAATAGTATAAGTAGAGTTTATAAGCTTAAAGAGCGCTTTATAGACTACCTATTTCTTCTCTTTAGTAGCTAGAAGATATTACTAAGGAACTTAAGAAGTAAGGCTTTTATTAGTTAATAAGCAAGCTCTATATCTTTTAATATAATAATATTATACTTCTTCTTTATATAGATAATATAATTATTATAGGAAAGACCCTTATAATTATTAAAGATATTATTAAGTAACTATAGAAACACTATAAATTAAAGTATCTAGGTAATATTAAGTTATTCCTTAGTATTAAATTTATTTATAATTATACTAACTAAACTATTCTTCTTTATTAAAAGCTCTATATATAGAGTATTATAAAGAAATTTAATATTAAAAATATTAATACTTTAAATATTCTATAGCTTCTAAAGACCATAATCCTATTAGATTAGAAAAGAGCTTAATATAGCCTTTAATCTCTCTAACTAGGTAAAACATATAGGAAGCTTTAATTAGCTCTCTATATTTACAAGACCTAATATTATATTTATAATAAATTAACTCTATAGTGCGAATTTTACACTAAAGTAGGTTTATATAGATCTTTAGAAGTATCTTTAGAGATACCTTTATAGCTTAGAGGATTTAGGGATTATTCTTAGGGAAGAGACCTTTTAGACTCTAAATTAATCCTCTAGATTAAGGGATTTAGTAATACTTTACTTATAGATAACTTAGATATAAGATAATTAACTATAGGCTATATTATAATACTAGCTAGAGGATTAATTCTTTAGTAATTAAAGAAATAAACTCTTATAGCACTTAGTTTAACTAAAGTAAAATTTATTAACCTTATACTAACTAGTCTATCTATACTCTAGGTAGTAAATTTACTTAATAACTTTAGGATTAAATAATTATAACTATTACTACTATTTACTAATAGCTAGAATGCAAAAGCTAATATACTTAATAAGAAGTATAAGGGATAAACGCTATATTAATTTATAATATAAATAGATTATATAGAAGGTATAAGAGAGAATTCTAACTTTAATAGATTAGGATAGACTAAATAATAGCTAATAGCTTTATAAAGGGCCTAGAATGTGTTAAATACGCTAATTTTATACGCTTTCTTTATATAATAAAGGCTAGGAACTTTAAGAAGGGTTATGTTTTAGAAGAGGCCTTAAAGGCCTAATTTTATATAATTATTTTCTTTTTTTCTTATAGTAGCTAGATATACTACTAGGGGCAGTGTTAAGGGTATTTATAGCCTCACATCGCAGCCTTAGGCATTAGCCTTATTATCCGATAATGTAGCCTCCTATATTGCGTTTGCTATTGCGTTTAATGTCACGATTTATCGCAGTCTCTGTTTAGAGATTCTGTTTAGACCTAGATTTATTAGATTAGTAGATTTGAAGCTTATAAGCTTCTCTTTTCTCTGCTAGATTCGAATTCCTAGATAGCAATTCTATATCCTCTTCTCATCTCATCGCTCTTTGCCACATTCCTCCACACTCATCACCACCGGCGCCGTCCCCGTTGGCAACGTCCGGTTCGTTATTCCTTTTGAGCTTTTTTTTTTGTTTTCCCCAAGACAAATGGAAAGGGCCCCACATCCCGATTCATGCAAGGTCACATCACACAAGCACAACAAGCTGCGTTGGACTGAGGGTTCCTGCATATTTTCCAGATAAGCTCGCTCTTTTGGCTCGACCGCATTTCAGCCCTGCATCGGCTGGCCAGCACACGCTCAGCCACAACTGAGACGGAAATTTTGAGGCGCCAAGTCGCGTGCCAGGAACTTCAGTGGACAATGTCGCCGTCCCGAGGATGCATACAATGCCCGTGAATTATTTTACATATCTACATGCCTCTAACAGCTATAATTAGCTATAAGTAATACTATTATTAGAGAGCTATACCCAGTAAGGAAAATACAAAGGGTGTTAAGCGCTACCAAAGATATATTATTTTCTATATAAATCATTTGCCATTTCAAATACTACTTTTTCCTCGCTAATATCTAATTTGCTCAATTCCCCTGTCTTGTAGTATAACATGACCCTGAACTATGTACATGAATACAAGCCCCACATGGACTAACCACGAATAACCATTTTAGCTGCAAGGGGTGGAGCCATCAGGAGAAGGGGTACATGCATGTACTCCACTCCGTATTCTGGGAGGATCCTCCAATCAGCTGCAAGCACAGCCCAGGATTCCGTCACGATTCCCTGACCATCCGCCATCCGCCATCCGCCATCCGCCATCCATCAGGCCAAGAGTGACCACCCATCGGACAAGCAAGGCCCAGGAATCGCAACATCAGACACGCATTGCTGTCCCGCGTGGTCGACGGTAGACCCGGCGCGGCAAAGAGCAACCCAACTACTTGTACTCCGTGCTCCGTGCTCCGTGCCCCGTGCCCCGCGCTCCGTGCTCCGTGCTCCGTGCTCCGTACAGCGATGGATGCATCGACATGTAACTGAAATCCTGCAGGATCAGCGGCTAGAAGCCCCTGTCTGGCAACACCCGTCGTTGGCCGTTGGCCGTTGGCGTTGGCCGTCGGGGATGCACGAATGAATCGCTGCACTGCTTTCGCAAGCTCTCGCAAGCTTCCACATGCGGCCACTGAACTGGATCGACGCATTCCCAATCGACTACAAGACATGGCCGACGTATGTATGCGGCCCGCCGAAGTCTCCGGGAGCCATCGGCCCCGAAATGAAAATGAAGCAGTTGCCGTTCGAACCCGTCCGCTCGGGAACCCATGGCCAAATCTCTTGTGGGTGGTCCACCTTGTGGGTCTGTGGGGTCCGCAAATTTAGTCGACTTTTATCTAATTGGATACAATACACCCCTGAATTATCTTTTATCTCCTTAACTGTTGTCCACCTTGTGGGTCTATGACAGTCAGTCTAATCCCTGAATGATTTTAGAGAGCAACGAAAAACTGGGGCATGTACATGATTGCAGTTAGTTAAGACGGGCCCAGTTAAAACAGGTAGTCAAGAGGAAGTAAGCGGACCGGCCGAAGATAGGCATCAGTCTTCGATTGCGGCACCAAGTACTCCGTACTCCGTACATGACTACTTCTGCTCTACTCCATATCTGGCCATCATCCGGGCCGTCATTCTCTTCATACTCGATACTTTGATTCCCTACGAAAAAATGGCTTCATAACATGACCCTGTATTACCCCTCCCCCAACGCCACGCTTAACACAGTCCTAATGATTCTGACCATCCATCCACACGTGACGCAAATCATCTCGCCTTCAACTTCCTACCCAAAGCCTCCCATGTATGCTCTCTCTCCTCCTCCTCCTCCACCGGCGACGTAAATCGCGGCCTGTAATCATCCACGCTGATTCTCACGCCCCTCCTGTCCCCCTGGAGACTCGCCCGCGCGGAAACGCCGCCGTTCTTCTCCTCCTCTACCGCCGATCCGTCATGCGCGGCGACAAGGTCCTGCATCTCGATATCATCATGGTCAACTCCGTCTTCCATCGAAGCGACGTGTTCGCATAGAGCTCGTCTCGCATTGGCATCCTTCTCAATTCTCTGCATGAGATCCTGGTCCGTGGGCCAGTACACCCTCCTCACGCCTTGGACGACCAAATCGACGACGACGAGCGTGGCGAGCGCGAGGAGCAGCGTGGTCCACCAGCTGAGCTGTCGGCCAAAGTTGTGGATAAAGGCTTTGCGGACCATGTCTCTGCCCACCTTGCGCGGGTACATGCCTGAGAGGAAGAGACACCAGAGGAACCAGCCTGCGACGGAGATGAAGAAGCCGCCAAAGGTGACGACGGTCTTGTGGTGTAGCTCGAGGATTCTTCGGCCGGCCGCGTAGATACGTTAGTACTGGACGGAACACGGGAAACAGGAAGCGGGAAGCGGGAAGCGGGAAGCGGGAAGAAGAGAAACTACATACAGCAGCTTGACATTGATAAAGATGACGCCAACGGTGAAGCACAATGCCCCCATGGCATACAGGCTCGTATCCTGCGTGAACAACGCGGCGGTATACTCGGCCCACATGAAGTAGTAGATGACGAAGCTGCCCGCCACCCCCATAATCATCCACCCAAAGTACTGCGTGAAGCTGAATCCGCGGTTCTGCTGCCCGAACGTGTACAGCTCCGGCACGGCGAGTAGCGCCTCCGCGGCAAGGTCCTTCTCAAAGATGCCCAGCAGTATGACGGGCAGCGAGGTGAACAGGCTGTTGAACACGGTCAGACTCCACGACTCCAAGAGAGGTGCCAGAGTATCCGTTGAAGCGCTGGTAATGCGCCTGCGCGAGGAAGAAGATGGTTTCCTTCCAGAACGTTGCGAGAACGTATTTGCCGGTGCGGAGGTAGTTCCAGCGGCCGTGGACCAGAGGAGCCGCTGGAGGAAGCGGAACTGGGCGATGGAGTAGTCTGATATGCGGGATGCTTGGAGGCCTTCGCGGCCCGAGATGCCGATGCCGACGTGGGAGGCTTGGATCATGCCAATGTCGTTGGCGCCGTCGCCGATGGCGAGTCATGCTTCCGGGGACGAGGCGGCGGACGGACTGGACGAGATTGGCTTTCTGGGACGGCGACGCGCGGCAGCAGATGACGGAGTCGGTGCGGAGGACCAGGTCGTAGAAGAGGACGGCTAGATGGTCGTCTGCGTCGATGGCGGAGAGAGTCTGTCCGTCGACCACGACGACGGAATGGGGACCATGCCTCGTCCCACGTCGTTGAGCGTTGTTGTCAGGCGGTCCCGCAGATTTCCGCTGTGACGGTCCAGAATGTACAGCTCGGAAAATGGCTTGCACACGCGAGCCGAGTGCCCAATGTTGATGGCCGTCTCCCGCTTGTCGCCGGTCAGCATCCACACCTTGATATTGGCACGCCGCAGCTTGTCGATTGTCTCGGGGACACCCTCCTGCAGCTTGTCCTCGATGGCTGTCGCACCGGCAAGCTCGAACTTCTGCTCAATAATCTCGCCGGCTTCTTCAATCAACTCCTGGCGGCTGACAAGACTGGTCTCGGCTTCCCGGTACATCTGCTTCCAGCTCGCGTAGGCTTCTTCGTCGACGTATCGATAGGCGTAAAGGAGCGTTCGGAGACCCTCGCTCGCAAAGTCGTCGACGTGCTGGAAGCACTTCTCGAAGACGGCTGCTTCATCGGATGCAACGGACTCGTCTATGCGGTGGTCGATGGTGTGTCCGGTTGATGTCGTGCCCACGCCCTCAATCTGCTGACGCGACATGTGTCTGTGCAAAAAAGTCGGTCGATCGACGTCCGAGACTGCGCCGCAGACCTTCTTCCAGCCTGTCGACAGCTTCTCCCCGCTTCGTGGCCAAACTGGTCCGCGGTGTGCCTCGCCAACTGGCCACACTCATCCGCGTTCGGGCCATGTCCTGCTCAAACGTCTTTCGCAAACTAGCCCGGCGGCTGATGTCCTTGAACTTCTGCTCCGCCAGATGGCTCATCCTGAGCCGAGAGAGAATCACATTGTCAGCTCCTTTGCAGAAGACGCAGACGCGACCGTCGGGCATGCGAATGATGCTGGACATTCTCTTCCGCTTGCTGCTGAACTCAATCACATCCAACACCTGGTAAGTTTCGGTCTGCAAAGATCCATCTTCGTCCGTCATCCGCAGCGTGATTGCTTGGGCCGGGCGATCAATCACCAGCCAGCCCATGTCTCGTACGGCCTCGACGAGAGCCAGCTCATCTGGCGACGCAGCTTGAAAGGAGAGCTCGCCGTTTTCCTGCTGCTCTGGCAAACAGGTATGGCACAACGCAATGCAGAGCAGGAAGTGCTTCGCTTTGCGGGAAAACACCGTGCTGGGATTTCTGCGAATGTAATCCAGCATGTCCTCCGTCTTGACCTCGGGCTCCCCGTTTGGGCGGACGGATGACTTCCAGTGCGACGCGCTTGCAAGTGAGCCCCGTTGTCTGCCTGGCGGCGCCGGATCATCGTTTTCTTCCTCGTACCCGCATTCTTCCAGTATGCCCACGTCGTCATTGTCAGAAACATTGGCTTTCGGCAGCGATGCGGGTGTTGACGAGGCTTGCGCGCAGGGTGGTGGTGGTGGTGCTGTGACATCACCCCTTTCCCTCGCTGAGACGACCCATCATCATTGACGCCTCGATTTTCTTCCGCTTGGCCTCCTCATCTCGCTGCACATCCATGTCATGAAGGCAGGCCACGCCCGCAATGCTCATCTTGCGGAAGCGCATGACGTTTTCCGTCAATGTGCCCGTCTTGTCCGAGAATACATGGCTCACTTGCCCGAGATTCTCCAAAATCGTCGTCGTGTTGGCTACCATGGGCGTGTCCGTCACCGGATCGTACATGCCGACGTCTTGAAGGAGGATGAGTTGGCCAATCTTGACGATTTCCATGCTGATGTATAGGAGAGCGGGATCAAGGTGTTGAACATGATGAGATATCCAAAGAAGATTTCCCTAAAGGGCACGCCGGCGTCGAATGTGCCCTTGGTCACGAGTAAAGGACTTGTCTTGCACGTCGTTCTTCCAGAGGCGGTAGCCAATGGTGAAGCCAGCGGCGAGCATGAGGACAATGACAATCTGAAGAGGACCATCTTGTTGATGATGGAATGCATGGCGGGCTTCTTGGCCGACACATTCTTGTTGGCGTTCATGCGGATCTTGCATTCCTCGCCAGAGTTGACGACGATGCCAATTGCCTCGGCAGTGTTGCGCAGTATGGATCCTCGATAGGCAACGTTGCTGATGGAAAGCGGCAACGTCTCATCACCCACGGTAGCCCGACCGTCGTAGCTGTACAAGTCCATGTTTGGGTCCTCGGAAACAATGGTCGCCTGTGTCGATTTGATACCGTCGAGCGTGGTGCACAGCTCGGCAAGTAAAGGCATGCCTGCTTGCTCTTGAGATTCGTCTCGCCGTCCAGGGCCATGGTCTCGATGTAAGCGATGCCATTCGGGCCCGTGGCATGCAGCAGAATCATATCCGCCGGGACACCGTCGTTTCGCCTCAGTCGAACGATGTCGCCGATCTTGACATTCTGCCACTGGGTTCTCGTCCAGTCGTGCGTCTCCCCGACCAATTTATCGCATACGCCGCTTTCAGGATCAGCTCCTTCTTGGACCATGCCGGCCTGCTTCTCTGCATGCCTTGGGGCCTTCGATTTGCTCTTCGGGCTCCGGTTCAAAACCCATGTCAGGCTCCGATTTTCGGACTTGTCCAACTGATATCGTCGATAGTCGTCGTATCCTTCTTTCGCCATACTAAAGGCAACGAACACAGACAGCGGGATGATGGTCGTCCATCTCCCAACTGTGCTCAACCCGGGGATCATCTGCAGGATACCCATGACCAAGAAGTAAAAGTTGCCCAATTTGCTGAACTGGAAGAGCAACTGCTTGGGGACGAAATCATAAGCCGTGTATCGACTCGATCGGATAAAGTTGCTTATATACGGCTTTGACTTCGCTCGTCCATCAGCTCATCCACGGGGTTCAGGGAATATGGCGGCCGTCATTGCTCGGGGTAGAGGCTTGCGCCGGAGCAATCCCTCGACGATGAGCTTCTGGTGGATGGCAGCGAGGAAGACCTTTGCCTTTTCCCTTTTGGTCTTGCCAGGTCCAAGTCTGCGGATCGAGTCACGAAGGTGCTTGGTAGCCGTGTCGTCGGCGTCTTGATCGTCCCCGGTACGCCATCCTCGGCAGCATCATTCGAGGCAGCCTCCATCTCAGCTGCAGGGTCTCTTGAGTGGATCGGAAACAGCACATGTTGCTCATGTCCCAGCCCTCGAGTCGCATCCAGCGCCAACGAACGTCTGATCGAAGACCTCGGGAACGATGCCGGGCGCGCAATCCCTCCACTGGCTGGGTCGGTGTTCGATCTTCTCGGTGATGCAAATCGTTCAGCAAGGAGCGACATGTTTTGTTCTTCTGGTGTCTTCATTGGAGAGGATGGGTTCTCGGACTGGAGAGTATCGTTGGTATCCTCCATGTCGTCGTCTTGTCGCGGAGACGTCGACCGTGGGCCGTCACTTCGGCTGCTCGGCTGTGCCGGAGCCATGGTGCTTCAAAGATTGCGTGTCTCGCTCAGCATTGGAAATTGGCAACCGGCATGGCGGAAGTGATTCGCGCCAACAATTTGGTATGTTTTTTTGGGGGGAAGACCGAGCCGCTGGCTGGCTCTAGGTAGAAATGTCGGAATTCCTGTGTCTAGTGAGAATATAGTGATGGCACAATCGGTCCAAGTTGAGAGTCAGCAAGCGAGAGCAGCTAACAATGGAAAAAGCGGCAGAACAAGATGTACGCAATATAGGGCAGTCGATATTAAGCGTCGCGGCAGCCCAGAAACATGGCAAGTAAAGGTCAAGGAAAAGAAGACAACATCATCATGAATGAGTCCACGCATGACCACACATGCCCTTTCTTCCCACCCCAGGTTGCCAACCGGGCCCGAGGTCCCCAGTCTGGATCCAGGCGCAGCAATCAATCGCAATGATCCATAATCGGTAGCCAAAGTTGGAACGTGGCGGAGCAGCACATCATGCGAGGCAAGACAGGCAAGGCGCAGCTTACGCATGACGTGACCTCAGCGCGCCTTCGTGCTTGGCACGTCCCCGTAAGACTTTAGCTCGAATCTCACTCACCATGCAATCAATGCTCCTTCATTGCAGGCAAGCCAGTCATGTCACGCAAACAATTTTCAACATGGTAGAGAATGCAACGACATTCAACCTTGCTTTGAACCCGTAGTTTTATGATCCTGAATGCGTTAGGAATATGTAACCAGCATCGCCTAGCTGCTCTTGTGCTCCGAGGCGCAGAAGACTTCATCTTGTCTTCACTTTCCTGGCGCATCCCGCAGCCACACGATTGAATTGTTCTCGTGCTGCTTCCCCAGTCCTCAGGCACCACACTCAACCATGATTACAAGGAGCATAAGAGCCCAACTCATCTCATCCCTCTCATCTCCATAAACAAGAAGAACGATACAAAAAGCAAAGAGCCGTCCACTGCTCAGACCGCCTGGGTCCGCCCATCTCAGTAGCCCATGTGAAATGTCAGAACCAACAAGAAAAAAACAAGAAAGCATAGATAGCACAAAAGTAGACAAATGACCCCTATTATTCAAGATATGCACGAAAAGTGTGAATTAGGTCCTTGGGAGCAGCACGGCCTAAGACAAAGAAATACTGCCCCCAAGAGACGGGTGCTCGAAAATACAGATGAAAGAGCCCCAGTGAAAAGCAAAGCTGTGGTTCGGCCGTGTCGGAAAGGACGCGCGCGCCACCAGGATATGCAATGTCGCACAATTTTAAAACGTTGTACTACAGCATTCACAATCGGTGCCGTTGAAAACGTGCTGATTGCTAAACCGTAACCGTCAGATTCGTTGTCCATACAACGCAACGAGGACATGGATGTGCACGGAGACTTCATCGAAGCAGATATTTTTGGAGGAAGAGGGAGGAGAGAAAGGCCCAAACGTCTTGTCGAACCGAGACCGAATATAAACAAACCCATGGTATCAACTGCATCGATAATTCCAGGAAAAAAAAAGAAGCCAACGCCAAGCATAAAGAACACAGACTTTGATCGAGTTTCGCTCGCCCCCAACGCTCATGCGCAGGCTAAAGCCGATCCATCCCCATTGCGAGACCAAAATTGAACGTCGTCATTGCGTATGTGGTGGGTGCACTGATTCGGGAGATAGGCTGACGGCGTCGACGTGATCGAACTGGACCAGTTGGTCCATATCCAATTCGGCTTGGTGGTGATGATGGACCAAGTGACTTGGTGAATGACCATGCATGGGCAAGTTGATGGTATGCTTCGAATACATCTCGTTGAGGCTGACTCCATCCTCCGAGACAGCGCATGAACCATCGTGGCCTGCATAAAGTTCGGCAGATGCAGACCGACCCATCATCGACATGGGCGGCGATTGTTCAACTATGGATGGCTCAGTGACGGTCCCGGTGTAAGGCATAGGGGACATGGTGCCAGTGCTCTCAGCGCCGACCATGGGTGACAGGAAGGCACTGTTGCTGTAGGGGTTCCGTAGTGCGTGTGTGATAGGGTCCCGTCTCTGGTCCCTGAGACATAAATGTACCCGCGGGACTGGGTGGAAACTCTGCCGGCGAGGCCGTTGTAGCTGATAATGGGTACTGACGCATGTCGAGGCCGAAGCCGGCTTGCGTGTCGATTCGGAGGTTGTGGCCTACACCGCTCGGCTGCTGCGGAGCTGGCGCAAAGATGTTGGGATTGTGTTGGGGGCCCATTTCGCCGGGTGGTTGGATATAGAATGAAGGCATTGCCTGATTTTGGAACATGGCGAAGTCGATGGGTCCAGGCACGGATCGGCTGCGCTGCCTCTTGTGGCCGTGGGGAGGGCGCATTGCAGAATGCATTTGGTCCATCTGGTTCATTCCCCAATGATCTTGCATCATGGCTGCCTCAGGCTGATGAAAGTTGGGTTGCGATGCTGGTCGTGCAGTTGGTGAGACCGGGGCCGATACAGATATCGCGTGAGGATCGTGCATGTGCGCGCCGGTGCAGTGCTGGGGGTTGTGTCGGTTCATGAACGACTCGAGAGACACCAGCTTGGCTAACTGACCTGCCAGGACCTTTGTGTTGCCACCAAGCTGATGAATCATGCACTGGGTGGCCTGCAGGTCCTCGGTGAAATCACGGCACAGGTAAAATCCACCGGCGGATGGTGAGGAATCCATGAAGAAGTTGGGGGCACGGTTCAATTCAATGACAATGCCGCCCATCTTGTTGGGGTCCGACTCGTTGTTCTCCAGCCAGATGTTCTTGATATGCGAGAAGGGATATTCGATCTTATACCCAGCCTGTTCGTTGTTGATGTAGTATGTCATGGTACACTTGTCAGGCGAGTAGAAGATGATGAGATCCATCGTATTCTGCCCGACTCGTGTCCACTTGCCTATGCTGAGGGAGCGGCAAGTCAAGTGGTGGATCAAGACTTTGCCTTGGCCAGACTCGCCGCCGAGGAGCATGCCGTTGTGGCCAAAGGCATCAGACCAGTGCGTCCCAGGTAGGTTCCGCCAAGACCTTTGCCAGTCTCCATTGCCTGCATTGCCAGGTATGCTCTCATTGATTCGGGAATGGAGTCAATGTCTTCGCCAGTTTCAGGCTTTTCTTCGCAATCAACTTGATCTTGGCACGGCTACACTCCATGTTAGTCAAGGCAAGTTCCCACAGGGTTCGGAACGCACAGTTCACGTACCGGTTCTGGAACCAAATCTGGACCGACCTTTCGGTCATGTTGATTTCGTCTGCTATCCTATCTCTAACGCCGGCAGTTGGGGTGGGGTTTTTATTGAACTCAATTTCCAAGACGGAAAGCTGTTCTTGTGTTGCTCGTTGTCTCTTCTGATTCTTCTGCTGTTGAGTCAACGTGCTCTTCCTTGGAGGACGTTTATTGGACTGGCCATTGCCACCAGAGCTAGATTGGCAGGGAGATTGCTTGGACGATGTAGGGGTGAGGATATCCATGTCATTTTCGGCGCCAGACATGGAATCATTCATGGTGGAAAAATCCACCGAGTGCTCGACTTCGGCCGCCATATTGCGTGTGGTTATATGGAATCACGGATGGCGATTTCGTCGTCGTTCTTGGACTGAGCTGGGCTGAGCTTTCTTGATGGGACCACGATGGCGATCTGTCCGATGGTAGAGTTCAAACCTCGGTAGAGAAAGGGAGGAAGGATCTCGTATGAATCCTAACCGAGGTCGCGTTCACCAAGGCGTAAGCGGCGCCGGTTTCAACGTCGAGTGCGTGCGGAGAGTAAAGGCTCTCGAGATGGCAGGATTGCGAGGTGTACTTTAAGCAAGCTGATGAAAAGTGTAGCGATTGTGCGTATGGTGTCGTGAGCAATAGGTTGTGTGCAGAGACTGTAACCTCTGGAAAGTTATAAGCGGATAAAGGAGGGATTCGGAAAGCGACCTCGTCTCGGTGGTCGAGTATCGTCGATGAGGAGCCGAAGGAACGTAATGGACCCGGAAAGAGTGACGGGTACCGAAATGGCTACTAAACAACAAGAGAGTGACTGGAAAGGAAAGAAAGGGTCGGGAAAGGAAAGGAAGCAGTGGAAGGACGCAGAGCGACGCAGAGCGAAGACCGGTGATGAAGAGGACGGAGGAGAAGGAAAAACGGAGGATGGGAGGATGGGGAGGACGGGGAAAAAGGAACCCTGCGGGCCCATTGCCAGCACAGACTCAGAGGGGCACACCAGACCGCTGCGGCCTGCCCAGAGGAGCTGCCTGGCATTGCATAGAGTTCGGGAGTGCGGGCATCTGGCGCGCGCCAGGCTGGGTGGCAGGATGAAGGGAACTACTCCGTACTCCGCACTGGCATTAGACTTGTCAACTCTGCGCGCGAGAGAGCCCAGGATTTCAGGGGTGAAAGAAGACTTTGCTGATACGGCCCGGCAGGCACACGCGCAGCATCACAACATGATGCATGATGGTCGCACTAGACCAGACAGACCAGACGAGAACCTGACTGGCCATTTGACACACCACTTATCAACTGACCCCCCAGACAGGCCCCAGACTAGCTAGCTTACATAAACTTGCGGCTTAGTCCCTGGCCCAGTGTGTTGGCCCAGCCAGGGTCAGAGATGCGATGTACAATGTAGTCCGTACAATGTATGTACGGAGTAGGAAAAGGAAAAAGGAACGGACGATAGGGATAGGTCCAAAGCCGGCCTCCCCAACAGCCATCCGATCGACCAGGTTTTCGCCCGTGACCGCCAAGGCGTCTCGCCCCGTTTGGGACATTGTGGAAATCTTGCCGATTCACGTCTCGGTCCCAGGATCCAGCGGGATCCAGCGGGATCCAGCGTCAATTCGCATAACGACGTTACGGCGCATTGCGTCGAGCAGCATGCATCGCTGAGTGGCCAAGGCGTGAAGGGCGTGACTCCCGATACGTTGAGGTCCAAGGCTATTTACATAAGTTAGCTGGCCTTTACGAAACCGCCTGACTCTGAACACCTTGGTCCGGCGGGCGTTGAGCTCGACAAGAGCCGCTCCGTGCGCTTTGGTACGGTACCCGGGGAGGGACGACTCGGTGCTGGTAAAATTGCCTTGCCCGCGAATCACGCGTGCATACATGCTCTTCCTGTAATCCGTACTTGGTGGTATAGTGTGCATGTGCACTGGTGACACCGTCAGGATTGTCCGACAGTCATCGAGCGAACCTCAGCGAACCTCGGTGCACAATTCGCTCCTTGGAATCAGGGCGTTTGGGAGCACAGAAGTCGAGTAAGCCGCACCACCGGGTAACAAATTCCCCTGGAGCTGGGCCAGCAAGGTGGCGGGTGTGTGATACAAGTATGTGTACATCTGCAAGTCTGCATGCATGTGGTGTGCAATGGGAGTGTGTGCGTGGTGTGCGTGGTGTGCGCGGTGTGCGCAGCGCGACGAAGCAAGTGCGGCGGGTTCCTGAACTCAAGCGCCAGGCCGCCCCTCTTTGGCTTCACCCGTGCAGGGCTGTGCCTGAACCAACGTCTCCACCCGTGCGACTACGGAGTACTGACTACATACATGTGTGTACAGGTTGCTGTTGCACCCACAAGGGCATAATTGATCCCGGCCGCACGATAGTCTCACTACTCAACTAGCTGAGACAAGAGTCCACCCTAGCTAGTCATTTTCCAAGACCTCTATAACTTTATAGTATGTTTTAGCACTGTATAAGTACCCCACTAATAGTAGAGGTACTTAGGTATTTAAACCGTAGTCCACACCCTCTTATAGGGTTAGATAACTTAATAGAGTAATTACATTAAACCCTAGCTTCGCGGTCTAACATAGTAGTAATTACGTAGTGTTTATAATAATTATACCTTATCTTCCTCTAAATTAGTACTCTTCTCTTTAAATTAACCTACTATTTAATCTTTAAATAATTAGTACAAACACAGTAAAGAGAGGCCTAATTTATTAATATTATAATTAGGCAACCCTAGCACGCTAGGATTAATATTAATATCTATTAGTTTAATAACAGTAATATAAAAACACTATAGGTATCCTTATAATATCTAAGGAATCTTCTAAAGGCAATAAGCTAGTAATTAAGCTATAGGAGCCCTACTATTAGGACCTATAGTATAAGATAGTTAAGGTAAGAGCTATTAAAGATAGAATCTAGGTCTTTATTAATCCTAATTTAACTATATAGCTAGATTACCCTCCTAAGCCTCTAATCCTTATAGGAAATAGGACTCTAGCGAAGAGAAGGGCAGTAGAGGCTATATAGAGTTAAATATCTATAATAGATACTATAGGAGTTTAAACGCTTGTAGAGCAGTAGATTAGCAGTTAGCAGCGCGCAGTAACCTAGGAAAGCTCTCTAAAGGCTATAATATAGCTAGAGAGTTATTTTTAGTACCCTTAATAACCTAATAATACTAAAGATAGCGCTTAGTTTATAGTCCTTAGTAGTTATTATTAGGTATTTAATAGCTAATTCTAGAGCCTTATAAAGGCCCTAAGAGAGTATTACACTTAGTTTATAATAATGCTTAGTCCTAAGTATAAGTAAATAACCTTAAGGCATATATCCCTTTATAAAAAGATTAAGGAGCTTATAAGGAATGTAATACCTTTAAGTAAAACTATTAAGTATTATACTAAAGTTAATTTTAATAAGACTATTAAATAAAACCTTATAAAGGTAAATATTAATAAGTAGCTTATAGATACTTTAATTAGCTATAAGAGATACTTTTAAGCGGACTACCCTATTACTAAAGGTAACTTACCTATAGAGATAATTAATAACGCTATTAGGGCATAATTCCTACTATCTTAGCTTAAGTTAACTTATTAATTTATATAGTAGAGAGTAAGGGAAAGGTCCTAGATTTCTATAGTATTATAAGTAGAATTAGGCACCTAATTAAAGCTTAAGGAGATTATAGGTAAAGACTAATAATACCTTTAAAGCTAAGCTAACTCTTAATAGTAAAATAAAGGATAAAGTAAAAAGTTAGCAAAGAAAGACTATATATACTATAAGAAGTATAAAGTAAAGAAGTTAAGAGACTTATAGAAGGTCTATAGGGCACTCTACCTAATAAAGGACTAGAAAGTTAATAAAGAGCTATTAAAGAAAGTAAAAGAAGTAATAGATTATTAGCCTAATAATGTAAAGAAGGCATATAACACATGGTTAAAGGATAATAGCGTAAAGGAACCTAAGGATAATAGCGCAAAGGAACCTAAAGGAGCTAATACTACATTTTTAGCTATAGAAGAGTTAGAGTCTTTAGAGGCTTTCCTTGCCTAGGGTAAATTATAGGTTATACTTAATAGCAGCACTTTAATCTATATCTTTAATAATAAATACTAGTTTATAGACCTTAATTATAGTTAATAACCTAGAATTTAAGCTAGTTACAGTGTCACTAAGGCTCACGGCATTAGCATAGCTTAGATTATCTTAATAGATAGTTAGACCCTTACCTTATTAAAGGCCTAGTACTAACTATTATTCTTTACAAACCTTATATCTCTTTAGCTACTTATATAGAAGAGAATAAGGTAGGATAACCTTACTAGAAGGGTAATAGACCTAGTAAGAGGTAATTAGGAGATATTTTAAACTTAGATTATTAGTATATAGCTATGTATAGAGGGCTTAAGCCTATTAGAGGCTTTTGCTATTAAGGGAGATTTAAGAGACCTAAAGACTATAATAGTAACGCCTATAGACCTATAGCACGCTAGATTAGTATATCTAGGTAAGGATATAATAAATTAAGTACTTAAGAAGCTTTAAATTCCTTTAAAGGAAAGGAGCGCGGGTAAATATAAAGTCTACTAAATAGCTAAGGCATAGAGGCAGATATTATAAGCCCCTAAATAGGATTATTACCTTTAGGACCGCTTTAGGTAGTCTCTTTTAACCTCTTTACTTAATTATTAGGGTATAATAAAGACTAATACATTACTCTCTTTACCTATAGAGCTATAGGATTACGCTATATCTTCATAATCCTATTAAAAATAGATATTACGCTCTGCTTTAATTAGTTAGAAGCTATATATATAAGGGTATATAGTATTTACATCACGGTTATAATAACTAACAGTAAGACTGCCTTCTAGACTAAAAAACAAGAAAGAGAGGTTATAAATAAAGGCATTATTATTAGAAAATCTAGCCTAGCTTACTTACATTAAAATAGGCACGCTAAACAGTCTAGGGGGTGATAATAAGGGTTATAATAACTCTTATAACATAATTAGGCTTCCTAGAAGACCTTTAGCCTATAGCTACTAAAGTAGCTATTTATATCTTAAACTATATGCCTTAAAAGCTACTTAACTAGTAATTACCTTAATAAGCGTTAAATAAGTGGTTAAGAGAGAATAAGCTTTAATAGAGTTACTTACTAGAGAATCTAGAAGCCTCTATAACTTACCTATAAGCCTTTAGTTATAAAGCATATGTAATAACATAAAGTAAGCTTTGTAAGGTAAGTCTAAAGCTTATATAGAGAGCTTATATTAGATACCTTACTAGATACATTTCCTCTACGTAATACCTAATTTAGGTGCTAATAATAAAGAGAAGCTACTAGTTCTTATTAAGTTATATTACCTTTAATAAGTTAATCTTCTATGCTTAAGAAAGAGGCCTATTACTAAATGTAAAAGAGGTTAAAAACGCTTCCTTAAAGAGCTAGTTAATAATAATAAGGACAAAAGCTCTAATATAAGGCTTCTATAGATAGCGTACCCACTATTACTATAATAACTACTTAATTAGCTTTAATAGGATAAAACTCTTAATAGTTATAATTAATTAGACTATAAGGAAAAGGAAAAAGAAAGTTAAGAAACAAATCTGCTAACTCCTCTAAATTTACCTAGATAATTTCTAGGTTTAACGGATTATACGCCGTTAAGTATTAATAATTTGCTTAACTTACCTAATAGCAGTAATAATCACAAAATGTTAATAAATATATAAGATTATAATAATCTTAAAGCATTTGCTATAGCCTTTAAGCTAGGACCTAAAAGCAAAGAAAAGCCTTATATATTAAGGCTTCCTCCTCTAGCTTATTATAATAATTTAGCTAGTTATCTAAAGGAAAAGGAATTCCATAAAGCATAAGATAAGGAATATAATAAGATTATTAATAGAAAGGTAGCTAAGAAGGTATCTAGAACTAAAGTTCCTATAGATATAAAGCTTCTAGGCCTTACTTAGGTTTTTCTTATAAATTAAATAAGTAAGGCTACCTCCTATAATATAAAGCTTATCTCTACGTTCTTAGAAATTATTAACTAAAGAGTTATCTATTAACTTAAGTAGTAACCTAGCTGCTAATACCTTTAGGCTATTTATAGCTATTATATGCTACTTTAACCTAGAAGCATACTAGTATAACTTTATTATAGTATTCCTAAATTTAAATCTTAATAAAGAGGTCTACTATAAGATACCTCTAGGCTATAAAGATAAATAAGCCTATCTAAAGCTTCTTAGAGCAGTCTATAGGCTATAAAGAGCGCCTCTCTTATAAATAAAAGAACTAATTAGCTAGCTAATTAGTGAAGGCTTTATGTAAATCTTTAAAGATATTTATATGTTTATTAAGGATAGGTTAATTATCTTCTTCTATATAGATAACCTTATTACCTTATTTACTAAAGGAAATCACATTTATATAATAAATTTAAAGTAAGACTCTTTATAAAGTATAATATTAAGGACCTTAGAGAGCTTTAATAGTTCCTAGGCATTAAAATTATTAGAGACTATACTAATAGGAAGGTATAGCTTAATTAGAAGTCCTATTAGGATAAAGCTACTACTAAATTTAATATAAAGATTCCTTAATAAAGGCCTATAGCCCTAATAATTACTATACTACTAGAACCTTTTAAGGGAGAGGTTAGCGCTTAAGATCTTAAGAGATATTAATCTTTAATTAGAACCTTACTATATCTAATAATAGTTTTAAGACCTAATATTGCTTTTATAGCTTTATAACTCTTATAATACCTATAAAACCTAGGGCTATAGCATATAGAAGTAGTAAAAAAGCCCTTAAGTATAGGTATATATAGGCAGACCTAGTAATTAAATATAGCAGTAATAACCTAAATTAGAGATATATAGTAACGCTTCCTTTACTAATAATCCTATAATATAAAAAAGCTTATAAGGCTATATTATAAAGCTCTTTAGAGAACCTATACTCTTTAAGGTAGGAAGGCAAGCTACTATAATAATATTATTAACTAAAGCAAAGCTTCTAGCGCTCTCTTACTATAGTAAAGAGCTTATAGCCTTTAGATAACTATATTAAGAGGTTAGGCTATGCCTAGGTAATAATACGCTTAAAATTAAATATAATAACATATAGATAATTTGCCTCCTTAAGGAAGAGTTTATTAAGCTTATTATAAAGCTTTAGCATATAGATATTTATTATTATTAGCTTTATTAAGAGGTTATAAAAGGAACCTTTAATATTACCTAGATTACTACTAAAGAGATAATTGCTAATAGCCTTACAAAGCCTCTTATAGGGAATGCTTTTATAAGCTTCTATAAGGCATTAGGGCTTATGTAATTACCCTTTAGTATGCTTAGTAAAGAACCTAAAGACTAAGCATTATATAATAACCTTAAATTAGATAAGATTATAACTAATTAACTATATTTCTACACTATAGAATTAATTTAAATATTATAATATTAATTTAACTAATTTTATTAATTTAGAATTATTATAGGGAACCTTAAATAAGGTCCCCTAGGGGGTGTGTTACACCTATAAGGGCATAATTAATCCTAGCTGCACAATAGTCTTACTACTTAACTAGCTAAGATAAGAGTCTACCCCTAGCTAGTCATTTTCTAAGACCTCTGTAACTTCATAGTATGTTTTAGCACTATACAAGTACCCCACTAATAGTAGAGGTACTTAGGTATTTAAACCGTAGTCCGCACCCTCTTATAGGGTCGGACAACTCAATAGAGGTGATCACATCGAACCCTAGCTTCGCGGTCCAACAGTTGCCAATGGACTTGACAAGAGTGCTCGCTGACAGCATTGCACCCTGCGACGCGCTCTGGAAGGGCACGGTACGGACTACATTTTAGCATCTGAACAGGGGGATGATACATAGCGTCGCGCCAAAGGCTCCCCATGTGGGCAGGAAGGACACACGTGGTGAAAAGTGGCCAAGGCTCTCTTGAAAGCAGGAGTACGGACTACATTATGTACATATGTGTGAGAACGTCTTCTCGTTGGGTGACGTTGTGTTACTCCGTATGTACATATGTGTCTTCTTCGCAATTGGTGGCAGCTGCAAGGGTTTTCGAGTCCACCAATACCAAGACACACGGCTACCATGCTCTTCATCATGCGAGTCCTGGCACCTGGGATGTGTATGTACATATTGCAGACGCTGCAAGGTACCCGTTTTGTGAGACTTGGTTTACGCGGATCCTCGAAAGGTATCTATGCAGGTACTCCGTACATGTGGAGGACAACACTTCCTGGGTTTGATGCACATTTGTTGATGCACATGGATCGAATTGGGAGAGAGGCAGCTGTCAGAAGCACTTTTGGGGCTGAAGAAGGGGCAGGATTCACAGGTTGCCAGGCATGCCGATACATACATGTACATACACACTTGCGTCTGTTCATTGACAAACGTGGAACGCCTGCTGAATCCTGGCACTTAAATACATGTAGTATTTTGCAACATCGGATAGGATGCAAGCAGCACGACTGGAACAAGACAAGACAAGTCCACTGAGCGCGTCCGGGCCGCTTCGCCGGGTGCCAGACCGGCCATCATGTCTCAGGCCGTTGTTAGCAAGTTTGGCTCGATGCTGTCTGTCTAGCCGTGTTGTCCAGGCCGCGCCTTGGCCAAGACAAGACATACAGGCTTCTATTGTTGGGCTGAGAACTCGTGTTGGCGTTTTTAGTGGCTCCTGATCTATGTATGTACTTTTCGTGTTCCCTTTTTTTTTTTTTTTTTTTTTTTTTTTGCCCGCGCCGTCAGGTACCCTCTGATCACGGATGTGGTGTTCAATGCAAACAAACGCGTTCAAACGGGAGACAATCGCAGCGAGCAAGTTGTCGGGCAATTTATGCAGAGAAACTTGAAAAGCTCCTTTCCTCCAAGCCTCGTCCAAGCTTGTGCAGATGAAGCTCGACCAAGATAATCAAGCACAAAAAAAGAAACCGACAAGGCAAAACCCCACGCCGTTCATGTCTGCCCCACCAATGCCATGTACTCCAGTGGTCGGATAATTGGTCCCTGCGCGCTCTGGAATTCATCCGTACAAGGAAGTCCTTGAGATGTCCCCTTGCGTCAGAGCTTCGTTCGTCTCGTCAGGCAAAGGGGGCAGCGTGGGCCCCACAATGGATCGACGCAAATCAGGGATGCCAGCAAAAACGTCTTGATTCTTTTGTCTCTCGACAAGATGTGTCTGCCCAAGTTACCTAGTTCCTATCTTCGAGGCAAAGATAGTACCATACATGCCTCCTTTTATGAACCACTACTCCGTACGTTCGTTGTGTACGCAATGCGGCATGCTGTTCAATGATGACATGCACGTAACAGCGTTGTCACTACTACTTGGAGTCAACTCGGAGACTGCATCGTGACAGGCCATAGGACCTCTTCTCTAGAAAGTGAAACCGCCGTGATCCAACTTGTTGCAAAACGGAGCTTAACACGAGAAGCCCGCCAACTGCAGCACGCAGTAGTGCCACTCGTTTGTCTAACCCTGTCTGGACCTCCATCCAGACCGCTCGCAGAACAACGCCCCTGACAAACGGTCTTCCTCGGCGACGAAATATGTACACGGGCAGAAGGGTTCCCTGACCGCATCTTTATCGTGGTTGTCGGTAATCCCTGCTCAAGTGTCGTCATCATCGTGATCCGGCGGTTGCAACTTCTCAAACGCGTGCCTCGATGGAATCCCACGGCCAAGGGCGACATGAAAGACTGAATCTTCCCACGACCATGTCAGTCAAGAGTCAATAGTCAGCTAGTCAACGATTCATGAACTCATCCAGTGCGACTCATGCGCGCGCGATGGCCACGATGGAAAAGAATGAATCCGTATTGCATACTCCGTAGGCCCGGCATCGAATCGTGCTCCACATTTGCATGTACGGAGTGCCAGCTCACATGCATGTACCCCTGACTAGGACCCCCGCCACTGTGCATCAAGAGCCCCTCCCTTGCAGCATCTGCTCGAATCAAGCATCATCCATCAGCCAACGAAACGGGCCTGTGCTGGTCCCCGCAGCAGCCACATGCGCATCGCGCGTTATCGCATCAACAATGTTCGTCTTGTCTCTTTCCTTTTTCCTTCTTTCCCTTGTTGGACCCCCTGGATGCGCGGCAAGATTTTCAAACTGTCATGTAAATACGGAGTACAGTGGGCATGGTTTCGTCCTGCTTGCTACCCTGCTGCTACCCTGCAGAGCGTTGAATGGTATCATTATGTATGCACGCTGCGTTTGACATGACTAGGACAGCTCTCATGAATCATCGCGTCGTTTGCTTCATCCGGCATTTACGCCAAGTATCAGCAAGACCGCATCACAAACCACCTCACAGCTCCTTCATCACCTCTTGCACTGCCCTCGCCGCCATGCGTCTCCTCTGAGCTTCCGGCAGTCCCTCCCTGCCTCCCTGACCGCCTGTAGTTTTCTCATCATATTATCCATCGCGACGACCTCCTTGTCTTCCTCATCCTCGCCTGCCTCTATATCACCCCTGTCTCCCTGAAGAACGTCGCGTGAGGATGCAGACGTCTCGCCTGCGGCGGCGCTGTCCTTGGCACCAGCCTCCCAGATGGCTCTCTTCAACCCTTCAAAATCCGCGGCATCGTAGCCGAAATCCAGCGTCTCCGCATCGAGATGCTCCTTCTCGTCCTGGAAGTCCCCGAATTCAGAGACGTCGTCTTTAGCATCGTCTTGCGCCCAGTCATTGGACTCGAGGGCTTCTTTGACACGAGCGATGCCTGTTTTTCTATAAGGGAAGTTAGCTTAGGTTTTTTTCCTTATAATTTCCTATAGCAAAACCCCGTCATAGTCTTACATAAATAATAACCCAAGGGGTTGGGGGGCAAAGAAGAAGAGATAAAAAAGTATATAATGAAGGAAAGAAGAACAAGGCTAACACATACCGCCGAATGTATTCAACGCAGGCTGCGAAGCACCCAGCTGTACGAATTCCAAACCAGCTTCGGCGCACAACTCATCCCACTCTTCCGTGTCGGCGTCCGTGTCTCCGACACCGATTGCCAGACGGACGCCGTCCCATTCCCATCCCCAGGCCTTTGTTGACGACTTGGCCCATCTGGGCGATGGCCTCCTGACGGGCTCTGCCGCCGTGACCGCTGTAGACTGCGCAGGCGGCCCAGGCAAGGCAAAGATGAGGATGAGACCGCCCAGAACGGCAAGTACCTCGGCTGCCTCGTCGGAGAGAAAGGAAGCTGCCCACTCGGACGGCGAGGCCATGAGATCAAGCCATACCGGCACAGAAGCGGTATAGTATTGCGTTTTAAGAGGAGCGTGTGTGTGGTTCCGGCGAGGGAGGCTGATGCCGGTTGGGGCGTCGAGCCCGTTAGGTCTACAGGACGTTAGATGTTGTTTGTCTCGATGATATGAAGTGACGCGGGACGTTAGATGCTGTTTGTCTTAACGGTATGAAGTGACGCGATATTATAGGGTAGAGGAAAACCCGCACCTTTGATAACCCTGCGTAGATGGTCGGCCTGGCCTTCGAGGCTGACGGCCAGTATTCTTCGCGGATTACCGACTTGCATCGCGGTGGCATTACGTGCTTTGCCGGCTCGAACTAGACGGATGCAGGGTCCGAGATTGGTGTTTGACAAGTCTACTTACTCCGTTGACTCCGTTGATGGTGGGGCGGGGCGCAAATATGCCCAGTCCCACGTCTACCTAACGTACTACGCCTACTACCTTTACTCCTAGTATTATAAGTTTACATACAACTCTTTACTATACTTTGACTAATTTTTACCAACTCCTTTATAGAATAACTAATTTTTACTAATAAGGCTATAATTACTTAGTAAGAATAGTTTTTCCAGTCAGGAGCTCCCGGGTAGGTGAGCACGGAACACGGCGTAAACAACATGATCAGTTCGGCCGCACAGCCAGCGAAGTAGTACGATACGAGCGCACCATTGTCTTATATAAATGTAATCATAAGGAAAAAAAAAAAAACCTCTAGAATAGGAAACACAAGATACCCGCCGAGAGCAAGCCTCCATCTGCCATCAATCCTACTTCCGGCTACACCTCACCGGCCTCGTCCTTTACAAGTAAAGTTCATATTTCATAATTCATAATAAATCTACTCCGACCAACGACCCATCCATCCATCAACAACTATCGCCCCCATCCAAAACTCCGATTCACAAGCCCCATGGCCTCCACCCCGTCCTGCACAATTCCCGCCATCCCCTCTCGCCGCTCGCCCTCCCCGCCCTCCTCACCCTCTCCAGGTCCCCTGATCCAAGATGCCTCTCCTCCTCTCCAGCATGGCCTTCTGCACCGCCCCCGCCCACATGTTGTACCACTGCTCCTCACTCATGCAGACGTACCTCTTGCGCCCCGGCACGGCAGTCGGCTCGCTCATCCTCCACTCCGTCGTCACAGTCTCCCACCTCTTCGTCATGAAGAACAGGTACAGCCACGTCAAGACAAACAAGAGGGTGAAGGTGAACATGATGACAATCCACTCGGTCAGTCGCCAGCGGTTGATGCGGCAGTCGTTGTAGACGTGGACGTGGGAATGACGAACAGGGAAGTCAATCTTCACATAACCCCTGTAGTTGGTGGCCCGCGCGAGACCTTCCAGTCTTCGGCGGAGCGTGTCCCAGTCGTAGCCCCGACGCGGCGCTCCATGGTGAAGCACTTGAGGCTGCATCGGGAGGCGCAGTATCGCCGACACCACTCTCGGAGACCAGGGACGCCTTCCTCGGGGTGAGCCGCTGCCGCCGAAACCGGGTGCCCTTGTGGCGAAGACGGTGCCGCGACGGACCTTTTCAAAGTTGCCTGCTGTGTCGAGGGTGCGCCAGGCTTGGGCGGAGCGAATGTCCAAGTACAGGAGGTGGGTGAGCTCGATTTCGATTTCAAAATCCGTCACTTGCTTCGTCTCGCGGTTCTTATCGTTGGCCCCGACTTCTCCGTGTGCGTGCCGGCGATGCGCACAAAGGGTCGGGGAGGGACCATGGCCAGCTTGTCAATGTGGTTGGCCAGAAAGTCTGGATCGCGGTCCAGTCGCGGGTCGAGGAAGTAGGCGGTGGTTTCGTCGTGGCGGAACGGGTGGACGGCTTCGAAGCCGTCGTGCCGGCTTAGGGGCATGAGGATCCAACGGTCGAGCGTCATCATTGTTGAATTCCTCGTGGTCGGTGTACAGAGGAGGGAGGTCGTCGTCTGCGAGCTCGGCTGGGTCTTGGTCGAAATACCGGTGGGATGGAGGCGGGTGGTGGTCGCCGGGGAAGTAGGACGACGACAGCGTTGAGGAGCATGCTTCGGATGGGGCTGCGCTGGGCTTGCCCATGATGCCTGTTGTGGTTGTGATGATGCGGAAAGGGAAGACAAAAAGACGGCGTTGGGATTATCAGACTGGAAGATCTCCCCCGCTTCTCCAGTCCTGTCGTCGCACCAAGTCGCACCAGTCACACCAGTCATCGCCAATCCCATATGTACGCAGTGTGCTCAATACACACTTTTCAATTATTCCTGTACAATGAATGAATGCTGTGCTTGAATCAACAGCGCAGGTTGTGCTCCATGTAATATGTATGCATAGCATCCAAAAAGAAAAACTTCATCTTCCAGCTTCTGGCGCACATGCGTGAGCGCAAAAACGATGCCGCAGAGTCCGTCTACGGCGCACGCCTCCAACCTCCTCGCTCTGCACCCAATGTGAATGTACTTTTTTCCATTTATGCAATGTACCGGCTGTCCTTTTCTACTCCATGCTATGACTCCATGACTGTCCGGTCCGTTGCTATTTACGCATCACCGACGTCGACCAATTTGTCCTCATCCCACTTCTTCTTCGCCGCCTTGACAAGCAGATCAAGCTCCCCACTCATCTCGCACATGCTGCGGAATTGTCCCTCCTCGTTGTTGATCAAGTCCCATGGGTGCCCGTACTGCTTCACTTCGCCGTGATCAAGAACCAACACCTTGTCGTAGTCCACAATCGTCTGAAGTCGATGCGCAATCGTGATGACGGTTCCCGTGAGCTCTCGGATAGTCTCCTGGATCTTAAAGTCCGTGTTGTAATCAATCGAAGCCGTCGCCTCGTCCATCACCAACACCGTGGGCTTCTTGAGCATCGCTCGCGCCAGGCACAGCAATTGTCGTTGACCTTGTGACAAGTTCGATCCTGACTCCGTCACTGCTGATGATAGGTCCAGGAAAATATTCTTGTTGGTCATGACAGATGACACCGCCGAGCGAATGACGGCTTGCGAGCTTGACGTTGTGGACTTGGCCGTAGCCTCATCATATCCAATGAGCTGAACACGTCGGAGAGCTTCAAATACCTGCTCATCCGTGTATTGGTCAAAGGGGTCCAGGTTCGAGCGGATGGTGCCCCTGAACAATGTCGGATCCTGGGGCACTATCGTGATGTTCTCTCGCAGGTCGCGCAAGCCAATGTCCCCAATGTTGACGCCGTCAATGACAATGCGGCCCTTCTCTGCTTCAAGGGCGCGGAAAATGGCCAATGCCAGCGAACTCTTGCCTGCTCCAGTACGTCCAACGATGCCCACCTTCTCTCTGGCGTTGATCCTGAGGTTGATGCTCTTGAGGACGGGATCCAAGTCTTCGCGGTATCGCGTGCTGTAGTCGACGAATTCGACGTTGCCCTCGTCGGGCCATGATTCCGGCGGGCGATTCTTCTCCACAATGGGTGCGGCCTCTTGCTCGAGGTCCAGGTACTCCTTGACCCGTTCCATCGAGTTCATGTTTTGTTCGTTCATACCGTACAGACGCACGAGCCATAGGACGTTCTCCGTGAAGTTCATGGCGTAGCTCAGTGAGATGCCCGCCGCACCAGCGTCAACCTTACCGAGGCTGAGGATGAGGAAGACTCCTGCGGAGAAGGACACCAGGTTACCCAGGAGGTCAGCTCGGAATGCAAGCCATCTGTTACAGGCCCACAGGTAGATGTAGGGTCGACTCTGCGTATTCACTTTGGTCAAGTTGTCGCGAATAAATCGTCTCTCGTCGCCATAGGCTCTAATGGTAGTCATGCCGCTCAACGTCTCGCCAAATTGCTGGAAGAGCGGGCTGCGTTGGACGGAATCGAGTCGCTTGAGATCACGAGACGCTCGCAGGTAGAATGTAGCCACGAAATAGAAGATGCAACCGATGAAGACGGCGGCGATCAAGAAACCAGGCGTGATGGCTGCTATCAGCACAACCGTTACCACAAGAGACAAGGCGCAAGACATGACACCGATGGCAGTGGCAGCGATTTCCTGGTCGACGGCCTCGAGATCCTTGCTGAAACGGTTCATCAACTGGCCCAGAGGCGTCACATCGAAGAACCTGAACTTGGCTCGGGTCACAGCAGCCATGAGTCTATCGTGCAGCTTCCTTGACGCGGTCAGAGAGCCATAAAGATCCATACGTCACGCACAAACGCTGCAAAGGAGCCCAGGACGCCAATAACTGCCAGGCCAGACAGGTAGTATGCTACATTGACCTGGGGGCTGCCAAGGTGGAAATCGGCACTTGGCCATTGATCTTGGACGTCATGGGCCCGGCAGACCCACTGCCACCAAGACGAGCGACCGAAGCCCAGGATCCCTTGGAGAAGGCTTCGGAACCATATGATTGAGACAGCGGTCCATATGCGACGACAGCTTCTACCTCGGCATACTGGTTTGCCCACTGTCGGACCCAAACGTTGGTCGCGACGGTGGCGAGTTGCTGAAGGTTGAAGACAACGATGGCCAAAACCCAAAACCACCATGGTCCCATGGCTTGCATGTAGACCTTCATCACTGGCCACTTCACGGCACCAGTAGCCTTGCCTTCGCCCATGGCATCAGTCTGCGGCTTCTTGGGCTTGGTCCTCATAGGAGCCGTGCTGCCTATCTGGGAGTCGCCATTGCTGTTGACCATGGTTTCACCGTCACCAACACTCGAGGGAACCCGGGAATGGACGTGGGAAGGGGCGCGGGAACCTGACGCAGATGCGGGCCGCGATTTCTGGATTTCCTCGCCCAGGAGGCCGGATGCAACAACGGTTTGGGCAGAGCCCTGAGATGCGACTCGCCCATTGTCGAGGAAGACAACATAGTCGGCAGAAGGGATGCATAGAGTGACATTATGCGTCACGAGAATGCATGTTCGGTTGTCCATCAGGGGGCCGCGGATGCAGTTGGTGAAGATCCATTGGGCCGTGTGGGAGTCAACAGCGCTCAAGCAATCATCCATGAGGATATGAGCCGAGTTCGAGTACAGTGCGCGCGCCAGTGAGATTCGCTGCTTCTGTCCACCAGAGAGCGTAATACCTTTCTCTCCAACCAAGGTTTCGTCCCCATGGTCCAGGATCTCGAGGTCACGTTCCAGTGCACAAGCTACAATGACGTCCCTATACCGTTGTGGGTCATACGGAGCGGAGAACAGAATATTGTCCCGAATATTTGCGTTGACGAGCCATGCAGATTGGGCAACGTAGGCTATGGTATCGGCCAGTCCAGTCTCGGCATCGGTCCTGACCTCTTCGCGACTGCGACCACCTGGGCAGTATACCTTACCATCCACAAGCGTCATCTCACCGAGAAGACCCATGAGCATCGACGATTTGCCGCTTCCGGTGCTTCCTGCGATGATGTTGAGTTTTCCAATTTGGAAGTCGACATTCAGATCCATGAGTCGGAATGCCCTGGATCCGTCTTCGGCCACGGTGTCTTTACCGCCCCAGGTCAGAGTAGCATTCTTGAAGCCAATGTGCTTCACGCCGTCTTCGTCAACATTGTCCTGGCCGAGTTGCTCATATTTTTCGGTCTCAGCTTCGCCGAGGAAATCTTCCACGCGGTCAATGGAGACCTTGGCTTCCTGGACGTGGGCAAACATGTCGCCCAGCTGGTCGAGCGGGACTCGGAGGAGCATGAAGAGCGAAATGGCCGTGAATGCGATGGAGGGTACAGTGGTTTCTTCTCGATAAGCGTGTAGACAAGGAAGGAGAAAAAGGTGATGAGCACCGGCACCGAGTTCCAGATGGCAACGGCGAAAGCCCAGAGGGTGAATCGTGATCGTAGAGCCTTGAGCTCAGCCTCTCGCTTCTCATCGATGGCGCGGCCGAAACGCTCTTCCCAGGCAAAGTATTTGATGATTCGTATGTTTTGCAGCACTTCGTTCGTGACATTGATTCGCTTGTCGGTGGCAGCCATGATATTCTTCGACGTCACGTTGAATCCCTTTGCGAGGAAGTAGTTGACAGGAAGGAGGAAGACCATGACGATGAGTCCAGGAATGGCGCTGAGTCCCATGACCTGCCAGAGCAGAATGACCGACACGACGAGCTGAGTGGGTGCTGCTGCGACCAAGAAGTGCAGATAGGCGGTGATCTCGGCAATCTTGAAACTATCGACAGACATGAGGTTGATAATGGTTCCCAAGTTGGCTTGGTCATCATCGACTGGCAGTTTTGGGTCAACGCTATTCGCCGACTCGGCATCGCTGGAAGATGCATTCTGGTTCTTGCTGCGTTTCTTGAGGCCTAGAGCACCTTTGACCTTGGAAATCGTACCGTCATTGGCGGAATCGTTGTCCTTCTTGGACTTGCCCGATCCATCGCCCAAAAGCACCTTGTCTTTGCCGGCCGCGGCCTTGCGACGGAGGGCCTTGGCGTAGATGTCGCCGATAATGATGGCACGAACTCTGATGCAAATTCTGCGACCAGTCCAGAGGGCCATGCCGTCGGCGTAAGACCGTATCATGTCCAAGATGGGAAGACCGATAACATACAGCCACAGGACATTGATTGGCGCCCGGTCAGGCTCCTCAACGTACTGAAGAATGGCTTTCAATAGTAGTGTGGGCGCAAAGGTAAACATACCAGAGACGACGGCCATGAAGCACTGGAAAAACAACATCCCTTTGAAATACTTGAGCATATGCCACGCCAAAGCACCAGTCCTCTTCATTTGGCGATAATCTGCAACGACGGTAGCAGCCTTGTCCTTTGGTAAGAGGTTCCAAACATCCTCTATTTCCATGGATTTTTCCAGCCCTTGTAGACAATGGCATCAACCCAAGAGAATGTGGCCAAAGAGAACAGACTGGCCAGCGGTTCGCGGGACGGCTCGATGTCATCTTCCCATTCCATCAATACGGTCTTGTTGCCTTTTCTCGTAGTTGCTGCGAGGCCGAACAGTAAAGTGATTAAACCGAATTCGATGCAGATAAGCGTCTGGACCAGCTGCGAGCTAGGGTTGATGATGACTGAGCGGAAAATAAAGATATTGAAGAGCCAGTTCGTAGAGTATATGGTGGCAGTGTGATTCCATAAATATGGAATCCGCCATTTTGTGCCACCTAGAGTCAACCTAAGTGAAGCCAGAATCAAGGCGTAGACCCAAGTGACAAGACCGACTGCAGCTGCAAAGCGGCCAGCTGGACCGTAAGCTCCTTTAATCAAGGCAATCGCGCTGATGACAGCCAAGCCAACAATAGCTAGCACTTCAACGGCTTGGGATATTTGCTGGCCGTGAGGTGTGTCAGCCTCCACTACGGAACCTCTGCTGATGGTTTTGGCAAGAGCCAGCCGTCCTCCGTTAATCTCGAGGCCCGAATCGCCGTCGTTATCGTGCTCATCATCCCGGGGAAGATAAGTATGGTCAGTTGTGATGGGTTTGTAGCCTTTTGATTTCCTGGAGGAAAGTAGGCGAGTAGTGTTGAGCCAAGCAAGGCGCAAGAAAGACACCACAATCACGACCAATGGGAACAAGACTTTAAGGTAGCTATACGTCGTGGGCGACCATATCAGTCAGTTTCTTTTCTCTGTGATTTGGAAGAACAATAATCCATGGGGCGGAGACTTTCCGTTACACATACTCTTGCTGGAAGCACAGTGTGAGGTCATCGACTCGCCATATCGGCCGGGAACATTGTGCGAAGCCCATGGTAATCTGGGCAAAGCGTCGTGGTCGTTTGTCGCTGGTGGCGAGTTCGGCTCGCGCTTGAATGCGATCTCTCACACACAAACACGCACCTGCGCCTGCTTGTCGGCCGTGCAGCGGCGGTGGTGGACGTGTTGGTAATCGTCGCCGGCGTGGGTTTGGTTTGCGACTTGGATTGTGGAAGATGAATGGTCTAGTCTGCAAACAAGCGGCCCAAATAGCCGCAGGAATTGTTTTGAAGATTGGGTAGGTAGCCAGAGGACCGGCGCCGCGGAAGGGCGTGCGTGGGGTGGCGTTGGGGGTTTCCAGCCGTCAAGGTGTCTCTCTTTTATTTAATTTGTCTGGTGGGAAACAAGAACCAGAAGAATCCAAGACAATAACGCACGGGGATTCTCGATGGAGATCTCGATGGAGATGAATGTCGGCCCGCCAGCCAGCTCAATCCGCCCACGAGTCCCCAGCTGATTCCGTATGTACATACGCCTTCTTCTTGGCTCGCGCTTCAGACCTGCCTCGGCTGTACTCCGTAGCTGTCCGACGATTACGGTGCGAAGCCGGAAACACTGAGCAGATCTCCTGTCGAGATGAAATCGAAAGGAAGAAGGAAAAGAAGCACACCCCAGTGCCAAAAATGGGGACGAAATATGATGAGGACAGACCAATAATGGATAGGGAATGGCAAGCCGAATGTCGGGTCGCTCACTACATAATACGGGGATGACTCAAAGAAAATCTCAAAAGCAGGTGGCGGCAAGGCATGATGATGGTGGCATGGATCCTGTGGGTGGAGACGGCGGCGGATCGTCTGCCAGTTCTACAGTGGGGTCCCAGTAATTCCGAAGAATTTCCACCAGAGTCGCGTATTTTTAAGTAGCATGTCTATTATAATAATAGAGACTCTATCTTTAAGGTATAATTACTCCTTCTATAATACCTCATATTACTTAAAAAAGAACTAGAGTCCTTATTAAAGAGGAGGATTTATAAATTATATAAAAAAATTTGTTAGAACACGCATGATATTAACCGCGCTTGACAGCCGCAATTGTGTGGCTAGCAAAGTGGTTAGCCTACGCGCCCACGCGGGCCCACACGCGACCCATAATGCGGGCCTGTGATAGGGCAGGGCTTATAGTTACATAGTCTACATAGCCCTTTACATTTTATATCTTATAAGAAAAACCCTTACTTTTATCCTCTCTTTTCTCTCTTTTCTCTATAGCTTAGAATAGGATAATTAATAATAATACTATTCTTAAGGCTTACTATAATAATAACCTAATATTAGGTGCCCTATATAACTAACACTAATTAGGAGTTAACTTTATAGATAACTACTCCTAAACGCACGTAAAAACTATAGATTAGTAAGGCTAATGTCATGGTCTAGCCCTAAGGGCTAATCGCGGGTGCCTGCGCTACCATGTGGGTTTGACCCCAATCCCGTTGTGCTATAAGGCAACAAAGAATACGCATTGTACAAGTCTCTGTGACTTGTGCAATTAACACCTATATTGCTAATTCTAGGCAAAGCCTAGACTATCACACTAATAATAAAGGAGACTTTCTAGGAAGTAGTGTAATCTAGCTCTTTTTATTAAAGTATAAGAGTAACCTAGTTACTATAAGATTCTTAATTATACTAAGGAAGAAGTTTATCTTAGTTTTTCTATTAAAGTATAAGAGTAGCTAATAATAGATAAAAGCTTAAACCTTAAAGAAAAGTTTAACTTTAGTGACTAGGTTTATCTTATTATTTTTCTCCTTAGTATATTCTATTATATATTTAAAGCTAATTTGTTAGTTACACAGGGTGCCTGATATCAGGTTGTTGTTGTTATAAGCCTCGAGAATAGTATCGTTATTAATTATCCATTCTAAGCTACAAAGGAAAAAAGGAAAAGAGAGGGTAAAAGAGAGGGCAAAAGTAAGGGTTCTTCTTATAAGATATAAAACGCAAAGGGGCTGTGTGGGTCACGTAAACACAAGCCCTGCCCTATTATAGGCCTACATTATGGGTTATGTGTAAGGCCCTTGCGCGCCTGTGAGCTAATTACTTTGCTAACCACATAATTATAGCTACTAAGCGTAGTTAATATTATATATATTTTAACACTAGAAACTCTCTCTTTCAATATAACTATTAATATATAATATTAATAGAAAAGAAGAAAAAGAAATAATAGACTATAATATAGTTAACTAAGGATATAGGTGTTAAAATAATGCTATTTATAGCACTATTTTATAGGCCCACTAGTTGCCTAGTTGCGTTGCTATAACCTAGGCTATAGCGTTAGTTATAGCGTTAGTTATAGCGTTAGTTGCAAGCGTTGGTTACCACACAACTTGCGTTGCCACCAAAGCAAAGCTACGGCATGTATGACTAAGCTAACTAGGCTACCCTATAAGGAAGCTAAAATTAACTATAACTAGGGAACTAGTAGTCATATAAAGGTTAATATATACTATTCAAATCCTTAAATTCTGCTAGATTTAATAGTTTATTTTATTTAAAAGGTTGCTTATTAAAGTGCTTAGTTAGGCCACGTGGGCGTCTAGTTTATATAGCCATAAGTTGATTTTTACTTTTCCTGTATAAATGAATTTTACGGAAAATAAAAAGTAGCTTATAAAGCTCTCCTAGCGACCCCCTTCTGTTAATACGGTTAGTAAGTCTATAAGGTGACTTGAAATATCCTCTTATTGCTTATTAGACTGTCCGTACATTAGAAATCAACTATATTTAACTATCTATGCCCTTAAAAGTGAATAATCTATAGTGATTTAGTTATCTATAGGTCGCTGCGCCCTTCATTGCGCTAGCTATCTAGGAATCTATTAGGGAGGTCTTCCTATCTCTCTAATACCTTCCCCTTCCAATTCTCAATAATAGGAAATCAAAGAATAAAGATACCTATATAAGTATAGTAAGTAAAACAAAGGAAAACTTGTTAAAATAATGCTATTTATAGCACTATTTTATAGGCCCACTAGTTACCTAGTTGCGTTGTTGCAACGTTAGTTATAGGCGTTGCTTGCAGCGTTAGTTATGACCTGCGTTGCCCACAACTAACTCACAGGCTTATATGACTAAGCTAACTAGGTTGCCCTATAGGGAAGCTGAAATTAACTATAACTAGGGAACTAGTAGTTATATAAAAGGCTAACTGTCAGAAAGGTACGGGTCAAATGATGTGTATAAAAGTGTTCAATTTGATCAATCGGAGGTGCAGACGGCACCTGACTTATGTACCTAAAAGGTACACAGTGCGCTACAGTTCTATCTAACTAAATGCGGTATATCTAATATATTATCTCCACCGATGTCTTAAGGAGGGTCTAACCTTTATTAATACGGTTAATGTAGTTATACTAAGATATTCTAGTAATGTTAGAGCCCTCACCCTAACACACCCCACTAGCTAATAGATAAAGATAAAGCTAGAGATTATATAGGATATATCGGATCTTAATAGATTTCTAGTGTAGTTAGATAACTTAGAATTATACGTAGCCTAATTTTTAGCAGAAATCCTAATGCTTCTATCCTAAGAGAGACTTTGTAAATCCGTTAGTAAGTATCTTAGAGGTCTTTATCTAATTAACCTTAATATTACTAAGGGCATATTACTCTCTAATCTATATCTAATTTATATCTAGATGCTTAAGGCTTATCTAGAGCCTCCTTCTTTATACTCTGTTATTTAGATTATTTACTAATTATTACACTAGATAATTAAGAGAGGTAATGCGCGTATATTAATATAGCGTAGTAGATAGCCTAGTAATATACGTTCTTTTACGCTATAGTTTAACGTAAAGAGCTTTACTTTAGTACTTAAGGTTATTATATAATATTGCCTACCTAACTTCTAGTTAATTATAGCACTATATATAATAAAAATATATCCCTATATAAATTTCCTTATTTTAGGATTATTACTAAGTAAAGCATCTATACTAGAGAATAATATATTATAACTATCCTCCCTAGAGTATTAAATATATAGCTTCTTAGTGTTTTACGCATATCTAATAATGCCTTTTATAAGCTTAATATGCTTAGAGAATGGATTTGTTAAGAAGGTAGTAAGCCTTAAGGCTATAAAAGCTACATTAGGTCTTATAATAATATAAAGATATACTAGTAATCTAATAATAGCTTAGAAAAGGTGTATTTAATCTTTAGTTACTTAACTATTATTTAGGTAGATTATAGTTATTTAGAGAGAAGCTATAAAGCTCTTTAAATTATTATCTATAATATTAGGAATAAACTTCTATATAATCTTATAAATATAGGATTCTTATAATAGCTATATCTCCTTTATAGCTTAATTCTAAATTACTTTAATCCCTAGGAACCACTTTAGATTACCTTAATCCTTAATATCTAGGTTACCTATTAATTAATTATATAAAGCTTTAAATTTACCTTTAAGTTTATTAGGGTATATAACTATAATATTATTAACATAGAAAAATAGGATTATTTTATTCTTAGTGAAAATATAAGGGTCTTCCTTTCCTTAAATAAATCCTATCTATAGTAGGAATTATATTAGATATAGAAACTATTACTTTAGGGCTTCTCTAAGTCTATATAGAGCTTAGATTATCTTCTAGAGATAACCCTCTACCTTTAGACCTTTTAGTGGCCTATAGAAAATAGGTTCTTTAAGATTTATATAAGGAAAGGTATTCTAAATATTATATTATTAGGTATTAAAATCCTTTATATAGCAAATAGCAAGTAGTATATATAGGGAGCGTAAAGTAAGTATTATAGTGTAGTTATTAAGATTACTCTTTAGTTACTAATTTCCTTATATAACTATATAGGCCTTAAATTTAGTAATAATACCCTTTTTATTTATTTTATATTTAAAAACCTATCTAAGGTTTATAATCTTATTATAAAGATTAAGATTAAATACTTCTTCTAGGATATCTTCCTAGTAATTTAATAATAGAAGCTTATTAACTTCCTTCTAGATTACTTCCTTCTAGTAGTTATAATATATTAAAGCTATTACTTATTAGTAGTAGGTAGGTTCTAGGGCATATCTTTAATCCTTAGGCTATGCTAAGTACCCTATAATACTACTATAAATATAGAATAATATTAATAAGCTTTCCTTAATTCCTTATATTATTACTTCCTAGTAATAATATTATTAGGATTAATACTATTATTATAAGAGTATAGAGCCTTAGAATAAGAGGACTCTAGGTCCTTACTATATTTAGTAGTATTTTTACTTATATTACTAGTGGTATCCTTATGTACTATTATTACTTTATATATAAAGTTATTAAACTCTTAAAATAGCGCGTTCTCTCCTTATATAGTAAGCGCTATAGTCTCTATAGGAGTTAAATACTTATAAGAAGAGTTAGGAGAGGTTAGGAGAGCACTAGATTAGCTTCCTTCTTATTAAGAGGCTTAAGGAGGTGTTTCTTCTTAGACCTAGTTATTTTCTTATATTATATTTATTAGTATTAAAGAAAGGTTATTATCTTTAAGCTCTATTTTAATAAGGGCTTAACTAACCTCCTTATTAATATCTTTAGCCTTAAGCTTAGTAAGTAAGTTAATTATTAGTACCTTCTCTTTCTATACCTTTTAATCTCTTCTTTAGGTTTAAAAAGGCATTCTTATTAAAGTAAATATAAGCTAATATAACTACCTTTTAATTCCTTAACGTTAGAACCTAGATAATATACTATAACTTTCCTTTATATCTAATAAGATACCTAATATAAGCCTTTTACTTAAGCTATAGTATTAAATTATTTAATTTAATATGTTTAAGAGCTTTTATTATTATTAGAAAGGCTTTACACCTAAAGGCTTATAAATATAAGATTAATAGCTTCTAATTTTCTAATAGCTATAAATAAGTAGGAATAGTCTTTCTAGCCTAATTTTACTAAAGCTTATAAGGTATAACCTATTCTCTATAATACTTAAAGGGTATTTAGTTAAGAAAATATATAGTAGTGTTAAAGACTTTATTATTAAGCTTATAAGGAAGCTATGCCTCTAGGGTTAGGGTTCTAGCCTTCTACTTTACTACCCCCTAGATCTCTCTGCCTTACTATTTTAGCTAGGTATTAAGGGAGCTAAATTATAGACTAGAATCCCTAAAAGCGCTATCTTATTCTTTATTTCCCTAGTAAAGAGGGCTTTCTTAATATTACTATATAGAAAGCATAGTTAAATCCTAAATTATATACTTAGGAAGCTAGCTATTATATAAAAGGAGTTATATATTATATCTTTTAACTTAAATAAGTAAAAGAACTATATTAAGGTTATAAGGCATATAAAAACACACTAATATTAGTTACTATTCTAGTAGGCTATATTATAGTAGTTAAGATTAACTAATAACTTATATCTAGGACCTTGCAAGGGCTTGGGCTTCGCCTAAGCATTTACTGTAGTGCACACGAGTGGGGACAGTCCTAAGCAGGCAAGGACATAGAAAAGGGGGCTAATATAAGGTAGCTAGGGGTATAAGGGGCTCTAGTAAGAATAGGTTTCCTACCTTTCTCTTTCCTTTCCTTAAGTTTCTTAATATTATACTAATGCCCTATTATAGTTACCTAGGGGCTAGTCTATAATAATTAAGAAACTTCCTTTAGTCTTATAATAGCTACTAAAAGGCATAATAGATATACTAATAGATATATTAATAGATTTAATAGGTATACTTTAGCTATAGGATTATCCTAGTTAAGGGATAGTTACTCCTCTATCTAATACTATAGTACTATAGGTAGCTTAGTAAGCCTAATTTAAAACACTCTAACTTATACTAAGTAAGTAAATAATAAAGATTATATATCTCTAGGAGTAAGTAAATATAAATTATATAAGACCCTTAACTTAATTACCCCTATAGCCTAGCTTAGTGCTTTAATAGTTAACCCTATATTACTCCCCCTAATTTAGCCCTTACTATACCTAAAATAAAATAGAAACTAATCCCTATAGGTAACCTATATAATAGTAATAAGGCTTTATTTACTATATAAAGGCTTCTAATAAAGTATAAGTTATAGGTAAATAAGGACTTTATTAGTACTAATAAGGATAAATAGATATTTATTTACTAGAACCTCTTCTCTAAGGTATAGTCTTAGATAGCTACTTACTTTAAGTCTAGTAGCTTTATTACTTTTAATTCTATAGACTTCCTAGAATACCTTAGGACTATATTCTCTAACTTATATAGGTAAGAGATAGCCCTTATAGAGCTTAACTAGATAGAATAAGGGCTAGGGAGGTGTTTTCTATATTTTTATTTACTTTATAGAAAAGCTCTTAATAGTAAGAGAGAAATACTAGAGGGATAATATAAAACTAGTAAAGCTCTAATATATACTTAATAAGTATTTAAGAGAGATTAGCATAGGTTAGGGTATTAGCTATCTTAATTAGTATATAGCTATTATATAGTATTATAAAATTATAATTAATATTAAGGCCTTTACCCTAGAGGATAAGTATTAGACCTAATATAAACTTTAATAGGCTAAGTCCTTAACCCTAACTAACTATAAGGGTAATACTCTAATAATAAGGGTTTATATAGTAAGGACTTAACTAGGGAAGTAAAATAAGCTAGCTAAAAGGGAGAAGGAAATAAAGGCTACTATAAATATATAATAGGTAAAATAGGTATTAGAAGTAGTTTTAGCTAGATACTATTAAGAGAGATACTACCTCTAATATAAGTCTAAGGACTACTTTATTTAGGAGTGCACTTTTCTTCTACTCTATTACCTATAGGTTAGTATTAATATATCTAGGGTAAATAAGGAAAGTATAGATAAGAAAGTAAATATTCCCTTATAGAAAATAAGTAACCCCTAAGTAAAGTCTTATATAAGGGCAAATAGGCTAGTTAACTACTATAATATAGGATTATTATAACTACTATATAGAGATAGAATAGGGCATAATATAATATATAAACTAACTACTATTCTTAATTTCTATACTCTTTAATATATATTATTTTATTAATATCTAAGTTAATTATAGTTATAATTACTATAGTGCTATAAGTAAATTAGTAGTAAGATAGCTTAGCCTAAAGCTTATATAGTTACTAAAATAGAGGTATATCTATACTATAGTAAAAATAAAAAGAAAAGAGAAGTAAGTTAAGGAAAATACCTCTTTTATAACCTATATAGTATACACTAGAATTAATATAGATAGCTAGGAGTTATTTATATACTTATATATTATCCTAGGTCTTACTTAGGATATAATATTTAAAATACCTTAGTTAGAGTAGTGTAATATAGTAATTTATATAGTAAAATAGTAACTAGTTATTAAAGCTATAAAGAGCCTTTATATCTCTAAGGCCTTTACTTAGGTAGTAGAGGCACTAGTATAGGGAATTATTAGATCCCTTTATACCACTAAGGCTTATAGGGTATAATAAAATAAGGACACTACTATAAGGTTTATTACTATAAGCTTAAAGGAAATAATAATAGTACTATAGATTATAGCGCCTAAGATAAAGCTAGCTAGTCCTAATATATTAACGCTACCTAAGGAGTTAGAGAACTTTATAAACCTCTTTAATAAGGCTAAGGCTAATAGTTTACCCCCTTATAGGGGTTCTCTTAACTACTATATATATATATATAAGAACCTAGATAAGTCTAAACTAACACTCCTATAGGGACTATTATATAATATACTATAGGATTAGCTCTTAGAGGTTTAACGCTAGATTATAGACTTAATAAATAAGGGTTAGATTTATACTAGCTTCTTATTAGCTATAGCTCCTATTCTTTTTATTAAAAAGGTAAATAGGGGATAGCGTTTTTATATAAACTATTACGCTCTTAATAAGATAATAGTATAGGACTATTACCTCTCTTACTAATTAAAGAGATATTATACTCCCTATCCTAGGTATATTAGTTTATAAAGGTAAATATTTATATAGTATTTTATAAGCTATAAATAGCTAAGGGTAAGGAGTACCTTATAGTATTCTATATAAGGTTTAGCCTATTTAAATAGCTTATCTATCCCTTTAGCTTAGCTAGTGTACTAGTAACCTTCTAGTGCTATATTAATAAATCCTTAGGGAATATATTAGGGGACTTTATTATAGCTTACCTTAATAATATCCTAGTTTACTTAGGGGGTTAAGGAAGGATTATATAGCTAAGGTCTAGTTAGTTCTTAGCTACTTAAGGGCTATAGGCTTATACCTTAACCTTAATAAATCTATATTTACTATAAAAGAGGTTTAGTACCTAGAATATATTATTATAGTAAGATACTTAATTTACCTAGATCCTATAAAGATTATAGCTATAAGGGAATAGGTAGTACCTATAAAACTATATAGGGTTTATAGCTTCCTAGGATTTATAAATTTTTACTATAATTTTATTAGTAATTTCTTAGAGATAGTAGCCTTACTAATATAACTTACTAAGAGAAATATTCCTTTCTAATAGGGATCTAAGGAGAATAAGGCCTTTAAGAGGTTAAAAGATACCTTTATTATATACCTAGTGCTAGTATAATAGAACCTAAACTACCTAATAGTAGTAAAAGCTAATTATTTAGGTAAAGCCCTTAGTAAGTGCTTCTTATAATAAGGTCCTAATAGTGTCTTATACCTAGTTACTTACTATTTTACTAGTCTTATACCTCTATAGAAAAACTATATAATTTATAATAAGGAACTACTTATTATTATCTCTTACCTTAAGGTATAGTTAGTAAAGCTTTAAGGTATATCCTATTTATTTATTATTTATATAAATTATAAGAACTTAGAATACTTTATAACCCCTTAGTTAATATTAGAGAGATAGGCTTAGTAGGTAAATACACTTATATTATTTAACTTCTACCTCTATTATAGGCCTAGTATATAAGCTTAATACCTAGATACCCTTTCCTAGAGGAATAGGACTAGAATAGATTAGCTTTAAGGATAGGGTATATCCTATAGCCTATTACTATTATATAACTCTTACTATTACTAGAGGTATAAAGGGATAGCACTAGCCTAGTACTATATCTTATATATACGCTACTACTACTAGTAAGGGAGGCTCTTTTACTACTAAGTACCTTTAGACCCTATAGGACTAGGCTATTATATTAGACCCTATAGGACTAGGCTATTATATTAGACCCTATATATAGTATTTAATTAAGAACTATTTAGGAAGGGAATTAGAAGTTTCCCCTAAAGCGCTAATAAGGGAATAGATTATAGATTATTTTATAAGTATATATAGGGCACTTTAGTTTAGGGGCTATACTTAGGTTCTAGCTTAGGAACCCCTTATAATAACCCTTATATAATAATACTATAACTTACTAGTAGTAAGGCACCTAGGTTATAATACTATATTTTAAATTTTATAATAGTAATTCTATTAGAATAGGATATTATAGGATATTACTTAGCTTATTTATAATTATTACTGCTTTAGTAGTTATAAGAGTTATTAATAGTATTAGGGCTTACTAAAGCCTTTACCTATCCCTAATTAGTTCTAGTCTTAGATTTCTATTAACTTTATAATAAACTTACTAATAATATCCTTAAAGAGGCTATAGTACCTTATAGTTATTATAGATAAACTCTTAAAGTTTATATAGTTAGAAGCTATAACCTTTATTAGGGCTAAGGAGTGTGTAAAATAGTTTAAGATAGTCTAGTAAAGGTTTTAAGGATTTCCCTAATCTATTATTATAGATTAAGGGTTAGACTAGCTAGGAAAATTTTAGATAATATTATACTCCTATATTAGAATAAACTAGTTACTTTCTATATTATACTACCTATAGACTAATAGTAGTATAGAGTAAGTAAACTAGGAGGTATAGGTAATATTATATATTATAGTCTTTTTCTTATAGTTTAATTAGCTAGAGTATCTAGTAGCTTACTAGCTTATAATTAATAATAGGTTCTCTTTTATAATAAGAGTTAGCCTAAATAAGTTACTATATAGCTATAACTTAGAGCTAATTTAGTTATAACTTAACTAGTTTACCTCTATAATAATACCTAAGGGATAAGCTATATAATTCCTTAAATACCTATAAGAGAGTACTTATCTAGTATAAGCTATAATAGCCTATATTTAATAAAGATAGTAAGACACTATATTAGCTTCTTAATAGCTAGTAAAATAGTTTTAAGTTAGAGATAAGGTATAGCTTTTACTTAAGAATATTAAGACTAACTACCCCTTATAAAAACTTAATTAGGTTATAGTAAAGTATATAGTTATAGAGATACTAATGCTACTTATAGTATAGTTAGATATTCTAAGGGTATTTACCTAGTTTTCTATATAAACCTTATTAAATAGGCTATAAAGGACCCTCTCCTAGCTAGAGACTCTAGGACTCTTACCTAGGGCTAGAATAAGTCCTAGTAAAGGATAATAATAAACTTATAAAGGAATATTAAGTTAAATAGATCTTAGTAGCCTAGAATACCCTAGGCTAGGGTAAGAGATATAATATACTAGTTAAGTAAGCGGGTTATATATAGCTAATATAGGAACTACTAGAGAGTATAATATAGATATAAGCCCTTAATAAGTTTAAAGTAGAGTAAGGAGATATATAATATAATAATAAACTAAATTAATTATAAACTACTTATTTACCTATAGAGACTTCTAATAGTATATAAGGCATGCCTAATCTATACCTTATTAACTTATTTTAGCTACTAAAATAAACTTAGAATCCTTTATTCCCTATAGTATAAGGGTTACCTATACTATTAGATAGGTTATTATTACTATTAGATAGGATATTAATTAGCATTACCTTATATCTAGTAGGGACGTAAATAGTATTATAGTAAATAGGATAGCTATTACTATAGTTCTAGATAGTAGGAGTGGAATAGTAATTAGTAAATATAAAGTAAGTATAGGCTAGGGTAGCCTATCTCTAAGTTAACCTCTAGTAGGAAGTGGATATTAGGTAGTATTTATTACTATAAAATACCTACTACCTAGGGTATAATTAGTATAATAGTTAGTTAGACCTAACCTAGCCTAAGTTAGGAGTGTTCCTAGTAGTAGTAAGAGGGTAATTTATCCCTAGACTTAATATATTAATAGCCCTAGCTACTACTATAGTAGTAGGGTAAGAGAGCCTTAAGGAGGCGTATAAACTAGTTATAATATTCTTAATATATAGAGTTTAGACTACCTATAATTTACTAGTTCTATTAGAATAGAACGCTTATAACCTACTATATAGAGTTTCCTATACTATAGCTACCTATAGGGCTACTACTACTAAAAGGGATAACTTTAAGCCTAGTTATATTTATAATAAGGGAGTTAGAGAAGAGAGGTAGCCTAAGGGCTAAATAAACTAGTGCTAGATTAAATTAGGCCTAGTTTAAAGGGTATTCTATTAACTAATAAGGGCATAGAAACCTTAGGATAGCACTAGTATCTTCTTCTTAGTTATTATAGTCCCTATAATACTAGGCGTAATAATATATATCCCTAAGGTAATTATAGCCTTAAGGTCTTTTAAATAATATTAGAGCTAGGGTTAGCTAATAGAAACCTAGTTAACTAGATATAGGTTATATAATTCTACTAATATAAGGGATAGGACTAGCTACTTTTAGAAAGGTAGTAGTCTAATATACCTATAGTAAGGCACCTTTTAATATATAGCCTATAGGGCTAGAAGACTACTTAGGAGTAGTATACTTCTTATTATCTAAGTTTCCTTAATAAGGAACTTACTAATAGATTAGGTAAGTAGTATAGTAAGGGTAGCTAGAGCATATAGGGGAATACTATAAGGGTTACTATATTAGGCTATATTTAGTAAGAGTCTAATAGGTAAATAAAGGGTATTTTTAATAATAGGATAGGAAGGAGTAATAGCACTATAATATTTTAGGAAAATTTTATATAAGGAAAGTAAGGTTATATAATAAAAATAAATAGTAAGTAGTAAGTAAGGGGTTTTTACGCTAGTAGAGAATAAGTTATGCCCTAGTAAGGGCAGGGCTACTATTAATATAATAATAATATAAGGCTAAGAGAATACATTATACACCCTACCTAGACCTAATGTTAAAATAATAAGTCCCTATAACGTATTAAGGGGGTAAACACCTATAATAACTATAGTTAAGGGTAGTAGGAGGGGGAGGAGTAAGGGCATATATAAGGGCTTAGGCTTTACCTAAGCATTTACTATAGTATATATAAGTAGGGATAGTCCTAAGTAAGCAAGGACATAGAAAAGGGGCTAATATAAGGTAGCTAGGGGTATAAGAGGCTCTAGTAAGGATAGGTTTCTTACCTTCCTCTTTCCTTTCCTTAAGTTTCTTAATATTATACTAACGCCCTATCGCAGTCGCCTAGGGGCCAGTCTATAACAGACCTTAAGGAAGCCCTTCTAGTGTAGCTATTAATCTCTAACGCTTTGCTTTACCTATAGTATATATCTTACACTACATAAGGCTAGGTCCTATTATCTTAATACCTAATATTATACTTATAAGCTTAGCAAAGCTTCTATTCCTAGATAGCTATATTATTAATACTATAGGTCTATGTCTCCCTTTATAGGAGATCTTAGTAACCTAGAAGCTACGTAGGCTTCTTTAGAATCATTAGAGAGCTTTAATAGTATAAAGAGATTATTAACCTTATATAGTCTAGCTATAGGATAACCTCCTATATTAGTATATATTTCTTTTAATCCTAAAAGACACTAGTATTTATAAGGATCTTTACTAAGATAAGATTAATATTAAATCCTAGAATATATAGAGTATTTACTAGTATTATAGTTCTTATAGCTTATATAATAGGATCTATTACTATAATATAAGCTATATCTTAACCTAAAGCTATATAAATAGTTCCACTTACTCTAACTTCTATGTTAATATTCTTATTAAAGCTAGATTACTAAAACTAGTAGATATTATTCAAGATATACGTGTTTACGCTAGAATTATAGATAACTATATTATTCTTAGTATCTAGAGCGTTTAGCGCATTTAAAGAGATAGCTATAATATTCTTTATTAATTTAGGGCGCTTAGATTAAATAGATATTAATATATTTACTAATTTTTCTCCTAGTGTGGTTATAATAGTATTATTTATTAGATTCTATAATAGGATAACTATATTACTACTCTTCTTCTCTAGTTTCTAATTTATTACCTTTAATTTCTTTATTAGATAATCCTTTAGATATGTTATGGACTGGCCCCTAGGCGACTGCAATAGGGCGTCGATATGATATTAAGAAACTTGAGGAAAGGAAAGAGGAAGGTAGGAAACCTATCCTCACTAGAGCCCTTATACCCCTAGCTGCCTTATGTCAGCCCCTTTTCTGTGTCCTTGCCTGCTCGGGACTGTCCCCACTCGTGTGCACTACAGTGAATGCTTGGGCGAAGCCCAAGCCCTTACAAGATACTTCTTAATATTATTTTTATTATTTTCCTAACTAACTAGTTCTTTAGTGTAGCCTCTGGTTTATATATTACTTTAAATAAATAGTATTATTCCTACTATTTTAAAGTATTATTAATAATATAGCTTAAATAGCTAGGGCACTTTAATTACTCTAATTTGCCCTTTCTATTTAATCTTTTAGATAAGAGCGTATTAGTAAACTTTACAGAGCTCTATAGAGCTTTATAATTACGCTTAAATTTAGTAATAGTATATAGGAAATCCTATTTCCCTTCTTTATTTAAGTAATTATTTTACTTCTTCTAGAATAACTTATACTTACTTTAGAGAGGTATAATAAACTTATAAAGTATTATCTTCTCTATTTATTAGGTCTTAAGATCTAGGTAATTTCTCTATAAAACCTTACTTATAAAAGCTTACTTATACTAGTTATAAGTGCCTTTAGCTTATAAATAATTATTTAGATATAATTCTATAAGAATTAGTATTTTCTTAGTATTTAGTTAGTATTAGTCTTAAAGAAGCTTTAATATTCTTTAGGTATACTATTAAACTAACTTCTTTTCTTTAACTTTAGTATTAAAATCTAGGGAGTCCTAAATATTCCTTAAAATTATTTTATAAATAAATTCCTAATCTTTAGTAATTACTTTAATAGGTTTAGGTACTTTATAATATTAAAACTTAGATCCTTATATAGGAAGTAGTAATAATCCTTTACTTTATTATAAGTAGTGTTTTAATCTTCTATTATATAAGGATTTTTAGGTAAGACCTCTAGCCTTAGTCCTTCTCTAGAATCTCTAGTTTTATAGGCTCTTAGAGTTCTTTAACCTTATTTAGGTTAATATACTCCTAAATACTATAGGATTTTATATAGTTCTTAATCTATATATACTATTTAATCTAGTCCTTCTCTAATAATAACACTATATTAGGGGTTTCTTTAGATATTATAAAGGGAATAAGTACTAGTAATTAAATAGTATATTAAAAATAATAGGTTTATCTAAAGATAAAAGTAAGTGTTAATTATATTAAGTAAATAATTAATATAGTTAAATAAAGCATAGGATCTTAGATAATAAAAAGGTAGTAAAATCCTCCTAGGCTTATAACTATTAGAAAGGTAGGGTTAAATAATGTATATAAAAGTGTTTAATTTAATTAATTAGAGGTGTAGATAGTACCTAACTTATATACCTAAAAGGTACACAGTGCGCTATAGTTCTATCTAACTAAATGCGGTATATCTAATACATTATCTTCACTAATGTCTTAAGGAGGGTCTGACCTTTGTCAATGCGGTCAATGCAGTCATGCTAAGACGTTCCAGCGATGTCAGAGCCCTCACCCTGACACTAACATATACTATTCGAATCCTTGAATTTTCTGGATTTAATAGTATATTTTATTTATAGGGTTGTATATTAAAGTGCTTAGTTAGGCTACGTGGGCAGCTAGTTTGTATGGCTATAAGTTGATTTTTATTTTCCTATATAAATAAATTTTGTGGAAAGTAAAAGTAGCTCCTAAGACCCTCTAATAACCCGTTTTCTCTAATATAGTTAGTAGGTCTATAAGGGGACTTAGAAAATCCTCTTATTACTTATTAGACTATCTATTAGTTAGGAATTAACTATATTTAACTATCTATACTCTCTATCTTAAAGAATTTACCGTAATCTAGTTATCTAGAAGCCGCTGCGAAGGAATCTACTAGGGAGGTCTTCCTATCCCTCTAGCTAGATTCCCTTCTATTTCTAATAGGTTATAAGCCTAGAAGGCCTAAAGATATACTACATTACTGCGTTATTTTACTGCGATTACTAGATTTTTAGATACTAGTTATAGTTCTCTACTATACTATAGGCTCTTAAGATTATAAAGGAAAACCACTAGAATTTAAAGCTTTTTATTTACTAGCACCACGCATTATAACACTAGACCCTTAGTGTTAAAATTCATTACTACTGCACCTATAATTATTATATTACACTTGTAACTATCTAGTTATAACTATAACTTTTAGTGATTCTATTCACTGCTGTGACTATTATATTAATATTATCTACCCTATAGATACGCTGCATTCCCTCTACATCACTTTAGACATCTAGTATCCTTATACTAGGCTTTTTAACCTATTATATTACATTACATTACACTGCATTGCGTTACGCTACACGTTCTATAATATCTACTATTTATAATTCCTATTTTTAGTGTTAAGAAAATTTTCACTAAGAATCTTCTCCGGCCCGTTTTTATTCGCATATACTAAAGACCCACTTTTTAACCTTAAGGGCTGCCCTTTTAAACGGCCCTACCACATATTTTACGTACGTAACTAGGTTATAATATAACTAACTTCTAGCGTATATTATTTATAATAGGAACAAATTTAGAGATCTTACATAGGAAGTCTTTTAAGATTTAGAAGATAGCACTACCTAATTATAAGGGTAAGGGCCCTGCTATAGGACCTTTAGGACCTTCTACAAGCCCTTCTAGCCCCCTAGGGACCCTAATAGGATAGATATAGAAGGTTAACTAGCTATTTAGGCTAGTGCTTTATAACTATAGATATAAAGCTAAATTAAATAATAAGGCAAGACTATAACTAATTTTATTAGGCATAGCGAAGATAATTGTATTAAATATAAGGCTAGTATTAATAATCTTCTAGATAAATTAACGCAAACTATATTAGCTATACAAGGCCTTTAGGCCTTTTCTAGACCTAAGGAAGAAAATACTAAGGTTCCTAGAGAAGACCTAGCTACTAAATCTTCTATATCTATACTACCTTCTAGTAACCTTTAAGCTACTTTTAATAGAAGCGCTATAAAGGAGCTAAATAAGAAAGTATATTCTATTCTAGAGAGAGCTAAGCTAAAAGGCCCTAAAAATTATAATTAGTAGAAATAAGCCTAAATATTTAATTTAGAGCCCTAGGATTACCTAAATTTCTAGATAATCTAAGTATAGTAAGCTAGCTAGCTAACTCTAATTAAGCTATTCTTTTAATAATATTAAGAGATAGCTACTAATTAGGACCTTAAGTAGCTATATATTAGCAAACATCCCCTAAAGAAGCCTATAAAGTCCTTATTAGGCAGTATTTGCAGAGTGCTAAAATCCAGCAGCGTGGTACGCTATATACTAGCTACTATTCCTAAATTTTCAAATTATAAGGGATCTTTAGAGGCTTTTAATGCTAATTTTAATAATTTACTAGCTAGATTATAACTTTATAATATAAAGATCACACCTATTCATTAAGTAAATTATTATATTAATACATTAAAGTAGACCTTTCCTAGTTAGACTAAGAGACAAAGATTTACTATTAGAGCTTCTAGGGCATAAGGACTACCTATAAATACCCTAAATTTACAGTTCCTTATAGCGGACTTATTAGAAGAATAAAGAGATAAAACCTCCCTATAGCTAAGACTCTTAGTTATAAGGCTTCTAATAATAACAAGGAAATTCTAAGGACTAGGAAAAGTTATCTAATCCTACCCCTAAGAAGGACTCTAACGCTAAGAAAGAGCAGGATAAGAAGGATTTAAACCCTTCTAAAGCCTCTAAAAGAAGAAGAAGAAGAGTAGTAATAATAGGGCTAAAGAAAAAGGAAAAGAAGCTGCTTTTGCTTTAGGCTAGAGCCTAGCCACAGATTATATTAAAGAATTAGATTCTAGCGAATCTAGCGATAATAGTAGTGATTCTAAATCTAATTCAGATACTTCTAGTACCACTAGTAACACTACTAGTAAGCCTACTTTTAGCTACTCCAAATTATAGTTAAAAACTCCCTTTTATATAATATAGGTTCTTCTTATTATATTTGTAATAATAGGGCTTTCTTTAGGGATTTTAAACCCTTAAGAAAGGTAATACTAGTCCTATAATTACAGCTAGAGGACTTATCTATCCGAAAGAAAGAGGCACCGCTGTCTTTAACATTCTAGTTAAGAAAAATCCACTAGAATATAGGCCTTTAGCTCTGCTAGATACCCTATATTTCCTAAGCATAAATATAAACCTAGTTAGTGGTTTAACTTACTATCTTTCTAGGGGTTATCTTATAAAAGACTAGCTATTCCTAGCTAATAAAAGTCCCTATAGGTTATTAGAACCTACTAAACATAGCTTCTTTTACAGATTAAAGGGCAAGTAACCCTAAGATTTACAAGCATTTAACCTACCTCTCCTTTATAGGCTCTTAAAGTTACACTAAACACTAAGCCTATAAGACTTATATAGGGTTTTCCTACCCTATAGATATTTAAATTCCACAGTAGCCTACCCTAGATCCTAAGGAATATTAATAAATTAAAGAAATTAACTCTAAAGAAAAAGATTTAGCCCTATATCCTACTAAAGCTCCTAGTTAGGCATCTTCTATAGGGGATTTAGAAGGTCTATATCCTAATGTGTTAGATAATGATAGTAGCCGTCTAGAATCCCTAAGCCCTGTGATTCTTAAGAAGCATAGTAAGATAGGGAGCTAGGGGATAATAGCCCTAAAAAGCTAGACTTTAGTTACAAGAAATTACTAGATTTAGCCCTTTTTAGCATATTTAACTCGGACACATAGGGCTTCCCTACTAAAGAAATTATTCAAATTAGCTAAAGGGATCCCTGATTTTCCGCTATTAAAGAAAAGGATTTTAACTGCTTAGCCTATACGCAAACCAAGGCTATTAGAAAACCTAGTAAAGACCTATTTAGGACCCCTAGAGTTTTAGATATTCTAGAGGGAGATACGGTTAAAATTAAACCTATACCGCATAATAAGAAGGCCCTAGTCCTTATTCTTATTAACTAAAAGTTCTAGTATAAATAGTGCTTTTTATTAGCTAATAAAGAAGGTTAGACCCTTTATAATGCTATTAAGGGCTTCTTTAAGGCCCTGAAAAATCAATATAACGCGTATCCTAGGCACCTTTACTTTAATAGAGGTACTAAAATTAATAACAAACTTTAGTTATAGTTATCTTCTAAAGAAACTTATTTTAGTATCTCTTACCCCTATATTTATAAATAGAATAGGCTAGTTAAGAGGGCTATTATAGTTATCCTTAACTAACTTAGGGCTACTCTTTAGTGGTCTAAGTTACCCCTTTATCTATAGTCTTATATCCTACTAGCTATAGTAGATTTAGTTAATATCACTACTAAAATAACTAAGTCCTTAACCCTAAGCAGCTATATCTAGCTAACTTAGAGCCTAAGACTACCTATAAACCTGATTTTTCTAAGATTAGGGCTATAGGGTCTTATTATAAGGTTCTAATACTTCTAGAGCAGAGATCTAAGCTACAAAAGCTAGCCCTAGGACTATCCCTAGTTAGTTACTAGCTACTCTAGGTTTAAACGTCTATCTTATTTATATTCCCTCTAAAAGGTTAGTTATAAAGACTAGCTTTATTAAAATTATAGAGGATATAGGCTCTATAAGGACCCCTAAGCCTTTAGGGGTTATCCTTTAGAGGAGGAGGTAATAATCTTCGTAATCCCTTATAAGATAATCTAGAGGTTTAGGATAATCTAAAGCCTAAAAACCTAGTACCTCTAGAGAGCCCTAGCCTATAGCCCCTAATAAGGCACCTATAGGAAATCTATTAGCTAATTCTAATGCTATAGATATTGATGATTTTAATATAACTTCTTTTATTAAGGAGTTATGCTTTAAGGCTTAGGAAAAGGCTAAATTATCCACTAAGAATAATAATTACTTAGATACCCCTAAGACCTAGAAATAAGCTTTAAAAAGCAAGGATAGTTCAAAATAGATAGATACTACTTTTAGCGAATTTAAGTAGCTTTTCACTACTAGAACCTTCAAATTTATAGGGATAGACTAAGTCCCTAAGGGCTAGAAGATTCTAAAGAATAGGCTTATTTATAAGCTTAAAAAGATAAAGAAAATAATCCTTTAAAATACAAGGCCTGCCTTGTTACTAAAGGCTTTATGTAAATAGAAGGTCAAGATTATCTCAAGACTTATGCTACTATAAGCATCCCTCCTAGTTAGCGAATATTATTAGCTCTAGCAGCTTCTAATAACTAGGAAGTTAAATAAATTAATTTTATAGGGGCTTTTTTAAATAGCATACTAAAGGAAGCTATTTATATGCAAATCCTAGATAGATTTACTAAATTTACTAAAGCTATGCTTAAATTAGCTAAATTAATTAAAAGTATAGCTATAAACCCTCTTAAAAGCAAGTTATTTTCCTCTAAAAAGCCTTATATAGATTAAAACAAAGCTCTAGAGAGTAGTAGCAGGCTTTACAGGACCTTCTTCGTAAGCACGGATTCCACCCTTATATCCAACCTAGCTATCTTTTACAACCTAACTACATCTATATATATAGCGACTTATGTAGATAACTGCCTTCTAATAGGACTAGACCTTAACTATATTAATAGATTAAAGAAGCTTTTACATAAAGCTTATCCTATAGAAGACTATAGACTAGCTAAATGTTTCCTAGGCGTTTAAATTACTAGAAAGTAAAAGAAAGGGACTATTACTATCCACTAGTCCTAATATATTTCTAAAGCCCTAGAAAGGTTTAATTTAAAGGATGCTAAGCCTATTTAAATTCCCTTATAACCCAGAATTATAAAACAAGTAATAACTGAACCTCTTTTACCCCTAATTATAAGCTATATTAGAGTATAGTAGGGACTATTCTATACCTAATGCTTATACCTAGACCTAATATCTCATTTCTAGTCTAGTGGCTTTCTACAGCTCTATCTAAGCTATTTATAGAGCACCTAAATGCTTCTAAACACTTACTTAGATTCCTTTCTAGCACTATAGGTTATTCTATAACCTATAGAAGGTCTAGAACTATATTAAATTCTAAAGCCTCTATAACTCTTATTAGATTCTATTGGAAATGGAAGGGAATCTAGCTAGAGGGATAGGAAGACCTCCCTAGTAGATTCCTTTGCAGCGGCTTCTAGATAACTAGATTACGGTAGATTCTTCAAGATAGAGAGCATAGATAGTTAAATATAGTTAATTCCTAACTAATAGACGGTCTGACGAGCAATAAGAGGATTTTCTAAGTCCCCTTATAGACCTACTAACTATATTAGAGGAAACAGGTCGCTAGAGGGTCTTAGGAGCTACTTTATTTTCCGGAAAATTCATTTATATAGGAAAAATAAAAATCAAATTATAACTATATAATCTAGATGCCTACGTAGCCTAACTAAGCACTTTAATATATAACCCTATAAATAAAATATACTATTAAATCCAGAAATATTCAAGGATTTAAATAGTATACGTTAGCCTTTATATAACTACTAGTTCCTAGTTATAGTTAATTTTAGCTTCCCTATAGGGTAACCTAGTTAGCTTAGTCATACAAGCCGTGGGTTAGTTGTGAGGCAACGCAGGTCACAACTAACGCTACAAGCAACGCCTGTAACTAACGTTATAATAACGCAACTAGGCAACTAGTAGGCCTATAAAATAGTGCTATAAATAGCATTATTTTAACACTCCCTCTAGAAAAGTATAAGGTAACTAGTTCAATGCCTAGACTTAGCTCTTTAATAAATATCTAAGTTAACTATAAATTCTAATTACTTTTTAACTAAAATTAATAACTTTTTAATGGAATTCTAGTGTTTTTATTAATTTTCGAGTTTTTAACTTTTTAGTTAATTTTATTATTAATCTAGGCCTCTGTATTCATAAGACCTAATAGCTTAATAAATTGTTAAAATTTATTATTAGGTAGGGGCTTTATTAAACTATCTATAGGTATCTCTTTAGTGTTAATGTAAATAACCTTAGCTATACCCTTCTATACCTTTTCTCTAGTATAGTTAAATTTTAGTAGGGTATACTTTATTCTACTATAAAGAGTAGGATTATTAGCGGTTATAATAGCACCTTAGTTATCACTAAAAATCAGGACTAGAGGGCTATAGGAGTTTTATTTCCTTAAAAAGGCTATAAAATCACTCTAGCTCCTAATAGCTTTACATAAGGCATTAGATTTAGCCTCTAATATAAATAAAGCTATTATAGTTACTTTCTTCGATTTCTAGCTAATAGGACCTTTAGCTAGCTTATAGAGATAAGCATAGGTTAATTTTAAAGACCTATTACCTGTGTAGTTATTATTATAAAAGCTAATAAGGGTTACAAAGGCTTTAATAGTAGCTTAGACCTTCTATAAGTTATAGAATAACTTATAGAGCCTAGAAGGTACCTAAGTAGATATTTAGAAGCATTTAAATGCTCTATAAATAGCTTAGATAGCGCTATAGAAAGCCACTAAACTAGGAAGGCAATATTAGGTCTTATAAGAAGCATTAGGTATATAATAGTCCTATAATACTCTAATATAGCTTGTAATCAGGGGGAAAGAGGTTTAGTTAGGTAGGCTACCTATTTTATAATTCTAGGTTATAGGGGAATTTTAATAGGCCTAGCATCTTTTATATTAAACCTTTCTAGGGCTTTAGAAATATACTAGGACTAATAGATAGTTAGGGTCCCTTTCTTTTAATTTCTAGTAATTTAAATACCTAGGAAAAATTCAGCTAGCCCACGGTCTTCTATAGGATAAGCCTTGTGTAATAGCTTTTTAATCTATTAATATAGTTAAGATCCAGTCCTATTAGAAGACAGTTATTCACATAAGTTACTATATATGTAGATATAGTTAGGTTAAAGAAGATAGCTAGATTAGATATAAGGGGTTAAAGCCTAGCTTCCAAAGAAAGTCCTTTAAAACCTGTTACCACTCTCTAGAGCTTTGTTTTAATTTATATAAAGCTTTTTATAAGAAAATAACCTGCTTTTAAGAGGGTTTATAGCTATACTTTTAAGTAGTTTAGCTATTTTAGGCGTGGCTTTAGCAAATTTAGTAAATCCATTAGGAATTTGCATATAAATAGCTTTCTTTAGCAAGCTATTTAGAAAGGCCCCTATAAAATCAACCTATTTAACTTCCTAGTTATTACAAGCAGCTAGGGCTAGTAATATTTACTAACTAGGGAATACTAGTAGTAGCATAGGTCTTAATATAATCCTAACCTTCTATCTGTATAAAGCCTTTAGTAATAAGATAGGCCTTGTATTTTAAAGGATTATTTTCTTTATCCTTTCTAAGCTTATAAACAAGCCTATTCTTTAGAACCCTCTAGCCCTTAGGGACTTAGTCTATCCCTATAAATTTAAAGGTTCTAGCAGCTAGAAGCTACTTAAATTCGCTAAATATAGCATCTATCTATTTTTGACTATTCTTGCTTTTTAAAGCTTGTTTCTAGGTCTTAGGGGTATCTAAATCGTTGTTATTATTAGTGGATAACTTAGCCCTTTGTTAAGCCTTAAAGCATATCTCCTAAACAAATAAAGATAAATTGAAATCATTAATATCCATAGAATCAGAATTAATTAACAAATCTAAATCTGCAGACGGATTTTCTATAGCTGCCTTATTAGGGGCTATAGAGCTTAGGCTCTCTAGGGGTAGCGCTAGAGGCGCTATAGGCACTATTGCGGTCGCTGCAGGCGTAGCAGGCGTAGCAGGCGCTGCGGGCCCTAGATTTTCAGGCTTTAGATAACTATCCTAAACCTCTAGATTATCTTATGAGATATTGGCTTCTCCCTCTAAAGGATAGCTCCTAAAGGCTTAAGGGACCCTATAGAACCTATATCTTCTATAATTTTAATAAAGCTAGTCTTTATAACTAACCTTTTAGAAGGAATATAGATAAGATAAACGCTAGAACCTAGAGTAGCTAGTAACTAACTAGGGATAGTCCTAGGGCTAGCTTTTAAAGCCTAGATCTCTGCTCCGGAGGTATTAGAACCTTATAATAAGACCCTATAGCTCTAATCTTTAAGAAATTAGGCTTATAGGAGGTCTTAGGCTCTAAGTTAGCTAGATATAGCTGCTTAGGGTTAAAGGTTTAGTTATATTAGCGGTGATATTAACTAAGTCCACTATAGCTAGAAGGATATAAGACTATAGATATAAAGGTAGCTTAAACCACTAAAGTGTAGCCTAAGCTAGTCTAGGATAACCCTAATAGCCCTCTTAACTAGCCTGTTCTATTCGTGAATATAAGGGTAAGAGGTACTCAAGCAAATTCCTTTAGAAGATAACTATAACTAAAGTTTATTATTAATTTTAGTACCTCTTTTAAAGTAAAGGTGCCTAGGATACGTATTATATTAGTTTTTAGGGCCTTAAAGAAGCCCTTAATAGCCATATAAAGGGTCTAACCTTCTTTATTAGCTAATAAAAGCACCACTTATACTAGGATTTTTAATTAATAAGTATAAGGACTAGGGCCTTCTTATTATGCAGTATAGGTTTAATTTAACTATATCTCCTCTAAAATATCTAGAACTCTAGGGGATCCTAGATAGGTCTTTTACTAGGTTGTCTAATAGCCTTTAATTGCGTACAGGCTAAGCAGTTAAAATCCTTTTCTTTAATAGCGGAAAATTAGGGATCCCTTTAGCTAATTTTAATGATTTCCTTAGTAAGGGAAGCCCTATGTGGCCTAATTAAATATACTAAAGAAGGGCTAAATCTAGTAACTTCTTATAACTAGAATCTAGCTTTTCAGAAGAACTTTCAGGGCTATTATCCCTAGCTCCCTCTGTTACTAGGCTTCTTAAGAATCACAGGCCTCTGGGGGCACTAGACGGCCACTATTATCACCTAAGTTATTAGGGTATAGACCTTCTAAACCCCCTGTAGAAGATGCCTAACTAGGAGGAGCTTTAGTAGGATATAGGGCTGAATCTTCTTCTTTATTATCTAATTCTTCGATTTGTTAATATTCCTTAGGATTGAACGTAGGCTGCTATGGAATTTAAACCTCTATAGGGTAGGAAAACCTAAATAAGTCTTATAGGCCTTGTAGTAATGTTAAGAGCCCATAAAGGAAAGGTAGGTTAAATGCTTATAGATCTTAGGTGTAGGTTGCCCCTTAATCTATAGAAAAAAGCCATGTTTAGTAGGTTCTAATAACCTATCAGGGCTTTTATTAGCTAGAATAGCTAGTCTTTCATAAGATAACCCCTAAAAGATAGTAAGTTAAACCACTAACTAGGTTAGTATCTATACTAGGAAAATATAGGGAATTTAGCAGAGCTAAAGGCCTATATTCTAGTGGATTTTCTTAACTAGAACGTTAAAAATAGCGGTGCCTCTTCCTTTAGGATAGATAGGTCCTCCTACTGTAATTATAGGGCTAGTTTACCTTTCTTAAGGGGCTTAAAGTCCCTAAAGAAAGCCCTATTATTACAAATATAACAAGAAGAACCTATATTATATAAAAGGGAGTTTTTAATTATATTATTAGAGTAACTAAAAGTAGGCTTGCTAGTAGTGTTACTAGAGGTACTAGAAGTATCTAAATTAGATTTAGAATCACTACTATTATTGCTACTAGACTCGCTAGAATCTAGTTCTTTAACGTATCCCATGGCTAGGCTATAGCCTAACGTAAAAGCAGCTTCTTTTCCTTTCTCTTTATCCCTATTGTTAAAATAATGCTATTTATAGCACTATTTTATAGGCCCACTAGTTGCCTTGTTGCGTTGTTGTAACGTTGGTTACAGGCGTTGCTTGCAGCGTTGTGACCTGCGTTCCCACAACCAACCCACGGCTTGTATGACTAAGCTAACTAGGTTACCCTATAGGAAGCTAAAATCAACTATAACTAGGGAACTAGTAGTCGTATAAAAGGCTGACGTGAACTATTCAAATCCTTGAATTTTTCTGGATTTAATGGTATATTTTATTTATAGGGTTGTATATTAAAGTGCTTAGTTAGGCCACGTGGGCAGCTAGATTATATGGTTATAAGTTGATTTTTACTTTTCCTATATAGATGAATTTTGCAGAAAATAAAAAGTAGCTCCTAAGACCCCTCTAGCGACCCTATTCCTCTAATATAGTTAGTAGGTCTATAAGGGGACTTAAAATATCCTCTTATTGCTTATTAGATTGTCTATATAGCTAGAAATTAACTATATTTAACTAATAAAGCTACCTATCTTTAAGAATATAATATATTATAGTAAATCTAGAAGCCTCCACAATAGAATCTACTAGGAGGTCTTCCTATCCCTCTAGCTAGATTCCCTTCCACTTTTAATAGGTTATAAGCCTAGAAGGCCTATAGATTACTATATTACTACATTATTCTACTGCGATTACTACTAGAATTTTAGGTACTAGTTACTCTCTACTACACTATAGGCTCTTAGATTATAAAGGAAACCGCTAGAATTTAAAGCTTTTCATTTACTAGCACCACGCATTATAACATCAGACTCTTAGTGTTAAATTCATTATAGCCGCACCCGTAACTACTATTACACCTGTAACTACTAGTTATAACTACAACCATCTAGTGATCCTATTTACTATCGCAACCGTTATATTAATATTATTTACTCTGTAAATACGCTGTATTCCCTCTATATCATTAGACATCTAGTATCTATATACTAGGCTTTTTAACCTATTACACTACGTTACATGCACTATACATCACGTTACGTTACGCTACACGTTCTGTAATACCTATTATCTATAATTCCTATTTGTTATTTTTAGTGTTAAGAAAATTTTCTTAGAGAATCTTCTCTAGCCCGTTTTACCTACGCATACTAAAGACCCACTTTTAATCCTAAGAGGCTACCTTTTTAAACAGTCCTACTATATAATTTGCGTACGCGATAAGATTATAATATAACTAATTTCTAGCGCGCGTTATTTACAATAGAAACAAATTTAGAGATTTTACACAGGAGATCTTTTTAAGATTTAGAAGATAGTGCTACCTAATTTTTAAGGCAAGACCTTAAATAATTTTATTAAGTATAGCAAGGAAAAGTATCTAAAAAACAAGGCTAGTATTAATAATCTTCTAGAAAAATTAACGCAAACTATAACTATTATACAAGGTCTTTAGGCTTCTACTAGACCTAAGGAAGAAAATACTAAGGTTCCTATAGAAGACCTAGCTACTATAACTACTTCTACGAGTTTACCTTCTAGTAACTTATAAGCTATCTTTAACATAGGTACTATAAAGGAACTAAATAAGAAGGTTTACTTTATTCTAGAGGAGCTAAGCTAAAAGGCCCTAAAAACTATAATTAGTGGAAGCAAGCCCTAAGCATTTAATTTAAAGCCTAGGATTACCTAAATTTATAGATAATCTAAGCCTAGTAGGCTATCTAGCTAACTATAATTAAGCTATTCTTTTAATAATATTAAGAGATAGTTTCTAATTAGGACCTTAAGTAGCTATATATTAGCAAAAATCCCTAAAGAAGCCTATAAAGTCCTTATTAGGTAGTATTCATAGAGTGCTAAAATCTAGTGTAGTACGCTATACACTAGCTACTATTCCTAAATTTTTAAATTATAAGGGATCTTTAGAGGCTTTTAATGCTAATTTTAATAATTTACTAGCTAGACTATAACTTTATAGTGTAGAGATCACTCCTATTAATTAAGTAAATTATTATATTAATGCATTAAAGTAGACCTTCCTAGTTAGGCTAAGAGATAAAGATTTACTATTAGAGCTTCTAGAGCATAGGGACTGCCTATAAATACCTTAAATTTATAGTTCCTTATAGCGGATTTATTAGAAGAATAGAGGATAAAACCTCCCCTATAGCTAAAGCTCTTACCTATAAGGCTTCTAATAATAATAAGGGAAATTCTAAGGACTAGGAAAAGAAATCCTCTAATCCTAACACTAAGAAGGACTCTAATGCCACTAAAGAGTAGGATAAGAAGGATTTAAACCCTTCTAAGGCCTCTAAAAAGAAGCAGAAGAAGAAGAGTAGTAATAGGGATAAAGATAAAGGAAAAGAAGCTGCTTTTGCTTTAGGCTATACTCTAGCCACAGGATATATTAAAGAATTAGATTCTAATAAATCTAATAGCAATAATAGTAGTGATTCTAAATCTAATTCAAATACTTCTAGTGCCTCTACCACTAGTAACACTACTAGCAAGCCTACTTTTAGCTACTCTAATAATGTGGTTAAAAACTCCCTTTATATAATATAGGTTCTTCTTATTATATTTATAATAATAGGGCTTCCTTTAGGTACTTTAAACCCCTTAAGAAAGGTAAAACTAGCCCTATAATTACAGCAGGAGGACCTATCTATCCTAAAGGAAGAGGCACCGCTATTTTTAACGTTCTAGTTAAGAAAAATCCACTAGAATATAGGCCTCTAGCTCTGTTAGATGCCCTATATTTTCCTAGTATAGATACTAACCTAGTTAGTGGTTTATCCCACTATCTAAAGGGAGGATATCTAGCTAAAGACTAGCTATTCTAGCTAATAAAAGCCCCTATAGGTTATTAGAACCTGCTAAACACGGCTTTTTCCTACAGATTAAGGGCAACCTACTCCTAAAATCTATAAGCATTTAACCCACCTCTCCTTTATAGGCTCTTAATATTGCAACTAACAACGTTAACCTAGAGCCTATAAGACTAAATTAGGTTTTCCTACCCTATAGAGGTTTAAATTCCGTAGCTAGTGTTTAATCCTAAGGAATATTAACAAATTAAAGAACTAGATTCTAAAGAAGAAGAAGATTCAGCCCTATATCCCACTAAAGCTTCTCCTAGTTAGGTATCTTCTATAGGGGTTTAGAAGGTCCATACCCTAATGACTTAGGTAACAATAGTGGCCGTCTAGTGCCCCAGAGGCCTGTAATTCTTAAGAGGCCTAGCAATAGAGGGAGCTAGGGGATAATAGTCCTAAATCTAAGCTAGATTCTAGTTATAAGAAGTTACTAGATTTAGCCCTTCTTTAGCACATTTAATTAGGCTATATAGGGCTTCCCTTGCTAAAGAAATTATTAAAATTAGCTAAAGGGATCCCTGATTTTTCCGCTATTAAAGAAAAGGATTTTAACTACATAGCCTATATGCAATTAAAAGCTATTAGAAAACCTACTAAATAACCTATCTAGGACCCCCTAGAGTTCTAAATATTCTAGAGGAGATATAGTTAAAATTAACCCTATGCTACATAATAAGAAGGCCCTAGTCCTTATACTTATTAACCAAAAATCCTAGTATAAATAGTGCTTTTTATTAGCTAATAAAGAAGGTCAGACCCTTTATATATCTATTAAGGGCTTCTTTAAGGCCCTAAAAACTAATATAACGCGTATCCTAGGAACCTTTACTTTAACGGAGGTACTAAGATTAATAATAACCTTTAGTTATAGTTAGCTTCTAAAGGAATTTGCTTTAGTACCTCTTACCCTTATATTTATAAATAAAATAGGCTAGTTAAGAGGACTATTAGGGTTATCCTAGACTAGCTTAGGGCTACACTTTAGTAGTCTAAGCTGCCCCTATATCTATAGTCTTACATCCTTCTAGCTATAGTGGACTTAGTTAACATTATAGCTAATATAACTAAACCTTTAACCCCTAAGCAGCTATATCTAGCTAACTTAGAGCCTAAGACCTCCTATAAGCCTAATTTCTTAAAGATTAGAGCTATAGGGTCTTATTATAAGGTTCTAATACCTCTAGAGCAGAGATCTAAGCTTTAAAAGCTAGCCCTAGGACTATCCCTAGCTAGCTACTAGCTACTCTAGGTTCTAGCGTCTATCTTATTTATATTCCCTTAAAAGGTTAGTTATAAAGACTAGCTTTATTAAAATTATAGAGGATATAGGCTCTATAGGGTCCCCTAAGCCTTTAGGGAGCTATCCTTTAGAGGAGAAGCTAATATCTTATAAGATAATCTAGAGGCTTAGGATAGTTACCTAAAGCCTAAAAATCTAGCGCCCACAGCGCCCGTAGCACCTGCAGCGCCTATTATAACCGCTATAACGCCTATAACGCCCCTACGCTACCCCTAGAGAGCCTAAGCTCTAGCGCCCCTAATAAGGGAGCTATTAAAAAACCGTTTTTAGATTTAGATTCTTTAATTAATTCTAATTCTATAGATATTATTGATTTTAATATATCTTTATTTGTAAAGGAGATATACTTTAAGGCATAATAAAGGGCTAAATCATTTACTAATAATAACTTAGATACCCCTAAGACCTAGAAATAAGCTTTAAAAAGCAAGGATAGTTAAAAATGGATAGATGCTATATTTAGCGAATTTAAGTAGCTTCTAGCTACTAGGACTTTTAAATTTATAGGGATAGACTAAGTTCCTAAGGGCTAGAGAGTTCTAAAGAATAGGCTTGTTTATAAGCTTAAAAAGGATAAAGAAAATAATCCTTTAAAATACAAGGCCTGTCTTATTACTAAAGGTTCTATATAGATAGAAGGTTAAGATTATATTAAAACCTACGCTATAACTAGCATTCCCCTAGTTAGCAAATATTACTAGCTCTAGCTGCTTATAATAACTAGGAAGTTAAGTAAGTTAATTTTATAGGGGCCTTTTTAAATAGTTTACTAAAGGAAGCTATCTATATACAAATTCCTAATGGTTTTACTAAATTTGCTAAAGCTATGCCTAAAATAGCTAAATTACTAAAAAGTATAGCTATAAACCCTCTTAAAAGCAGGTTATTTTCCTATAAAAGCTTTATATAAATTAAAACAAAGCTCTAAAGAGTGGCAGCAGGTTTTAAAGGACCTTCTTTAGAAGCTAGGCTTTTAACCCTTATATCTAATCTAGCTATCTTCTTTAACCTAACTACGTCTATATATATAGCGACTTATGTGGATAACTGTCTCCTAATAGGACTGGATCTAGCTTATATTAATAGGCTAAAAGCTATTACATAAGGCTTATCCTATAGAAGACCATAGGCTAGCTAAATTTTTCCTAGGTATTTAAATCACTAGAAATCGAAAGAAAGGGACCCTAACTATCCATTAGTCCTAGTATATTTCTAAAGCCCTAGAAAGATTTAATATAAAGAATACTAGGCCTATTAATATTTTACTTTAACCCAGAATTATAAAATAGGTAGCTAACTACCTAACTAAACCTCTTTCCCCCTAATCACAAGCTATATTAGAGTATTATAGGGACTATTATATACCTAATACTCCTTATAAGACCTAATATTACCTTTCTAGTTTAGTAGCTTTCTATAGCACTATCTAAGCTATATATAGAGCATTTAAATGCTTCTAAACATTTACTTAGGTACCTTTTAGGCTCTATAAGTTATTCTATAACCTATAGAAAGTCTAAGTTTACTACTAAAGCCTCTATAACCCTTATTAGCTTTTATAATAGTAACTTTACTAGTAATAAGTCCTTAAAATTAACCTATGCTTATCTATATAAGCTAGCTAAAGGACCTATTAGCTAGAAATTAAAGAAAGTAATTATAATAGCTTTATTAACATTAGAGGCTAAATTAGACGCCCTATATAAAGCTATTAGGGAGCTAGAGTGGCTTTATAGTCTCTTTAAAGAGATAAAGCTACCTATAGCACCTCTAGTCCTAATTTTTAGCAATAACTAAGGCGCTATTATAACTACTAATAACCCTGCTTTACATAGTAAAATAAAGTATACCCTACTAAAATTTAACTATACTAGAGAAAAGGTATAGAAGGGTATAGCTAAGGTTATCTATATTAGCACTAAGGAGATGCTTGCAGATAGTTTAACTAAGCCCTTACCTAATAATAAATTTTAATAATTTATCTAACTATTAGGTCTTATAAATACAAAGGCCTAGTTTAAAATCAACTAAAAGTCAAAAAATCAAAAATAACAAAAACACTAGAATTCTGTTAAAAAGTTATTAATTTTAGTTAAAAAGTTATTAGATTTATATTAGAATTTATAGTTAACTTAGATATCTATTAAAGAGCTAAGTCTAGGTATTAAATTAGTTACCTTATACTTTTCTAGAGGAGTGTTAAAATAATGCCATTTATAGCACTATTTTATAAGCCCACTAGTTGCCTTATTACGTTATTATAACGTTAGTTACAGGCGTTGCTTGCAGCGTTAGTTATAACCTACGTTGCCTTATAACTAACTCACGGCTTGTATAACTAAGCTAACTAGGTTACCCTATAGGAAGCTAAAATTAACTATAACTAGGGAACTAGTAGTTATATAAAGGCTAATATATACTATTTAAATCCTTAAATTGTTCTGGATTTAATAGTATATTTTATTTATAGGGTTATATATTAAAGTGCTTAGTTAGGCCACGTGGGCAGCTAGATTATATGGTCGTGAGTCGATTTTTACTTTTCCTATATAAATGAATTTTGCGGAAAATAAAAAGTAGCTCCTAAGACCCCTGTAGCAACCCTATTCCTCCAATATAGTTAGTAAGTCTATGAGGGGACTCAAAATATCCTCTCATTGCTCGTTAGATTGTCCGTAGCTAGAAATCAACTATATTCAACTATCTATGCTCTCTATCTTGAAGAATACAACGTATTATAGTGAATCTAGAAGCCGCCGCAATAGAATCTACTAGGAGGTCTTCCTATCCCTCTAGCCAGATTCCCTTCCACATTCAATACCTATTACTACACTTTTTCTTCTTCTAATTCCTTTTAGAGGCTTTAGAAGGGTTTAAATCCTTCTTATCCTGCTCTTTCTTAGCATTAGGATCCTTCTTAGGGGTAGGATTAGAAGAGTTCTTTTCCTAGTCCTTAGAATTTCCCTTATTATTAGAAGCCTTATAACTAAGGGCTTTAGCTATAGGGGAGGTCTTATCCCTCTGTTCTTCTAATAAATTAGCTATAAGAAACTATAAATTTAGGGTATTTACAGGCAGTCCTTGTGCCCTAGAAGCTCTAATAGTAAATCTTTGTCTCTTAGCCTAACTAGGAAAGGTCTGCTTTAATGCATTAATATAATAATTTACTTAATTAATAGGGGCGATCTCTATACTATAAAGCTATAGTCTAGCTAGTAAATTATTAAAATTAGTATTAAAAGCCTCTAAAGATCCCTTATAATTTGAAAAGTTTAGGGAATAGTAGCTAGAATATAGCGTACTACGCTAGATTTTAGCACTTTATAAATACTACCTAATAAGGACTTTATAGGCTTCTTTAGGGGATTTTTGCTAATATATAGCTACCTAAGGTCCTAATTAGTAGCTATCTCTTAAAATTATTAAAAGAATAGCTTAATTAGAGTTAGCTAGCTAGCTTGCTATGCTTAGATTATCTAGAAATTTAGGTAATCCTAGGGCTCTAAACTAGATACTTAGGGCTTGCTTTTACTAATTATAGTTTTAGGGCCTTTTAGCTTAGCTCCCTCTGGAATAGAGTAAACCTTCTTATTTAGTTCCTTTATAACGCCTCCGTTAAAAGTAGCTTATAAGTTACTAGAAGGGGTAGCTAGACTTTCTCTAGGAACCTTAGTATTTTCTTCCTTAGGTCTAGAAAAGGCCTAAAGACCTTACATAACTAATATGGTTTGCGTTAATTTTTCTAGTAAATTATTAATACTAGCCTTGTTTTTAATATAATTATCTTCGCTATGCCTAATAAAATCAGTTAAGGTCTTGCCTTATTATTTAATTTAGCTTTACATCTATAGTTATAAAGCACTAGCCTAAATAGCTAGTTAACCTTCTATATCTATCCTACTAGGGTCCCTAAGGGGCTAGAAGGGCCTGTAGAACGTCCTAAAGGTCCTATAGTAGGGCCCTTACCCTTAAAATTAGGTAGTGCTATCTTCTAAGTCTTAAAAAGATCTCCTATATAAAATCTCTAAATTTATTCCTATTGTAAATAATATGCGCTAGAAATTAGTTATGTTATAATCTAGTTACGTACGTAAAATGTGTGGCAGAGCCGTTTAAAAGGGTAGCCCCTTAGGATTAAAAGTGAGTCTTTAGTATACGCGGGCAAAAACTAGCTAGAGAAGATTCTTAGTGAAAATTTTCTTAACACTAAAAATAGGAATTGCAAATAATAGATATTATAGAGCGCGCAGCAATGTAACACATATAACGCAGCATAATAGGTTAAAAAGCCTAGTATATAGATACTAGATGTCCAATAATAATAAGGGAATGCAGCGTATCTACAAAGTAAATAATATTAATATAATAGTCACAGTAGTAAATAGAATTACTAAAAGAGGTTATAGTTATAACTAGATAGTTATAGTTATAGCTGTAATAAATTTTTAACACTAAGGGTCTAGTGTTATAATGCGTAGTGCTAGTGAATAAAAAGCTTTAAATTCTAGTGGTTTTCCTTTATAATCTTAAGAGCCTATAGTGTAGTAAAGAGTAACTACTACCTAAAAATCTAGTAATCGCAGGAAAATAAACGTAGTAATATAGTAGATCTATAGGCCTTCTAGGCTTATAACCTATTAAAAATAGAAGGGGAATCTAGCTAGAGGGATAGGAAAACCTCCCTAGTAGATTCCTTTATAGCAACTTCTAGATAACTAGATTATAGTAGATTCTTTAAGATAGAGAGCATAGATAGTTAAATATAGTTAATTTCTAACTAGATAGACAGTCTAATAAGTAATAAGAGGATTTTCTAAGTCCCCTTATAGACTTACTAACTATATTAGAGAAAAGGGGTTGCTAGAGGGTCTTAGGAGCTACTTTTTATTTTCCGTAAAATTCATTTATATAGGAAAAGTAAAAAATTAACTTATAACTATATAATCTAGCTACCTACGTGGCCTAATTAAGCACTTTAATATATAACCCTATAAATAAAATATACTATTAAATCCAGAAAGATTTAAGGATTTAAATAGTATATGTTAGCCTTTATATAACTACTAGTTCCCTAGTTACAGTTGATTTCAGCTTCCTATAGGGTAACCTAGTCGGCTTAGTCATACAAGCCGTGGGTTGGTTGTGAGGCAACGCAGGTCACAACTAATGCTGCAAGCAACGCCTGTAACTAACGTTACAACAACGGAAATAGGCAACTAGTGGGCCTATAAAATAGTGCTATAAATAGCATTATTTTAACAGAAATATAAGTAAAGACCTAGTAAATAGGTAGGAAGTAATAAACCTAATAAACCTTAGTAATACTAGTTAAGCTAAAAGTAATATAGTAAGTAGTATTTATATAGTTAAAACTAAGGATTAGACCTAGTAAACACTTAGTAAGATAGTAATAAGTTACTATTATAAATATAGGCTTACTAGTACTCTCCTTATCCTTAGTAATAATAGTATCTAGAAGTTCTTAGACCTAATTAAGGATAACTAAAAGGTCTATAAAATCCCCCTCTATAGTAAGCATTACCTATATAAAAAGTTAGTAATAAGAAACTAAAAACCCCTAAAAGGAGAGGACTTACTATATTATATATATTACTATATTTTATATATTAGATATAGTATTTAGAGAGCTTAGCCTTAATTAGCCTAAACACTAAAATATAGGGAAAAGATAATTCATCTTAGGGAGCTTAGGCTCTATAGGTAGATTTTTCTAGAAATCTATATACCTAGTACATAAGTAATATATATAACTACACTTTTTAAGGAGATTATTACTATATTTATATTAAAAGAGTTATAATTAAGAGGAGTTAAGGGGTAATAACTAAGTTTAAAGGTAATAGGGATATAAAGAACTATATTTATAAAAGGAAAAGAAATATAATATAATAGGAATTATAAGTAATCTTATACTAAAAAGCTATAATCTATTACTATAAGATAGGCTATTAGCTATTATTATTATAATATTTTAGTTAAGTAATATTATTATAACTACTAGCTAGTAGATAGCTACCTATTAGATAGCAAAACTATAGCTATTTAGGAGCCTAGCTAAAAATAGGGGGTAATTATAAGGCCTTGCTTATAACACACAGGTGCACATAGGTGCACCCCGCGGACGCACTATAACACACTTAGACCTAGCAAGCTTCAGTCAATATACTAGAGCCCCTATGCCTCTTGCCTAGCTATCCCTTTGTTCTTACAAGAAGAGGAGGTAGGAAACCTATCTATACTATGCCCTCCTTATACTCCTTAGCTATCCTATCTATTCTCTTCCTATCCACTGCTATTTTCCTTAATAGCCTTATCTCTAATCCTTCTATCTCTATTTCTTATTTCTTCTATTTCATATTTCTAGACTTTCTATCCCCTTATTACTTCCTATTAGCCCCCTAATGTCTACGTTGCAACTAATGCTTAGGCAAAGCCTAAGCCCTTACACTAAGTAAGTTATATAACCTCTTCCCTAGCTTTGCCTAGATTTAGCAATATAGGTGTTAATTGCACAAGTCACAGAGACTTGTACAATGCGTATTCTTTTGTTGTTATCTATGGCGTAACGGGATTAGGGTTAAACCCACATAGTGACGTAGGCACCTGCGATTAGCCCTTAGGGCTAGACTATGACAATTGTACAAGTTACAACTAAGGTTATAGGTTCAAGCTAGCTACGTGCAGATAAATGTCATAATAGGGCTCTTCCTAGGCTTATACGGAAAGGTCCTAGGGGATACGTGGTATTACTAGGGGTTAAAGAAGAAAGGTTATATAGGGAAGAAGCCTATGTAATAGTCTAGGCTTTGCCTAGAATTAGCAATATAGGTGTTAATTGCACAAGTCACAGAGACTTGTACAATGCGTATTCTTTTGTTGTTATCTATGGCGCAACGGGATTGGGGTCAAACCCACATAGTGGCGCAGGCACCGCGATTAGCCCTTAGGGCTAGACTATGACAAATATAAGCCTATAGGTCTAGGAGCAGTTTTGCAAAGAATATAAGAGCATATAACTTTTCCATAGCTCTTTCTAGGTGTTTCTCTAGAAACTCTAGGTAAATACTAAACTTAATAAGGCTTTAACCCTTATATTACTTCGTATCTTCTAGCTATATAGCTATTTATACATTATAATTTATAGAGTTATTAAGTAATATAAGTGTCTAAGTCTAGAACTTATCCTAATTATCTTTAAGGTTATCTTAGCTATTAGCTAACTACTCTTTAAGGTAATAGTCTTACCTTACCCTATAGTTAGTATATATATAGTTAAGTGTAAAGAGGATCTTTTAGTAATTATATTAGTATTTTTACTTTACCTTATTAAAGGTATAGTTTAAGTTATTAATCTATATCTTATACTTCTATAAATTTATAGGGTATTAGTAATTAGTACTATTTTAAACTTTAATCTCTTAGCTACTATAGCTTAAGGATATACTAGCTCTTTACTATCTCTTAACTTATCTATTCCTTATATTAAGCTATAATAGATTAATAAGTTCTTATTCCTTATCTTATAGTTTCTTAAGTTACTCTAGCTAAGTAATTTACTCTATAACTACTATAGCTTAAAAACTAAGGGTAAGGGGTCTAGCCTTAATTAAGGTCTCTATAAAATATAGTATATTCTTAGCTATAGTATTAATCTTATTTAATTAGTTCCTATTATTATCTAATATTACCTAGCGGATTATATAGTTCTTCTCCTATATTACTCTTAGGTAGCTAGTAGGAGAAGCTTTAAAATTATAAGAATAAAAGGGATAGCTAGGTAAGAGATATAAGGGCTTTAGGATATTAACTAAAGCTTACTAGGTCTAAGTGTGTTATATATATAAGTCACTAGTTTATAGCTAGTGGCTTACTAGTGTTACGTAAACCTAGCCCTATAGCGCAGTGTGTCCGCGGGGTGCACCCGTGTGTTATGAGCGAGGCCTCACAGAATTCTAGCACACCTTCTAGGTTCTTACACCTAGGAATTATTATTCTAAGGGGAAGAGTTATAACTTTAACTATAAAGACTCCTACTACTATAGTAAAGTATCTCTAATTACTATATAGTTAGTAGTATAATATCTAGTGACTTTATACTTAAAGTAAGCACCTCTATAAGGTAATAGTATAGTGCTATTAATATACTAGTTCCTTAACTTATATATAGGTCTTAATTTTAAAGCATATCCCTATAGACTAAAGCCTAATACTATTAGAGGTATATTCTATAGTAGTTAATATAAATTAGTAGTGTTATTCTAACATAGAGAAACACTATTTCCTTTATAAGCTAGACTAGGATAGTTAGCGTTTTACTAATTAATAGAAGTTTTATTTCCTATATTAATATTACTTTTATTTTATACCTAAGTCTAAGGATATTAGTAAGTAATTAGAGTAGGATTTTAACTAACTAGAGGCATAGGTTAATACTTTTAAACTATTAAGGGTTAGGGTAACCCTAACCTTTTAAGAGTCTAAGGTATAATATTAATAGTTTGTTAAGCGGAAAACAACACCCCAAAAGACACGATGCTAGCCTGTGGTCACAAGTAGCTCTGTAGCCTACACATAATAGGAGGGGTTAATTAACTTAACGATATTAATTATAACAATAGCTAGAGATATCTCATTATGCAAAGATACTCTAGATTAAATAGTCTATTAGATTAGAAGTGCTATCTTAATTAAATAAGGGAAATAATCTTAGTTTATCTTATTATAAGCTTAGGTATTTTCTTAATAAAACTTAGTAAAACTTAAGGGTTAATTTAAGAATCTTATAGTGTATAAGTGCCACAAAAAGAATCTAGCTATAGGTAGTCTCTTTATAGATTAAATAGTCCCCTTACTTAGATAACTAATATTATTATCCCTTGTTATGTTATCTATCTTAATAATCCTTAGTGCTTGTCATCGTGATCGCGTGTTTCTAGGCGCGCATCTTATGGCACACAATAGTTAGAGTTAAGTAATTAAGGTATTAACTAGGGTAAATTATCTTTTTATTCTCCTAAGACTTCTATAAACCCTAGAGGTAACTTATATACTTAAGATAATACTTTATTAGTAAAATATTTACTTAGTGTTTAATAAACTCTTTTATTAGTAAGATCTTTATATCTTATATAGTTAACTTTACTAAATTTACTTTTACTTCTAGGATTATAGTAGCTTATTTAATTAGTTCTCTAGCTTCTCTAAGACTATTAGTAACTAAGATATTCTAACTAATAGCTTTCTATATTAATAACTTATTATATAATCCCTAAATAAACAATTAAACAAAATCCCTAAGGGTATAGCTTTTAATTAAGGTAAGTAAGTTATTAGAAGTAACTAGCGTATCTTTACCTCTAGCTTAATAAAGTATATTTAGTACTTATAAATAATACATAGCTAGGGCCTTACCCTTATTCTAATATATTTCTATATTAGTACTAGCCTTAACCTTTTTATTAATAATATTAGGAGAATACTACTTCTATAATAAATATTAGAGAATAATTCAATTATTATTAGTTACCAAACCTTATTTAGCTTTAGAGACTACTTATCTTAGTTATTTTAAGCTATTAATAAAGGTAGTAGTATTATTATTTAAGGCTATGTTAATAGCCTAGATAAAAGTATTTAGATTAATATCCTAACTGTTATTAATAGCCTTAAAGGCCTATTATAATTAACTTAGCTAGCGTCTAGTAAATATAGACCTATTAAAGGTTCTAATATCCCTTAAAGATAATATCTTATAAGTAGCTATTAGTAACTAATTAAGTATAAGTATCTTAGATATTAATAGAGAACTTAGCTTTTTAAAGTAGTTAGTAAGTTAAAGTATTGCCTTATCTTCTATCTTACTATAAGGGAATTATTCTTCTCTTAGTAAAACGCTCTCTAATAATAACGATTTTAAAGCTATAGACTTAGGCAGAAATACCTTAGTAGTCTGCGAGTTCTATAGGAACTCTTTCTCAACTAATAATTCTAGGATAATAAAGAAGAATTATAGGGAAGATATAGGTATTTAAAAGATGCAAACTAGGATTAGGAAATTTAACGATACTACCTTGATTAGAGGACAATAACCCACCGCAGTTCTAGGGATGCTTTGAAAAGCTCTTTCTTTACCGTCTCCTAGCGTGGTTGCCATAAAACTAGTTATCGACGGAAACAAGGAAAGGGAAGACTCTTCAACTAATTGAATTGATTGACTCGTGATAATAATAATCTAGAAGCTAGGAAAAAGGAAAACTCTGCTTAGTGGCAAAAGCAATTTATAGTGGGCCCGTAGAGTGGGCAGGTGCGTGCCCGCACCTCCCTCTCTAAGCCAAAGAGTACATACATACATGTATGTAGGACAAGCTCGAGGGCATCGTGGGGCGTTGCCCTTGACAATAACGGTCGAGAAAAAAAGGAAACCGGGAGTGCTCCACCACCGTGCGAAGCAAAGACGTTGTCTCCCAATACCGAGTATACCAGGGCAGAGCAATTGAACGACCCCGACCGACATGCAATTCAATTAATCGTAATCCTCTTGAAGCAATGCATTCCCTTCAGAATACATTGGACTGGCGTTCTCATCGAAAAAGACTTTGCGGGCCACACTGGAATGTGCTTTGAAACATGTTCGAGAGGCCGCGCGCGGAATAGCCGACTGGAGAAAAGGAACAGCAGGAATCAGACGAAATTGTACAATTGATTCATCTGGACTGTGTTTGCTACCCCGGGCCTAGGGACCCGAGGGTGCCACTTTGGATTTACAAGCCGTGAACTAATCCGGACGGAATTATTACCAGAATAGGAGCGGTCCTTCCGAGACGAGCGTCAGCTTGTGTCGGCTTGGAGATCCATTTGCCTTGATTTGAAATGAATTTGGTGGTTTGTGGTAGCTCGTGCAATGATTTCTGCTTATCTTCAGACAGGCGTCACCTCTCTCCATCATCAATTTACACACGCGCCTTACGACTGGACCAGGATGTCATTACTTCATGCTGCATTAAACAGCCTAACATTGTGTCTAGATGTAAAATGACAAGCCCGTTTCTCTGCCCTTCACAAGATTACATGTCCAAATTTCGCGTGCGAAAGAGAATTTCATTCTTCACATTCCAGACTCCGCCACCCCATATCGCTTGTGATTTGGCAGTAGGAAAACTAAAAACCAAATGGCAAAATATGAATAAATGCCTTTTTTGTATTGATGACACCCCCGCCCCTGCCCCCTAATCCCTGCCCCCACCCTTGTCATTTTCGAGACAGGATGCTTGCTGTACACAATGACCCTCTCTTTCCTTATTACATCAGGCATAGATAAGCTGTGATTACAATGGCTTAGAGAGGGCATTTTTGGCTAAGAACCTCGGTTCTATGCAAGTTGCCATTGGCTTATCCCATGATCATGCCTTTCATGCCAGCCAAGTCGCCCTCCTTGGCAGCGATTTCAAGTAACCGTAAATGATGCTGTAAAAAAAAATGTTGGTCAATGCCATGGTGTCCCCAAGAGACGTGTTCAAAGTTTAGATATACTTACGTGACGGCGAGAAGAGTACCAGTGCCGGAGCCAAGAGCGCCCATGAGGTCGCTGGCAACAGAGAGGGCACCAATGCAGGCACCACCAAAAGCAGCGGCAGTGGGAATAATGCGCTTGAGCTCCTTGTACATGCTCTGATCACGGTGACCGGCCATGACGAGACCCTGGTCCTTGAGCTGCTTGGCGACATCACGAGGGCTGGAGCCAGAGACCTCAATCCACGTCTTGGAGAAGAGAGCACAGGCACCGAGCATGTAGATGATGTAGACGGCGGTGTGGATGGGGTCGAGAAGAGCATCTTTGAAGTTCAGAGGGGGAGACATGTAGTATGCAATTCCAGAAATGGCATGCAACTGAGAAGAGCCATCCTTGGCCTCCCAGACACCGAAAAGACGAACCAGCAGGTTCTCGGAAAAGCGAGAGTACAGCATCTGGCTGATAAGGAAGACATTGGAGGACAGAGCAGACTGCAGCATGATGGGCATGTTGGAGGTGTAGAATAGACGGACGGGGTAAGAACCACGGGCACCTCGCTGGCAGGAAGACTTGACAGGGATCTCGACGCGGAAACCCTGAAGGTAGATTACGGCGACGAAAACCAGGATGGTAGCCAAGAGGTTCATGATGTTGGGAAGGTTCTGTCTGTAAAAAGCCTCCTGGAGAGCACGCTGCTTGTTGGGCCAGGTCATCAGGAGATGGAAGAGGGCAATGACAGCACCCTCGAACTCGGGGCCGCGACCAGTGTTGATGGTGGTGGGAGAGAAAGCCTTCCACATGATGGACTCGCAGATGTTGGTGGCAATGAACAGTGAGATACCACTGCCAAGACCATAGCCCTTCTGGAGAAGCTCATCAAGCAATATTACAATCATACCGGCAACAACGAGCTGGAGGATCAAGAGGAAGACGATACCAGCGCCGAGGTCGGAAGGAGGACCGTAGAGACCAGTGAAGACGTAGACGGTGGCGGTGCCGGCGGACAGAATGAAAGCGAAGAGCTTCTGGGCTGTCTGATACAGCTCGCGGTCGGACTTGAGGTCGAGGTTGACATCAATCATGTGGGTTCCAGCAAGGAGCTGGAAGACCATGCCGGAGGAGATGATTGGGGTGATGCCCAATTCCATCAACGTTCCTCTGTTACTCGCCATCACCATTCGCAGCCAGTATAGCGGATCGGAATTGTCTGATGAGACGATGCCGTAGAGGGCATCTGACTCATGATCAAGAAGATGAGGAGCGTCAGGGCAGTCCACATCATCTTCTGGTTGAAGGGGATCTTGGTCTCCGGTTGCTGAACCTCGGGGAGGAACGGCACGAACGGCTTGACCAAGTCAAGAAATCGGACTGTAGGAGCATCACTTCATGTTAGCACCAGGTTCTCGCAGGTCAATTGCGCATCAATCGGCGATGGTCGAGGCGGTGGCCTTGGCTGAAGCCCGTTCGTTCCCATAGCTTCGCTGTGCGTGCCGTTGTGTTTCGGCGCGTGGGGAGTTCCCCAGAGGCATGCAAAAGGTAGGTAGCTTGGGGGCCCAGCAAGAAAGACAGAATCACTTACGGGAACTCATCGTAACGGTTACAACGGCGACGAATTGACGAAGAAGAGAAACCGAAAAGAACGAGACTAATTCATCCAAGGAGAGGAAGAAGAGAGAGGGAAGGGAAAACGAGCTGGCGATGCAAGGAGGAGGTTCATGGACGGGCAAAATGCACATAGAAAGGGAGGTGGGCGATCTGGCTTCAAGCCCCAAGCCCCGAGCCCCCAAAGTGTACGTACATGTGTCCAGTCCAAAATTGCTGGGGCCGCACGTGACCTAACTCCACAGGTGCACTCCCATTCACTTATTCACTTGCCTACAGAAGGAGTCTAGAGTGGGGAGCTTTGGTTCAATGCGGCTGTTGGATTGTTAGTAATTGTCTACAGACTCGTAGAAACCTGGTGAGAGCTCTCTGGGTCGGAGTGCCGAGACGCGTCGCCCGTTCACCCATTAACGCAGGGCAACTATATGAAATTGCATAACTATTTCACCTGCCTTGTTACATACTGCTTGCAGTGGAGCTCTAGAATCTCCATGCGCAAATGCTCAACCGCCTGCGGCACATATTCTGTCGCAATGTTTCCACCATGGCAGGCAATGGAATTCCCGCGGAGCCGTTGCTAGTCGTGCTAGGTTCAACCGGCACAGGCAAATCAGATGTGAGTGAGCAACTTCTTGACACAGAAACATACAAGCTCATCGTAATATCTCTCAGCATATGTGCATAACCTCTCAAAACTAACTCTTCAATGTGTTCAACAGCTAGCCGTAGAGCTCGCGACAAGATTCAAAGGAGAAATCGTCAACTCAGATGCCATGCAGCTCTACAATGGCCTCCCATCATCACCAATAAAATGACATCTACGGAGCAAAAGGCATTCCGCACCACTTGCTCGACCACATTCCCCTTCAGGACCCCCTGGGACGTAGATGATTACAGGCGCGAAGCTACCAAGGTCATTGCTGAGATTCGCGCCAGGGGCAACCTGCCCATTCTTGTTGGCGGTACACAGTACTACATTGACCCGTTACTTTTCACGGACGTGATTCTAGATGAAGTCCACCAGATGGCGGACTCATCCAAGAATTTCCCATCCTTGAACAACCGACAGAGGTGTTGCTCGAAGAGCTTCGCAAGCACGACCCCGTTATGGCAGAACGTTGGCACCCCAACGATAGGCGCAAAATCTCCCGCTCGCTCGAAATATACCTACACACTGGTAAACCGGCGTCGCAGTTCTACGCGGAGCAAGAAGCGCGCAAAGCCGCCGCGGCAAAGGGCGAAGCGGCCACAAGACCGTGGGAGAAGCTTCTGTTCTGGGTATACTCTGAGAAGGAGGCTCTCCGAGAGCGCCTGGACAAGCGTGTTGACAGTATGCGCAACGCAGGCCTACTGGATGAAGTGCGCGATTTATATACATTTAAGAAGGAGATGAGTAAGAGGGTGCAGCCCCGGATGCCACAAAAGGAATCTTTCAGTCGATCGGATATAAGCAGTTTGAGCCGTACCTGGAGGCTGTCGAGGCAGGAAAAGATGCGCAAGAAGTTGAAAAGCTGAACTTGTCAGGACTGGAGGATATGAAGGCTGCGACGAGGCGTTACGCAAATTACCAGACGAAATGGATCCGTTTGAAGCAGATGCGTCGCCTGCAGGCCGAAGGTGAAGAAGCAGTCCAGAGTTTATACGTCATGGACAGTACAGACGTGTCCAAGTTTCAGGAAAACGTAGTTGAGCCAGCCGCTCTGCTGACGGAGAAGTTTCTCAAGGGAGAGCCGCGGCCTGCAGCAGTGGAAATATCCGAACTGGCGAGAGAGGTGCTCACCACTGCTGTTGAGCCACCGCCCAAAGAGACTCCTATAAAGAGGACTTGCGAGCTGTGCCAAACGGTGCTGGTCACGGAACAGGCGTGGCAGAGACACGTCAAGGGCACTGGGCATCGGAGGGTGCTGAGGAAGAAGCAAAAGTTGGCACTCGCCGCTGCGAATGATATATCAAGCACAACAGAGAGAAGAGACGGAGAGGATGAATTGAGCAAAGCGGATGGATCAAGGGCGTCTAGCCCAGACATAGGATCTATCTTTTCAAGCTGATATTTCTACGTCAGAGTAGTTTACTGGCAAGTGTATTTGCCGGGGTAAATTCCATCTGCATTCACGTCATCGTGGTTGCCTGCCGCAGTTGGCGAATGACTCCGTAAGCATGTGTAACAAGCACTTCACAGACAACAATCTCGCCCTCAATCTTTTCAGGGACCAGGAAGGATATCAGCCAGCGTCTGAGTTCGTTGGCAGATGGTTCTCGGAAAGGAAAGTGGAAAGACTGTCTATCGCGGCAAGACTCATCGATCACGCGGACAAGATATTTTGAGAGCCATCGAACACGACGAAAGCAAACAGGGTCTTCCAGCTGTGCTCCCTCCCCCAGGTCGAGTCATCGCCGTTATGGCTTCACGATGATGGACCAGAGCCAAGCGAATCACGACGGACCACAGCCCGTATTACATGCCTACATGCCTAGCATCCACAACCTCAATGTTGCTGACGACAAGGTGGCGCTCGCCGAGTCGGTGCGCATCCCTGTCGGAGTAACCTGTCGGGGCGAATGGCACCAGAACTTGTGTGACTTGTGTTCGACGCTGAAGAGAAGCGGACTTTGCCATGTGGACTTTTGTCATGTGGATCTTGATAAGCAACTCCGCCGGGTTGCTCTCGTTCCGCTGTGCAAGACTGATGGAGCACAAATCATTTCTATGCGCACGTCACGGGAACAGAGGAGGAGGCCTTGGTTTAATCCCTGTTCAAAGCCTCTCTTGTGATGGATCGAATGCGATAGGGCAGACTCCTCGGGTGCACAAGTTGGCTGCCTCGAATGCCTTGATCCGAATGCCTGGAAGCCGTTTTTGCAACTTGTGCTCCGTACGGATTACGGATTACGGATTACGGATTACAAACGAGCTGCAATGTGCGATGACATGGCAGAAGCGCATCAACGCTAGCAGAGACGATCCATGGATCCATGGATCCGCGGAGTACATAGAATACCCACGCCCTACATAAAGTAAGACATGTACGGAGCAAGCGGAAGAAACTGAGATCAGTGAGATGTACAGTATATGTATAGCCTGGCGGCAGCCTTTATTCTGAAGCTGAAGCAGTACGGATTATTATCTTCAACTCATCCCCTCGCCGCGCCGCCCCGCCCTCCAGCCCTCCACTTCCTCCCTTCCTCCTTCCTCCACTTCCACTTGCGGGTTCTTTTCTCCCCAACGCTGACGAATTTGTCAGAACGACGCAGCTCGGGCTACCAGACCGGGACCCGTCCAAAATTCCCAGCCAAGATATCCTGGATACACAGGCACCGAACTTTTACACCCATGTTGGCTTTTGCTTTTTCGAGTGGCGCTCGTTTGTTGTGGAAGATGTCTTGTGCAAATCGGCGGTACATACCGAGTACGGACTACATTACATGTACGTCCATGGCCTTGCGCCATTTGCTTTCCATATCTCAGCCAGGCAACCTTTTTCTTGACCCTGATTCCAAGGACATGCCCGAGTGAAGAGGCAGAAGAACCCCAAGAACCCCTCCTCACGAAACCGAGAGTCTGCAACAAATCCCACCGCCAGGCTCTATTATTAGCGCCGGCGCCGCACCTATTTTCCTTTCGTCAACGATACCAGCCAGACTGTTTCACTTCTCGTCCGCTTTTTCTTCTTTTCCAATATACCCTTGCCATTACTGTAGAGCGCCCCGACACCATCACTGTGCTCCAAAGGAGCAGACGGCAGGTTTCCCTTGTTCGTGCGACGTCGACATTCCCTTGGCGACTTTCTTTGCACAACCGAGCTCTGTCTGATGTGAGACATTCGAAAGCCAGACATGTCCACATCCGTGTCTCCCGCAGCGCCGCATAGGCAGTCGAGAATTCTAGCTTGCGTTCTCTGCCAGCATCGCAAAATCAAATGCGATCGCAACTCGCCCTGCTCCAACTGTATAAAGGTATGTCATTTTCAAGCCCACGATGTGGTGGGTTTGGTGTTCGCCGCCGTAACATCAAACTCATCCCCCACCTTTGTTTGTACCTGGTCCCGCTTTCTGGAGGCCTGGGCAACACCTCGATGAGCAGAACTGTGCAGAAGAGGCAGAAGAGGCAGAAGAGGCAGAAGAGCTCATGACTCCCGCGCCTTAGGCAAACGTCACCTGTGTTCCTAGTACACCGGCTCCTGCCAGGAAACGACGACGACCCAACCAAGATCTCCAGGAACGTCTGGCACGATGTGAAGAGCTGCTCAAGCAGTACGCCGACGGTTCGGCCCCGGCCAGCAACAGTCCGCCTCCCAGACCACAACGCCTTGCATTAGCGAGACTATCATGTCCGATCGATCGGACTCCGCTCCTCCCACGAGTGACAAGTCGAACAACTTCAAGCCTGCATGCCGAATGGTCAATGATGATGGCAGTGTTCGTTTCATGGACAGCTATATCTGGGCTGCGGTCTACGAGGAGGTGAGAGTCCGTGACACAGGCGTTGGTTGGCGTTGGTTGGCGTTGGTTGGCGTGGCATGCTTCTGCAGGCTGAGAGGATACATTACGATGCTCATGTCGCCAGGATATTGCACGAGGAGAATTTGCGCGGTTCATCAAATTGCTGACAATTGCTAATTCAAGGGTGTAGTTGCAAGCAATGAGAGATATTGTTGAGACAGAAGACCCGGAGGACTCGAGCATTCTGGGATCAGAGGAGCCGACCCCGGAGAATAATTCTGATTTGTTTTTCCCAGGCGATCTCTCGACTGCCAACATCGAGGATCTCGTCCCAGAACCCATACATGCATTCAAGCTGTGGCAGTTGTTCTTGGACCGGGTCAACCCTTGTTCAAAGTGGTTCATGTCCCTACCATCCAGCCCGTGGTCTTGGAAGGCGCCATCAGCATGACATCGCTGCCACATCACCAACAGGCGTTGATATTCTCAATCTATACCACAGCGGCGCTGTCCCTGAGCGAGTCTGAATCCATCCAGGTGCTGGGCATGTCGAGGGAAGCGGCGGTTCAGAGATTCTTGTCTGGTACCAAGGTGGCTTTGATACGATTCAACTTTTTGAAGAATTACAACATGACTGCGTTGCAAGCACTAATTCACTTCATGGTACGTTCTGTTCTTTTTCTCTTATTCCATCATTTATGCGGCATGCTGACTGTACGACAGCACTCCTGCAAGGCCGGTACGATCGTCATGCGGCCTGGGTTCTCACCGGCACGATTGTGCGTATTGCCCAAAAATGGGATACCACCGCGATGGCGAAATCCTTGGCTTGGACATGTATGAGACGGAAATGCGTCGCAGATTATGGTGGCAAATCATCATTCAAGACTCCAAGTATGCCATGCTCTCTGGTCTGAGCCAGTCACTTCAACCGCTCCATTGGGATACCAAAATGCCTTCCAATGTCAACGACGCAGACATCTTCCCAGGATCAACTGAAAAAGTGCAGGCTCGGGATGGTCCAACAGAAATGGCCTTTGTTCTTATCATGAACGAGATCTACAAGTTCAAGGTGCTGTCAGATGAGAAAAACAACGGTCCAGCATTTGAAGCTGCACTTTTAGGACACGATCTCGGGCCAGATAAGGAGGCGTCCGATGTCATGGTCAGCCAATGTCGTGAGCACTTCCGGGAGCTTGAAGACAGACTCGTGGAACTGGAACAGAACTACGTCGACGTCAACGCAGGCAACGTGCACAAAGCTGCCAAGTGCATCCGGCATATTTTCATGGGAAGAATCGGCGACATGATGGTGCCGCTCCATCAACAACCCGAGTATGGAACGGAAATTTTTGGCCCCAAGGATAATCTGTTCAAGACTTTCATACTCGGAAGCGAACAGCGATTAGATCAGTACGAATCCATGGGCGAATGCGGATTTCTATGGTTCGCCAAGTCATACTTCCAACTCGACGTCTTCGCTGTTATGACGGGCCAGCTCTGTCAACGACCTACAGGCAGCCTTGCCGACCGCGGCTGGGCCATGGTGGAACGAATCTATGGGTATCACGAAGAACTGTTTGACATGTCATCCAAGCAGTATTCGATACAGGGCCACATCACACTCAAAGCCTGGAGAGCACGAGAGCAGTGTTTCATGCAAAACAGCCGACACTTGGACACGCCACCATACATCCGGCGTCTCCGAGAGCTTCTACCAGCTGTAGATTCCCGTTCATCCATGCCCTCTACCGGCGCAACTCCCCGGCATTCAATCCAAACGATGCGCAAAGACAAGCCGCTGCTTTGTTCCCGCCAAATATGCCTCATCATAATCTCATGCAGCAACACCAGCAGCAACATGCGCATCCACAGCAACAAATTCCACAAGGCGGGGGCATGCGTCCATTCCTGGGAGGATTTCTCGACATGCCCGACATGAACTGGGACGTGTTGGGTGACGTGATGAATCCTCAAGATCAATTATCCATGGGCATGTTTGGATACGGCGGGATTCCGGCCGCCAACACTGGCGCTATGGGTAACAACAACATGAACAATGGGCAGTTCTAACGGACATGGGAATCGCAAACCTGATGACAAGAGTGACATGAATGCCTGCGAGCACAGCTTTGTACCTTATCTCCACTGGACTGTCGTTATAATGTCGACGTTATGAGTTGGGATTTTCTTCTCTCTTTTCCTTTGTGACGAGAGAAAGTTCCAAAGTGGAGGTGCAAAAAAACCTTTCTCTTCTTCATTGACGTCTTGGGGTTGGCGCGAGATGCTTCCGCCTCGACAACATGTATTAGTACCGCGGCGACATGACATAAAACTCTACTTTCGGTGCTAAGAATCGTGGATACGGTCATTGATGGTTATAGATGGAGTATTTGAGCAACCGATAAACATCACTTCTCGGCAATGCGTACGCAGACAGGTGCAGGTGCCTGTGATCCACGCGAACTCTGCGAACTTATCGTGACCATGATGATCTTGTTCACCAATCTTCAGTCCACCAGTCCTCGGCTGAAAACGCCCCGCAGAATGATTCACAAGCAAAGTCTCACACAAACTAGAAACACATGCAGAAGAGTGTATGTAGATCTCAAAATGAAACGGCTTCGGGACCGACCACCCGAAGCCGAGATTAACGACGGACCGATTTCTTCTCCGAAAGCCCCTAGGTCCAAAAGACCATGCCGCATCGCTGTCCCCATCACACAAGCTGAGTCGTGTTTTATCCAAACAGCGCCGCGACGAGCCAATTCGTGACTATCTGGAGAAGAGGAAAGGGAAAAAGGAAATTGGGAGAAAGCTTTCTCGTGGGGCTAATAATCCGATGGAGCCGGCACGTGATTCGGGCAAAGGTAGCCGGCCATGTAGGCGAATCAAGTCACGTGTCGTCGGAGCTGAGAAATTGAGCCCCGCTGGTTGGTGCGCTGGACCGAGGAACCGAACCGGTTGCAACTTTCCCGTTTCCCGAGGACTTGTGGGCCGTTCGTGATCTTGGAAACCTGCAACTTGGTCAACTTGGTATCATCGTCCACACGAATCTACACTGCGAAGAAATGATTGCTCAGCGGGTTGGCGTGGCTGCTTTGCGCAGAGGTACGTGATTTTCTCTTTGTGCAGATTACGTTTTTTTTCCCTCTCGATGGCTCGTCGCGTCGGGGATGGCGGTCGCGGACGATGAGGGGGCGAGAACGCGGGATACGACCAAGGTTGCTGACGAAGTGTATGTAGGCGCGAGGCCTCTCGCGTTCGACCAATTGCCCAAGGTGGCCATCGCAACTGGCATTCAGGCTCGGTAAGAAAGAATTGGAACTGTTCTCCTTGGAGTTTTTCCTCCCCTGACCATGATAAACATCTGCACCTACATCTTAACGATGACGTTACGACAAATCGTTCCATTACAAAGAAGTTCTGCTAACGTTGCCGGCCCACGCGGAAATCAAGCCCCGTCGCCACCGCCAAGGTCTCCCAGGAAGACGGCCACCAGATCCTCGTGAACCAGCGTCTTCGGCGGCCCATCTCCCCATCTCGGCATCTACAAGATCGAACAGACATGGCTCGGACACTCGGCCTGGACCCGTATCACGGGGTGCACCCTCTCCGGTGCCGCGTATGCCTACTTCACCGCTTACCTGGTTGCGCCCCTTCTGGGCTGGCACCTCGAGTCGGCCTCGTTGGTCTCGGCGTTCGCCACCCTCCCGTTCGCCGTCAAGGGCGGCGTCAAGTTCGCGCTGGGCTTCCCTTTGCGTACCACTTTATCAACGGCCTGCGACACCTGTGGTTCGACATGGGCAAGGGCTTTTCCAAGTCCTCTATTAAGAAGGGTGAGATGGCGCTTTGGACGTCGAGTATCCTGAGTGGCTTGTACTTGGCTTTTGGTCTGTGAGAAACGAGATTACGAGAAGAGGATTTGGTTATAGAACTAGGGAAGCGGTGGTGTACACGGGAACGTGGACTGGCCGGCAGTTTGGAGGACTCGCGTATCGCGTATGATGAAGTGCAAAGCGTGTGGTCGAAGGGGGACGAAACTCACGTGTAAGTGCTGAAAACAAATGGACATGTGTGGTAGACCTAGTAGCTTTAGCGGTCAAGCTGTCTTGTTTTCCACGTAAATTGAAATTCTCCTTGTCCCAACACTAGTTTGTTCGTCTACCTAGGTTTCGAAAATGCAGTGCCAACCAAGTATGATGTAAGCTCCCGTGGTGAAAAATATAACGATAGCTCATGGTTTTGATATCGCTCCCCAGAAAGAAAAAGAAGAAGAAGAAGAAGAAGAAGAAACGCCAATTCGCCAGACTTTGGTTGAACAAACATGTCGCCTTTCATCCATCCTCATTCCAGCAACCGAGCGTCCAGTACCGTCCTAATGAGAGCGCGATTCCCCGACGACGCAATCTTTTGTCCAACAATCGGTCCAATGAACTCATTCAGCTCGGACGATTCCCTCCCCGCAGACACCCCGTTCACCCCATTTGAAACATCCAGTCCGGTATTCTGGCCCAACGAAGCCACAGCCTGTACTAATCCCTGCACGAGCATCTCGTACTCGATACTGCCTTCCGACTTCTCTTTCAAGGGCTGCAGGATAGCCGAGTCAAACGTCTTGAGGTTACGCAGGACAAGCACACGAATGGCCTCGGGCCCGCCGGCTTCCAGCAGGCCGAAGATGGCTCCGTACAGCACCGCGGGCGGTTTGGTAGGATCGAGAAAGTATTTCAGACACGTTCGCGTGAGCTTTGGTCGCAGTAGGGTATTCGACGCCGAGTATTTCCGTGCCATTCTGCCGACCAGCGACGCAGCTAGTTGCCTCAGCTCGTACTGGTCCCTCATGGCGTCCACGCCATCGTCTGCACCAAGATTGCGCGCCATGAGGCACGTCAGGGCTGGGGCGGACAAGGAACTGGCGTATGGATCCAGGAAGAGGCTCTTGTTTTCGACGAGCGCATTCGTCAGCTCCATCATCTGCTTGAGGGTAAACGTATCGTCGAGGTGGTGCGTGACGCGGTCCATGATGAAGTTGATAAAGTAGGGCACCAGCTGGTGCAGGCCTGGGTCGTCGCGCACCGAGCCCAGCGCTGCTTGGCGCAGTCTCACGACCTCTTCGTCGGGGTTGTCGTCCAGGATGGCGGCTTGGATCTTGTCAAAGTACAGAATGAGCTCTTTGCTGACAATGTGTTTGACCGAGGGCTTGACGGCGACGTTGTCGTTGCCGGCGAGCGCCGCGAGCGCAGGGTTGGCGCCAGGACCCTTGGGCAGAAGCTCCTGGGACCGGGACTCGGCGCTGGTAGGGTTCTGCGGAATGGAAGGCTGGACGCCCTCGATGGCGAGCCAGTGTGCCGTGAAGTTCATGTCGCGGGGCACCTTGGGCAGAGGCGCATTGATGAGCTTTTCAAAGTCGACTTCCTCATCTTCAAGGTAGAACAGAGGCTGGCCAGGGCCGAGGCTGGCCTCGCCGTAGCGCAGCGGCCGGGTCGAGTCGTAGCCGTAGAGGGCTCGACGTCGAGGACTTTGAGGGCGAGGGAGACGTCGTTGACGGTGAGGGTGGTGCGGCGGGCGGCGCGCATGAGGCGGAGCCCTTCGATGATGACTTGGCCGATTCGGTACTCTACATCTTGAGTGAGGGCTTTGAGGGCCTCGTCGTTGAGTGAGTTGATGCCGACGGATTCGGCCACGTCTTTAACATTGTCTGAGTTCCAGAGGAGCTTTGGCTTGGGGGCTTCGGCCGCCATGGTTCGAGAGGTTGGTGACGGGGTTTGATGGAAGGTTGCGAGGTTGTGATGAGAGTTGGTTTGGCACTGGGTGCTCGCAGGTAGCCTGGACCCACCCTGTAGCTTCTGATTCGGTCACGCTTGCATCCTCATGCCGATAATAAAGATCTTTACATGTAATTCTTTGCATGACTTTCTCCGCGACCTCGGGCGTCAATTCTTGCAGCAAATCTGCATACATTTCTGACCTAAGCTGGCATACGAAGGACTCTGCCTTTATCAACAAATTTCGGTCTTGAACGAACTTGATCGCATCTTCAAATGAGTGAGCTACGTCGTCTATCAGACCTGCCTTGGTGGCCTTCCGGCCTGCATATCTGTTCGATTCGAGGACAAGCACGGCAGCAACGGGTCGCGGGGGGGGCACCGAAATCGAGCTCGTTGATGCAGATCCAGCCGATCCAGCCGATCCAGCCCTTTCCGCCGGGACCAAGGCGGTAGTCATGGGTGACGTCACCCAACCTGCCGAACCTGACTTGGTCACTCACCGAGGAGATCAGGCCACTGCAGACATGTACCAATCAAAATCCGCCTTTATCAAACGACCAACTTGGGACTTCCGCGTGCCTTTGACCGTCCGCCGCTGCTTCTCCCAATATTGTCATTTGACATGCAACATGGCGTCCCAAGATGAACGACGGCCCCTCCTCGTCCCACGCGAAGAGGACGAATATGACGACCGAGATGAATATCAGCAACTACCTCAAGACAACTTCGCAACGGCGGATCGAGTTACCGTCTTCGTCTTGCTAATCCTCATTGTCATCGCCCAGACGATTGGGACGTCGCTTCACAACGCCGCCATATATTTCGTCGAGTATGACATCAACTGCCGGAACCACCAGCCCAATTCCACCGCCACGTTTCCCTGGCTATGTGAGTCGGATAAGGCGAATGCTGAATTCTCCACGCTTGAGCATTGGAAGGGCCATCTGGGCCTACTCGTTGCTCTATTGACAGCGGTGCCCTATGGACTTGCTGCCGATAGGTTCAGTCGTAGAAATTTACTGGCTCTGTGCACTGGGGCATCTTGATTTCCATGGCAGGAGAAATTATTGTTTGTCAGTACATTTCCCCCCTCAATCTGCAGTTACTTCTTGCCTTGTGAACGGGAATCAAGATCCCCATGGCCCTCACGAGCTAACAAATGTATGTTTTTGACAGGCTTATTTCCAAAATTCTTCTCCCTGCGACTCGTCTGGCTGGCCACCTTATTCACGTTCATTGGCGGTGGACCACTCATCTTTTCTGCTCTGGTGTTCGCCATCGCAAGTGATGTTTCGAGCCATGCCCAAAGGTAAGCGGCAATTAGCATGATTTCATTTCGACTCTTGACTACTTTGACGCTCACTGCAGGAACAGAGTTACCGTTTTTTTCTTCATTGACGCCCTCACAACCATTGCGACCTCCCTCAGCCAGCCACTATACATGGGCCTAACAAACAACAACCCGTGGCTTGCCATCTACATCGGTCTCGCGACGACTTGTATCTGTACTATCCTTGTACTCTTCCTCCCGGCAACCCGAGATGTTGCCAGCCTCGCAAGACTAGCTCGCCGTGAGGATGCTCACATAGACGACTCTGACAACTTTGTCTCCAGGCTATACTCCCACGGCAAGAGCGCAGCAAGACGGCTAGTATCAATTGGTCGTATGGTTACAGTCAATAATAAACGCCTTGGATTGCTCTTGTTGGGAGCCTTCCTGTTTTACATGTCATACAACTCGCCTATTCTTACCACGTTCTACTGGATCAGACGCCTGCACTGGTCTATGTCTGATGTATGTGACTTCACGTCCAATGTAACCACCAGTTTAACCCCTTTCTCTTACTAATGCACCAACCTAGGCCAGTCTCGTCAGTATCGTCAAGCTATGGTCAAACCTGGCCGTCGTAGCACTCGTTCTTCCCATCACGTCGCAAATTCTCACCAGACTCCACTACAACCCTTTACAAAGGGATCTATGGCTTGCGCGAGGGATCGTCCTGGCCGTAGTAGCGGGCTTATTGATCACGGGGTTCTCCAACGGAAGAGCCATGGTCATCATTGGCACGGTACTGCTATCGCCCGATTCCGCATTCATTCCCGTGGCGAGGAGTCTACTTGTACTTTTTAACGGCGAGCAGCACACTGGTGTGCTTTTCACTTTAGTTGTAGTTATGCAGAGTCTCTCGCTCTTGATAGGATTGCCCTTTTGGAGTGGTTGTTCAAGGTAGGGTCACACTGGGGAGCCGCGTGGTACGGCTTACCTTTCATTGTTCTGGCAGTGCTCACGGCTCTTGCCGGTGGGAGTGTTTCGAATCTCCGGATTCGAGAGCTTGAAACGGAGGATCAGCAGAGAAATGAGCAGGACGTTGCGTAAGGTGTATTTGATGCTTCAATGCTAAGCATATCGTGCACGAGCACGACTTCATGACAGAACGATAGTTGATGTATGAAATTGTACGGGTTGAACTACCTTGACAACGGCGTGTACGACATTGAGTAGGAAGGTATGTACCCAAGTCATCTGAGAAGGCAACCAGTACATGCAGAATGCATCTTGATGGCGTTGGATGGTGTTGAGGACGGAAGATTAACAGGCCCGTTGACTAGGACGTTACAATGTTGATATAGGATTTCGATGGTTTATTTTTCTTGTAAGCACAGCTTGTTGCGAGATTCAGATCGAGCATCGAGGCGAAGTGCTCTGAGTCGTTGCATGAGCTTGTCATATGGATAGATACGGAGTATAGCTAGTACTGACGCTTGAATATTTGACTCCGCAGAAAGTGTCAAACTTTGAGCCAATTAGCGTTGGCTGCAGTGGTGTCTCCCAACAAAATATTTTCAATGTCAACCAAAAATACGTGGCTTCTCAAAGCACCATCAAAGAATCCATGGGTAGATAGATAGGCAATGGCACAAAAATAAAAAGAATGAATGCGGCCATCGGGAGTCGAACCCGAGTCGGCTGAATGGAAATCAGCCATGCTAACCGTTACACCATGGCCGCTGATTCTTGTGGGTCTTGGTGGTACTTGTCACTATGTACTCCACACAGCCGTATAGCCTGTGGATTGGATCATCTAAGCTGCCCTCGTGCGGGGTCGGATTTGTTGAATAGATAAGCTTGACTCCTTTGCTGAAGCATCATGGATATAAAGAAAGAGTGAGGATGCCCATTCTTCCAAGACGAATCGATGTAGTTTGAATGATGTGAAGCTGGGTAGGTTCGATAAGCGCATCTCCTGAAGAAGTCCTGTTGGTTTGGTCGTATCTGTCCTTGTTTCACATAACAGCATTCTCATCCTGACGTCAATGCCGCGGTAGGAGCTTCCAAAGCGGGGTCATGACAGAGCTCCATCCCATCCGCTTGGTAATAATGTAATAATGCTGCATAAAGAATGAAGAATGGTAGCCCGAATTCAGATGAGGCTAGTGAGAAAGAGGAGAATGTACCGTTCCCTGGGTATTTGGTTTGAAAACAGGGTATAAAGGGGCCATCATCTATCTACTCGGGTAGCCACGTCATCCCGAATTCATAAAAGACTTATCCCTACCTCGCACCTTGCAATACACCACGACCAACTTGCTTTAATTTCCCATACACATTCTGTCCCAAGTAGTCAACGTCTGTTTCTCACAATGGCCAAGAAGGTTCTCGTCGTTCTCACCTCCGCTGACAAGATTGTCAAGCTGGACAAGCCCACCGGCTGGTACTTGGTAAGGCGCCATATGCTCTCGACTCCTCAATCCCGGGGTGCCACGTCGTTTCTAGGCACATGACAGCAGCAGCAGCAGCAGCATAAGCTGACCACTTGCTCGGGAACAGCCCGAGTTTGCCCACCCTACGATGTTCTTGCCCCAAGGCCGAAATCGTCGTCGCCTCTCCCAAGGGCGGTGTCGCGCCCCTCGACCCCAGCTCCGTCGAGATGTTTAAATCGGACGAATCCTCCGTCAACTTCCTCAAGAACAAGAAGCATGTCTGGGAAAACACCAGGCCCCTGAGGGAGTTCATCGGTCGATCTGGCGAGTTCGACGCCATTTTCTACCCTGGTGGCCACGGTCCCATGTTCGACCTCGTCGACGATGCCGACTCCATCAAGCTCATTGAGGAGTTCTACGATGCTGGCAAGCCCGTCGCTGCCGTGTGCCACGGCCCAATTGTCTTCCGTGACGTGAAGATCAAGGGTGCGCCTCTTGTCAAGGGCAAGAACGTCACTGGGTTCACGAACGTCGAGGAGGATCAAGTCCAGCTCAGTGCTGCGATGCCCTTCCTGTTGGAGGATGAGCTGAAGAGGGTTGGGGCTAGCTTCCACGCTGCTGACGAGCCTTGGGGAGAGAAGGTGGTGGTGGATAGTTTGCTTATTTCTGGCCAGAACCCTGCTTCTGCCAAGGGTGTAGGTGAGGCTATTCTGAAGGCTATTGGTGCTTGAATTGTGACAGAGGCGACAACGGGTCGAGTGAGATGAGACAAAGGGGGAGTAAAATAGCTGAGGTGATTTTGTGTCGATTCCGCCTGAAGGACGACCGGATGCAAGTATATGAGAATACAAAGACAAAGCCCAAGCCATGCATGAGTCGTTTCGACGTTCCCGGTCGCGCAACGAACGAACCGTCTTCGTCAGAATTGGGGGTCCCTGATATCTTGAGACTAGCGTGCGACCAACCCACCCATCTTCATGTGTCCATCTTCATGTGTCCATCCCTGCCAGGCACAGTCGACAGGGACTCACGATGCAATTTTCGGGGTAAGAATGCCAGCATGACTTACCGCGGGATTACTGTGGTAAATGCAACCGAAGAAAAGGATTCTCGGGAGCTTAAGCCGCTATTGGTCAGTAGAGTAGACGATAACATCTTGCCGTCAGATCGACCCACTTGGCGCGTCGTCAACACGTACTTATCAACCAATCGCAATCTGGGGCAAGCCAGGCACCAGGGTCTTCGGGCTACACAAATCGACGCTCTCAAGAAGTCGAGACATCGAGCTTTACCATTTGTTCGAGGGGCACAAACGGCAATCCACATTATAGATGCTCCGCATGCTCATGCTCACGCTCATGCCCGCACTCGCAACTCATACCGTTCCAGGCTGCTGAATCATGCCTCTGATCGGGAAGGCCAGAGCTTCCAAAGCCTGTCTTCGATGCCGCAAGAACAAGACCAGGTGTTACGCATCGGGCGAGCCGAGTGGCGTTTGCTTGCGATGCACAACTCTGTCGCTGGCATGCTCTCTCAAGACTGAGGGATCCCGAAAGCACACTCCAGCTGTCAATCAGAACGACCATGGCTCGGGGAGTGGAGATGTTGTTCTCCCAGACTCGACCCAACAACACGCGAGCGTGGACACCAGGTGAGTTTGCCCTCTTTACACATCGGAATTCTTCATTCTTGCTTGCGGACATTCGATATGTTGGACATGCCCACATCTTCTCACACGCGAAACCCAGACTCGATAGACTGGAAGGGCTTGTGGAACGGCTGGTGAATCGACTTGAAACGACTATTGACAGCTCGGCCTCCGGCACCAAGGACCAGCCGCCTCGGCAAATAGATGATGGTCCGGGTATGGCTTCGTTCTCACGGTGTCGGGACAGTCACCCTGCGCCAGTGTTCCTTATACGAGATGTTTGTGCCTATGCTGGAGTCTCGCCACCCGGGCACGTTGACTCCGGCTTGTCACGGCCGCCAGATGCCATCTCAATGGGAATTGTGTCACTGGGGACCGCCCATACCTTGCTCAAGATGTGTGTTGCCCGCTCCCCGACTGTCATGTTGGAATATCAGCACACGAAAGGCTAAAACCACGTCCAGATTCCGCACACATTACGGACGATGGGTGAAATTCTCCGAGGACCTATCCACAGAAGCACTACTTCTGCAAGTTCGTCGGTCACCTCTCCTCGTTTGCAGCATCTTCTTGATTGCGGTGAGGCACACAACCGAGCAGCTCGCCGACAAGCTGGCGCCCCGTTTGTTTGACGAGGCAAAGAGCCTTCTCAGTTCTTCTCTACTCATAGTCCCGCAGCCCATGGAGTTCTACCAAGCAGCCATCATCCTTGGCCTGTGGTCGACAACCATCGGCCAAGTACCGCTGAGCATCGATAACTGGATGCTGACGGGTTACGCACTTCAGCAAGCCCTGGCTAGTCCGTTCTTCATAGAAGCCTTTCGTTGCAGCCCTTCAGTGCCCGTCACCAAGGCACACCGCGACGCATGGTGTCTCTGGAATCACCTCACCATGGCACATCTACAGTACGTCATTCAGTGTCCGGACACCATCCCAACGAAAGTGTTGACTATTCTGCAGAGCTTGTGTTGGTATGCACAGGCAGGCCATGCTGAACCAGTCACAGATCGATCGTTGCCTTCAATTCGTAGAAGCAGATGACGTTGACAACTACGAAACGAGGATGGTCGCTGAAGTCCAGCTGCACTGGATTATCTATCGGAAGTGCTGCGCGCAAGACGTCGACTTCCCAGAGACGAGCAGAGCTCTACAGGCGTGGCAGCGGAAGTGGAACAGTCTATTCAGTGAGTCCTTTGATTCTCTTCTTTTGTTTTGGATCTGATTGTTTCCCAATGCCCTCCGGATACATCCAATTCTAATCGTATTGGCAGACCAACCTCGCTCTCAATTCCTACACATGGGCTTTCATTTTGCACACCTCTTTGCCTACTACCAATCCCTCAAATCGCCCCAAACGATGATGGACAGCACGATTCTATCAGAAATGATTCGCCTCTCTAAAACCATCATTACTCTCGCCATTGATACAGCTGACGAGCGCACCCGCCACCTCACAGACCACATCTACCACGTTGTCACCTTTTCCGCACTCACGTCATGCCAACTTCTACACAACTATGCATCAGAGCTTGAAGCGATAGATTACGATATTTATGCGCTTGATTCTCTCATCTACACGCTCATTAACTGGTTCGACTCGATTGGACTACGGTGCCATGCTTCCCATTTACTGGGGCATATTGTCTCAGTGCAATTCCAGAAACTACGGCCGGGGTTTCGACCTGCTGAATCATCTTTGCCATACGACATGATCAGACTAGAGGAAGCTTTGCCTATTTTTGAGGAAACAAGTCAGCCAAACATGGGTTTTACATATCCGAACATGATGGGGTTGGACCTCTTTGCTATAAGTGATGATACGATGCCTTGGCCCCAATGTGTCTAGCCAAAAAAAAAAAAAAAAAAAAGTTAAACATGAAGAACTTCTTTACTTTTTTTTTTTTTTTTTTTACATTTCGAGAGAGGTATCTAGAATTAGCTACCCTTTTCCAACTTGGCCTTGAGCCACGGAATCTCCCAAAGAATACCTATACGCCCTGAACAAGGCATTTGACTCGCCTGGGAACAGTCTGGCCGTCTCTTCGTCGGGATACACGGCAAAATGAGGATTCACAAACTCCCAGCAGATGTGTCCGTCAGGCGTGACTTCAAATACGCGGCCGAATGCACTCTCACACAGCAATGTATTTCCGTTGGTCAGTCTCTGCGCACTCCCCATGAAGGGGTGAAGAAGCAGATGGGAGATGAGCGATCGCGATACTCCCAGACAATATTCTTGGTCGCGCGATCAACCTCGATTGCACGCGTGTATGTCATGGACTCTCCCTTGCGGAAGGTGCCGTTGTCAAAGATGAAAATGTTGCCGTTGTCCAGTTCCGTAGCGTTGTGCTGCTGTGCAAGGGTATCAGAGCCGAGTTTCCACACGATATCACCAGTGGCCTTTTCGATGATGATGACGGCTGATACGGAGCGCATGGATGCGAGGATGTGCTTCCCGTCGCGGAGAGGCAGCACGGAGTTGATGAGCGGGTAGTGCTCGCGGGTGTAGTGAGGCTGCAGGGGAACTCATCGCGAGGCAGTCGCTCAGAAACCTTCCATTGCCAAACGAGGTTGCCGTTGGCGTCCACTTGGTTGATCATGTCCGCGTACGTGATGCCGTCGACTTCGGACCCGGGAACGCCACCTCGTACCTTGGCCGAGTCCTCGGGGAGAGGGCCTCCAAACTTGCGTACAAGATGCTGCCGTCGCCAAAGTGGTACTGATCATGATGGCCGAAAGGGTCGGTGAACTGACGGACGATGTTGCCGTCGGGATCGAGCTCGCTCATGACGCCGCCGCCGTATTTGTTGAAGAAGGGGAAGGGGAAGGGGCCGCCATCGCTGGTCTTGTGCTCCGGCGACGGGCGCAGTGTATTTACCGCCAGGTTCCCGTTGGGCAGTACCCTGGCGTGTCGGCCAATTCTCCCAGGGATCTTCCACGAATGGACTTGTTTGCCGTTGATGTCGACCAGGTGCGCCGTGTCGCTGGTCAGCGGGCAGAAGAGGTGTAGCCGCCGAAGGACTTTTCGAGATCGACTCCGATGAGGCCGACCCCGCGTCTTTTTAATGTATTCTGCTCCATTGAATCATGTACCATTCGGCATCTCAAAAACGATTCTTTCTAAAAAAAAAAAAAAAAAACAGTGCAGAGATGATGGCTGTTTGCACAATATCGCAACACTGTTGTTAGCAACGGCGTCGCCACACCACTTTTATACAGGACAATGTGCGTCGATCAAGAAAAAGGATTTCATCTATATCATAAACCCGTGTTATCATACTCGATGAAAAAAGTCGGAGATTCTACTCATTTATGGAGTACGGAGTAGACCGTGCCGAAACCTCGCACAACCCCGCCAGGAGCCGGCGGCATGCCGACGGTATGCCGCCGGCCTCACGTCACGCTACGTCAACTTCGTTCGATTATTCAAGCACGCCATCCCCTCGAAACATGATGTCTTCACAATCCGAGCAGCAGCTTCCCATCAAGATACGGGTGGGGATAAATTGACGTTCGAGTCGGCCTCGTCCCGTCCCGTCCCCAGATTGTATATAAAGTCCTGCGGACAGAAAAGGTCTCTTGAGATGCGGCGCGCCGCGGACGTTGGTGCGTTTTTTTGTACATGCACACCTTTTTTTTTTTATACACCTTCCATCACCAAAAAGTATATTAACATGGCCAGGCCTCTTACACAAACACGGCCGCCTCAAGAGGAACGGACAGGGCGCGAGGTAGACGACACGGGCGCGGGCGCCGACGGCAAGGCGGCCATCGGGCCTGGCGAGGCCGCCGCCGGTACTATTCCCGGATACGACGCCCATCTCGAATCGGACGCCGAGGAGACGCGGAGGGCGCTGTGGAAGGTCGATCTGTGCATCCTGCCCTTCATCGTGCTGTGCTTCTGCTTCCTCCAGTTCGACAGGACCAACATTGGAAATGCTCTGACGGACACCCTGGCCGAGGACATTCATGTCGACAACTCGGACGTCAACTTGTCGCAGACGCTGTTCACGGCGGGCTTCGTGGTCACGGAGCTGCCGTTCAACATGATGAGCAGATACATGGGGCCGGAGCGGTTCCTGCCCATGACCATGCTCGCCTGGGGAACAGTCACCTGGGCGCAGATGTTCGTCAGGAACGCGGCAGGGCTGTGCGCGGCGCGCTTCTTCATCGGCGCGCTGGAGGGCGGGTACATGCCTGGGTTCGCGCTGTACATGGCCGAGTACTACACGAACGAGGAGCTCGCGCTACGGTTCGCCGTTTTCTGGGCATCCAATGCGTTCGCCGGTGCGTTGGGGGCCGCTGTCGATTGGGCTGCTGTCGCTCAAGGGGCGAGGTGGTCTCCAGGGATGGCAGTGGTTATTTCTAATTGGTACGTTGGAAGATGTTGTGTGTGTGTTTTTCTTTTCCTCCCTTTCTTGTTTCGGTAAGAAAAAGATGTTGGGGCTGCTTCCGTGGAGAAGGAACCCGGGCGCGGTGTTTTAAATTTTTTTAAATTTTTTTTTAAATTTTTTTAAATTTTTGGCTAACAGATATTCTTACCTCGAGAGGGCCTTGTTACATCTGCGCTCGGAGGCATCGCATACCTGTACCTCCCTCACAGCGCGGCGAGGCCCAAATCCTTCTTTGGCAAATCCTTCTCCCTCAACGTCTTCACCGAGAGGCAAGGGTCCATTCTGGTGACGCGCGTGATGCGCAATGACCCGACCAAGGCTCTCCGGCGTGGCAAGCCCGTTGTGCTCCCCCGCCACATCGTCATGACGTTCGCGGACTGGCGCCTGTACGGGCATGTCCTGGCCGGCCTGCTGTCCATGGTCATGGTTGCGCCGATGAACACGTACGCCCCCTCCATCATCAAGTCGCTGGGGTTCACGCGCCTCCAGGCCAACGGCCTGAACTCGGTGGGGAGCATCTGCTCTCTGATCCTGTCCGTGTCGCTGGCCTTTAGCAGCGACAGGTCGCGCGAGCGCGGCATGCACATTGCGGCGGGATACCTGGTTGGCGCGGCCGGCTTGTTGTGGCTCGCGCTTGCGCCCAGCGGCGTGGGCAAATGGACGCTCTACGGTAAGATATAAGAAGATGGGGGTGTTTTTTTTTTTGAATCCGAATGGGGACTGACTCCCGGAAACTGACGGGTTCACAGGCGGAGTCGTCTGGACACAAATGGGCATGGGATCCGCGCAGGCCATCAGCGCCGCGTGGCTCACGACCAAGATGGAGGATTGCAAGCGTCCCGTCGCGCTGGCCGCGTATGTCGTGAGCATACAGTTGGCCAATCTCGCGGGCAACCAGCTGTTCCGCACGCAAGGTGATGTTACATCCGTCTTGCCGTGCTTTGCTTTGCCTACCTTTCGTCCCGCAGATGTCCATAGTTACGTTGCTGACTTGGGGAAAAAAAAAAAAAAAAAAAAACAGATGCGCCGCGATACCGACCTGGTCTTGTCATTGCGGCGGCCTGCGCGGTCGCCGCCTACGTCGTCATCTTGGCGTGGAAGTTGCTGTATCGGGTGTTTGACGGTGGTGACGGCGGGATTGGGGAGGAGAGAGGCCGAGGGTGAAGGGAGGACGGGTTGAATCTTGTTTGGTCGGCAGGGTAGGAATGGAATCAAATTGACAATCAGACTACACATGTGTAGTCTTTGGTGACCTTTGTTGGTCTCCGGGGCCGTGATTCCCCGGATTGATTCGCCTCCGTGACGGCGGAATCGTCTCGTCAAAATTGATTTTAAAAAGGGGTTGTTTTTCAAAACGCGCTTCGCACATGACACTATCAGGACTCGGGACGGCGTCACCGCTGGAAGTGAAAGTTTGTAACCACGAGCAGTTGAAATATGGTATCGGGAAATACGCTAGGATTGCCCACTCGTCACCGGCAAAACATGGACTAGAATCTAGCTGTTCTGAACCTGCGCCGAGGATTTCGTTTCAAGCCCAATGGCGCGGTTGAACAGGGAAAGACGCCGGATACCCCCCCATGAAACGCTCTTTTTTCCCCACGTCTTCAAATCAAATCTCACTTCAGCGGCACCGCGTCCCGGAATAGCGTGTTTGTCATCCTGCCACAAGAGTCAGCCGATGCTCCCACACACACACACAAATGATGACCACACTTACGAAGACGGATACCGATCACCAGGGATTTCAATCTCGTTGGCATATTTCCTCAGCTCCTGAACCTCCTCCCCGCTCAGCTTGATGTTGATGGCGGCCGTGTTCTCCTCGAGGTACCTGATGGTCGTCGTGCCGGGGATGGAAATGAAGTCGTCGCCCTGGGCCGCGACCCATGCAAGGCAGATTTGCGCCGGCGTGGCATCGTGCTTCTTGGCAATGGACCCGATCTTGTCCACGAGAGCCGTCACCTTGGCAAAGTTCTCGGGCGAGTACTTGGGGACGCCCTGACGCCAGTCGTTTTCGGTCAGGTCATCGAGCGACTTGATTGCTCCGGTGAGGAGGCCGCGGCCGACGGGGCTGTAGGCGACGATGGCGATGCCCAGTTCGCGGCAGGTTTTGAGAATCTCGGTCCTTTCGGATTCAATGTCCAGGAAGAGGAGGCTGTACTCGACTTGGTATGCCGAGATGGGGTGCACGGCGTGAGCGCGGCGGAGGGTGGCTGCCGAGCATTCGGATAATCCCAGGTATCGAATCTTGCCCTCCCTGTTCTTGGGCAAAAGATGGCCCCCGTTCATGAGACAACGGGCCTGGAGTTGAAGTGGGTGGTATTTGAGGAGGGAGAGAAAACACTCACTTCTTCAGATCGGCCATTGCCTGGACAGTGTGCTCAACGGGCGTCTTGTCGTCGATGCGATGGCAGTAGTATAGGTCTATGGTGTCGATGCCCAGCTTCTTGAGGCTGATGTCGCAAGCTTCCTTCACCCACGCGGGGTCATTGGATATGGCCCGCGATCCATCGGGCAAGGCTCTCATGGCAAACTTGGTGGCGAGGAAGATGTCGGACCGCTTGCCGGATCGCCTGAACCATTCACCCACTCGCTCCTCGCTGCCGGTGTAGATGTCGGCCGTGTCCCAGAATCGCTCACCAATCTCATGGGCCCTGTCGAGGAACTTGAGCGACGTCTCGAGGCTCGTGTCCTTTTGGCCGTACCAGCCGGCGAAGCTCATGAGGCCGAGGCCGATGCCGGTGACTTGGGGGCCATTCTTGCCGAGGGTGCGCGTGGGGAGAGACATGATGGGACGTGAATACTACTGGATGTGAGGTGGTTTCACGACCTGATTTATCGTGTGTTTATTATGACCGGATTGCTCTCATTCATGGTCATTGAGATGACGAGCGCGACGTCGACCCTATATAGTTGCTTGGTACGGATTATGCTGGGTGGGTTCGGAAACGCCACGGGTAGTATTGTCGGCATTTCGATTGATGCTGATGTCATGGAGAGGGAGAGAGGCACCAGGGCGGAAAGACGTCGGGGTTTATGCAATCTCCGCGTTCTCGTTTCTCATCGCATTTCTTCGGCACTATGCGATAACTCGTGCCACGTCCCACTTTTCTGGCCCTTGATGTGCTCACTACTTGAATGGCCTGTTCTAGACAGGCTTCTATAGTAATTTTATAGCTTTGACGCTGTTTGAATGTATTTTTGTCGTTCGATATATTTTAGTTTATTCACGTGGCCGTTTTGCTAATATAGCCGTTTTACGAACGAGTATCCTTAGTAATACGGACTAGTGCGTGGAAATTAAGGGCCAGAAAAATGGGGCGTGGCATGAGTAATCGTGACTTATTAGACAATCTGTCTGTGCCCGTATCATGGCAATTGCAAAATATAAATCGTCGAAACTTCCCACAGCAAGCGCGCGGCTGTGCATATTCAAGACGCTAGACGCCTCCGGCTTTTTACAACCTCTTGACAGTGGCTCGCGTAGCCCTCGTAGCTCTACATGGCGTTTGATTCTCCGGGGCAGCACCTGGATCGAGTTTACCATGACAAATGCACTTTATAGGTGGCATCATGTCTTCGGACTGGTGTCCGAGAGCCAATCATGGCAGCATGGCGTTTTGTGTTGATGGGATTGCGGCAGTCAACCCTGGGAGGTAGGTACTTGGCAGGCCGCAGTGCCGCTTGGGCATATTCCGCAAGAACACACAGTGTCTATAATGAATGCACTGTTGGTACGCCCACGCCCGTACGGAGTACACCTAGATTTCCACGTTGCGGATAGCTTGATGGCAACGAATCCGGACAAAACAGTCCGGAACAGCCTGGCTGTTCGGCACATCACTCGCGAACATTCTCGCGAACGCACACGGGCGGCCCCAACCATGATTCAACGGCTGCGCATAATGTGACATATTGTACGGAGTACCGAGTAGTCAATCCGTTTGGGTGTGCCAAGACCTCAGCGGTGTACTGAACCCGTGGTTCTTTGGGGACAAGCAAGGTAACGAGATCTAGCAAGGAAATACGGAGTAAAGCTTAGCAAATGAAATGTCCAAGGAGAGCTGATAGGCTTGTACGGGAGAAGTACTCCGTATAAATTCCTTGCTTTCAAACGGCACCACGTGGCACACAGATTGCCAAACTGGAACATAGAAAGACTTATTACATAAATGTATTAATTAGCTGTGGACGACGCAGAGGCGTGTGCAGAACCAATGGGCTGATGAGGAAGTCACGACCCGATGCCCTTGCCTCCGGTCATATGTACCAACCAACCAGGAAGGAGTAGGGCTGATCCTGAACCCAGGCATGGAACGGAAACCAATCCTGCTCGCAACTGAAATTCAACTGATCGATCCTTGTCTGCGTCTGCCAAGCTCGAGCTTTGGTGGGATCGACCGGGTCGACTTTTGTGAGGGGGATCTTTTCCGCCCCGGACACGCAAAGTTACACAAAGTTACACAGTGCTTCGAAAATCGTCACATTCGAACAACCACTGAGAAGTGACAGGGCTCATGTGTACTCTCACCAGGGCCCCCTCCTCTATCAGAAAAAAAGGTTCATGACGAGGAACCTTCTCAAGAAAGCGATTCGACTAGAATCCTCTCTTCTACTCCTGCCCTTTACTACTACACTAAGCTTTCAGGCTCTGGTCATATTTTATCAATCCTAGAAACATCATTGCTCCCACCAGCATCCGATTTCTCCAACTCGTCAAGACATACGATCGCTGCCGTACGACGTGAGTTTGACAATCCATAGTGCGACCATCTGAAACCTGCTCCCTTTTTGTCGAAAAACAACAACAACAACAACAACAACAACCAACACGGATCTTGATCTCCCCGGTACCATGAACATGTTCTGATACCCGTAAGTAGGAAAAATAGACAGATGGTATGCAATGCAATTGAACAACTATTTCACTGTTGTCAACGATTCTAGCTGACATTGTGCAGTGCTTGGAAAACCCAAACTACATCGACACTATAAGCTCGAGTGGAGACGCATGCGTATATTATGTTGACTGCCAATCTCACACTTGGCCAGATCCCAGGTGAAAGAGTTGATCCTGGCGAATCCTTGATCTTGGAATCAGGAGCCGATTCCTTCTTAAACTCGCCTGGACAGTGCATGTTTGGCGATGATATCACCGAGCCGAAATATCCGGATCTTTCAACAGGGCTTGATGATCAGTTTGCCTACGGTGGCACAGATTTGTACTCTTTCAATCCCGCCTTTTCATCAACGCCAGACTCAAATCCGTCAACCACAAAGGTTAGCAATACACCACAACAGCCCGGCAGCAAGACACTGCCGTCGACTCTGTCGTCCGAAAGCCAACCGAAATCTCCTGTGCCGCCACCGAGGCAAGAAAAGTCGAAACGAAAAGCAAGCAAACAGAAAGAAACTTTGGAAACAAGAAAGACTACCGCCGCTACCAAGACACGTCGGCAACCGGAACGCGAATCAAGAAGGTCAACGAGGACCGAGGAAGTCAAGAAACCCACTCGTCGTGAACGATCGCTAGAACGAAATCGAGTCGCTGCCTCAAAGTGCCGGAGGCGCAAGAAGGCATGGACTGAGAAGCTTGAAGAGAAAAGGTCTGGCTTGGAAGCGATGCATAGCGAGCTTCAGTCTCAATACCTGAGTCTACTACAGGAGTCTTGCAGTCTGAAAAACCATCTTATAACCCACGCTGGATGTCATGACCCCAACATTGATGTGTGGATCAATAATGAAGCCTCGAAATTTGTCAGGAGATTGAGTGAAGAGAATCCCCAGAGACCAAGGAGTCTGCAATCTTTGCCAAGTCTGGGTGAGTATGGCCTTGTTTCCTTGTCCTCAATCAACCCCAGGTCTTGCAACAATGAATTTTCACGGCTTCATGCAGATAACAATTCAACATGGCAATCGTCTGCAAACAGCCACTACACTGGCCTTTCTGAAAGCTCACTAGCATTGGAAGGGAACGATTCGAACGAAGAGGATGCGGCGGACGACAACTTTGACGAAAATTTTGGCGATGAAATGTTCTGACGACAGGGAAATCGGGGCATGATTTCTTTGTCTTGTACCAACGAGGGGAGGTAACGGGAATGCAGCGTGGAAATGCTCGTGTAATGCGGGCATTTGATGACGACAGGATGAAACTTGAACGAACGACACTATTTCACATTGACTTGAACTGGTCTTCGATCCAGGCCTTTATAAGCAGAAGATTGTACTTCTGAGGCGACACACTGTCGAATTCATTTGACTGGAGGACGGAGTTTGGCTTTTGCCTGAGCATGCTCATAAAAGTTGTGCAGGGTCGGATATCTGGATTTTCCGGCAGGCTATTTGCACTCACGAAAATCAGCGAATAGACGATTGTCTTGGTGAAGGGGTCGAGTGGGAATGGGTTCCGGAACATGATCGAATTGTACCCTTCATGTTGGTACTGCTATATGCAAGCAGTGTAACTGCTTCTCGTCGGTCGTCGTGTTATATATCAACTAGCCTGTTTTTTTTTGGTACTTTATTCCGATCTACTTGGGATGGTCCATCTTCTACATCTTGCACAGTGATGTTTTGCAGGAGGACAAACAGAGAGTCGACTGCTTGTTTCCGCAAGGGATGTAGACTTTTGCTCGATTCATTTCGGAATGCGTGACCGAACGGATGTCTCCAGTGGATGGATCCTTTGAGCTAGTGGACGAGGGGATGGCCCGAGGCGGGCGTGGGCATTCGGTCGTCGGGTCAAACATGTTGAGGGTATTCACAGCCTCACATCGCAGCCTCAGGCATCAGCCTCGTTATCCGACGATGCAGCCTCCCATATCGCGTTTGCTATTGCGTTTGATGTCACGATTCATCGCAGTCTCTGTTTAGAGATTCTGTTCAGACCTAGATTTATCGGATTAGTAGATTTAAAGCTTATAAGCTTCTCTTTCTCTACTAGATTCTAAATTCCTAGATAGCAATTCTACATCCTCTTCTTATCTTATCGCTCTTTACCACATTCTCTCCATAGGTTATAAGCCTAGCGCGCTTTTACTGCGCCTATTCCTTTCTTTTTATTTTTCTTTTTATCTAACTATTATATTATTATATATAATTATATATATTTTCCTAATAACTAGTTAAAGTAAAGTTACTTAACTAGTAGGGTAGCATAAAGACCTTTTCCTTACCTAAAACTAATAATAGTAATATTATATAAGTTAAGGTTAAATTAATTATAAAAATCATCTTATATATACTATATAAACTAAAAATTATATATTAGGGAATTAAATACATAACCTTTATTATATTATTTCCTATTCTATAGTTATAGTAACCTTATTATAATATTATAAACTTTAAAATACTATAAATTCTATAATACATATAAAAAGTTAATCCCTTCTAGGTAGATCTTAGTAGATAGCAGGCTAGGATAAGACATTCCTTATAGAACTACCTTAGGTACCTAAAACTAATAATCTAGATTTATAGCTATTTAGGTAAAGTAAGTATTATAGGTATAATAATATAAGGTAAAGTAAGTAAAGTAAGTATAGTAATTACCTTTTAACTAGGCTAAGGTAAAACTTTAAGGAGTGCCTAAGAATACTTATTACTCTTAACTTTATAACTCTATATATTAGTAGCTATATAGTAATTTAATTAATTAAGAGCTACTACTATAACTTTTACTTAACTAAACTAATATTAATTAGTTTTAAGTGGTTATAGTAATAGAAGTATATAAATTCTAATATATAACCCTTCCTTCTTTTTAATATAGGTAATAACACTAGTAGTGCTTCTAGCACTATTCTAGCTACCTAACCTAACTTAACTAAACTTAATAATATTATAAAAGTATAGTACACTAGAATAGTAGTTATTATACCTCTTAAAGGAGTAGAGAACTTTAAGGAATAGGAAATCTTAATCTAAATATAAGTTTATATTATATAACTTACACTATATTTAACTAGGGTAATTACTTAGTTATAGGAGACTAATAAGTACTATACTATTCTTTTATCTATTATTTAGTAAAGTCTCTTATTATAAATCTAGAAGAATTTAATATATATAGGATAGACTAATATAATACTAGTTACTAAAATAATATAACTAATTAAAAGTAATTATAGATTTAAGGCAGATTTAGCTATTATTAAGCTACTCTAATAGTTCTCTAAATTAAGAAGAGCTAATTTCTTAATAACCTAAGCCTAGCTAGATTACTACTAGAACCTTTAGAACTAAATCTATAAGATTAAAAAGATCCCTAATATTATCTAGGTCTTATAGATAATTAAAGCTATTAAGGGTTTAATACCTAAGATTTATAACGCATAGAAAATTAAGGGATTCTCTAAGGCTAAATTAAAGAAAGATAATATACTTATATACCTAATGTATAAAGCTAATAAGCCTTAGAAGGACTAAAAGGTTAATTTTAATACTTAATAAAAGAATAATAAGGATAATTCTAACGCAAAAGGCAAAGGAAGGCGCTAAAGAATAAGATATCTAACACTATAAAGCTTAACTATAGTTATTTAATTCCACTAGGAAGAATAATTTACTTAAAGGATAGTTACTAGAAGCTTTATCTAGAGAAAAGCCTAACTTAATAAAGAAGAAAGGCAAATAAACTATAATAAAAATAACTGCTTCTCCTAATATTATATTAGCTAGAAGTAATCTCGCTTTAATAGCAATTAATTAGGACTATTTATTCTAAACTCTTATAAATTATCTTACTAAGGAAGACTATATTCTTAATACTAGTTATAACACACACACATTTAACTTAACTAAATAGTTTACGTATCTAAACACTAATATTAACATAAAGCTAATAATAGCTAGTAATAGAGATAAACTCTATATTAAAGGCATTAGTAATATTAAACTCCTATTAGATAAGGATTTCTAGAACTTCTAAACGCTTAATACGCACTAAAGGCTAAAGTTAATATAATTTTACTAGGACTTCTTAAGTAAGGTAAAGTTATTATAGATGGTTTTAAGGACTAATTAATCTTATTACCTTTAGGTAAGGTAATTAGTAACTATATCTAGAAAGCGAATATTTCCACACTAAATCTTTAAGATAAAGAACCTTAATATAACTTTATAGCCTTAATAAGTAAGTCTATTACTAAGAAGGTTAAATTTAGACTCTTATATAAGAGACTTAGCTACGTAGGGAAGGAATAAATCCTACTTATATATAAAGAAGTAGGAATTATAGTTAATCCTACCTCTATAGCTAATTTTTACTACTTAGCATGTCTCTTATTAAAGGCCCCTAGATAATTTATTAGGAGGAATCTAATAATATAATAAACTTCCTTTCTTATGTTTTCTAGACTATATTAAATATAAACCTAAAGGCTTTAGGGGAAGAAGTATATATTATATACTATTAATATTTATATATGATTTTACTAGGTAATCCTAACTATTAATAGGTCTAGCGTAGTTAAAGCTATATAGGCTTAGAAGGCTACTATTAAAAATATAAGTAGTGGATTTACTATTAAATACTTCTATATAGATAATATAACTAAATTCCTTAGAGAGAAGTTTAAGACCTTTTATTAGAAAGAAGGCATTATTTATTAGACTAGTGCTCCTTATATTCTAGCTTATTAGGTATTATAGAACGCGCTAGCTAAACCCTTATAGAGATAGTAAGAGCCTTAATAATTAAAGCGGAATTACTAGAACTTCTTTAGCTATACGCTATAAAGCACATAGCTAAAATCACTAACTTATTGCCTACACATAGTAATAAGAATAATTAGTTACCTTAATAGGCTTTATTTAATACTTTAGGTCTTAATAATATAGCGTTAATTTAATATTTACGCATATAGGGGTGTATTATATACATATAAATTCCTAATAAACACTATATTTAGTTATAAAAGATAGCACTAAGGGCTAAGAAAGGCTAACTTATAGGCATAGATAGTCCTAAATATTATCTCTATAAGGTCTAGATCCCTAAAGAATAGAGAGTTATTTAAGTATAAGATATTCGCTTTAATAAGACTAACTTACCTATACCTCTTAAAGATAATAAAGTTATTTATATTACGGATCTAATTAATCCTTCTTTTACTAAAGAAGGCTATTAAATTATTAATATTCTAATTACTAGTTAGGAGAAACCTTAACTATAGGAGAAGGAAACTCTAGGTAAGAAAGCGGTTTACTTTAAGAAAAGCCCTTTAAGTATCTCTAAAATAAATAAGAATTACTACTCTTTTAAGGAGGAAGATAATCCTCCTCTCCTAGAGAAACCTAGGAGCTATCTTCTAATGCCCTCTAAGAGTCCTTCTTAATAAGAGAATCTTATAAGATATAAATAATAAAGGATTAATAATAAGGATATAGTCCTTCTAAGGAGCTATCCTAGGGCCTTCCTAGATAAAGAAGCTAAAGATAATAATAACTCTAATATTTACTAATAACTTAAATCTAAATCCTAAACACTAAGATAATCCCTTTAATCTAATATATATTAAGATTATCTTAATATTATAACCTCTAGTAAGAAGAAAGCCCTTCCTTAAGACTCCTATTAATTAAACTTAGTAATTTGTTATTATAATAATAACCTATATAATAATAAAGTAAAAGAAGTACCTAGGTTATATGCCTTCTTAATAATTAAAGTAGCTAATATAGCTAACACAAAGATTAATATCCTATCTAACTAGTTTAAGGCTAAGGCTATAGATAACTACTATATATTTTAGAGACTTACTAAGAAGAAGGAACTCCTTAAGATCTATAAAAGAACTACTAGGATCTTATTTACCCTAATAAAGATATAAAGATCTTTAATAGCTAATAGGTGTATATAGTAAAGTATCTAATTAATTAAGAACCCTACGTAAAGGCAAGATAAGTTATAAGAGGGGACTAAAATCTAGAAATTTTTAATAATAAAGACCTCTATATAGTAGTGGCTTACTTAGTTTCGCTATAAGTATTCTATACACTTATTATAGTCTTTAATTATAAATAGCAGTAATATAATATTATAAATGCCTTCCTTAACACTAAAGTATAAGGAGATATTTACGTTAAGTAACTATATAGCTATACTAATAGTATAAGTAAAGTTTATAAGCTTAAAAGAGCTCTTTATAGACTACCTATTTCTTCTCTTTAGTAGCTAGAAGATATTACTAAGGAACTTAAGAAGCAGGGTTTTTATTAGTTAATAAGCAAGCTCTATATCTTTTAATATAATAATATTATACTTCTTCTTTATATAGATAATATAATTATTATAGGAAAGACCCTTATAATTATTAAAGATATTATTAGGTAACTATAGAAACACTATAAATTAAAGTATCTAGGTAATATTAGGTTATTCCTTAGCATTAAATTTGTTTATAATTATACTAACTAAACTATTCTTCTTTATTAAAAGCTTTATATATAGAGTATTATAAAGAAATTTAATATTAAAAACATTAATGCTTTAAATATTCTATAGCTTCTAAAGACTATAATCCTATTAGATTAGAAAGAGCTTAATATAGCCTTTAATCTCTCTAACTAGGCAAAACGCATAGGAAGCTTTAATTAGCTCTCTATATCTATAAGACCTAATATTATATTTATAATAAATTAACTCTATAGTGTGAATTCTACACTAAAGTAGGTTTACGTAAATCTTTAGAAGTATCTTTAGAGATACCTTTATAGCTTAGAGAATTTAGGGATTATTCTTAGGAAAGAGACCTTTTAGACCCTAAATTAATCCTCTAGGTTAAGGGATTTAGTAATGCTTTACTTATAGATAACTTAGATATAAGACACTTAACTATAGGCTATATTATAATGCTAGCTAGAGGATTAATCCTTTAGTAATTAAAGAAGTAAACTCTTATAGCCCTTAGCTTAACTAAAGTAGAATTTATTAACCTTACGCTAACTAGGTTATCTATGCTCTAGGTAGTATATTTACTTAATAACTTTAGGATTAAATAATTATAACTATTACTACTATTTACTAATAGCTAGAACGTAAAGGCTAATATACTTAATAAGAAGTATAAGGGATAAACTTATTATATTAATTTATAATATAAATAGATTATATAGAAAGCCTATAAAGGCGAATTCTAACTTTAATAGATTAGGATAGACTAAATAATAGCTAATAGCTTTATAAAGGGCCTAGAACGCGTTAAATATACTAATTTTATACGCTTTCTTTATATAATAAAGGCTAGGGACTTTAAGAAGGGTTATATTTTAGAAGAGGCCTTAAAGGCCTAATTTTATATAATTATTTTCTTTCTTTTCTTATAGTAGCTAGATATACTACTAGGGGCAGTGTTAAGGGTATTTATAGCCTTATATCGTAGCCTTAGGCATTAGCCTTATTATCTAACGATATAGCCTCCTGTATCGCGTTTACTATTGCGTTTAATATTATAATTTATCGCAGTCTTTATTTAGAGATTCTATTTAGACCTAGATTTATCGGATTAGTAGATTTAAAGCTTATAAGCTTCTCTTTTCTCTGCTAGATTCCGAATTCCTAGATAGCAATTCTACATCCTCTTCTCATCTCATCGCTCTTTGCCACATTCCCTCCACAAAACATCGCTCACCATCGAAAGAAACTGCAGTTTTATTATCCGGTCGCTAGCGTCTTAATTGGGACTTTTCGTCGAAATCTCTTTGATGCCCATAAGGCTACACTTGCGTACCGACAAGGGTTATTAGCCAATGAAAACATCGCTATTTACGGTACTTTCTAACCTATACTAATATTTTATAATATAAGTACGAACACATACCTAAGTTACAAAGAGTAACATCGCATGTCTCGTAGCCCTACCGCGTTAGCTGTAATACTAAAGGTCACTTGAGGTCACCCTTTGCCAGCCAGGAAAAGTGGGTCGGTACGCTAGTGTAGCCTTATGGGCATCAAAGAGATACTAGGCCGGTCCAGGCGCAAGCCACATACAACGCTACTCCCCTACTGTATGTATGTACGGACTATACGGATTACGCAAGCAATAAACACATCGTGGCGTGGAAACGGCTCTGAAAATGAAGTCGCCGGGAAAACGGGTTTCCGGAATCGGGGCAGCATTACAGCATGGCTGGTCACCTCCATTCAAACTGCCGGCATGAGAGTTCGCCATCAATTATGGAAGAGATTTCCAACCCAGCAACGAGCAAGGATTCATACCCTGAACGCTGCATGCAACCAACCACTGCTAAACCGATGCACGCATGACGTTGATTCGCCCCGATAGCCCAAGGGCCGAGTATTACGGAGTAAGTCCGTACGTGGAACGAAGTCAACTTAACTTGGTGGGGCATCGTAGGCATACATACATAGTGACCGATGCTACTCCGTAGTGCCGCGAGACTCTTCACCGAACGGGGAGCGGAGAATTATCACGCATCGAACAAGGGATACAATATCGACGATGGAGAGTGCCAGTGATGGACCCCTCGTTGAAAACGGAGCAAGAACCAACGAGAGGACGCGCTCTGGGATGATTTCCTGTGCGGAGCATCTCGCGGCTGACAAGTGGTTGAGTGGACAATGCCGCCGCCGTGACGGTGCCCCAGGCCCAGGGTGTGTCACGCGTGCGGTGCCTGGGGTGGCCTGCGCGGACGCTTTGCAAGCGGTGGAAGATGGAGATGGCAAGACCCTAGTAGTGGATCTGACCATCGCCAAGGAAACTGGGAGGAGATGGAAGTCGTTTTCGCGAACAAGGGCGAGCGTAGAGTAGATGAATGAATTCCAGGGTTAGGGTTGGACAGAGCTGTCTTCACCGCCCAACGCGGCGGGGTTCTGCCTCATGCACGTCGCCCCTCCTCGCACCTGTTACAGCTGACGCGCCAGACTGAACAAGACGGCTTCACAACTGAACGAGCCTCAGGAACAGGCTGGGAACTGGTCCGTCATGCTGACATGAGAGCGATGCGCGATGCGCGCTCTGGTGTTGTCCATTGTAATTGATTTGTGTCCAGAGAAAGACTTGCATGTTTTATTTGTTGCCTTAAAGATCAAACTTTCGTGAGCCAACTCGTGTTTTGAGTCGCTGCCCCACCTGCTTTGCTATCGGGTGGGGCTGCTGCCGCCGCGCACGTCTGTGAAGTCCCTTCATGACGCCCGTCAAAAAAAACTCCTTTCCAAAGTTCACTTCCAATCTCTCTCGACTTCTAATCGACGCGATCAACGTGCCAAGACCACGCTACAAAAATGCGTGTCGTTTTAGTCAGCGGTGGTGTCATTTCCGGTGTCGGAAAAGGTCAGTTCTGTCTCTCTGCCTAACGTGCTTCGATCTCGCGATTCCCTTCTACCATCACGCTGTGCATGCGACTTTTACTCATTGTCGCGCGGACTTTCAGACCACACTTGCTGACCATAGTTTACTCGATAGGCATCATTGGTACGGCCATAAACTCCATCGAAATCGTTGGCTCTGTGGACTTGCTAATTCTTTTCACTCAGCCTCCTCGGCTGGCCTGTTACTCAAGACTACAGGACTTCGAGTAACGGTATGGAAGTTTTGCCTTTCAGCGCACAATTGCTTTACTGACAACACAATACAATCGCAGGCCATAAAGGTACTTCGGCCGCCGATAATGAGTTGTTGTTGATGCTGATCGAATAGATCGACCCTTACCTGAACATTGACGCCGGCAGTAAGCAGACTTCCATCGCGGCGCAAAAGTAGTCCATAGTCGCAATGCTGACGTCTACCCCATCTAGCTTTGGGACCACTTGAGTATGCTTACTGACTGCGAAGTTCTCGATCATCTGGCTTATACTGACAATCGCAACTCAAGACATGGCGAATGCTTCGTCCTTGCAGATGGTGGAGGTACGTCTTTGCGAGAGGATCCGACATCTACAACCGTTTAAGATCGCGAAACTGACATTTCCAAGAATCCGACCTCGACCTGGGGAATTATGAGAGGTAAAACGAACCATTCAACGGCTGTCATCGGCATGGCGCTCAAAACTGTACTTCTAGGTACCTCGGCATCCAATTATCCCGTGACAACAACATTACCACCGGCAAGATCTATCACGAAGTTATTTCTCGCGAGCGGAAAGGAACATACTTGGGAAGAACCGTGCAGGTTGTCCCTCACATTACCGACATGATTGTTGAGTGGATCACCAGGGTTGCCAAGGTTCCAGTTGATAACTCTGGTGAAGAACCAGATGTCTGCATCAGTATGTTGGGGTCAATTTATGGACGTTTGTTTTACAATGACTGACCTTTTCTTGGTAGTCGAATTGGTATGTTTAACTTGGAGAACAGGTCGAACCTAATTGCTAACCCCAGAACTTGCAGGGTGGAACAATTGGGTACGTCTTTGTTTTTCCTTCTACACGAGCTGATGCCATTCTTGGTCTTGCAACATGAGCTAACAGACTCCGTCTTAGTGACATCGAGTCAGCCCCATTTGTGGAGGCACTGGTTCAGCTGAGACACAAGTTGAGTAGGGATACCGACTCATCCTTCTTCAATATTCAAGTCTCCTTTGTCCCTTTGTGAGTATTCTTCTCCCTGTTATCGGGCAACAACTACTTGTCAGCAGTCCGGGGTATGGTGTCTCGTGCTAACCCGCACCACGTAGGATTCATGGCGAGGAGAAAACGAAGCCAACCCAAAATGCCATCAAGCAGATGCGAAGCGCCGGTCTCATCCCAGATTTGGTAAGCCCCCAGCCGGAGAAACATGGTAAAGCTGACTAACGCAGAGCTAGATTGCCTGCCGTTGTGACGCAACCCTCGTTGACGGTACCATTCGGAAAATCGCGTCAAGCTGCCAGGTAGACTACGAGCAGGTCATCGGCGTGCACGATATGGAAACTGTCTACCAGGTCCCCTGCTTCTCCACGAGCAAGGGCTCCTTCATCGCCTCCGAGCCGGACTGGATTTGGACAAGCTATCCATATCACCCGCCGTAGCCGCAAAGGGTTCAGCACTTTGGAATTTGTGGAAGAAGACTGTTGTTGTCCCCAGGACACGGCTCCCGTGCAAATTGCGTTGGTCGGAAAGTACACGAGCATGCTGGATTCATACCTCTCGGTCATTAAAGCTTTGGAGCACGCGGCGATGCGATGCCGCCGCAAGCTGAATCTGGTACCCGTTGATTCAGAGCATCTGGAGGCGACTACGCAAAAACAAGATCCTGCCAAATACCACAAAGCTTGGCAAACTGTTTGCGAAGCTCATGGTGTTATAGTACCAGGTTCGTCTTTTCATTGCCAGGATAGGATCGCTAGGAATTACGATTGACAGAGTATTGCAGGTGGTTTCGGCTCAAGAGGCATCGAGGGCATGATTGCCTGCGCCAAATGGGCTCGAGAAAACAAAAGAAACTACCTGGGCATCTGTCTGGGCATGCAGGTCGCCACTGTCGAAGTTTCCCGGTCCCTCTGTGGCCGACCCAAGGCCACATCTGAGGAATGGGTGGATGATATCAACTCCAAAGATGCCGAGAACCACTCGGTCGTTTTTATGCCCGAATCATCCAAAGAGTACTACGCCCTTGCTTTGCATGTGATTGACAATCCGAAACCCTTGCTAATATTGATATTTAGACAACTGGGCGGTACAATGAGACTTGGCACGCGACCGAGCTTGTTCCAACCTGGCTCAGAGTGGAGCAAGCTTCGAGCTCTGTATGGAGGCGCTTCTGAGATTCACGAGCGTCACCGACATCGCTATGAAGTCAACCCTGAGCGTATCGATGAGCTTGAGAAGGCAGGTCTTCATTTTGTGGCTAGGACGAAACCGGCAACCGTATGGAAGCTTTTGAGCTCAAGGACCATCCTTTTTATGTCGGGTACGTTACAATTTGTCGTCCATCTTTCGACTCGTGCGGAAATCCTTGATGATTGACTGCTGATTACCCACGAACATACAGCCTGCAAGCACACCCGGAATTCCTCAGCAAGGTCACTAAATCGTCTCCGCCCTTTTGGGCCTCGTCGCCGCTAGTGCTGGAATGCTGGATGAAATTTTTGACGAAGTGAGAAGGGAAGGTGCGGCAACGAATGGTGTTGCTGACTTCTAGACAGACATGGCGAGAAATGAGTATTTATTCGAGTGCTGGCGCAATACTACATGTTTTCATTGGGGTGAAGGGCCACATCGCATACAGACATATCTAAAGAGGTTAGTTACATGACTGGAAAAATGAAAGCTCACGATTGAAGAGGGTCGTGGTATCATGGGTGTGGAGTTCTGACGCAGATGGGACTGACTCATCGTAGCCAAACATGATGGATTTTTATCACAAGACTCAGTCGGTTCTCTCTACCTGATTCCTATGCACGCCGGCGTCGAGGCCGCTCGAGATTGAGGCGTGCCCAGAACGTGGGATGGCGAGCGGGCGATGAATTGACCTTGATTGCTGCGTCCGCCTGGGCCAGACATGCAGCGATTTCATTTGTGATACAAACTACAGGCCTTTAGTGTACAGTGTCAATACAACGAACTATGCAATTCCCTTGTTGTTTGTTGTACCCATCCAGACGCAACCCAGTTTGCCAACACGGCGAACGGCATTTTCTAGCAACCATGGTCTTTCACAATGACGTTCCATGTGGCGGTGGTGAACATCTATCACTACAGTCAGTATGGCTGGCCCTGACGGTCATGGACTCATGGTTTTACGCCGGAGAAGGTTGAGAGGAGAGGGAGAGGGAGGGGGTGGCGGGGGCAGGCAGTCTTGGACTTCTCACCTGTCCTCTAGTCAGATACATCCTCCAGGTTGCTACCGAAAAGCGTCAGCGTCAGTGTCTTCCTTCCCGCGATGATGGCATCGTCAAAACTCGCGCGCGTCAAACTCACCTCCCACCAGCAGGTATCCGTCAACTCCTGCGCCGCCTTCCCGACCTCACGGCAGGGAAGCGCAATCTCGTTTTCCGTATCGTTGCAGAGCCAAATCTGGCAGTCCATGTCGCAGCTGACTCTGGAGCAGCCGCCGCCTCGCTCGTCGGCCGGCGGTGCACCGCACATCATGGAACCGCCGCGGCTATTCTTCAGATCTGTCAAGAAAACGGTTGTTGTCAGCTCCGGGGGCAAGGCCAGGGGGTCTAGGAATATCGAGCATACAATTGATTCCGTCCTGTGCCTTGGTCTTCTGCGTCCATTTTCCGTAGTCACAATCGGGTTCTTGCTTTCGTCTCTGTTTGTCATGGACTCATGGGTTTTTTTGTTTAGCAGGTGTTTTTTTTTTTTCATTTCCTGGGACAACGGCCGGAATTGCGACTTGACGCACCCATCTTTTGTCGAGGCTGCTCTCGGGCTCGATGTCCGTCGTGCCGTTGGTGGCCGGATTTGTGAAATAGTCGGGGTTGACTGCCTTGATTTGGGCGTCGATCTGCTGGAGGTCGCCGGTGAAGGTGTACGTCTGGCCGGGGAGGACTTCTCCCGTCCAGGTGACTCCGCCTTTGACGCCTCGCGAGTTCAAGTCGTGGGGTGCGAGTTCAAATCGTGGGAGTAGCCCTACGTGCATGGACCTTGTTAGTCAGATGTTTGCGCGCCAAGTGTGAATGAAAGGGGGCGGTGTGTACATTGACTGCGGCGGACAGGAGACCGACGAGGGAGAAGATGGTGGACTTCATCTTTTGCAATGGTGAATTGTGGATATAGGAAGAGAGTGGAATGAAGTATGAAGTATTGAGGTGAGAGTGCGTATAACCGGTTGATGGGAGAACGGGGAGGGATTTCATCGTCTTTGTATTTTACAGTGACTTGCAGGTCTTCATCGTATCCGGTCATATGATGCCGTTGACTTGTTCTACCCCAGGATCGTGGGGAGGCGTTATCTCGGCGGCAAAGAACAATAGGACTCGAATGGAATCCAGGGACCAGCGTGAGATCAGAGCTTCTTCCCCAGTCGTTACAATAACAAGATCCCCCGCTTCCGACGGAAAAGAGCCGAGTCGCACAATTGTCGGGAGTTTATACATCCGCCTCGTGATGTCGAGTTTGCCCAAGTTGCTTCTTACGTGTTGGCGTCAATCGCCCCCGCTCCGAGTCGCGGTGGACATGGAACCGTGTTGTCTGGAGTCCGGATTGCGAGGATGGCATCAGCCAAGCACGTGTGGTGCCTAGTAAACATGTTTCTATTCTGATCCTGGTGTTGGATCAGTTCGTGACCAAAAGTGGCAAGTTCGAGTTAGTACGCGCCGCGAACCAACAAAACCTCTGGCTTGTCCGGCTTGGCCATGGAACCAACCCAGTGCCCAACATCTTCTTTATTGTCACCAGGAGAATAATACGAAGGCTCTCTATTGAGGCCCATCGTTTCAAACAAAACACAACTGCTGCCCCGTGCCCACTGGGTGCAGTGAGGTTCAGTGCTCGCAGCATGACTTTCCTCCGTGTGTCTCGTGTGTCTCGACTTCTCGGGCCATCACGGATTTCAGAACCACAATGGAACCCGCATCCCCACGGGGTGGACAAGGTCCTCGGCAAAAGGTCGAGAGCTGCGAAAGCGAGTGACTGCCATCGAGAGGGCAGAGGGAGGAGGCCTGACTCTCCGCACGGCAGACGCACGGCAGACGCACGCCGACGAGAGAAGATATGCCCAATGTCGTGAGCACCGTGCCTCTGGGCGCCCTGCAGGCCCATCGACATGGACGACATGAAGCTCGACTACGGAAAGGCCGTCGGTCGGCAATGAGGAATCTGCGCTACGCAGCAGCAGACAAGATTGGCATCATGTTCAAGAGTCGGTGGTGGGAGCATCTCGGCCGGACCCCGTCCACGGCGGGCGGCCAGTCGTTCACGGATCGTCCGCTGAGACGCTGCATCTATTTATCCCTCGTACGGACTCGGATGTCCCCGGGGCGCCGGGCACCATCGGGGAGGTCGACATGGGATGGTACATGGGCGACGAGGAAGATGCTGGACAGGAAGACGGAGGCTCGGACCTTTACGCCTTCAGCTTGGGTAAGAAGCAATGGGACATGGATGTTCCTGGAACATGCAGATCGGGCAAATAGATGTGGGCTTTATTTCATTTTATTGTCATTATTATTATTATTATTTACCTCGACCTCGTACTCAAAATGGGTGTTTTACCGCATTCCTTCCGGCATCGGCTTCATGTCCTGGTCTGGGAACCGCCTTTGCACTTCTTCCATGTGCTTTGCTTGGTTCCCATGGTGTTTGTCGAATTGTTGCAGGCGTGTAAATGGTTGTCTACTACTTCTTTGACAGCCAGCGGGGACAGGGGACAGCGGCATGTTGACAAACTGCACTGGTTCTACAAGAAAACGTCTTGACATTTCGGTACACGTACACCGCTATAATACAAAGCCTCGCCCAAGCTCCTCTTCACTAGCCCTTCTTGATCTAGCCCCTGCCGTTGGAAATACCCTTGATGCGCTTGGTGTACTTCCAGAGGTGGCGATACTTGGGACCTTGTCGCTTGGCCTCCCATCCACGAGGCTTGACGGGCTGCTTGAGGCTGTCAACGCGGGTCGGTCGCAGCTCCACATCAGCCCCGGGAATGCCGTGTCGAGCCATGACAGCCGCCGTGTTCTCGTCCCAGACTGAACGAAACATGGTGAATCCAAAGGCGTGAGGCCGAACTTGTCCCGCATCGACTTGAGAGAGAAGCCATCGCGGCCCGAGTACAGCTCCTTCAACTTGGACACGTCGACTTTCTCGCCGGGCTTCTGCTCGAGCAAGTAGACGCCCACTCGGTGGTAGGGGCTCCCTTTGTGAGAAGGCGGGGAGCCAGGGCACAGCCAACTGGTCCTCGGCCATGATCTTGCTCAAGGGCAGAGATGTATCCGTGGGGCTTAGGGGATGTTGGCAGCCAGGTAGTGGCATCTTTTGTGAAGCCATCGCTCTCAACCTCGGGGACATCCGAGTCGAGCACCACAACGGTGATGAGGCGTTCACCCTTGTCGAAGACCTGCACTCGTAGACGTGGAGCACTCTCACTGGTGAGACTGTCGACAATTGTGCCAGGGGCAACTTTGGACTGGCGAAAGAATAATTGAACGTCGGCGGTGGGCTCAAGTTTGGGGAGGATATCGGGGACTATATTGAACTGCTTGATTCTCTGCGTGATGAGGCGATGGTCGTAGGAACGCCATTTCTTCTCCGCGAGGGCGCGGTAGATGGGCTTGTTCATATCGCCTGAAGTCGGCAGGGTTTAGCAAATTGTTGCACAGATACATATTTCCACAATGTCGCGGGCAAACTGAGAAGGAGCGGAGGGGGCTCACCCAATCCATCTTCGAACCTCTTCTTAACCAAAGGATCATTCGCATCCGCAAGAAGCTTCAACCTCTCCACCTCCCTCCTCAAACTGGCCAGCTTGGTGTCCTTCATCTTCTGTCCACCGACAACCTCAGAGGCATCCTTGCTCTCCAGCCGGGACATCTTTCGAGCCCGGCATTGATTTTCAACAGCTTGTCCTCTCGGTCGGCCGCCAAAATCCTTCGAGCCTCCTGAAATGCCTGGTACGGCAACTGCTCAAAGGGGATATTCTGCGTCGTCCGCATCGCCACTCGTCGTCGTCTCGAGCCAATCGGCATCTTACCGGCCTTCATCATGCATTTCGAATTCGGGAAGCACCGTATTCGGGTCGAGGTCCAGAGGGCTCGGTTCTGCGGAGGATGAGGCGGCGACGGCACCCTGCTCCTGAACCTCAGCAGCTCGTGCTGCGCCGGTAGTGAGCGGTCGGAAAGCACATGGCTGCCGCAATTGCCTGGCAAGCGGCCGCGCGACGGCCTGACACCTTGACATGCTGTGTCGGGCACGATGTGCGACATGCGATGGGCAAACGTGAAGTTGCTATCGGCGATGTTTTTTTTCGTTGTGAAGCTCAGAAAAATGCTCGAGTTCCATAATTTGATGCTGGCGGATGGACCCACTTCGAGGCTTCTGGCGCGGAACAAGACATCGAGGCCCCTTTGGACTTCCGGGGAGGTTTTTCTTTGAGCCCAGCGCAACCTCGCAATCGCAATTCGTCAAGGCACACAGCGACAGCTTCGGGCTGCGAATATCCAACAGCGTGTCGACAGAGTGCAACTGACGATGGCCTCCAAATCAGGGCTGGGCTTCCTTAACGAGGCAATGGCTGCCCTGAGGGTTTCTTACCAGGTGAGCTTCATCAAAAGACCAAGACGTTTTTCAACAATGGCAACCGTGACGACATGTACTGATTTTCCAAAGGCTGCACCCTTGAGCAAGGCTTTTGCTCGATCAATGGCCACCGAAGTGCCTGCGCGAAGTGTCACGAGATCAGCGTCCACGCAATCCATCCTCCAGTCCTGGAACCCAAGTACGATGATCCATCTCTGCCAACACAGCAGTCTCCTCCTCCCCTTGATAGATGGGACATCAAGAAACCCCCTTCCCCCCACCAACTGACTAACCTTCTGCCAGCCTCAACCGTTCCCGTCACAATCCACAGCTTCCCTCCCTCGAACCGACTTCCCTCGAGCAATGGTCCGTCAAACATCTCTACCTCCCCTCCGCCGCGACATCCTCCACCATGCCGTCGTCTACGAAGGCGACAACACTCGCCAGGGCACGGCATCCAGCAAAACCCGCTACGACGTCCACGGTTCGCATCGCAAAGTCCGGCCCCAGAAGGGATCAGGCCGCGCTCGTCTTGGGAGCAAGCAGAACCCCTCCTCCGCGGCGGTGGCAAGACTTTGGTCCTCATCCACGCGACTTTGGCACGAGGCTCAACCGCAAAGTCTACGACAAGGCCTGGCGAACAGCTCTGAGCTACCGCTACAGGAGAGGCGAGCTCATCATCTGCGAGGACGGCATGGACCTCGCCATGCCGGCTGACTTTGAGATGCTGGCCGACAGATATCTGAAGGACGGTCTGAGAGAGTCGTACCTGAAAAAGTATATGAAGAGCGTGCTGGATGCGCTGGGTCTCGGTCGGGCAAACGGTCGAACGCTGTTCGTCACCACAGGCGAGCCGAGGGAGCGGCTGTACGAGGCCATGGAACAGCTGCCGCGGGAAGGACGCGCTCTGAATCTGGACCATGTCGATGTCAAGGACCTTTGGAAACGGGCAGCGTGGTCATGGAGAGAAGCGTGCTGAAGGACATGATTCAAAGACACCAGAGCGACTTGATCACTCGCGTCGCCGTCAAGGGCCTGCCGAAAATTGCCCGTTCCGCTGGAGAAGAAGCCGTCTTGTAAAACATGGAAGAATCAATCAGAGACGGCAAATGTCAGGCCAGCATAAACTCTTTTGTCCAGCCGGGGGTATCTCGTAATGCCACGCGCAAAATGCAAAATGCAAAATGCAATATTCTACACTATTTTACAAAGCACCCCCACAAGAGACACAATCCACATGGCGATCCTAACCTGCAACCCAACCCTCCTCTCATTCTTTGCGAAATCGTCCTCGTGACCCTCCGCGCATGCGCCTGCAGCCAAGTCTGCTCGTTTCCCAGCTGCGTCATCAACTTCTCGTCCTTTGTAACGATCAGCGCACCCACTTCCAAATCATGCGAGTAACTGCGCTTCGTGTAGTTTGAGCTTCCAATGATGCTGATCGAAGGGTTCGCATGCTCAGGCATAGTCACCCAGAGACCCTTGGCGTGGTACGTCCAACCACCAGGCTGAGCAGCGGTTCCGCGCCGCCACTCCTTGAGAGCAATGTCGCCATCTCGACGACTGCGATGAACGTCGTCCAGGAATCGCCTGGCGAGCAGAACATACGCGCCGGGCAGGAGACCCGAGACGCCCTTGGACTTGTAGAAACCATTCGCTTCCGGGGCCGCCGTAATGACGGTATTATTGGTAGATGCCGTGCCAATGAGCAGCTTGCTCAATGACGGGGCTGGGTTGAAGTATCCGGCCGTAAACGTCCATGATGACCCTTGTACTGCGGCAACGCCAGTTGCTCGAGGATACGCGTCAGGACGGGGAGTTCAGTAGAGTAGTCCGGCCGCATGACCTGGGAGAACTGCCCGAGCATGTACACTCTAGTGTTGGCCAGCCCGCTCCTGGGTGGCTGATCCTGCTGAGCCGCCGGTGCCACGAGACGCTTCAGCGTCGAGCTTGAGCTCGATGAACGATTGCGGCTCCTCGACTGGGTTCGGCGCCGAATTGGCCGCGGGCCAAGTGAGCGCAAACCCGGCAGGGTCTCTCGACGGCTCGACGAGAAAACTGAAGGACCTGACCCCGGCATGGACCCTGCAAAAATGGTCCGTCATCTCTTTCGATGAGAAGAGGTGGTACCGATCTTGACGATTCGTGAAGTAGTCCGCTGATAAATTAGCCCTGTCAGACATGATTAGCTTCGTTCTGACCAGTTTCATGCAAGCCTTCTCCCGGCCACTTTCCATACCCGGACATGATGATCTCGTCATCAACCCCGTACAGCTTCATGTGCTGCAGCCCCACCCTTCGTTTATTCTCTTGGGAACGTATTTCTTCCTCAGGCCCGTGAGATTCGGCGTGTGATACATGCGGATCTCGACTCTGTCAGCCCTGAACTCCGACGCAAGCGGCGCTAATAGCGAGGCGCACGACGCATCAGGAGCCTCGCGGGTTCCCGGAGGCAGTCCGTCAGGATACTCAGCTTGAGCTGGGGTTGCGGCGAAGCGCCTCTTGGAGCGTCCCAACGAGTTCCCTTTCAGACCTCCCAATGTACAATGTCGATAAGAATATTCGCTTCTTCGCAACTCGGATTCGAGCCTACGGACGCACAGAATCAGCCCACACTCCTTCTCGACAATGTGGGACGGTGACTGGAATTGGAAAAGGGGGCGGGGAGCATACCTTCAAAGTCTCGTAGAACTCGGCCGGCGACTGCATGATATGGACATCTTCTCCTCGAATGTCAAAGCTCGGCGCCATGCGGTCGAGCTCGCTGACAATGGGCGCCAGCGAGCCCGTTCCCAACCCATTCGCGTGTGTCGTTGCCGCTGTCGAGCCAGGCGCGGTGCCAAAGGGTCTGCGCTGGACTCTGGAGGAAACTGCATTTGCTCGCGGAGCTGAGCGCGACCGACCTACGCACCGGCTGCATGCGCGAGCAAGCATGTTTCTATTCCACTCAGGACGGAGATGCTTGGCCGTAGAAAGGTTATTTGGAGGAATGTCGCTCTTTCTCTTGCTTCATCCCGCCACGAAGCTTATACCAATTGAAGCTCCCTGATTGGACTCACAGACCACCCGAAGATTCGCCGGCCAGGCTCGGGACGAAACCACCAACTCCGACCAACCCCGTCATACGCTCTCCGATCGCATCAACCTTTCCCGGGCAAAATCCCTTCAGTCGCCAGCATGTCGACCCTCCCACGTACCCTAAGCAACCTCCGCAAGGTTGGAATCAAGGTCCGTCCGTCGTCCATCGCCAACTCCGTTCCCACCCGTCGATTTACTGACCCCGTGCGATAGGATTACTTCCGTCAAATGCTGGTAGGTTACATATAGCTCGCCGACCCCCCAAAAAAAAAAAAAAAAAATCAGTACACGACTAACCTTTGTCCCTTTTCCCAACAAAAGTATATAGGTGATACCAAACACGGCCGTCTCGTGGGCACCGACCGCGCCGGCAACAAATACTTCGAGAACATGGAGGAATTGCCCTGCGAACCCGCTGGGTCGAGTACGCCAAGCACGACTACGACGCTTCTCAGATCGAGCCCGGCTGGCACGCGTGGATGTCCTACTCGCTGGACAGGCCCCCACCGAGGACGCCCTGATCGCCCCCGGACTGAGGAAGTTTGAGAAACCATATCCCATGCCCAACTACACGATGACGAGGGCCGCATTCAAAACATACAGCACGTGAGTCGACTAGTTTCTCCAGCTTCCATCGAACCAGATGAGTTGTAGCTCGGGGTTGAATGCTCTCCTCCGGGGTCGCTCAGCACTGACGAGATTGACAATAGAACCGAGTCCAAGATGTCGGCATGGGAGCCCGTTGCTGCGCAGAGATCATGATTTCTGGGAGGGCCCATTTGTACATATTGCCTTGTAGAGCTAAATGAGTGGGATCACACCAGTCTTCTTTTGTGCTACAGACTTGCATTTGTGTATTGGGGGTTGATGGCGGATCATGCCAGTACGAATTGACACCAGGTTCGATGAACTTACCGTTTTCGAAAGCGAGAACGACTGAACGCGTAGGCAGACAATCGTGCTTCCGAGGTCACACATGCATCTCACGGCGCCGCAAGACTATCTTTAACGAATCGAGACGGACGTGGGGAAAATATCCAATTTCTCAACAGCGTCTAGCCATCTAGGTTATCTACTGCCAATATTGAAAAAATCACCGGCGACTATTTGCAATCAGTTTTTTTAAAAAAACGTGAAGTTCCTACAGTTTAGCCTCGATGGCTGTCTTGATAGCTAGGAAACAGTCAGAACCAAACTCATGTCATTATTTTTCAAGACACATACCTTCGCAAGAATTTTTCGCATCACCAAACAACATCTTTGTATTGGGCATGTAGAACATCGGGTTAGGTACATCCGCTGATGCATGTTAGTTAGTTGCCAGCATGCGTGCTCAAAGAGCTTTGTAGGCCAAACTCACCATATCCACTAGCCATGCCTCTCTTCATAACCACAACCTGCTTGCTCTTCCATGCGTGGAGCACGGGCATACCCTCAATGGCACTACCCTTCTCCATGGCGATCGGATTGACGGTGTCATTGGCACCAATGACAACGGTCAGGTCCGTGTCGGGAAAGTCGTCATTGATCTCATCCATCTCGAGGACGATGTCATAGGGAACGCTCGCTTCAGCAAGTAGCACATTGCACTGGCCGGGCATTCGACCGGCTACTGGGTGGATAGCAAAGCGCACGGTAATACCCTTTGATCGCAAATGCGAGACAATAGATGAGATGGCATATTGGGCTTTGGCCACTGCCATGCCATATCCAACCACCAGTATGACTGATTCTGAGTTTAGCATTGCCTCGGCCAGGTCATCAACGCTCGTCTGTGTGACTTGGCCTTCAGGTTTGTACTCCTGTGCTTGAGTTGGTGTCGATATGCCACCAAAGAGGACATTCGTAAGCGATCGATTCATCGCTACACACATGATGTATGACAGAATTGAGCCAGACACTCCTATAAGAGCTCCGACACTGGTGAGAAGAGGATTGTCTAGCATGAAGCCCTCCGCCACGAGAGCAAATCCACTGTACGCGTTCAAAACAGTGATGACGACAGCTAGGGAAACATTAGCGTTCACCTTTACATGATTACATGCTTCAGTTTTGGTTCGTCTTACGCATATCGGCGCCACCAATGGCTGCTGTGGTTGTGTATCCCTTCACGAAACTGAGGACCGTATTTGCAGCCAGTGCACCAGCAGCAATCATGGGGCTTCCTGGGGCCATCGTGATAAAGGCACCCATCGTTGCTATGTTCGTTGCAAGCAATCCTCCGTTGATTGCATGGCGACCCGGCAACATGGTAGGACGAGACGACATTCTTCCTCCGAGTTTCATAAAAGCCACGAGTGATCCAGTAAATGTAATGCCACCTAGGAAGCGTTAGACAAAACTCGCGAATGGAGAAGACGCAACTTGCCTATGAGAACGCCAAGATATGCAGTGACCATATGCAGTGTTGAGATATCCGTGACATCCGCCATGACGCTACCGATGCTAGTCAAGACGGCAGCTAACCCAACAACAGAGTGTAGTGCTGCAACAGTCTGAGGAAGATCAGTTGGCGTAATTCGTTTTCCGATCAGCATGCCTAGCTATTGGTCAACTTACACGTCAAATGAATAAGGCGTCGATGGAACTGACCTGCTAATGCGCCAATGGTGGCGAGTCCGGCAAATTGGGTGAGAACTTCAGGAGAGAATCCAACAGCAAGCAAGCTTGCAAGCACGCCAGAGCCAACCCCGAGGACTCCTAGCATATTTCCCATGCGAGCAGTAGCTTGAGACGCGAGGCCAGACAAGGAACCGATACAGAGAACTGAGCTTATCAGATACCCAGCCTGGACAAGACCTGCACCTCCAGTGGAGGCTGCTGCTATGAAACCACCGCCAAAGACGGCAGCGGGAACGGCGTAGAGCCAGGGATACTCGGGAGGGTCGGTCGGGCCTAATGTACGATTCAGTCTTCCACTCAACTTTTTGTAGATCCAGTAGATAGGAGAACGTACGCTTGAACATGTCCAGCATTCGCTTGGTGATGACGAAACCGCCACCAACGTTGACAAAGGCCAGCAGAACACTCAGAGCACCAAAGAGTTGGGGAATGGTGCCTGGAAGATAACCGCCTCCCAAGATGAACAGACCACCGACGCCAACCATGCCAGAGATGGCATTTGTGACGCTCATGAGAGGGAGTGGAGTGCGGAGCAACTCCCCAAACAACACGATAACCAATCAAGCTGGCCAAACCAAAAGTGAAAGCGTTGGACATGAAAAGAGGACCGGTGAATTTTCCCAGAGCGAGGACACTACTCATTCCAGCGGTAATAGCAGCCACTTCCCGCGTTTTCCTCTGCCAGGGAGTAAGCTGAGCGGCTTCGACGACTGGTTCAGCAGCGGCCTTGGCGGGAGCTGGGGTGGCGCAGGCCGAGGAGCAGGAGGGAGGACTTCGCCATTCAGAGTCACGATGGAGCCGCGAACGACTTCATCGGAGATATCAATGCCAAATTCCTTGTCCTTGGGAGTCATGGATAGCAAGAACTTGGTAATGTTATTTGAATAGAGAGTGGACGACTGAGTGGGAAGACGAGAGGGCAGATCGGTGTATCCTGCGATTGGGATGTCAGTGATTATGAACACAAACTTTGGCCATGATTCAACCCACCAATGATTTTGACATCCTTATACATGGCTAGCTTGCCTGGTTGCGTAGCCTCGCAGTTGCCACCCGCCTCGGCAGCAAGGTCGACAACAACACTGCCAGGTTTCATGACATCCAAGGCTTCGGTTTTGATGAGCTTGGGAGCTGGTCTTCCAGGAATCAGAGCTGTGGTGATGATTATGTCGACTTCTCGGGCCTGATCCTTGAAGAGCTTCATCTCAGCGTCAATGAATTCTTTGCTCATCTCTTTGGCATATCCACCAGCTCCAGAACCGTCCTCTTCAATGTCGACTTCAATAAACTCAGCCCCAAGCGACTGCACTTGTTCTCTTGCAGCGGGTCTTGTATCAAAGCCGCGCACAATAGCGCCCATTCGGCGAGCGGTTACAATGGCACTCAGACCAGCAACACCAGCTCCAATTACCAAGACTTTGCAGGGAGGAATTTTCCCGCCGCGGTTACCTGTCCAGTCAGAAATCTGCCAAACACGTTGGAAGCCTCCAACACAGCCTTGTATCCAGCAATATTTGCCATGCTGCTCAGGGCATCGAAAACTTGGGCTCGGGAGATTCGGGGATCATGTCCATAGCAAAGCAGGTTGCCTTCTTGCCGGCGATCTTTTGAACAATATCCTTGTTCTGAGCGGGCTGCAACAGCGAAATGACAGTCTGCTTCTCCCGAATTGATTCAATTTCGTCCACTGAAGGACCTCGCACTTTCAGAACAATATTGGACCCTGACCACACGGCCGGCGAACCGTCGGCCAGAGTGGCGCCAGCTTTCTCGTAAGCTTCATCGGGAAATTCAGCCCGTGTCCCGGCACCTCGCTCGACGAGCACCCTGCCGAAGCCTTTTTCAGCAAAGTGCAACGTTGGCCGGAGTCAAAGCCACACGGCGTTCGCCAGGAAAGACCTCTCTCGGTACGCCGACCGTCAGTTGGCCATACGGTGTTGTTGGAGGCACAACTGCGGTGGAGTAATTTTGCGTGGCCGACACTGGAGGAACTGTTGTCACGGCAGAGGCGCGACAAACCAGCGCCAAAGATTTGCAGGTAACCGATGGGACTGGGCTTGGCTGTTTGGCAGTTCCCAGGGTATTGTGCCACTGCCGGCGTGAGCATATTGCCGGTTTCCCATCTACGTGCAGCAGAACGATTCCAGTTAGCCAATCTGTATCATCGCAGTGTAGAAGTACAGCCCCGAATGGCCGGGATGGACCTGATGGCATGTGACTTGGGCTGCAAAGAGCTTGAATATCGAGAATTCCAACCTTTGAGTGCCAATCGGCGTCGTGGCAGCCGAGCAGCGGTTCGGGAGAACAGCAAAGCTCAGAGGAAAGCGGGCGAAAGATGTTGGGCGCCATCAGGGCAAGCGCATCATCTGCCAAAGGTCGATGTCATGAAAATCACGCGTTGTCAAGCCGCCTATGCTGTAGAATGGAATGGCAATGCTGAGATGTTGCAGGGACACCAGTCACCGAGCATCACGCGAGCTGGCCGAGGGCGTGAATGCAACAAGTTCCGGTAATATGACCACCGCGGAGAACAGAAACTCAGAGAATCCGCAGAGGGAGGGAAGCGACGATGACGATGACGATGACGATGGTGCAGAGGGAGAGGAGAGAGAGAGCCATGCAAGAGGGGGCAGGGTGACTCCTGACACGATATCCAAAGTCCATGTCGCGATAGACAAAAGACTGGAGCTGCTCGTGCGGGGCGTTCAGGGGCCAAGTTGTCGCACGGCTCACGTGACGTAACAAATAGGACTCTCACTGGATTGATAGTGAGATAACCCCTAAGATAGAATTAAAAGAAGGATAAATTATCTATCTACTAGCATATAAAAGAGAGGATAAAAGCGTCCCTTTTATAGAGGGATAACTAGACTATCTCTTAAGGTACTTAACCTATATAATATAGATTATTTCTCCCTATATTCTAATATATACTTCTATAAGTTATAATAAGTTATAATATAGCACGCTACCCTAAGTAATATACCCTCTAATTAAAGTTAAGGGCATTAAGACTCTAATTATACTATAATATTAATATTTTTATAGTATTATATACTATAAGATTATAGTAAGGTAAAAGTAAGTATCTCTTTATATATAAAAGCTTTTATAATTTTATAATTATAAGTTTTTTTCTTTACCTTTATATTATACCTTTATTAACTATTCCTATATTTTATTTAATATATCTTTATATATAGTTACTTAAGCTAAGAAAAAGCTTACTTTTAGGAAAGCTTAATAACTTCTAAGTATAAGCTTTATCTTATAAGTAATCTTATACTAAATTCCCTTTAGGGCCTTAGTATAGCCTATAAAGATCTTTCCTAACCCTTAGCTAGCTTTAAGTAGCTTACTAGTAAGTTATTATCTCCTATATTAAAGGGAGAAGAGAGAGGGAAGTATATTATATATATACCTTTATAATCCTTATACCCTATATAAGTATAGGTAAGAGATAGGTAAGTAAGGTATAATCCTTAGAGATTTATATAGTAGCTAATAGTTTATTTTAAGTATTATACTCTATCTTACTAATTATACTAACCTTCCTTAGCTTAGTAAGCTTACTCCTTATAGTGCTTTATAAGATATTCCTTATAAAGGGTATATTTAAGTAAGTATTATAAGTAAGGGTAACCTAGGTTATTACTATAAGGTTAGGTCTAAATAATCTTAGAGATATTACTTATATAAGGTTAGTAATTACTATTATTAGCCTTTATATAATACTTATATTCCCTTACTAAGTAAATATTATTAGCACTAAATAATAATACTAAGGTAAAGCACTTTTATTACTCTTTTCTTTACTCCTTACTAATTATATAAATAGTAAAGTAATACTATAAGGCACTATAACTCTAATTAGAACTTATTATAAAGCTAGATTTTATTTATAATAAGGTTAATACTAATATTAGGGCTAATACTACTATTAAGGGCTTATTAGTAGTAGCTAAGGAGAAGGTAACTATAGTAATAGCCTCATCTTAAGGAGGTTATTTACCTCCTTATATAAGTCCTATTTTTTTATCTATTTAGAATAGTATTTATATATATATTTTTATATAATAGTATTTTAGAGTTTATATTCTTAAATTCCTATTTACCTTAATAGCGCTTTACTTATTAGAGAGGGGTTTTTATATATTTTTAGAGTAATTAATTTTATACCCTCTCTTTAATATACCCTTTTTATAATATATACTTTATATAATATCTTAAATATATAAATTAACTAAACTAAGTATAGATCTAAAGTATTTAAAGCTCTAATAATCTAATAGTTTAGTAAATCTATTTATAAGTATATTTACTATTAGTAAATATATAACTTTAAAGCTTTCTCTCTTAAATTCCTATTTTAACTATATATTATATATATTAATATAGTATAAATAAGTATTTAATTACTTACTCTTATTAAGTATAAGCTATATTATTTATTAATTATTATAGTTAATAACCTAGTCTTTATAAGTATTAAATTTAATATCTTTAAATAGGTATTATAGACTTATAGTTTTTTTTACTATTTATTATAAAGTAAGTAATTTAGCCTTTATTATAAATATAATTACTATTAATTAGCATATAGCTTTCTAGATAATTAGTTCTCTAAAGAGAGTAATTAAGTAACCCTATAATAATCTATATATTTTAGGGTTATCTATAAATAATATATTACTTACTATCTAAAGAGCCTAAAGTTTAGTTATTTTACTAAAGTATATTATAAGCTTACTTATAATAACTAAGTAGTAAATAGCTTAGTTTATTACTTTTATATACTCTAGTCCTAGGTTTATTAGATATTATAATAACTTTATTACTATAAAGGCTATATCTAGCCTAACTATAATTATAGTATATAAGATTAACCTAATCTTCTCTTAGTATACCTTTATTACTTATTTTTAGCTTTACTTATAAACTTATAATACTCTATTACTAGGATTAGGATAGTAAGGAAAGTGCCTTTTCTTACTTACCTAAACTTTTTACTAATTTTATTAATATAAGCCTTATAGCTAAGGTATATAATTTATTATTTTTAATCCCTAATAATTTAAATTCCTAGGAAGAAGTATACCTCTCCTTTCTTATTTAAGTTATATACTTTCTTTAGTCCTTAAGAGATATAGTTTATAGTCTTAGTGTTATTCTTATAAAAAGCTATAAGAATATTATTTATAAAGAATATAAGGAATATATCCTAAGCTTTAGTATAGAATAAGTAAGGCTTCTTATTACTTACTTTAAGCCTAAGTTCCTTAAGTTACTTACTTAATTTTTAAACTAAAGCTATAGTAAGTCCTTAAGTCTATAGAGAGCTTTAAGTAATTCTATATATTCTCTAATAACCTTATAACCTTTAGGAAGCTTATAGGTAATAGGAATTAAATCTATTTTATACCTTATATAAAGGAATGTATTTTTATATTATATTATTAGGTTTCTAGGTTAAAATATACTACTAATACTATAAAGAGTTAAAAAGTATATATAGTAAGTATTACTATATAGGTTTATTTAATTATAAAGCTTTCCTATAGGTCTTTATATATATAAATACACGCTTTAAAATGCTATATAATACCCTTTTTATTAAACTTATATAAATAAACCTATTTTAGTAGTAATAGCTAAGAATATACTATAGAGTGTTTAATTTACTTCTATATTCCTTATTTCTTTAACTTATTAATCTCTTTATTTATTACTTTAATCTATTTCTTTCTAAATATATATTTATTTACTTTCTTCTAATTCTTTAGAGGATTTATAAGATTAAACTAATATAATATACTAGTCTTTATTTTCTATTTAAGAAGTAATCTATTTTTATTACTATAATAAGTATTAAGCACTAAATATATTATTCTAATACTCTTATTATTAGTATATTCTTTATTATCTTTATTTACTATATAAAGTAGTCTAAGCTTTTATAAAGCTTCTTTAAATTCTAAAGGCTACTTATAAGAATATTATTAGGCCTTCTCCTTCTCCTTTTACCTAGTAAGCTATAGTCTAAAATAAGGCCTTACTCTTTTTCTTTTATAATCTTAAGCTAGTTTAAATACCTTCTTATAATATTTCTATACTAAGGCTCTTTATAGATTTTTTAACCTATTATATTATACTTCTAAAGAGTCTTTTATATAAGTAACTAGTCTATTATAGGCTTTAGGAGCTTTACTATTAGCTAGGTAATCTTTATATTATTACCTAGCTTTAGTAAAATATTACCTACCTTTTCTAGAATTTAAGGCCTTACTATTAGATTCTTTTACTCTTATAAGTACTTACTATTAGAGTACTATACTCTATTTTACTCTATTAAGTGCCTATATTAGAGAGTATAAGCTTTTTTATTATTAAATCTAGTGTTTAATAAGGTATTTAAAGTCCTATTAGCTTAGGTACTATTTCTTTTATTTAAATACTTTTAGTGCTTTCTTAAGCTTTTACTCCTAAGTTTAAATACTTAGGTAAATCCTTTAATATAATAATATTAGTTAGTAAGAGAAATAGATTAATAGTATTATCTAGTTTTATATTAATCTCTAAGAGATAAAACTATACTTCTAGTTTATTAATTAACTACTCTATAGTGCTTTCCTTAGTTATATTATAAAGATTATCTTATTAAAGGTAATATTCCTTATTATTATAACCCTTCCTAGCTTTAGGATCTATATATAATAAATATTAGAGGCATAGTATCTAACTAGATATCTAATATATTCCCTAGGATTTATTTCATAGTGCCTCTTATATTAGCTAGCTTTATAATCTCTTTTATTAGATATATATAGTAGCTATATATATATAAACCGCCCTAATTAAGCCTAAGGTTTATAGTAGGCTTCCTAATTAGTAAGTATATATTATTATAGAACTAGCTTTCTAGGGTCTTAATAAGCGTTTTTTACTTTAATTATTAAATAAGGCTAATATTATAAAGATATACTATAGTATATATGCTCTCTAGCTATAGGTTTATAGGAAGCCTTATACCTATAAGTATTATATTTAATCTTATAGTAATTATTTAATTTACTCTTTTAATATACCTATTTAGTTTATATATATAAAGAGGTATAAGCTTTAGCTTTATACCTTATAAGTATACCTATTATTAAAAGATTATATCTCTAGTTTAACTAATTATAGCTTCCTTATTATCTTACCTAATTTTTATAACTAATAGCCTAAATTATTATATAACCTATTATTTAAAATAAATTAATATATTAAATACTAATTACTATAATTTATTAGGAATTATATAAACTTAAAGTATCCCTAAGTACTTATTCTTAATAACTAGTAACTAATTTATTTTATTATAACTAGGTTTATAATCTTAAAGGTCCTAATATATTCTCTAATAAGGCCTTAGTAACTAATATTCTAGTAGTCTCTTAAATATAACTTAGTATATATTTATTAGTAAATAGGTTATATAGTTCTTACACTCTATTTCTTATAAATACACTTCTCTTATATAGGTAGTAATCTTACTAAGTGTGTCTTTTCTAAGGTATTGTAAGGGCTTGGGCTTCGCCCAAGCATTCACTGTAGTGCACACAAGTGGGGACAGTCCTAAGCAGGCAAGGACATAGAAAAGGGGCTAATATAAGGTAGCTAGGGGTATAAGGGGCTCTAGTAAGGATAGGTTTCCTACCTTTCTCTTCCTTTCCTTAAGTTTCTTAATATTATATTAATACCCTATTATAGTTACCTAGGGGCTAGTCTATAATAATTAAGAAACTTCCTTTAGTCTTATAATAGCTACTAAAAGATATAATAGATATACTAATAGATATATTAATAGATTTAATAGGCACACTTTAGCTATAGGATTATCCTAGTTAAGGGATAGTTACTTTCTATCTAATACCTTAGTACTATAAGTAGCTTAGTAAGCCTAATTTAAAACACTCTAACTTATACTAAGTAAGTAAATAATAGAGATTATATACCTCTAGGAGTAAGTAAATATAAATTATATAGGACCCTTAACTTAATTACCCCTATAGCCTAGCCTAGTGCCCTAATAGTTAACCTTATACTACTCCCCCTAATTTAGCCCTTACTATACCTAAAATAAAATAGAAACTAATCCCTATAGGTAACTTATATAATAGTAATAAGGCTTTATTTACTATATAGAGGCTCCTAATAGAGTATAAGTTATAGGTAAATAAGGACTTTATTAGTACTAATAAGAATAAATAGATATTTATTTACTAGAACCTTTTCTCTAAGGTATAGTCCTAGGTAGCTACTTACTTTAAGTTTAGTAGCTTTATTACTTTTAATTCTATAGACTTCCTAGAATACCTTAGGATTATATTCTCTAACTTATATAAGTAGGAGATAGCCTTTATAGAGCTTAACTAGATAGAATAAGGGCTAGGAAGGTATTTTCTATATTCTTTATTTACTTTATAAAAAGCTTTTAATAGTAGGAGGGGAACACTAGGGGATAATATAAAACTAGTAAAGCTCTAATATATACTTAATAAGTGTTTAAAAGAGATTAGTATAAGTTAGGTATTAGCTATCTTAATTAGTATATAGTAGTTATATAGTATTATAAAATTATAGTTAATATTAAGGCCCTTGCCCTAGAGAATAAGTATTAGACCTAATATAGACTTTAATAAGCTAAGTCCCTAATCCTAACTAACTATAAAGGTAATACTCTAATAATAGGGGTTTATATAGTAAAGACCTAACTAGGAAGTAAAATAAGCTAGTTAAAAAAAGAAAGAGATAAAGGCTACTATAAATATATAATAGGTAAAATAGGTATTAGAAGTAGTTTTAGCTAGACACTATTAAGAGGGATACTACCTCTAATATAAATCTAAGGATTACTTTATCTAGGAGTGTACTTTTCTCCTACCTTACTGCCTATAGGTTAGTATTAATATATCTAGGGTAGATAAGGAAAGCGTAAATAAGGAAGTAAATATTCCCCTATAGAAAATAAGTAGCCCCTAAGTAGAGTCTTATATAGGGGTAAATAGGCTAGTTAACTACTATAATATAGGATAATTATAACTGCTATATAGAGATAAAATAGGGCATAGTATAATATATAAACTAACTACTATTCTTAATTTCTATACTCTTTAATATATATTATTTTATTAATATCTAAGTTAATTATAGTTATAATTACTATAGTGCTATAAGTAAATTAGTAATAAGATAGCTTAGCCTAGAGCTTATATAGTTACTAAAATAAAGGTATATCTATACTATAGTAGAAATAGAAAGGAGAGGGAAGTAAGTTAAGAAAGATACCTTTTCTATAACCTATATAGTACACACTAGAATTAATATAAATAGCTAGAGTTATTTATATACTTATATATTATCCTAGGTCTTACTTAGGATATAATATTTAGAATACCTTAGTTAGAGTAGCGTAATATAGTAATTTATATAGTAAAATAATAACTAGTTATTAAAGCTATAGAGAGCCTTTATATCTCTAAGGCCTTTACTTAGGTAGTAAAGGCACTAGTATAGGGAATTATTAGATCCCTTTACACTACTAAGGCTTATAGGGTATAATAAAATAAGGACACTACTATAAGGTTTATTACTATAAGCTTAAAGAAGATAATAATAATACTATAGATTATAGCGCCTAAGATAGAGCTAGCTAGTCCTAATATATTAACGCTACCTAAGGAGTTAGAGGACTTTATAGATCTCTTTAATAAGGCTAAGGCTAATAGTTTGCCCCTTATAGGGGTTCTCTTAACTACTATATATATATATATAAGAACCTAGATAGGTCTAAACTAACACTCCTATAGGGACTATTATATAATATACTATAGGATTAGCTTTTAGAGATTTAATACTAGATTATAGACTTAATAGATAAGGGTTAGATCTATACTAGCTCCTTATTAGCTATAGCTCCTATTTTTCTTATTAAAAAGGTAAATAAGGGATAGTGTTTTTACGTAGACTATTATGCTCTTAATAAGATAATAGTATAGGACTATTACCCTCTCCTACTAATTAAGGAGATATTACGCTCCTTATCCTAGGTATATTAGTTTATAAAGGTAGATATTTATATAGTATTTTATAAACTATAAATAGCTAAGGGTAAGGAGTACCTTATAGCATTCTATATAAGGTTTAGCCTATTTAAATAGCTAGTCTATCCCTTTAGCTTAGCTAGTGTACTAGTAACCTTCTAGCGCTATATTAATAAATCCTTAGGGATATATTAGAGGACTTTATTATAGCTTACCTTAATAATATTCTAGTTTACTTAGGGGTTAAGGAAGGATTATATAGCTAAGGTCTAGTTAGTTCTTAGCCACTTAAGGGCTATAGGCTTATACCTTAACCTTAATAAATCTATATTTACTATAAAAGAGGTTTAGTACCTAGGATATATTATTATAGTAAGACACTTAATTCACCTAGATCCTGTAAAGGTTATAGCTATAAGGAAATAGGCAGCACCTATAAAGCTATATAGGGTTTATAGCTTCCTAGGATTTATAAATTTTTACTATAATTTTATTAGTAACTTCTTAGAGATAGTAGCCTTACTAATATAACTTACTAAGAGGAATATTCCTTTCTAATAGGATCTAAGGAGGATAAGGCCTTTAAGAGGTTAAAGATACCTTTATTATATACCTAGTGCTAGTATAATAGGACTTAGACTGCTTAATAGTAGTAGAAGCTAATTATTTAGGCAAAGCCCTTAGTAAGTGCTTCTTATAATAAGGTCCTAATAGTATCTTATACCTAGTTGCTTATTACTCTACTAGTCTTACGCCCTTATAGAAGAACTATATAATTTATAATAAGGAACTCCTTACTATTATCTCTTACCTTAAGGCATAGTTAGCAAAGCTTTAGGGCGTATTTTATCTATTTATTATCTATATAGATTATAAGAACTTAGAATACTTTATAACCCCTTAGTTAATATTAGAGAGATAGGCTTAGTAAGTAAATACACTTATATTATTTAACTTTTACCTCTATTATAGGCCTAGTATATAAGCTTAATACCTAGATACCCTTTCCTAGAGGAGTAGGACTAGAATAGATTAGCTTTAAGGATAGGGTATATCCTATAGCCTATTACTATTATATAACTCTTACTATTACTAGAGGTATAAAGGATTAGCACTAGCCTAGTGCTATATCTTATATATACGCTACTACTACTAGTAAGGGAGGCTCTTTTACTACTAAGTACCTTTAGACCCTATAGGACTAGGCTATTATATTAGACCCTATATATAGTATTTAATTAAGGACTATTTAGGAAGGGGGTTAGAAGTTTCCTAAAGTGCTAATAAGGAATAGGTTATAAATTATTCTATAAGCATATATAGGGCGCTTTAGTTTAGGGGCTATACTTAGGTTCTAGCTTAGGAACCCCTTATAATAACCCTTATATAATAATGCTATAACTTACTAGTAGTAGGGTACCTAGGTTATAATACTATATTTTAAATTTTATAATAATAATTCTATTAGAATAGGATATTATAGGATATTACTTAGCTTATTTATAATTATTACTACTTTAGTAGTTATAAGAGTTATTAATAGCATTAGGGCTTACTAAAGCCTTTACTAATCCCTAAATAGTTTTAGTCTTAGATTTCTATTAACTTTATAATAAACTTACTAGTAATATCCTTAGAGAGGCTATAGTACCTTATAGTTATTATAGATAGACTCTTAAAGTTTATATAGTTAGAAGCTATAATCTTTATTAGGGCTAAGGAGTGTGTAAAATAGTTTAAGATAGTCTAGTAAAGGTTTTAAGGATTTCCTAATTTATTATTATAGATTAAGGGTTAGACTAGCTAGAAAATTTTAGATAATATTATACTCCTATATTAGAATAGACTAGCTACTTTCTATATTACACTACCTATAAACTAATAGTAGTATAGAGTAGGTAAACTAGGAGGTATAAGTAATACTATATATTATAGTCTCCTTCTTATAGTTTAATTAGCTAGAGTATCTAGTAGCTTACTAGCTTATAATTAATAATAGGTTCTCTTTTATAATAGGAGTTAGCCTAAATAAGTTACTATATAGTTATAACTTAGAGCTAATCTAGTTATAACTAGACTAGTTTGCCTTTATAATAATACCTAAGGGATAAGCTATATAATTCCTTAAATACCTATAAAAGAGTACTTATCTAGTGTAAGCTATAATAGCTTATATTTAATAAAGATAGTAGGACGCTATATTAGCTTCTTAATAGCTAGTAAAATAGTTTTAAGTTAGAGATAAGGTATAGCTTTTACTTAAGAATATTAAGACTAACTACCCTTATAAAAACTTAATTAGGTTATAGTAAAGTATATAGTTATAGAAGTACTAATACTACTTATAGTATAGTTAGATATTCTAAGGGTATTTACCTAGTTTTCTATATAAACCTTATTAAATAGGCTATAAGGACCCTCTCCTAGCTAGAGACTTTAGGACTCTTACCTAGGGCTAGAATAGGTTCTAGTAGAGGATAATAATAAACTTATAGAGAAATACTAAGTTAAATAGATCTTAGTAGCCTAGAATACCCTAGGCTAGGTAGGAGATATAATATACTAGTTAAGTAAGTAGGTTATATATAGCTAATATAGGAACTACTAGAGAGTATAATATAAATATAAGCCTTTAATAAGTTTAAAGTAAAGTAAGGAGATATATAATATAATAATAGACTAAATTAATTATAAACTACTTATTTACCTATAGAGACTTCTAATAGTATATAAGGCATACCTAATCTATACCCTATTAACTTATTCTAGCTACTAAAATAAACTTAGAATCCTTTATCCCCTATAGCATAAGGGTTACCTATACTATTAGATAGGTTATTATTACTATTAGATAGGATATTAATTAGCGCTGCCTTATATCTAGTAAGGACGCGGATAGTATTATAATAAATAGGATAGCTACTACTATAGTTCTAGATAGTAGGAGTGGAATAGTAATTAGTAAATATAAAGTAAGTATAGGCTAGGGGTAGCCTATCTCTAGGTTAACCTCTAGTAAGGTATAAATATTAGGTAGTATTTATTACTATAAGATACCTACTACCTAGGATATAATTAGCATAATAGTTAGTTAGGCCTAACCTAGTTCTAAGTTAGGAGCGTTCCTAGTAGTAATAAGAGGGTAATTTATCTCTAGACTTAATAAGTTAATAGCCCTAGTTACTACTATAGTAGTAAGGAGAGAGAGCCTTAAGGAGGCGCGTAGACTAGTTATAATACTCTTAATATATAGAGTTTAGACTACCTATAATCTACTAGTTCTATTAGAATAGAATGCCTATAACTTACTATATAGAGTTTCCTATACTATAGCTACCTATAGGGCTATTACTACTAAAGGGAATAACTTTAAGCCTAGTTATATTTATAGTAAGGAGTTAGAGAAGGAGGTAGCCTAAGGGCTAAATAAACTAGTACTAGATTAAATTAGGCCTAGTTTAAAAGGGTATTCTATTAACTAATAAGGGCGTGGAAGCCTTAGGATAGCACTAGTATCTTCTTCTTAGTTATTATAGTCCTTATAATACTAGGTATAATAATATATATCCCTAAGGTAATTATAGCCTTAAGGTCTTTTAAATAATATTAGAGCTAGGGTTAGCTAATAGGAACCTAGTTAACTAGATATAGGTTATATAATTTTACTAATATAGGGGCAGGACTAGCTACTTTTAGGAGGGTAGTAGTCTAATATACCTATAGTAAGGTACCTTTTAATATATAGCCTATAGGGCTAGAAGACTGCTTAAGAAGTAGTATACTCCTTATTATCTAAGTTCCCTTAATAAAGAACTTACTAATAGATTAGGTAGGTAGTGTAGTAAGGGTAGCTAGAGCTTATAGGGAATGCTATAAGGGTTACTATATTAGGCTATATCTAGTAAGAGTCTAATAGGTAAATAAAGGGTATTTTAAATAATAGAATAGGAAGGAGTAATAGCACTATAATATTTTAGGAAAATTTTATATAAGGAAAGTAAGGTTATATAATAAAAATAAATAATAGGTAGTAAGTAAGGGTTTTTTACACTAGTAAAGGATAAGTTATACTCTAGTAAGAGCGGGGCTACTATTAATATAATAATAATATAGGGCTAAGAGAACGCGTTATATGCCCTACCTAGGCCTAATATTAAAATAATAAGTCCCTATAATACATTAAGGGGGTAAATACCTATAATAACTATAATTAAGGGTAGCAAGAGGGGGAGTAAGGGTATATATAAGGGCTTAGGCTTTGCCTAAGTATTTACTATAGTACATATAGTAAGGATAGTCCTAAGCAAGTAAGGACATAGAAAAGGGGGCTAACATAAGGCAGCTAGGGGTATAAGGGGCTCTAGTAAGGATAGGTTTCCTACCTTCCTCTTTCCTTTCCTTAAGTTTCTTAATATTATATTAACGCCCTATTGCAGTCGCCTAGGGGCCAGTCTATAACAGGTACTTAGACTATAAGTACTAAAGTTCCTTAGAGTTTACTTATAGTAAGTGCTATTTTTTAATAGGTATTTACACTATAAGTATTATATATATATATTATATAATCTAATTATAAAGAAAATTACTAGTATTATAGTAAATATTACTATCTTTTAGGTACTATTAAATAACTAGATAAAGGCTTATATTAAAGGAAAATAATATTATACTTTCTATAGAGCTTTACTAGTAGTAAGCTATTATTTATAGGTCTAATATATAAGGAGCTATTAACTCTATAATACTATATACCCTTTTTATAAGAAAACTCTCTAATATAATATTAATATAAAACCTTTAATAAGAGCTATATTTTATAATATTAGGTTCTTAGTCTAAAGTCCCTATAGCCTATTTAAGATATTCTTAATAATATATATACCTTTTCTAGTAATTTAAAAGGACATTATACTTACCTTAAGATAATTATTATAGGTTTCCTTAAATATACCTAGCTTAAAGTAAGTCTTATTATTTATAATATATAAAGTATTATAATTATTAAAAAGTATACTCTTAAAAGTATATATTTTATATTCCCTAGTATAGTATAGCTTCTTTTTACTAATATATTTTCTTTAATAATTACTAGGTTAATAATAGCTATAGTAATTACTCTAGGATATTTATCTTTAGAATTTTTTTCTTTTCCTTTACTTCTTAACTATTTTTTATAATTTTAGTATATAAGTTTTTCTATTTATTACTCTTATATTATTTCTTAATTTTCTTATAGTTATACTTCTTTAAGAATTTAAAATTTTAGCTATTTTACTAGTTATAGTAAAATATAAGATTTAGTAGCTTTAAGGGTTCTAACTATAATAGTTAATCTTACTAGTATAATAAGGATACTTTTTTAGTTTCTTATTAGCTTTCTTACTATTATTAAAGCGCTCTCTAAGAGTTATTATATAGCTCCTTTTTCTAGAACCTATATCTATAACTTATATTACCTTATAATACCTTATATATTTAAAAGTAAGTCCTTAAAAAGTTATACTATTTAGAAAAGAGTTAGTAATCTAAATAAGCTATATAATCTTTATCTTTACTTATTAAGAATTAAATTATACTCTAATTACTTAAATAAAGTTATAAATTATATTTAGTTCTTAGACTTTATTAATCTTATATAATAAGGCTTTTTAATATAGCTTATTTTATTACTTAATTTAATACTTAAATTAGATATTTATATATTTAGTATTCTATAGGTAAGCTATATACTTTACTATAACTTTAGCTTATATAATAATAAGACTTAGTAAGAACTTTCTTTTAAGACTAATTATAATTTATTAAAGTATTAGATTCTTATTCTTATACTTTTTATAATTTTATTAATTATTATTATATAAGTATTTAGGTTAATAGTATTAGTAATCTAAGTATTAATAGTTTTTCTCTTAACTTAAGTAACTTAAATATTTAATACTTAATATTATAACTATAAAAAAGAAAGCTTCTTAAAAAAGAGTTACTTTCTAATAAGTAATAACTTTCTTTTTTAATAAGTTTTATATAATTTTTTAATTTAACTATAAAGGGCTTAATAAGATAATTAGAGAAAAGCTTTAAGAGATCTAAATTAATATATTTCTAAATCTCCTAACTTTATATTACTTACTTTAATACTTTATATTACTTCTCTTATTTCTCTAATAATACTAATTTAATATTAGTTCTAAGATTTTAGATAAAAGAGGTTAAGGTATTTATTATAAGTTTAGTTAGTTAGTTAGGTAAGGTATATATATACTTCTTATACTTAGGGGTATAGTAGAAATTATAGGTAGTAAAACCTCCTAGGCTTATAATTATTATATAGCTTATATAATATAATAAATAGGACTCTTACTAAATTAATAGTAAGATAACCCCTAAGATAGAATTAAAAGAAGGATAAATTATCTATTTACTAGTATATAAAAGAGAGAATAAAAGCATCCCTTTTATAGAGGGATAACTAGACTATCTCTTAAGGTACTTAACCTACGTGATATAGATTATTTCTCCCTATATTCTAACGCGCGCTTCTATAAGTCATAATGAGTCATGACACGGCACGCTACCCCGGGCAACACAAGTCAGCAACTTTAGGCGGCATGGGTCGCCGTGAACGCTAACAGGCGGCGAGTGGGGCAGAGACAGCACGAAGCTGAACTGGATCCTGCCATCCTTCCAGAATCTGGGGAAGCAAGATGCGGCACCCACACCATCCGATGGATCCCAACCCATCCGATGATCCCACCCCATCCCATCCATCCGCACTCTCCTTCTCCTGAGCGTCTTCCACACCTTTGTCTCTTCATTCATGCATCCTGCCGTGCGGGGAACCCGGCGCTAAGTCGGGCCATGACGTCGGCTCCGTGCGAAAACGAAGCCCTCGTCAACTCACCTCACTCCACGTACGTGGTGCGTTTTACAAAGTGTATATCTGGCTCTTTCAGAGCTTCCTATTTCGAGCACGCAAAGAGAACCTCTGTTCACCTTGATGTTGCGCCATCCGATGCTTCCGCACAGGCCATTGTGCCAGCTCGACAGAGTGCCATTTGATGGCATCATGGCCAATTGAAATAATCACAGCACTTCACCTACGTGGCATCAGCTCTTTGCATGTTATTCTGCCCGAACATACCGTGTGTACTTGTGCCTGAGACCGCACACTGATCTATATCACGGTTCTCCCAACGGCAAGGTGCTCTGCTGAAGCTGTCGCTTTAGAGTTGTAGCGAGGGATATTGAAGATTCTATCGCGCCGGATGGCGCAGCAAAACTATGGTCATTAGTGACACTGGGAGCATACCGGGCTACTCAGAACCCAGGACCGAAAGCGCACTTTTTTTCTCCATAAATTTCGTGACCGAAACATTGGCTCATCATGTAGGCACCGTAACTGCCCCCAACCATGGCCGACATCTATATCTTCTTACTAGTCTCAGATCTCACTAATGTCGCCACAGAGTGTCCGCATACAGAATCATTTTTGAATCCGGATAAATAATAGCATAATAGGACCAGGTCATTGCTCTCGTTTGCGCCGAGGAGCTAAGAGATCAACTATAAGAATCGCTACCCTATAGCATGATCAGATTTCAAGTCACATCTACATCCTCAAATCATTCACCCTGCGACTCTGAAACTGATACAATAGCTCGAGTAGTTTGGATGAAAACTTATCAAGAAGCACAAACAACCAAGGGCTATATTATCTCCTCAAAATTACTGGACATACTAGACTGAGGCCGCTGCAAAACCATTACTACCTTCGTCATCAACCAAACTTCTGCAATTTCCACGCCTACTGCACCTTCCAGCCAAGAGACCGGCGTTTAAAAACTCGCTCTCATCGGGTCCCTTGCAAGTTACTCCAGACCTCGATCGAGCTCTTGACTGTCCTGAACGACACGGCGTCTCACACCTGCCCCTGAAATCTGGCGCCACGACCAGGCATTTGTCACAAGCACAGAGCAGATCCAGCTTGTCCCCATACTTCTGACCAGGATCATTGCATAGACAGATGTACAAAGCCGTGTTGATTCCCGTGCTGGGTTTTCCGCTGCTGCACACAGCGTGGGGTGTAGCGCAGTACGCATCCGCGAGCTGTTTCGTAGTCCATGGCTTTTCTGCAAGCGAGTTCATCGTTAGTTCGTGGCCGAGTAGAGACGGGAGCCATCAAACGCTGGGCCATCCTGAAGGAAACATACTCATGCCCATGAGGACAGAAGCGCAGTACGTGTAGCCGCATTCGCAAAAGGTGCTGGAGGGAATGCCTGGCACAGGGGAAGACGACGAGTTCGGCGCCGCGACAGATGTGTCTGCGAGGGAAACTTGCGAGGCCAGGGCGAGGGCGAGGAGAGTAATGAATGGAAGGATGAATTTCATTTTGGGAAGCTGTGAGGTAGGTAACGATGATCTCTGAGTGGGTGGAATTGGGTTGCCGGGAGTGATGAAATGATGAAAATATGCCGGAATGAAGATGAGATGGAGACCACGGATGGGTTCTTTAACTAGTCGAAATCGTGCGAGTCTATATATCGTGTCTTTTGGGTGCCGGAAACTGATGGGCATTCTGTTTGGTGTACACGAATGAAGCGACTTGGTGCCGTGTGACTCGCCACGGTATTGCAGACGTTGATGGTCGCAAACGTTGTGGTGCATTTTTGGCCCAAACAGCAATCAATCCCCTGCATGGCGAATGCACCGACGAGCGAATGAAATTTGCCGATGCCAGCTCAAGAAGTCTAGATGCAGCTCGTTCAAAGAAGTGTGCACCCAGCTCCGGTGGCATAGTCCAACTCGGTCGAGCACAGGGTGCGCGAGGGTTCGTGTTAGCTGGACCCGGACCTGTGTTGGCTGACATGTGAGAGTTTGAACTTTTGCCGCCCCGCCAACAAACCGAGAAAGTTGCCCTCCATCATCATATTTGCATCATTCTTTCTTCCCCTCCTCGCACAAACAAGCCAGTCCGCCGGCGCAAACACCCAAGCTCCTTCGTCCGTCCGACAATCTCGCCACCAACCATGGCCAACGACTCCCTCACCGTCGGGACTCGCAAATCCCCACTGGCCATGGCCCAAGCCGAGCTCGTCGTCGCCTCTCTCCAAGCCCTGTTCCTCGGACAGCTTCCCCATCAACGGCACCACCACGACGGGCGACCGCGACCAGAACACGGCCCTCTACAACTTCGGCGGCAAGGGCCTCTGGACCACGCAGCTCGAGGAGAAACTCACGTCCGGCGAGGTCGACATGGTCGTCCACTCCTCAAGGACATGCCCACGACCTTGCCCGACAACTGCGTCCTCGGCGCCGTCACCAAGCGCGAGGACCCCGCGATATTCTGGCCATCAAGAGGGAGCTGCGGGATAGACACGGATGGAAGAGCATAAGAGACTTGCCGGAGGGGAGCGTCATCGGCACGAGCAGCATTCGGCGAATCGCGCAGCTCGCTCGCCGATACCCGCATCTGAAGTTCAAGGATGTGCGTGGGAATATTCAGACCCGGCTGAAGAAGCTGGACGAGGACCCGGAGATGAGCGCCATTGTGCTTGCCGCGGCGGGGCTGCTGCGCATGGGGCTGGGGAGCACATCACGCAGTACTTGGATGTGGACAATGGAGGCATCTTGCACGCCGTGGGTCAGGGTGCCCTGGGCGTGGAATGCCGATCGGGCGACGAGAGGGTGTTGGAAGCGCTACGGACGATTGAGGACAAGGACACGGCGCTGGCGTGTCTTGCCGAGAGGAGTCTGATGAGGGAGCTGGAGGGCGGGTGCAGTGTGCCCATCGGAGTTGAGACGACATGGGTGGACGGAAAGCTCAAGTTGCGAGCGACGGTGGTTTCGGTGGATGGGAAAGAGGGTGTTGATGTCGAGTTACTCGAGACGGTGGCTTCGAGAGACGAGGCGGAGCATCTGGGGAAGAGGGCGGCGAGAGATCTAGTGAGCGAGGGTGCCGACAAGATTCTGGATGCCATCAACAAGGCTCGCCTGGAGGTCAAGTAGTGCGTACACTGGTGCAAGGGTACAACGCGTTCTATAATATGGACATCGACACTTGCAGGAGAGGCAGTTTGCTGGAGACAAATAATACACGGTGTTACAGCATGAGATGGCACGTTGCAATTGGGATGACGAGACATTTGTTCTGTTTGAAATAAGCCGTGTATATATCACAGGTGTAGGCCCAACTATTGATTGCTTCCGCTCGACAAACACCAAACGCCAAGGTCGCTGGCCACCATGTCCCTGCTGGAGCGCAAGGGCAGGGTGACGCAAGTCAATTGAGCAGGGAAACCCGAGAAAAGAACACCGCTCTGTTCGAACAAAGTCTTTGTCCTATGCCAAGTTGAACCGCGTCCAAATGTGAAATACAAATAAGAGGAATTCCCAGAATTCCGCGCGCGTTGAAACACCACTATTCATCTATTGCTCCCTAACCCTCGCCGGATTCCCTTCCCCAGATCTCACTCCCCCACCCCATAACCTACATATCATTGTCGCCCAGAACCCATTACTCAGAAATGAATGCCTTGTAAGACTCGGCATCCATCAACTCATCGTACTGCTTGGCACCCTCCTCGTCCACTTCAACCTTGACGATCCAGCCCCGCCGTTGCTGTCATCCTCGGGAACCTTGTTAATGGTGGCGGGCTTCTCTTCGAGCGAGGTATTACCCTGGGCGACCCTGCATCGGATGGGAGAGTTGATATCGCTAGCCGACTTGACCGACTCGACGGCGCCAATGGCATCGCCCTGATCGACAAAGTCGCCCGTGGTCTCGGAAGTTCGACGTAGACAACGTCACCGAGCTGCTCGGCGGCATACTCAGAGATGCCGATCGTGGCGGACTTGCGGTCGGCGGACAGGTCAACCCACTCGTGGTCCTTGGTGTACTTTTTGACCGAACCTGTGAGATTTGATTGAGTATTTGTTAGCAACCCATCCAATCATGTCAACATGCACGCATTTGAGGGATTCTGCGCCGCATGGATTGATGGCCACGAGGTAGGTTGCTGCAACATACTCATGCGAGTGGTCGAAAAGGCGCGGACAGCCGCGCGGGGAGCCATTCGTAAGACCGCGGGCCGGGCGACGGCGCGCAAAGAGCAAGCAATCGAGGCCATTGCGTCGGAGTGGGCGTGCCGAATTGAAGACAGAAGACGGGGTATGGTCCAGGATCGGAGGAAGCAGGTGTGTACAGCTTGCTATACTGCTAGTGAATAGCCGTGGCGCTGGGAGACGAATGAAGTTTTTATTTGACAGAACGTACGGAGTAAAGGATGCAGCCGACCTCTGGCAAGCTGCTACAAGCGGCTCAGTGCTGGGTAGGAGTGGGGATTTTCCTTAGTCATCTTGCACTTGGTGCGGACGTGTGGGGTGTGGCCAATCAGATCAAACGAAACACAATGGCTCTTGCCCTCACGAGGATGGAGGTAATGACGAGAGATGCATGTTGGGGACGTCGGCTGTACGTAAAAGAATGCAACTTATGTATCGTTGGGTCAGAGTTGGATACATGGTAGAAGCCGCTGTATTTTGATTCTATTTTCTCGTCCTTGTTGAAGATAGACAGGCTCCTTGGCTGGGTTGTCGTCTCGACAGGGCGGATGATGGATGCAGTGGCGTGATAGCCGCGAAGGGCCAACGGTGGAATGCGATCTGACAACCAGTCTTGCCAAAGATAAGTCGGGTGAGAGACAGGTCTACTCCGTACCGGCCGCGTGGTTTACGAGATCAACAACGCAGTGTTACCTCGTGATATCAAGGTGGGTATCTTCAACTGCGCATTGCTCAGAACAAGATGGGGTAAAGAACCCGGCCATGATGCATTACAATGTACAGTACTCCGTAATGCTCCTGGCCACCACACGATTATGCTGTCGAGTGGATTCGCCGTACCTCTTTCTAGTTTCCCGGGGAGAGAGCAACAACAGCAGCAACAACAACAACGGTAATATGGCCGGCAGACAAACTACGCCATGATTAGTTGTGATGCGAAGGAAAACAAGCAACACGAGATGTGTGCCGACTTGCGCTATTTTGTTTGAACAGCTTACGCGAGTATATGATCATCTACGATAAAGGATGAACGAGGCCGGAGTCTCATGTCGTACGACTCATCGCATCAGTGTTGAAACGCGTCAAATCACGTCTGGTTGTTGTGGTGCACAGCGCCGAATCAGCTGCCAGGCAACGAACTAGAATCGAGTACGGAGCTGCGATCTTGACAGCTGCAGGATGCGATGAGGTAGAACCCGGTTCGAGTCATGGCCAAAGACGTCGATGTCATTGATCTCGCAAGCCTACTTGTATCGCGGCGGCTGAATCAACGTGTGCGAGATGTCGGACGTGTTCTGATGTTCCGTGCTGTTGCATTCAGATCTCAACCCACCCACCCCTGCGCAACCTGTAACGAGGTCCCGGCCAGGTCCGGTCCAACTGATCAGTGAGTCTACGCCTGGCCTGGCTTCTGCTACGGAGCACGCACCGCACTAAACTTGCCCATTGCCGAGCACCGTTTTGTGGCCCAGCCCGGTGGTCTGCTTGGCTTCATGCTCCCTGGTTTCAGTCCAGACCGCAGCGCACTGCACCGACTGAACGAACTACCCATGGTAACTTCGTCCAAAACCAGACATTTCCATCATTCTTCCATCGCCCAAGCCCTCATCTTCGTCGCCAGTCCCCTGACTGCATCCCGGCCACCGCCGTCGAATCCGAACTCGCCCCCAGCACGGATTATCCCGTGCTGTGTTTTGTTCATCTCCATCGGTTTTCGCTGGCTTGGTGCCATCCACGGCTGTCGAGCTAAGCTCCTCCCATCTAGATCGCAACGTGGTGGTGGTGGTGGTGTGCGGTTTCTCCGTAAAAGCTGACAAGCCATATTGCATGTGTCCCGCCAGCTGAATCAGGCTTTAACCCGCGTTTCCTTGCGCCCAACGGTTTTGTCCATCTTCATCTACATCGACATCAAGCCGGCCTGCTCCTTATCCTGGCCACGGCCTGTCCATTCGCTTCATCAAACAACCGCCATCAAACTTTTGCCAAACTGGATCCCCTCAGCAGCCAGCAGCGGGCGACGCTGCCCCGATTACGTCCACAGCAACGCAGTCACCACTGGCGTTATGGAAACGGACCATCTCGCTCGCGTGACGCCCTCGACGGCCCTGACGACACATTCGGCGGCATCGAAGGCTCACCGCACGTCGCCGCCAACAATGGCTTTCACCACCAGCAAAGCCAGTCAATAGATCAAGCAACGCCTGCCAGCCCAAGACACGATGACGACCCTGCTCACCGATACACACCTCCCGTGTCTGGCCCTTCGTTATCACGGCCGGCAAGTGGATTATCAAATCCGGTACATCAGGCTCACAGCGACTATAGATCGGGATCAGGTGAGCCTGCAAACGGCCGGAACCACGTGGTAATCAAGGTCGGGATGGTGGGTGATGCGCAGATTGGAAAACTTCTCTCATGGTGAAATACGTGGAGGGCAGCTGGGACGAAGATTATATTCAGACTCTGGGTGTGAACTTTATGGAGAAGACCATTTCGATCCGCAATACCGAAATAACTTTTTCTATCTGGGACTTGGGTGGCCAGCGGGAGTTTGTCAACATGCTTCCGCTGGTGTGCAATGATGCGGTGGCTATTCTTTTCATGTTTGACTTGACAAGGAAGAGCACGCTGAACAGCATCAAGGAATGGTACAGGCAAGGCCGAGGCTTCAACAAGACGGCCATTCCGATCCTAGTGGGAACAAAGTACGATCACTTTGTCAATTTCCTTACAGGACCAGGAGGAGATCTCAAATCAGGTACAATCCCCTTTCGGATGGAGATGATAATCACGAGTGGATGCTAACCGGCTCGCAGGCGAGGCGATTTGCCAAGGCAATGCGTGCGTCTTTGATATTCTCGAGTACAAGCCACAGCATCAATGTCCAAAAGGTACCATAGGACCTGCCTTCTGCTGGGCTCAGCCGAAACTAACAACTCGTCAGATTTTCAAAATTGTCCTTTCGAAAGCGTTCGACCTCAAATGCACAATCCCCGAAATTGAGAATGTTGGTGAGCCTCTGCTCCTGTATCAATCGGTCTAATTGCAAGGCCAATCGCCAAAGGTGGTTTCGTTAGATCTACACGACGGCGCATTCCAGCAGACAATATTTCTTCGGCATGGGGCGTCACCCAAGGAAAAAAAAATTCCAGGGGCACCTGGATCTCAAAGACAGCCTCGAAACTTCCGATCAGCAATTGGGAGCTGGAAAACGGGATGCCTCGCTGCTATAATCGGAGGGCAGCCATGGGAGCCATCAGTACACTGTAATCATATTGAACGCTACTAATTTCTTTGTTTGACTCGGCTGTACTGGTCGGATAGTGGCTGGGCTCGCTTGCGTGGCACGGTGCGTGCTGCTTGCTGCAAACGGCGTACAAAACTGGTGGATATCGTTCACGCTTTTCAATGCTGGATCAGCCAGAGAACGGCAGATGCCAGGGTCGATGTAAATGTCAGCCGTATCTAGCGCTGCCGTATGTGCTATTTGGATCATGGGCTGGCCCAGCGAGGTCAATGGCACAGGGCCGTGAACTGCGGATGGCGAAAAGAAGGAGGCAGCGATGAGAGCAGACAGCCTGGAAGAAGATTGCCGGCAAGGCGATGGGGCACAACATTGATACATTGGCAATTAGACAATATGGCAATCAAGCAATATTCCCTACAGTAGACATGGCCATGTCGGGTTTTCCAACGCAACATGAGTCTTGTCAGCAACGAGGGGTGGGTTCTATTAATTAATAACTTATTGAACCCATCCATGGGCTCGCACGCGGCCTGCCTGTCCAGGACGCATCATCACTCCTTCATGTCCAAACTGCTCAACAACTCGGGGCATGCCCAGAGCCCAGACCCTATCGAGTTACCGACGGGATCACAGCAAAACTCCCATCTAATACACATGCCGCCGACAGTCGTATCATACGGATGATCCCACCCGAAGCCGCGGACGTGATTAGCGACGACCGGACCGACAGATACTCCGTAGATTTGCCGAGCTATGTGCGACGGTGGGGCAACTCCGTATGTATATTCTAGGCCCGCTTGTGCAGGAACACGGCTAGTCTTTCTGGTCTTTTTGTGGAGAGGGGACAAGAGGGAGGAGGAGCGAGGGAGAGGCACTCATTCCTTATGTACTGCAACCGGCGCCATGCCCTTTAGCCAATAGTGGCGACTTGAACCTGCAGAGTAAGTTCCTGGTGGCTTTTCTCACAATGGCGCGTTTTCCTGTTTGATGGCCAGGAGAACAAAACTAGATACCATCTTTTGCAAGGAACTTCACGTGACCAAGATTGTGTGCGGCCGCGGTCTGGCCAACAATGTATTGCATCTATGTCTCTAGACGCGCTTCTATAATCGTGCCTGTCCTTCCGAACAGAGGCATGCATGTACCGTGATCTAGCGATTCGATCCACATTCTCTCCACACCCAATCTTGCCTTTCATGACAATGTGCCCGTCTGTGGGTTGCCCGATCAGGGTCTAAAACGCCAGAAAACGCCACGCTGATGCAAATGATGGCTCTGCCGGCTCGGTCGAAGTTTTCACCTGGCAGTGCTGGAAAGATTGCAATGGCTGTAAAAAATCGCCCAATGAAATCCCCGAATCCTAAGCGAAAGCATGTACCGAAAAAGAAAATAAATGAGTGTCCACGACACTATATGCAGTTGTCGACGGAATTACAACATTATATCGAGGTCGGGGAAACGTATATGTAAGCGCCAGAATTGTCGTCCGAGTTGTAAACGTGTTCGTGGAAATGCTCAATGGAAAAAGCCATCGCAATACACCGCTTCAAGAATGCGTGTTCTTGTCACCCCAGATAGGGGCTCCAAGAGGTTTGCTAACACCGAAACCTACGGCGACAGCGATGCCTACGACCAGTACAATGATGAGGACTTTCACCAGGATCCTGTTGCGTCGGCTAAGTCGTTGCATGAATGCACAAGTACGGTTCTTCTTGCCGGCCTTGGCTCTCTGTTTCAATCACGCTTGTCAGGCCAGACCTGACAATCCTTCTTGCGAGTGAGGATGACACTGCCGCGCGGTTTGTCCATAGAGGCGTTTGTCATCATGGCTTCGACATCAGTTTCGAATGGATTGCTGTTGTCGGACCGCGCAGTCGTACCGCTCGGTGTTCTCTCCAGGGAGGCCACTCGGACTGATGGCCCTTTCGCAGTTGGATCGGGGACAGCTAGGTTTGTATCCGTCAAAGGAAAGCTCTCGACCTTTTCCTGTTGTGGAACCATGGTCGCGGCTGTTTTGTAATTAAATACAGAGAGGACTTGTTTCACGGGGACTAGGTGTTGGTGTCTGATTGAAATGCGATTAGAAGAGTCTTTGAAAATGGCTTGGTAGAAGGGAGAAACCTAGTGTCTGTTTGCTGCTTTTTGGTAGAAATTGTCTGTTCGAGCTACAGGAAAAGGTAAGGATTGATCAAGGTGGCACTTACCCAGACGTAGTAAGGGACGCTTGCTCGTGTGGTGGCGGTATCCACAACAGCAACGACAGCAAGCAGTAAATTTTAGGAGATGCCAAGGCCGAAGAAACTGAACTTGTCGACAAGAGGGTGGAAAGAAGAGAGAATGTAGAGGTTGGTGATTGTCTTGTCTCCTCTCTGCCGTTCGGTGACAAGGTGCGTTTCTGGTGGTGGTCGTTTGTTTGGTCGAGAAGTTGCAAGACCAGCGCGGACGTGGACAAAAATCGCTTCCGGCCACACACTAACAACCGGACCCGGTTCGTGCTGGATTATTGGTTGCAATAATCAGGCAACAAGCGACACTCTCCAGAACGATTAAGACGCCAGAAACGTTAGCTAATTGCTTTCCGGGAAAACGAAACGGAAGCAGAAAGCAGGTGAGTCGATTTCAAGCGAAAGCGGGCAATGAGAGCGGAACCACGCAGGAATGAGAGAGGGAGACGCCCAGGTTTTTGTTACTTCTGGAGTCGCACGCCTGAGCACTGGCGCTCTATGGAGTACGCCGGACACGAGTCCAGGGAGACCGAGACCCAGGAGCGGCTCAAACGGGACTTTGAGGATCCCAATGGATGGCCAGACATCACGGAGGGAGGTGCGACCGGGGCTAGTTCGAGACCCCAGCAATTATTTTTCGTCAAGAGTGCTCCCTACGTCCGTAATTGCCCATCACTGCACCTCAATACGCACCAGATGCTGCTGCTTGCTGGCTCTGACAGAGACAGGCATCCCCACTGACCCATGTCGACAACATCTGCAGACAAGGGACCGATGCCGCTGCACACTTTGCCCTGATTGGGCGGCTTCAAATTGTGACGATCCAGCCAGGCTGTTTGCATGCTGGCGTCGTGGCGGCTGCACAACTGACTTCAGACGTTGCAGACATTCTCCCAGTATTTACCTACGGAATATTCCGTTTGGACTACGTCCGTACACTCGCGTGCTGGAAATTGCGCCTCGACCCAGCAGCTATGATAGCTCGCAATGCTATGATCAGAGAGATGTCCTCTGTAATGAGGTTGCAGCAATGCAGCAATGCAGTAATGCAGCACACAGCTGGCCTGATGAAACCGCATCTCAAATACCTCGCTGTGGTGTCGGTGGCGTTTTGGTGGTTCATCAGGCGAGTCAAGCGCCTGGGCCTTGTGCTCCGAATCCGCTATGCTACATGTAGACCTGCCAGTGTTGGTTGTGCCATGGCATTTGTTTGGTTTAAATTGGGGTGGACCCTGCTTTTCCCTTGTTGTTATGGAGTACGGATCCTATTTCGCATTTATCCGTTGTCTTGCCTTCCTGCTGCATGGACAAACAAAACATGGCCGGGGAAGGGACAGCGAAACATCTTGCATACCATTCCCTGAGATATCCCTATTCAGCTCAGTCATGCAGCCATGAGTCCACATGTCATGCATGCAACAACGCAGTGCCTATTATTGGCACTGGCTGACTGGTCAGGTTGCTCCTCATCATGGGATCAAGATTTCTTGACCGAAACATTTTCTGATGGAGTCGTCGTCAGGTGATGGAGATGGAACTGACCGTCTGTTTCTCTCATCCACCCGCTTGTGTGTGGCACTTGTTTCCGGCCGCCCTCCCGTCCGTAGCCTACATGGCACTCATTAGCAATTGTCCTATACGGAGTACATGCAATTAATAAATTAATAACTGGTGCCTCGCAAGACCACGACTCAGAATTTCCCTGCCTAAACCACACTGCCAGGTAGGCATAGAGTATGGCGCCGACGTTACATCAACCCTTTGTTGCTTCAAATCTCAAGCAAGGTGTCATTTTGCAGATCATAATGCGTAGTGCTGCTCGTGCTACCACATTGTGCAACGTCAGTATTGTGAGTCCACGAAAATGACTGACAATTGATCGCATGTGTGTCGGATTGATTATCAACAAAAAGTCTTCAGCCACTGCCACGAGGTTTGAAGCCAAGGAGACTTCGGATCTGTTCAAACCTTGGGTCACATTACCTACAACGCTACGTCCAGGTTCAGCTTCCATGTAACTTGGCGAGACCTGGATCGCACGCTCGGGAAAAGAGGAATGCAACGATTGGTGAACTTATCCTTAGTGCGAGGCAAGTTCTACGGTAGTGCTAAATTTGCCGCGGTGTAGCTTTGAATTTGAGGGAAAGGCAAAATTCCCTTTTCTTTTTCTTTTCTCTTTTTTCTCTCCAGGAATCCATAATGCGTGGGGCTCAGGCCCGGCGACAAATTTCCTCACGTTGTTATTGGACACTTATCTCGAGAGAACATCGCTGTTTGTGTGTCCTGCGATGTCAAGTTCCTCTTTCTGTCTCGCTTAAGCACTGTCTTGGTAGGAAAGATCCCCATGACGGGCCATCACTCGATCCCATACCAGACCACATGAATCGAATGGCAAAAACCACGCGCAATCATGGCAGTCATACCAGCCTCTCTCTGCTCACTCTGCTCACCTTGCTTTCCAAAAATGGAGTCTTGACTGTTCAAGTGCTCTGTGGACGACAGCTGCAATTCATGTTGAGGCAGGCGAGCAGCTGTCTGCCACCTGCTCTTGCTCACGGCAACTCCTTGTGACTTCCTCCGTTGCCATCTGTCATCTTTCTCTTTTCTCTGGATCATTTCATTTTCGAATCAGCATCTGTCTTCTTGCACTTCAGCATTCTTCCGCTCTGCACTTCTCGTCATTCTTGTACGTTGGTTGGGTCCAATACATTTATCAAACTGCTCATTCCCTCGCCTCTTTCGCACGGCAATCATATCCAGCGATCTATTTTACCAAATCCCCGGCGTGGGCCAACTCTACTCTACTCCGTCTTATAATCTTGACCCTTGTGCAATCATGGAAAAGCAGACAAAAGAAAACTGCAGCAAAATTGGCTGTGGCCGACTGATGACGACCGAGGCGGGGCATTCAACATCAAGTCTTGTCTGGCAGCAGCAATCTGGCCATGTGGGATCTACTCCCGAACTTCTCATCGTCTCAAGGCAGTAATTTCCGGTTCTGATGCCGAATATGTTCCTGATTCTGGCTGCTTCAACGCTGAGTGCGTTCAGTTGGCCGTTTGCTTTCCATGTCAGTATTTCGTTATTCAGTTCGTTTCATCAGTGTCGTCGTCTAACAAGTCATTAGTTTATGGGTGCATATTTGCTAGGCTTCAGACGACCGTTCGAGCATTTTACGGCATTGAGGGAAACGACTTCGCGGACTTGTCGGACGGCTGCTGCTGTCCATGTCTTATGATGGTTAGAAATGAGCAAGAGATTACTTTGCGCCAAGAGCAGCAGCACGCTAGGCTGCAAGGATGCCAGAAACCTGACCATTCCACCGGCAGCCAATATCAATGCCACAAGCCAATGAGCTACTTGAGCCCAGAGTCTGCCGAGACCCAAACAAGTAGAAAAGGAGCCTCGTCTCGTCAGGATGTACACAGCTTGCGGAGTGATGCTATCGCCCCAGCCAACACTGCCGCCTATCCTCAAGTTCATTATTTGGATCAGCATTAGTATTTGGTCCCTACTGAGAAGAGGGAAGAGTCGAATGATGCGGAGGCATCAAAACCTTTAACCCATACCATTGCCAGGGTATTGGGAAGCATTCTTTGAAGACGACGAGCTTGTCGTGACTGGCAACGTGCAGTCACCGCACAACCTGGGAACTGATGCAAAACTCGCCATCAAGGAAGTGGACCGTTACATCAGCTTCATCAGGATGCCACTGCGCCCCACAGACGTCAAGGACAGAGTCGGATCATGATCTGAGCCGAGATCCTGTGGCTGACTTGGCCAGTCCGGTCGCATTCCATGACTTGCCAAAGGATCAAACAACGCACTTCTCCAACCTCGATCATGGACACAACATAGGCAGAGACGTACTCGTCGGCTCAGGTAAAAGTAAAGCAACTAGACACGGCATCACTGCTCACAAGCCAATCCAGAGTCACGCAACCCGCCCTGCCCATCACTTGAAGGACGATGGTACTACAGAATCAGTGAGCAGATCCAGTGGTGGCCATGTCCTCGATCGCGATGCAAAGGTGGATTCTTCGAGCAGGGCAAGTGATGGCAAGCACAACTTGGAGGACCATGCAGCTGTTAACATGGCAGCTAACAAGGTTATTGGGTCACACGAACCCGATAAAAAGTGAGACGATCAATGTCGAAAGCATTGGGGGCATTATTGAGGGGCAGGTTAGAATTGTGAATGCAAGCATTCGTTAGCTCTGGTATAGCCTTTATATAGTATCGCTTATTCAAATATCACTTCTACGATGTACATTTCCTGCACCTTGTCGCGGCTCGGTTATTAGTTGAATTTCTCCGCACAGATCTTTGAGTATTTAATAGGTGTTACTTGCCACTGGGAAAAAAATTCGTTTTTTTCCGTGTCAAGCTCACGATAAGATGCGCTGTGAGGTATTGAAACTCTGCAGAAAACCCGGTACAAGTTGAACGAAGTTACCTACATTCGCGTCCCTGGGCCAGTGATATCGATAAAGAATGATTTTGACGTGTCATCACGAGCTGAAGAGCCGAGGCGCAAGCCAATTACTCCTTCATTGAGTCGAGGTCAGACATTACTGGAACGCTGGCATGAGGACCCAAAATATCCCTTGGTCGACGCTCCACCTTGCATCCTCGAAGAAAAACGAGACCTCGGACACCAAAGAGCTAGCGTGATGGGTAGTTCATGGTCTAAATAGCATGGGTGGTAAGGAGACCTGGGAGCCAGACGGCCGAGGGTGTCTCTTCCATGGTTTTCCTGCTGAAGAGACACTTTATCGACATGGCTCTTCCGCCACCAACCTTGTCAGTCAGCGGTGACACCGACAGACAACAGTCTGCTAGGAAGTGAAGGGTGGGCGGGGACGAAGTTCAGACATCATGGCACAAAGAGCTGGTCTTTTCTTCGTCGTCCCAGGATGGAGCGCTAGGGTCGCAGATGGACACGACCTTCGACGGAGGGTTGGTCGCGATGAGGGCCGGGATGCGGTGGCCGTGGACCGGACGCGTGGGTTCGGTGCGTGGGGTGGTTGATCGAGATGGAAGTGAGGATTGATTTGTGCCTGCGAGGTTGATGGGTAGAAGGAGTTGTTGGGCTGGATGTTGGTGGTTGTGGCGAGGAGAGGAGAGAGAGGGACGGACGGGATGTTTGGAGGGACGCTTGAGGGATTGAAATATTGGATTTTGCGCAGCTATAAGTGTCGCTGTCACTAGTAGGTCTTGACACTATTGTGTTCAATCTGTTCGATGGGATAGACCTTCTCCTTGCAAAGGAACTAGTTCGTGGCGGTCGTGTTGTGCAATACCTGCTCTTCGCCAGCTTGAAGCTGGGGCCGGGCATACAGGGGCGTCAAGTCATGGAGTCAGACGGCACGGTTGTCGATGATGCAATGCTTCTGCAGCGGGAGTCATGTGGTCCGACACATTTCAGCGTACACGCCGCGGTCGCAGGCCGCAAGGTGGTAGAGTTCGTCGCCGTTTCTAGTCAGTTTGACGCAGATGCACGCCGTGGTGAGACACGAGGCGCCGAGGGGCCAGGATGGCGAGAATTGATGATTGAACGACGGAGAGCTTGAGACAGGATAGGGCCGTGACTGAGTGATTGGGTTGCGAGCACTCGGGCAAATGGTGCAGACCTACTAAGTGCTCTTCTGGCCTAATGAAAGAAAAGGAGGTCATGATGGGCGGTTCCATGGGCGCAATCGGGGCGGACGTCCGAGGAAGCGCTGTGCTGCTATTACTTGCTTGGCGGAAAGAGGATTTCGGCTCGCTTCAGTCATGTACGTCATGTACTTTCAGCTTACTCGTTGGTGGCACGAAGGACGCGCGAGAGAGGCGCGAAGGGGATGGGGTCGCGGACGTGGACGTGGACGGCTTTAATAGCTTTTGGAGGAGGCGGAATAATGCGACCGGGTCACAGATTCGGCAGGCCGAGTTACGGTCGGCGAGTGATTTGTGAGGATCAGGATCCAGGTAGGAAGGTCTGTAATGGGAGTAGGCCTGCTGGCCTTCCGGTCGCTGATGTTTGATGGGTGCCAGTTGACTTCGGGTCTGACGATCTGACGATAAGTTCATGTCAGCGGCCAAAGGGAGGAGGAAACGGAGGGCCGTTGCACCAATCAAGCGGCTCTGTTGGACAGCGGCTTCATGCAGGGGCGAGGTGAAAAGCGGGGAGGGCATCGGGCCCTGGGGCATCTCGACGCGTTCATTGGCAGCTGGAAGTGGCCAGGAGGTGCGAGGCATTGCTGCGATGCACCTAACTAGTCACTAGTGCGTGCGTCTGTGGAGAGTCGTTGGTCGTGCAATGAACATTGAATCGCTCGCAGACCGACCTGCCTGGTAGGAGACGGGCTAGGAGTCAGTCGTGTAGCAACCTTTTCGGTATTGCCGCTCTCACTTGCTCTGCTGAACTGACGTTTGTCCGTGAACTTGACTAGGCCACGGCATTGGGCTTGAGACATGCAGATTTCCATCCAGCAAGCTCAAACAAGTCGCCAAAGATGCCATTGCCCGCCGAGATGAGTGGCTCTCGGTTGGATGTTGAACTGTGAATCTGCCATCCCCTCATCCCCTCATCCCTCATCCCTGTCACTGCCGGCCGCCCGCTGGCCTCCTCTACGCCGCCGCGCCCACGTATTGGATTAGGAAAACGCGTCTGGCCTGGCAGGTCGTTAATCTCCATGTCCCCGACGCCTTATTCATGCCATATCCCCCTCATTTTTATTCTATTCTATTTTGATCTGATCTGCTCTGTCATCTCTACACTCCTGCGGTAGTCTGTGTCAGGTTCTGTCAGTCTCTCGCATCCATCTTCAGACCAGAGCCCGCAGATTCACATCCCTTATCCAATCACACACCCTTCGATCCGGCTTCGATATCCCAGGGCTGATTCATTGATTGATCCATCGTCCACAGTGCAAACGCCCTTCCCCTTCCCTGGCTGCCCTCCATCACGCCCCCAGGCCAGGCCGTTCATTCAGACCCAACTTGCAAACGCTGGAACACTCCTTCCTGCCTTGTTCGACTGCTGTTTCTCGAGCCCGGGCGCTTCTGCAGGCCCCATTCTCTCTTAATTAACCTCGCGTCCCGCGTTGGCCCATTCGACTTGTTTCCCTTCCCTATTACATTTTCACATCGTTTCCCCAGCACGGTTGATTGATTCCCTCCGCTTCTAGCACTGGAATAACAAACAATCAACAGACATCAGAACGGTTATCAACACTTTTGGGAGTATTATTGCCGGCCAACAATACGACGACAGTTGCTAGGAAGAGAAGGAACACAGGGTTGCGAATTTATCCTTACGCTTCAAGCGATCGCACATCGGCACAACAACCTGTCGACTGTGCACGCCGCCGGCTTCGCCCAGAACATCATCAGCCGTGGAGGAGTACACCACCACGCTGCTCCCGTCAATCAATTTTTTTCGTTTTGCTCCTCTGCAAACTCCTCATAGTCGCATCAACCGAATTCACTGCATCGCCGGCTCGTATTACTTCCTCGCTGACCAACAATGGCTTCTGTCTCTCGCCAGCCCTTTGCGCCTCTTGATGGATCTCGCCTACAGAGCTTGACGAGCTTGAAGAACAGGCAGAATGGTATGTTGGCGACGCCATGTCAATTGCTCGACTACATGGCACAAGGCCTTGGCTGACTTCATTAACAGCTTTTACTCCCCAGTCCAACACCAAGCGCAAGGCAGAGCTGCTGGACATGGATGACTTTGAAAATGTCGACCCTCCCTTTCTGCTAAGCGCCCAAAGGGTGCTGCTTCTGAACCCCAACCAAGGACATGTTGAAGAAGCCTTCGTCGTTTGTCCTGACCAGAGCCACCATTACTCCCAGTGCCAATGTTCGCGCTTTGGTCAGCCCCATCAAAGCTTCTACTGCCCCTAGACGAACCTTGCACCCCAAGTCTCCAATCAACAAGCTCAACACCAACGTCACCAAGTCCTCGCCCATGTCTGCTCCTGCTGGGCGCTCACCTACCCGCGGCAAGCGATCTGGTATCCTGTCGAACCGTCGCCGGACCGCTGGCCCCTACACTCGCGTGGACCCTCCATCATTCGCTCTCGATTCTGCTGCTCCGTTTTCTCTGGATGCCGCGCTCAAGGGCACCATCCCCAGCTACGGCTCTCGTCCCCGCTCAAACGCCCTGTCCAAGGGCAGCAGCATCTCGTCAGCTTTGGCCGAGCCTGACATGAGGGCGAGCTGGTTCTTTGACATCCACGAGGATACCCTGAGCAGGAAATGACCAACCTTTTGCAACATAGCACGTGTGTTCTGGACATCTCATCCGACGAGGAGAGCGAGCAAAGGGCTCGCCGGGAGAGTGCAGAGGGTCGCGACAAGGAGAATGTTCCACCTTCTGACGACGTTTCGCAGACTTCAGCCCGGCGGTCCGCCAGAGCTGCCGCCCTCGATGCCATGGTCGTTGACAAGGAGCGCATTGCCTTGGGTGAGATGAACACGGCTGACTTTTTCGCTGCCGGCTGTGATGGGACCTCGGTCATCATTGTCCCGGGTGACGATGATGATGAGCAGCCCGCGGAACCGTTGATCGAGTCGGTCGCCAAGCCCTTTGCCGTTGTCGAGAAAGCCCCTGTAGCTGATGACGATCAGTCCACGCCCCAGTTGAAGAATGTCGAGACCCTCAAAGTTATTGATCAACTGATGGCCAAGTCGGAAACCCCGTCTCATGCCGTTGTGCTGCAGCCTATGGAGGGACTGGCGAGAGCTTCGACTTATGGGAGAGTGGTAGCGCGAAAGACGACACGGGTTTGGCAGCAGCTGAATCATAATACGCTGATGTTATCCCCGTTTCTCCGTTGTGCTTGGATGAGTCTTACGTTTTGTATGAGCAGATGCAGCAAGTTATATTTATCGTTTGGTATGGGCTTTGACATTGGATTATATATCTTGGGAAAAGGTGTTTGATGGTGTTGGCAACAGTAATGGGCGGCGACCCTGGCGCGGTGTTTATGGCACTTGTAATTCTTATTCGATGCCTATGTATATGTTTTTTTTTTTCTTTTTTTGATAATTCCCACCGTTCGACCTTACCCGTTCTTATCGTTGTGCTGTGATGTGACTGGTACGATTTGTGAGCTGGGCTGTGCTTGTATGCGACTTCTTGAGCGGCCGTACAATCTGGATTTCGGACGAGATGCACAAACGTGGGTGACGAAAAGGCAGTCTCTCGTTTTCAAGGCTGGAGTTGACGTCACTTCAAACAACACAGCCAACCAAAGAATCAACAAGATGTCACTCCTGTCTCACACCCCATCACCGAACTATCCTCACCGTTCTCCCAATCTCCCCTCGCAACCAAGTCGACCCTCCCCTTCACCTTCCCCCAAACCCTCTCCGCCACCTCCTCCGCACTACCACCCGCATCAACCACCACCAGATCCTCCTCCTCCTGCCTCCACTGCGCACCATCCAAGCCCCCAGATCCGCCAGCATCTCCTGTCCCTGGGTATCCTTCCCCCCATGCTCAGGCCCCAAAACAGCTCCCTAACCCTCTTCTGCATCTCAGCCTTCTCATACACTTCGCCGCCCCATCCGCCCCTCGCCTTGGCCGTTTCCTCATCCAGGTCAAGAAACAATACCATGTCCGGGCGAGGTAGGCCCTCTCGGGGGCGCGGGCCCACGATAAAGACAGAGAAGGATTCATCTTGGCCGCCGAGTAGACGATGCCAGAGTGGTAGAAACGATCGCATATGATGGTTGTCCCTGATGCGAGAAGCGATTTTATTTGCTCGCTACATGGGTGAAAATCGCAGTCAAGTTATCAGCGCATGAGACACCAGACTGGGTAAACGAGAGGAAGAAGAAGAAGAAGAAGAAGAAAAGGGGCAGAAACAATCCACTTACACGGCTTCCCACCTATTTGCACTAAATAGCAGATGGATCACATGGTCTTCCATCTGCACATTACTCTTTAGGTACGCATCAATCATCTGCCCGATGGGCGTTGTCCTATCTGCAACTCGTCAGTGGTTGCTATTCGGCAAAGGAAAAGGCAACCTCGTATAGATATCTATAGGAAGAAGATGGACAAGAAAAAGACGTACTAGGAAATCTCATCGTCTTCACACTCCTTCCCTCCTCGACGAAGCGTTGCTCCAATAACTTTACCTGTGTTGTCTTGCCACTGCGATCCAATCCCTCGAGCACGATGAAGGCGCCCCTCGTGACATTGCCGACACCGACTTGGCTGTCTGCAGGGGTGGAGGATGCGATTGCCGCCGTGGCGAGGTCGTTTATCGAAGTCATTCTGTAGCTGGTTGACCTCGGAGCTTCACACAGGGTAGAGAGGTTAGAGCCCGAGTGGGAGACGAAGCTGGAGTCTTTGTCTAGAGGGGAGAGTGCCATGATGCAGGCCTTCCATTGGTCGTGTCGGAGGTTCAAGTGGGGGCGTGCCGTGAGCCAAGTGGAGCTTGTCTGCGTCGATTGGCGAAACGGAGCTTTCCATCCGACCTGCGGTCCCCTGCGGCCCAACGTCCACAACTCGACCCCGGCATCTACCCGCTGATTGGCACAGGCCCCCGTCTGCCGTCTCTCGTACGATGGCCCTGCCAAGATTACAGCTCAAATGACGTTGACAGCTCACGGTGCAAAGCCCAATGTTTTTTTTTTTTTTTTTATCGCACCTCATGCCGTCTGCCGACCGCTGCGATTGGAAACCCCGGGTTCCTTAGTACGTCTCGAAACCGGGAATTAGACAAGGGAAGTCAGGAATATGTACGTACATACGTCGGGTAGTAACTAGTAAGCCTGTTTGAATCACGCTGACGTCAAAGCTGCTCAAGCTGCTTTGGGAACCATGGCCGTGCGCTTGAGGGCCCGGGCGCCTGTTTATAAGTACTGGTCCAGTCGAGCTTTTCCCCAGTCTGGTTCCTATTGCATCGCAACGAAATTACTTCGAGGGCTGCTAATCATTGAGCATTTTTTTGACTTGAGACGCCGAAAACATGGGCCTCTTTTCGCGGAAACCCGAGTCGCCTGAGGGCCATACGAGTGCCAAAACGCGGCCGTCTCGTCACCATGAGCCGCATACGATGCATTCGCGGCCGACGTTTGGGCAGTGGTTCAAGCACACCATCTTGGATATCGTGACCATGGCTATCATGGGCGCGGTTGGTTTGGGTGTAGGTTGTTTTCCTCCTTCTTCTCCCCTCATCACACGCGCAATGGGCTGGCAGAGTTCTTGTACTAAACTATAGCCGTCCAGGTCTACATGGCAAAACCGGCGCCTTCGCGCTCTTTCGCCATCACCTTCTCGGACGGCGAAATCGTCTATCCCGAGTTCGCGTATCCTCTCCGCGATGAGATCATTCCCATCTGGCTGGCTGCGTTTCTCGCAGCCATGGTGCCCATTGCCGCGATTCTCCTGATGCAGATTCGCATCCGATCCTTCTGGGACGTCAACAATGGCGTCATCGGGCTGCTGTACTCTCTCATCACGGCGGCAGTCTTCCAAGTCTTTCTGAAATGGCTCATTGGCGGTCTTCGCCCTCATTTCTTGGACGTCTGCAAGCCCGACGTCACCCGGGCGCGAGCCAGGGCCGGCCTCAACGCCAAGGGCTTCCAGCAGCTGTACTTCACGCCGGACATCTGCACCGGCGACGAGAAGGAGATCAACGACAGTCTCGAGTCGTTCCCCAGCGGACATACGACTGCTGCCTTTGCCGGCTTCGTGTACCTGTACCTGTACCTGAATGCGAAGCTCAAGGTCTTCTCCAACTACCACCCCGCCATGTGGAAGCTGGTCCTGATCTATGCGCCCATCCTGGGAGCAATGCTTATCGGAGGTGCGCTGACGATTGACGAGTATCACAACTGGTATGATGTATTTGCGGGAGCCGTCATTGGCACAGTCATGGCCTTTTCCGCTTACAGGATGACGTATGCTGCTGTGTTTGACTGGAGGTACAACCATATTCCATTGAACCGTGGGTCTGCGTTCGCTTATGGCGGCGGCGGCGATGGTATCGATGCCGTCTTCACAAGAAAGGCCAGCTGGGGTGGTTCGCAAGTCGTCGAGAAGGGTCACCATGCTGCTGCGCATGGGATGATGAATGGACATGGGCTGGATGGGCACGTTGCGAGTGGCCATGGCGCAGATGGATATGGTTCCAATGCGCACCATGGCCCGATTCCGCGCCGAGCTGTTGGTGGCGGTCGACATGGCGACGAAATGGTCTAATCGAACATGATTTCATGGGAGGACTAGTGCTTTTTGGGGCGGACGTGTGATGATGAGGAGCGTTGTCGTAATGCGGCAGCATGTTATATGACACGTTTAATTGGGCTCATGGTCCGTTGAATCGATGTTCGATAGCCGATAGCCGACAGCCGAAAAGATACTGATGGGCACGGTGAATAAAGGCCTTCCCAGGCAGGTTCATCAGTGATCACTACTCACGAGAGGTTGAAACCCGCAGCGGGGCAGTTCAATCGGCAGCTTGAGCTTGTCCCATCCCCCCATCCAGGCCACGTTGGAGCTGGTCTCGGGATTCGGCATGTTGGAGTCGCACTCGTTGGCTTTTCTTCTCTCGACGTCTTCTCTCGACGACGACGAGTGTCCCGCCAAGTCGCATTCTCTCCATCACCCGTCGTACAAGTGGAAGCCGCCACGATGCCCAGCGAAAACGACTACATCCTGACGCTGTCCTGCCCCGACAAGCCGGGCATCATCCACGCCGTGACCGCCATCTTTGCCTCCCACGGCCACAACGTCCTTGACCTGCAACAGTTCAGCGACCCCGCGTCCAAGAGCTTCTTCATGCGCGTGCATTTCGGGCCCAAGTCCGGTTCCTTGTCGACCGAGCATCTGCAAGGCCCATTCGAGAGGTTGGCGGCCGAGTACGGCACGACGTACGACTTTCGACCCGTGGCACAGAAGATGAAGGTCTTGATCATGGTGTCCAAGATTGGCCACTGCCTTAATGATTTGCTGTTCCGCATGAAGACTGGCCAGCTGAAGATGGTGGTAAGAAGTGCAAAGCGCAGCCCGCTGATGACGTGCGTTTGAAAAGAACAGAAGTGCCTGACGAAGAATTGGAAAATTTTTTTTTTTTTTTTGTGTCCTAGGTCCCCGTCATCGTCTCCAACCACGCCGACTGCAAACCCTCGCCGAATCGTACGGCATCGATTTCCATCACCTCCCGTCACAAACGACACCAAGGCGCAGCAGGAGTCGCGGATCCTCGAGCTCGTCAAGCAGCACGGTATCGAGCTCGTCGTTCTCGCCCGATATATGCAGGTCCTGTCTCCGACTCTCTGCCAGGCCATGTCCGGCCGCATCATCAACATTCACCACAGCTTCCTGCCCTCTTTCAAGGGCGCGAAGCCCTACCACCAGGCCTACGAGCGGGGCGTCAAGATCATCGGCGCGACGGCGCACTTTGTCACGGCTGATCTGGACGAGGGCCCCATCATCGAGCAGAGGGTTGCGAGGGTCGACCACAGCATGGATGCCAAGGAGTTGGTCGAGGAGGGCTCAAACGTCGAGAGCCAGGTGCTGGCGACGGCCGTTCGCTGGTATGCCGATCGGAGAGTCTTCCTGAATGGGTCCAAGACGGTGGTGTTTGGGTGATTGTGGATTCATAGACTAGACTGCTGACGAGCCGACCGGCGGGCATCTCGCATTGATGGGAGGCAAGAGTATGGAATTGACGCTTTCGTTTCGTACTTGGGTCAATCATTACCCTTGGCCAACAGAACTGGGAAAAATGCTGAAACCACGCTATTTGATAGGTTTACGAAGTAGGTTCATATCATTTATCCATTTATTTACTTGGTTCCAATGTACCTGGACATGTTGGCGACCAGAAGATTTTGGAATCCACCTTTCCAGAATTCTCTCGGGAACTTTGCAATCCGCCTCATTAGGCTGACCAGCTGAGCTGCTCGAGGTTGTCTGAGAGACCCAACCCGCGTGTTCCTGGCTCCTCCGGAGGCGCTCTGGCCGAACCGACCTCGAGATGATGCGGGCCGAGTCAATGATCTGGGTCATCCGGGGTACGCAAAAAGACGTTGCTTGTGGCGTGGGATCCTCCGAGGGCTCAGTAAACCCCACGGACGAGATGGGACGGGGAGAAAGGCAAGCTTGCTCGATCTCCCTCGAAGTAGTCCTTGTTTCCTTCGGAACACGCGTCGAGGTCAGCTTACCGGAACGCCTGGTCGGAATGAAGGGCACGTCGGGAGGGTAAGTTGGCAAGGTTCATTCGTGGAATCAAGTCGGGGAACTTGACGGGATGGCGGATGAGGAACATGGGCATGTTCAAGCAGACCCAGTTCCAGTGTCCCGGTTCCCTTGCTGCGTGAAAAGCTTGATGGCCATTCCTTTGACGTCCCTAGTCGCAACGGTCCCGAAAAAGAAAGAAAATTGCTACATGGTACATTTAGGTGAGCACCTGGTACTGGCAGATTTGGATGTGTATTGATGGGACTCGGCTTCTCTGAGCAAGGCGGGCATGATTGATGCAAGGCAGTAGAACGGAGGAATCGATTGGAAAATCACGTGTCGCAAAGTCGTCCGGTTCCGCAATTCACCTCTCAATCTCGGAATCATCAACACAGCGCGGCAGAGTCCATCTGCGAACCCCACGGCATATTGGCCGACGTCCGTGTTTATGACATGGGGCATGTTCCCGGTGCGGCGACTTGTTCGAGCGCGGCACCAGCTCTTCTTCTCTTCACTTTGGCTATGGAAAAGCGTCTTGTTTCCAACAGTGCAAGAGCCACTGCTCTGGGCGCTCACATGATTTCGCCTTTGATGAGTCGTGCAACGAGATAAACGGGCAGGGCTCTTTTGTTCAAGCCAGGTCGCATTCGATGGGATGCGGAAACACATGGTCTTGGCTGTCCGAAGTTTTCATCTTCGTCACTGCCATTGTAGCGCCAGATTCACAATTCAGATGCAGCAACTTGACGTGGAATGTCCAAAACCCCTCGTGTCTATGCGAGCCATGGCATCGTGCCCTTTTTCTTGCCTACCCATTTTCAAAAGCAAAACCCCTAACCCGTGATGTCCTGATTTTTCTTCTTCCTTCTTCTTACCTGATAACCCATTTTGCGCCAACCAGATCATCCATCCCCGCTCTAGACGTTGAGCTCAGCGGTAGTAGACTGGCGGATATAGTCTTGATAAGGGCAAGCGCCTTCTCCACGGGGCCGTCAGGTCCGCAGTACCTCTCGACAATTTGGATGCTGCGGCCAATGTACAGCTCAGGCTTAAGTATGGAGTCAAGGTCATCCCAGACGGGTCTGAAGTATTCCGTCTTGCGGATGCGCCCAAAGAGGTCATTGGGTTTGCCCTTAAGTCATAATGCTAGTTAATCCCGAGTCTTGCAAGCTAAATGTGGAAGGAAAGTTTAGGAAAGCCAAACCTCGTTCTTGACGGTGCTTGCAGCTTGGTGCGAGAGGACGCGAATCTCCTCATGGGCCTCTTGTCTCGAACCGCCCTTGGCCACGATCTTCATGATGATCTACAAATTGTCAATACATGTTTTTTTGCTTGATATTTTTTGGGCAAACGAGATATCATGCCCATTCTCGCCGGCAGTCCTCCATGTTATGTGGGACTGGACTTACGTTCTCGGTGCACATGAATGGAAGCTCCTCCAGAAACCGACTGCGGATTATCGCGGGGTATACAACCAGACCATCTGTGACGTTATCTAGACCTATCAAGATGGCGTCGGCAAGGAGGAACATCTCTGGTATGTCCATGCCTGTTGTTTTCCTCTTCGTGTCAGTCATGTGCAAAGTGGGGTGGGGACAACACCACCAACTCTCACGACGTTGCGGAGGCTAGGAAATTACTGACGTCGAATGGCAGAATCATCCAATGTACTTTTCCCGCGTTAGCAATGCTAAGTCTTTTTTTTTTGCGGCCATTTTCCCTACCGTTCCATCCATTGCGTGGCCAAGGTGTTGGCGAAATTTTGCGGTTTGCTGATGAGAGCCCTCGCCAACGAGCAGATTCTTTCGCTCCGCATCTTCAACAAAAGTTAGCAGACTCAACTAAAACATGGTCAACAAGGAAAAAGGTCGAAAAAGTGAGACATTACGGGATTTCTTTTGAACGCCATAGCGCTGGATCCCACCTGCGTGGTCTCAAACGGTTCTTCTATTTCCTTCCAATGAGCCGTATGTCGCAAATCCGAGCAGACTTTGTGGGCGCTACTGCCTATTCCAGCGACGGCATTTGCGATAATGAGGTCAATTTTTCGTGAACTATAGGGGTTTTCGTTAGAAGTAGACGATGGAAAGTTGTTCAACAAGACGGGACTTACTAAGTCTGAGTGGAGATGTCCTGTAAACCGAATAGTCCGTGAATCAGCCAATTGCGTCTGAGATGTCAAAGGGTCAAGCGCAAGAGCCTGGGAGGTGTGACTGACGTAGCACGAGGGGAAGCCAAACTTCTGGCATAGGAGCTCATTGAGTTTGTCGCACTTGGCATCATCTCCTGGAAACTGCATACTAATGTGTTAGCCAATGCGTCCGTCCTTTCTTATCTAGCCGTTTTCCGAGTAGAGGGCCCCTACATCTCCAAGAAGGAAGCCTGTGTTCCAGTGGTACCTGCTTACAGTTAGACCATAGGTAAACCAGGGAATATCAAACCAATTCCAGGCAACTGAGAGGGACATTATAACGCACCTTGTGCACCGCGGAACTTGAGGCCCCGGCGAACGGTCTCGAGAGCCTCAAGATCAAACATGAGGTCCTGGAGCCAATGGGCCGCTGCTTTTGTTAGACGACTGTCTGTCAATAGACAACCTGGAGCTTGGCAGACCTACAGCGACGTCCAACGGTGATTGGCCTAGAACGAGATTAGCATATATAGCCCTTGCTACAAATACTGGAACCAAGAGTAACCAGTGGAGAACAATGGAAGTTTCTGGAGTCCCATTGTAAATGAAATACTTACTGAGCACTTTGGAGGTGGGTGTAGGCCAGTGCTGGCTCAGCTACATATCGGCTGAGTTAGCAAGATTCTGTTAAGCTTATTGTCTAGAAAACAAAAGAACTTCAGCAAGCAAACATCAGAGTGCTTACCCTTCCACTGGTTGGAGAAATTTTTCAAATTGTGTATCACCTGTACGAGCAATAGTGTCAGTCAGCAGTCAATTTTGGCCAATGTGGGAGCACAGTGAGATCAAGCCTCAACACCACCAACCTTGGCCAGCTTCTTGATAAGGACATCAAGAGCATCACGCATGATGATCAGTTCCGCATTGTCGGTTACGCTTTTCAACGCATCAGTCTCAAGGTTTGATACTCAAAGTAGGTTCGGAGTGAGTGGGACTTACTAGCATGATGTAGCGCCATAGTGAATGATGCCAGCGGCGGCAGGCGCAACAGCACCAAAGGCGTGGACATGCTGTGTTCAGCGTCAGTCATGATGAAGAATGGATCGGTTCTCGCGAGGAACAAAGACGTACCGCCATGACATCCTGTAGTATGCAGTATTAGCAAATGGGGTCTGTTTGGGTTCCCAAATAGATGGACTTGCATGGCGCCTTTTCTTCTCCTCAATGCGCGCTATCTCAAAATCCTTATCCGTTAGAGTAAGATGAGCCCTCATCTCCCTAAAGCCTGAGGCGTAATTATATCAATGCCTAGGCTTGCCTCAGCCTCGGCAAGTCCGAGCCAGAGCTTGCGCCAAATTGAGTGCCTTGATCGCTGGCTAAAGAGCTTGGTCATCTCGTGGCTGCAATATCGGCTGGTTAAGGAAGTCTGGTAGGTGTCGTAGGGGCTCTTCTCCTGCAGCTCCTGGATCTGAGCCTGCGCATCTCTGGTTTGATCAGCCATGATATCGGGCACAAGTCACTCGTATGTTTACCGGGAAGGGAAGTTGTCTCGAACAGCTGAATCCTGCGTTCTGCAAAGTACAGACTGCGAGAATTCGAAATTTTGTTTGTCCGATTGCTCATTGGTGCGCGCTGTGCGATTGCGGAGCTGCCGACAAGAGAGTTCAGAGAGTTCAATTCAAGCCCCACCCAGACGACAACACAGCACCTCGTCCGTTCACCTTGCTCATGGGCCTCTTCCAGTATTTGTTTTACCTTTGAGATTTGTGAATCTATCACAATGCTAAATGACGACCAGGCCGCAGAACATTTCCCTCCCAAAAATTTCAACCCCGAGCGGGAACAAAATGGTCAAACTGAGTCAGAATGGTGTCGCTAAGCAACTTGGCTGACAGCAATCCCAGGGGTCGGAAAAGAGGGCTTGGCATTGCAACCAAATCATACGGTGTGAAGTGATACCAAAAGGATTGGGTAATGATGATGGTTTATTACTATCTAAGCTAGCTATAGTGGTCCTATAATTATTACTACCTTAATTACCTAAGCTATTTCTCCACCTAATAGGCTAGCGGAATTTCGTAATAGTATTAACCCTAACACCCCTCTATTATCTTAATACTTTATCCTTCTCTAAGTCTATCTAATTTATAGTTCCCTATTCTACTAAATCCTAAGTGTTTAGTCTTAGTAGTTAAAGTTTCTTATAGTATAAGATATAGAGTTTTAAGTTATCTAGATAGATTTTCCTTACTATTTTACCTTCTATAGGCTTAATCTTATAGGTTACTAATAATACCCTTTTAATAACCTTAGATAACTTCCCTAAGTCTTATAAAACTTCCCTTTTAGTTTATTTTCTTTATCTATCTTTTCCTATATAAGGTTTCCTACTTTAAAGCTCTATCTAGGTTTTATAGTATTATCCTAATTATTTACTTTCTATTCTTAAACTATCTCTCTCTTTTCCTCTTAAGAGTCTAGGTTTTATAGGTTAGTTTCTTAAATTAGTTCTAGATTATCTATTTCTAGATTCTTAAATTCTAAGGGTTTAAGTTCCTTAATTCTTATATATTTTATAAATAGTTTAAAACCTAGTATTAATATTACTAGACTTATCCTAATACTTAATATATATCTATTATTAATTACTACTATAATACTTAGGATAGCTTAATTCTAAGTATTTAGAGAAACTCTATCTCTCTTAATAGCCTATTTTATTAATTATCCTTTAATAAGTCTTATATTCTATTTTACTAATCCTATTAATAATAGATATAAAACTAGTCTATATGTTATAGTAGTCCTATATTTCTCTAACACTACTTAAAATATTAGGTTCTTAAAATAAGAACTATTATTATAATAAATTCTTTTAGCTAACTAAATATTAGGCTCTAGCTTTTATCCTAAGCCTATATAACTAAATTACCTATAGCTTTTATATAGGATTATCCTAATATAAACTTTATTATATAGTCTATAGTAATTAGTATATATATATTTTTATTCCTTGCTTTTAGTGTAATTAGACCTAGATAGTCTATAGTAACTAGCCCCTATAGTTCTAATATAGTAACTATCTTTAGGTCTGCCTAGGGTACTTATAGCCTAGTTTATTAGTATACTAGGTAAGAGTAATAATAAGATTCTATATCTATACTTCTATTTAGCTAAAAGTATTTCCTATAAAGCTTATATATTATAATTACTATTCTAAAATAACCTTTAGTGTTATAGGCTTCCTATAACTTCTCTAGTACTCTATCTAATAGTATACACTTTACTAATAACTTATTAGATTCTAAATAATATAAAGTCTAGTTAAAGATCTAATATTTTAAGGATTAATAGTGGATAAGTTTATATTATTTTACTAGAATAGTTTAGTAACTAAAAACTAGGGCAGATAAAATCTCCTATACTAAGTTAATATAAACTACTTATAAAGCTCTTAGAATAACTTCTCTATTATACCCTTATCTAAACTTCCTCTCTAGTAATACTAAAGTAGTGTTTATTAAAACTAAAATTAGTTAATTTCCTAAAGCTAGTATAATATCTACTCCTATCCTCCTATCCATAGAAATTAGGTCTAATCTTAAATAGTCTAGTATCTAAGATATTCTATTTATAATCTTTATAATCTTTATAGTGTTTAGGTAGTAAATATATTCTATATTTAATTCCTAGAGTATATTTACCTATTATACTACCTTTCTATAGACTTCTAATATATTTACTATTAAATTAATAATACCTTTATAATCTATATATACCTTTAATAGATATAGTAAGTAATTAAGTAACTATCTTATTTCTTTTAAACTTACTATAATAGTAAGTATCTCCTTCTCTAGTATAGAATATTATTTTTCTACATTCCCTAACTAATATAATATCTATATAATAATCCATACCTTTAAAAAGTTAGTATCTATAATACTTATTCCTAGTTTAGTATCTTCTATCTAGAATAACACTCCCTATTCTAGTATCTAAAGTATCTATAGCTATATAGAATTATGTCCCTAGTCTAGTGCTAAATATAGCGTTTACTTAGATACTTTTATATATCTTTAGTATTAATTATTATACCTCTAGTGTTTACTCTAGCTTCTCTCTTAAGATTTCCTCTTTCTAAATTAATAGCTTTCCTAATCTTATTATCTTAGATATTTTATAAAAGAAAGCCTTTTTATAGTAACTACTAGATTAAATCTTCTAGGAATAAATTTTTATAGAAATAGTATTAGGTAAATAAGCATAAGTACTTTATCCTATAACTAGGGTAGTTATTCTTTAAAATACTTAGCTAAGTTAGCAAATCTATTATAATATTTATATACTAGCCTTATTTTCCTATCTTCTAAAGAGTATTTCATATACTTAACCTTAGAGGTAAATAAAGTAGTCTTGTATTTACTTAGTCTAATTAGAGCCTATATAATTCTTAGGAAGTACCTTTTCTAGAGAAAATTAAAGTAATCTTCCTATATTTCTAAACCTAAGTAATAATTATTAATATAGATAGAAAACAAAGTGCGTAGATCTTCTATGTAGCTAAGGATTAATTCGCTTTTAGTGCTATCTTAGAAAAATAGATATCTAAAGGTTAGATCCCTAAACCTAGTATAAGTAGCTAGGGATCCTATTAAGCCTTAAGCTATGTTATTATAATAATACATTCTATTTAGCCCTAAGAAAGTTATTTTATATTTATCTAGTAAATAGATTCTAATTACCTAAAACCTATTTAAAGCGTTAGTCTAAGATAAAATCTAGGATTAACTGCAATAGACTAAATCTAGATTAGCCTCTATATTATAATATAGGTAACCTAACTTAATAGTCTTACTATTTATATCTCTATAGTTATAAACTACTTAAAAACCTTTTATCTAGGTTTTAGAGCAAAGATTATTAGCGCTACCTATTCTAAATTCCTATAATAGATAATTCCTACTCTTTCTATTACTAGAAATACCTATTTTAAAAATTATAATATATAGCTAAGTACCTAAATTATTTACGCTTACTAGGTTTTACTCCTAGGATTAATAGGATATAATACTTAAGGAGATCTATAGTGTGGATATCTTTAAGCTTAGAAATAAAGCACTCTTTAAATATATAATATAATTATATAATTATTATTTATTAATTATTAGTTCCTATATAGTTTTCTAATATAATATATAAGTTCTTAAATTATAAAATAATAGTTTTAGGGGATAAGGATAATAATAGTTAGTTTATATAGAGATTTTAAAATTATAAGGGGTAGCCCTTAATTTCCTATTTTCCTATATAAATTAGTTCCTTAGTCTATCTTATCCTATCCTATACACCTATTTTATCCCCTATAGTGCATACTAATGTGTTATTCTTTAGAGGTATTAAAATAGCTAAGTCTATAGAATACTACCTGCTAGTCTTAGTTTCTCTTACTAAGTTATATAACTTCTTATTTATATAGGGATTTTTATTTTCTAAGGGGGCCTTTAGTATCCTAGTTTTACATATAAATTAGTGTATATATATGTCTAATTATATCTAACTTATATTAACCTCCCTATTCTATGCCTAAGTCCTCTAACTACTATAACCTATCCTACGCTTCCTAAGTTAAAACTTCCTCTTAGCTATTTATATAGCGTTTTCTATTCCTCTAGGTAAACCCCTTAGTTCTTAGTTTTCTTATATAACTTAGCTCCTCTAGGTATCCTTCTAAGTTTAGTTTATATTTATCTAGCTATACTATCTAGGTTAATCTAGATAGTATTCCTAGGAGATCTAGCTACTCTATCCCCTTGTTTTCTATTATACCTAATAACTTTTCCTTATCCTTAAGTTCCTCCTTAATCTTATTTAGTAGCTCTAACTTTATAATTCTATAGGAAGCGTTTTCTCTCTATCCCTTCCCTAGGCTTCTTTATAGCGTTTAATCTAACTCTATATAATCTTCTATATACTAGCTATTTATCCTAATAATATTAGGTTAGTAAAATAGGAGGTAAGTTATTTTATTTCTATCTTATTAGTAACCTTATTAGTAAAGCTATCTATTTTACAAATATAAAGCGGTTTCTATAGGACTATAGCATTAGAGATTAAAGCTATCTTATATCCCTCTAATAAAGTTGTTTTATTACCTATCTTAATTATTATACTTACCTTATTAAAATTATCTAATCTATTATTTCCCTGTCTATTCTCCTAGTTCTAACTTCTACTCTCTTACTATTTATAAATACTTCCTATTCTTCCCTCTTTATCTAAGCAAGCACTTCCTTATTTCTAGTTTTAGTAATGCGTTCTTCTAATATTCCCTCCTTCTAATAAATATATTATATTTAAGTTCTATTTATCTTCTATTTATAGCTTAATGCCTTATCCTTATCTAGTAGTATTAGATTAATTAGTGGATCCTATAAATAATTACTAGTAATATTATTTATAGTCCTTATTTTTTTAAACCCTCCTTCTCTATTTATTAATATATTTATATATTTATTCCCCTTAATATTTCCTTAACTTCTTCTAGGATTTCTTAATTATTCTCTATAAACTCTATAGGTTCCTTAGGTCTAGTTCTCTTAGGAAGTTAGCCTTATTTATTAGATCTCTAAAATAAATCTAGGTATAGGTAAATTAGTAAAGTCTAAGTAACTCTATTTACTCCCTTAATAACTAGCTTATTATCTATATAGTGTTCTATAGCTTTTATTCTTCTTAGCTAGACCTTACCTAGTAATATATCCTAGTCTTACTAAACTAGTATAATATAAAATTTTACTAGAGCTAGGATTCCCTAGTAATAACCTATAGGTAAGAGTATAATATAATTAGGTGTTCTATATTATTTACTATTTAAATAACTTATCTCTCTTAGAGTTAAACTACTAGGAATCTATGTCTTACTAGATAATTTTTGCTTACTAGTTTTACACTAGACCCTTTATTAATTAGGACTAAGTTACACTAGTGTCCCTTAATATATATTATAATATATTCTAATATTATTACTATATCTCCGTTAGGTTTTATAATGTTATTCTAAGTAATTACTACGTTTACTAAGCCTAGTATTACATTAGACTTAAAGGTTAGCTAGACTACTTCCTTAAAAGTTTAATAAGATTTATAATTATAGATTTTACCCCCTTACTCTTTATTTTCTTTTAATACTATATTAAATAGCTTAGTTATTAATAGATAATTAGAGCTAGTTAAAGTAGCTAGAGAATTCTTATAGAAACTATTATATTTCTAAGATATTTTCCTAGATTAAATAGCGGAACTTAGTATTCTTTAGTTACCCTAATCTTTTCTAACTTTAATCTTTATTTTAGGGTAAAACTTCCTTAGTTAGTGTGTCTTTTATTATTATATCCCTAGATAAACTTAGAATTAATAGGATCTAGGAAGATCCTATAATCCTATCTAAATAAGGTCTTAGAGTAAGTAGTAACCTTTAAATTCCTTTAAAGTTATTTCTTAGACTAGATATATTATATCTAAAGATAACTAATTCTAAGTTTACTCTATGTCTTCTATATCTAGAATCTCTTTAACCTAATATTATATTTGCTTATCTAGGATAATACCTAGCTTATTAGTTTACTTTATAGTCTTTTTACTAGACCCTATGTTTATACTATTTCTAGATTCTTCCTTTTACCTTAGCTAGGTTATAGCGTAAGTAAAATCCACCTTATTCTTCTCTTAAATATAACTTAGGGTCTATAGTTTAGTATAGAAGTGTTAAGTACTAGAAATCCCTAGGTTAGAATAAAACTAGGTAGCGGAATTATCTCTCTTCCTAATCCTCTAATAAAGTTAAACTAATTAGAATTATCTAGTTCCTATTATTAATCTCTCTTTATCTATAATCCCTCTTAGTTTTACTAATCTTAATATCTCTTAAAATCTTCTAGGAATATTTATCTTTTCTTAAATAATTATACCCTATATAACCCTATTCTCTATATAAGAAGCACTAGAAAAATTCTAGATTATATTATCTATTTCCTTACCTAAACTTAACTAATACTAACTTCCTAGGGGACTAGGGAGGATTATTAATAGTATACCTTCCTTATCTAGTTTGCTTATATAGCCTAGATAATTCTCCTATAGCCTACGCTTAGAATGCTTTAAGTTAATAGATAAGTTCTACTATTTATTTATCCCTTTTAACTTAGGCTTTAGAGGCTAACCTATCCCTTTTAGCCTATTCTTCTATTTATATATAAACTAGGTCTAAATAATCTAGTGTCCTAGGATCCTTACTAAGGCAAGAGATTTTCTCTAAGGTAGATAAGCAATAATTATATAGAATAACTTTAAGATCTAATATTATAAAATCCTATAAAGCTATTCCCTAGGCCTATTTATTAGTTATATATAGATAATCTACTACTCTCTCCTATAGATAAAGGTCTAAATCTCTATTTACTATATGTATTATAAAGTTAGTAAAGAGGACTTATTAAACTTTAGCTCTTACCTTTAATACTAGATATTTAGCCCTTTAGATATAGGTATTTAATATTTCTCCTTCTCCCTTATAAAGTAATAGGCTTCCTATTAAGTAGCTACCTCTAAGAGGGTCTAGCTTCTTAAATTTCTTTATAAACTTATCCTTAAGAATATCTTACTTTTAATCTTTATAATCTAAGTCTTTATACTAGGTTATAGCCTTCCCTCTTAGACCTTAAGTAAAGTTATAATATACTAGAGTATTAGTGTACTTAGGTATCTAAGCTATAGTTACTATAGCTAAGCAGTAATCTATATAGTCCTAGGTAGGTCTATCTCTTAGATAACTAGAGAAAGTTATTTCTCTAATAGTATATAATATTATTAGTAAGGGAGGGATATTTATTATAGTAATCTATCTAAATTTACTAGCTTCTATAGTCTTAGGAGATTAAATTAATAAGTTTAGAAAATTTAGTAAAATATCTTTCGCTTAGGATAGGATAATTAGTAATTCTAACTCTAGACTTAGGTAAAATAGAGATAAGTCCTTTTCTAATTTAGAGTTAAAGTTTAGGTCTAGGTCTAGCCTTAATTAAGTCTTAAGTAGTAAATAGTTTATAAAAGGAATTAAGGTTAAAGGTCCTAGGGAGAGGAAATAAAATTACCTAAATATAGGTAAAAAGTTTTTTTTTTTCTTTATAAAGATAGAAAATACGCTATAATAATTTTTAGTTAAAAAGTTAAAAGCTAGGTTAAACTTAAAACTTACCTTAATAAAGTTCTCTATTAGGTTCCTTAAAGTCCTCCTACCTAAAAAAAAAAGAAAAACAAAGAGACTAACTCCTCTTATCTTTAAGGGGAAAACTATTCTAGCCTATTTTATTACCTTCCTTCTTTCCCTCTACTAACCTTAACTCCTAAGTTAAGTGCTCTTAATCTCTATAATAATTACCTTATTAGACCTTCCTATTTTTAACTTAAAGATTAATCCTATGCCTAAAGGTATAGTATACTTAAAGCATTCACACTATTCTCCCTAATTAGGAGATTAGATAAGCAAAAGAATAGAGATAAAAGTGGGGATAAGTAGGGTAGGAGGTTAGTGTGCTTACTACTAGAGTATAGTAGTATAATTATCTTAGTAAACTATAGTTTTTAAAGCTAAGAGGCACTATAGAGCTAACCTTAAAGCCTAAGGGTCTACCCCTTATCTAGAGGTATTACTCCTAGCTATCCCTTTACTATAACCCTAATAGGTATCTTAGCCTATGGTTTTAATTTAGTAGTTAATTCTACCTCTATAGTTAGTTATTAATTTATAGTAATAAATATAGTTATAAAAGGTTTAATTAGATACTTTACTTAGATAAGGGCTATATTATATTTAGCTCCTTAGGCTAAGTCTAGCGAATACTAATTACTAGGTTATATTTCCTAGTCTTAGGCGTAATTCTATATTCCCTAAGAAGTTAGAAGATAGTCCCACTATCTAAGCTTATCTAGGTTATATTCTCCTCTAGAGGAGTAATAGCGTTTTACTAAGTCTAAAAATAGGGGTTCCTAGAGGTTATTTCTTTAGCTTAAACCTAACTTCCTTAGTTCTTTAAATTATCTTAAAGTATTCCCTTATCCTAGTATATCCACTATAGGATAAGACATCTAGGGCTAAGTAGCGCTTAGCTAATTAATTATATTTAATGCCTACCTCTAAGCTCTAGGTTTATTCTAAGGTTATTTATTTATTAACTAGATTATTCTATTCTAGGTTCCCTTATAGTTTAGGATCCCTAGTTTAGGCCCTATCTAGGATTCTATTCTTAATAGATATAACATTCTCTCTCTTAGTATTAGTATTTTAATAAGTATGTTCTAGTCCTATAGTCCTAGAACTTATTACCTAAGTCCTATAGTCCTTAGTAATTACTGCCTTTATTATTTAAAGCAATTCCTAGCTATAGTTAGGATTATTTCTTATCTCTTATTATCCTATATTAGTAACTATAGCTCTAAGGATATAGGCTTATTCTGTTTCTAACCTTAGCTATACTCTAGGGATTCTCTATAGAGTATTAGCTTTCCTTTCCTTTATTTAATTATTCTTTATTTATTTAATACTAGTTTTTAAGTTCTTTATTCCCTAGGAAATTATTAACTACTTAAGGTAACTCTAATTTAATAATTAATAGTTCTAGTCTTATTACTATAAAGTGATACCAAAAGGATTAGGTAATAATAATAGTTTATTACTATCTAAGCTAGCTATAGTGGTCCTATAATTGTTACCACCTTGATTACCTAAGCCATTTCTCCACCCAACAGGTGCCAATCCATTGGACCCGTGGCTCTTAGACACCCCGAAGATAATACAAATCCCTCCGAAGACGACACAGATTCTTCCGAAGATAGTACCTTCTTGCTTTGGAGATGAAGAGCAGGCTTTGCAACATCGCGCACGTCCATATCGATCCAGAAAAAGCCCTGGAAACACGGGGACGGCCAGTAATATGTTCACGACCAACCAGTCCTTCATCGACCCGCTACCTGGGCTGGTTGATGAAAAGCTGAAATTAATGTGTTTTGGTGTTGGATCTACTACACCCTCTGTAGGATTTCATGTCGAGACTGAAGACAATCCTGATACAAGTGGGCTATTAGAGAAAATACCGGTGCCCGATGAACTGTGTAATAACTCGGACGATGACATTCCTAGATCTTTATCCCCTAATAATGTTTTTAAAGAGATAGTAACTATTAATTTAAATAATAATAAAGACATTAAAGAGCGACTAGATAAGCTACCTAATTCACTTAGCTATTAAAGCCTGTTTTTACTATAACATATTACTCTCTAGACTAGGAGATAGCAGAGATAGCCCTATAATTACTTTAGTAAAGCACTAGTGCCTTATATCTTAAATATAATAAGTAAAGGTAAATATTATAATAGGTTAAGTAATATACTTATAATTATAATTAGTAGCTTTAGTTTATTATACTAAAAAGCAAGTATTATTAATAGCGCTAAAGATAGTATAAGATTATATAGGCTAACTAAACTTAAGAACTATAGATTATATATATATATAGTAGCCCTCTTAGGTGTCCCTACTAGGCGTAATAAATAAATAAGAAGATATAATACTATAAATAAGGGATAAGTATAAAGAAAATAATTTGCCTATAGTTACTAGGCACTATAAATTTCTCTATAAATGCTTTATATATCTATTATCTAGGTAGATTCCTGTTGGAACACGCATAATATTAACCGCGCTTGGCAGCCGCAATTGTGAGGTCAGCAGAGTGGTCAGCCCGCGCGCGCGAGGGCCCCACACGCGACCTATAATACGGGCATATAATAGGGCAGGGCTTATGGTTACGTAACCTATATAGCCCCTTTGTATTTTATATCTTATAAGAAAACCCTTACTTTTACCCTCTCTTTTCCTCTCTTTTCCTCTATAGCTTAGAATAAATAATTAATAATAATACTATTCTTAAGGCTTATAATATTAATAACCTAAATTTAGGCACCCTATATAACTAATACTAATTAGTAGTTAACTTTATAACTACTCCTAAATATATATAGAAAATTATAGATTAGTAAGGTTAATAATAAAAGAGACTTTCCTAGAAGTAGTATAATCTAGCCTCTTTTATTAAAGTATAGGAGTAACTAGATTATTATAAGATCCTTAATTATACTAAGGAAGAAGTTTATTCTAGTCCCTTAGTTAAAGTATATAAGTAACTAATAATAAATAAAAGCCTAAACCTTAAAAAGAGTTTAAGTCTAGTAATAAAGTCTATTTTATTATTCTTTTTCTTAGTATATTCTATTATATATAAAGTTAATACCTAGCCTTATAATCCTTTATAAATTATTCTTTTCTAAAAAGTAAAACTTTCCTATTACCCTCTCTTACCTAAAAATATAATATTTTCTCTATTCCTTCCTTACTAAGGATTATAAGTTATAATAGCTAATAAAAAGGAACTAGTATAAGCCCTTAAGAGTTAAGAAAGCTTCTAAACTAGAGATAGCTTTACTAAGATAACTAAGTAGCCTAAAGGAAGTAAAATAAATATCCTTTCTCTCTTATATATCCTATAGTACTTCTATAAGAACCTTATAAAAGTGTTATGGACTGGCCCCTAGGCGACTGCAATAGGGCGTTAGTATAATATTAAGAAACTTAAGGAAAGGAAAGAGGAAGGTAGGAAACCTATCCTCACTAGAGCCCCTTATACCCCTAGCTACCTTATATTAGCCCCTTTTCTATGTCCTTACCTGCTTAGGACTGTCCTTACTTATATACACTATAGTAAATGCTTAGGCAAAGCCTAAGCCCTTATATATGCCCTTACTCCTCCCCTCCTACTATCCTTAACTATAGTTATTATAGGTATTTACCCCCTTAACGCATTATAGAGACCTATTATTTTAATATTAGGTCTAGGTAGGGCATGTAACACGTTCTCTTAGCCCTATATTATTATTATATTAATAGTAGCCCTGCCCTTACTAGGGTATAACTTATCCTCCACTAGCGTAAAAACCCTTACTTACTACCTACTATTTGTTTTTATTATATAACCTTACTTTTCTTATATAAAATTTTCCTAAAATATTATAGTACTATTACTCCTTCCTATCCTATTATTAAAAACACCCTTTATTTACCTATTAAACTCTTACTAGATATAGCCTAATATAGTAACCCTTATAGTATTCCCTATATACTCTAGCTACCCCTACTACGCTACTTACCTAATCTATTAGTAAGTTCCTTATTAAGGGAACTTAGATAATAAGGAGTATACTACTCCTAAGTAGTCTTCTAGCCCTATAGGCTATGTATTAAAAGGTGCCTTACTATAGGTATATTAGACTACTACCCTCCTAAAAGTAGCTAGTCTTACCCCTATATTAGTAGAATTATATAACCTATATCTAGTTAACTAGGTTCCTATTAGCTAATCCCTAGCTCTAATATTATTTAAAAGACCTTAAGGCTATAATTACCTTAGGGATATATATTATTACACCTAGCGTCACAAGGACTATAATAACTAAGAAGAAGATACTAGTGCTATCCTAAGGTTTCCGCGCCCTTATTAGTTAATAGAATGCCCTTTAAACTAGGCCTAATTTAATCTAGCACTAGTTTATTTAGCCCTTAGGCTACCTCTCTCCTCTAACTCCCTTACTATAAATATAACTAGGCTTAAAGTTATCCCTTTTAGTAGTAGTAGCCCTATAGGTAGCTATAATATAGGAAACTCTATATAGTAGGTTATAGGTATTCTATTCTAATAGAACTAGTAGATTATAAGTAGTCTAAACTCTATATATTAAGAATATTATAACTAGTCTACACGCCTCCTTAAGGCTCTCTTGCCCTGCCGCTATAGTAGTAGCTAGGGCTATTAATATATTAAGTCTAGGGATAAATCGCTCTCTTACTGCCGCTAGGAATACTCCTAACTTAAGGCTAGGTTAGGTCTAACTAACTATTATGCTAATCACGCCCTAGGTAGTAGGTGTCCTATAGTAATAAATACTACCTAATATCTACTCCTACTAGAGGTTAACCTAGAGATAGGCTACCCTAGCCTACACTTACTTTACATTTACTAATTACTATTCCACTCCTACTATCTAGAACTATAGTAATAGCTATCCTATCTATTATAACACTATCCGCGTCCCTACTAGCTATAAGGCAATGCTAATTAATATCCTATCTAATAGCAATAATAACCTATCTAATAGTATAGGTAACCCTTATGCTATAGGGGATAAAGGATTCTAAGTTTATTTTAGTAGCTAGAATAAGTTAATAGGGTATAGAGTAAGCGCGCCTTATATACTATTAGAAGTCTCTATAGGTAAATAAGTAGTTTATAATTAATTTAGTTTATTATTATATTATATATCTCCCTACTCCGCTTTAAACTTATTAAGGGCTTATATCTATATTATACTCTCTAGTAGTTCCTATATTAGCTATATATAACCTGCTTACTTAACTAGTATATTATATCTCCTGCCCTAGCCTAGGGCATTCTAGGCCACTAAGATCTATTTAACTTAGTATTCCTCTATAAGTTTATTATTATCCTCTACTAGGACCTATTCTAGCCCTAGGTAAGAGTCCTAGAGTCTCTAGCTAGAGAGAGGGTTCTCTATAGCCTATTTAATAAGGACTATATAGAAAACTAGGTAGATACCCTTAGGATATCTAACTATACTATAAGTGGCATTAGTACTTCTATAACTATATACTTTACTATAACCTAATTAAGTTTTTATAAGGGTAGTTAGTCTTAATATTCTTAAGTAAAAGCTATACCTTATCTCTAACTTAAAACCATTCCACTAGCTATTAAGAAGCTAATATAGTGTCCTACTATCTTTATTAAACATAGGCTATTATAGCTTGCGCTAGATAAGTACCCTCTTATAGGTATTTAAGGAATTATATAGCTTATCCCTTAGGTATTATTATAAAGACAAATTAGTCTAGTTATAACTAGATTAGCTCTAAGTTATAGCTATATAGTAACTTATTTAGGCTAACTCCTATTATAGAAGAGAACCTATTATTAATTATAAGCTAGTAAGCTACTAGATACTCTAGCTAATTAAACTATAAGAAGGAGACTATAATATGTAGTATTACCTACACCTCCTAGTTTACTTACTCTATGCTACTATTAGTCTATAAGTAGTATAATATAGAAAGTAGCTAGTCTATCCTAATATAGGAGTATAATATTATCTAAAATTTTCCTAGCTAGTCTAACCCTTAATCTATAATAATAGATTAGGAAATCCTTAAAACCTTTACTAAACTATCTTAAACTATTTTACACACTCCTTAGCCCTAATAGAGGTTATAGCTTCTAACTATATAAACTTTAAGAGTCTATCTATAATAACTATAAGGTACTATAGCCTCTCTAGGGACACTACTAGTAAGTTTATTATAAAGTTAATAGAAATCTAAGACTAAAACTAATTAGGGATTAGTAAAGGCTTTAGTAAGCCCTAATGCTATTAATAACTCTTATAATTACTAAAGCAGTAATAATTATAAATAAGCTAAGTAATATCCTATAATATCCTATCCTAATAGAATTACTATTATAAAATTTAAAATATAGTGTTATAACCTAGGTGTCCTGCCACTAGTGAGTTATAGCATTATTATATAAGGGTTATTATAAGGGGTTCCTAAGCTAAAACCTAAGTATAGCCCCTAAACTAAAGCGCCCTATATACGCTTATAGAATAATCCATAACCTATTCCCTTATTAGTGCTTTAGGGGAAACTTCTAATCCCCTTCCTAAATAGTCCTTAATTAAATACTATATATAGGGTCTAATATAATAGCCTAGTCCTATAGGGTCTAAAGGTACTTAGTAGTAAAAAGAGCCTCCCTTACTAGTAGTAGTAGTATATATATAAGATATAGCACTAGGCTAGTGCTATCCCTTTACACCTCTAGTAATAGTAAGAGTTATATAATAGTAATAGGCTATAGGATATGCCCTATCCTTAAAGCTAATCTATTCTAGTCCTATTCCCTCTAGGAAAGGGCATCTAGGTATTAAGCTTATATACTAGGCTTATAATAGAGGTAAAAGTTAAATAACGTAAGTATATCCGCTTACTAAGCCTATCTCTCTAATATTAACTAAGGGGTTATAAAGTATTCTAAGTTCTTATAATTTATATAAATAATAAATAGATAGAATACGCCCTAAAGCTTTACTAACTATGCCTTAAGGTAAGAGATAATAGTAAGGAGTTCCTTATTATAAATTATATAGTTCTTCTATAAGGGCGTAAAACTAGTAAAATAGTAAGTAACTAGGTATAAGACACTATTAGGACCTTATTATAAGAAGCACTTACTAAGGGCTTTGCCTAAATAATTAGCTTTTACTACTATTAAGCGGTCTAAGTCCTATTGTGCTAGCATAGGGTATGTAATAAAGGCGTCTTTTAACCTCTTAAAGGCCTTATTCTCCTTAGATCCCTATTAGAAAGGAATATTCCTCTTAGTAAGTTATATTAGTAGGGCTACTATCTTTAAGAAGTTACTAATAAAATTATAGTAAAAATTCGCAAATCCTAGGAAGCTATAAACCCTATATAGTTTTATAGGTATTACCTATTCCCTTATAGCTATAACCTTCGCGGGATCTAGGTGGATTAAGCGTCCTGCTGTGATAATATATCCTAGGTACTAAACCTCTTTTATAGTAAATATAGATTTATTAAGGTTAAGGTATAAGCCTATAGCCCTTAAGTAGCTAAGAACTAACTAGACCTTAGCTATATAATCCTTCCTTAACCCCTAAGTAAACTAGAATATTATTAAGGTAAGCTATAATAAAGTCCCCTAATATATCCCCTAAGGATTTATTAATATAGCACTAGAAGGTTACTAGTATACTAGCTAAGCTAAAGGGGTAAACTAGCTATTTAAATAGGCTAAACCTTATATAAAACGCTATAAGGTATCCTTACCCTTTAAAACTATCTATAGTTTATAAAATACTATGTAAATATCTACCTTTGTAAACTAATATGCCTAGGATAGGGAGTATAATATCTCTTTAATTAGTAGGAGAGGGTAATAGTCCTATATGCCTAGGATAGGGAGTATAAGGTACTATCCTATAGTATATTATATAATAGTCCCTATAAGAGTGTTAGTTTAGACCTATCTAGGTTCTTATATATATATATATAGTAGTTAAGAGAACCCTATAAGGGGGCAAACTATTAGCCTTAGCCTTATTAAAGAGGTCTATAAAGTCCTCTAACTCCTTAGGTAGCGTTAATATATTAGGACTAGCTAGCTCTATCTTAGGCGCTGTAATTTATAGTACTATTATTATCTCCTTTAAGCTTATAGTAATAAACCTTATAGTAGTGTCCTTATTCTATTATACCCTATAAGCCTTAGCAGTGTAAAGGGATCTAATAATTCCCTATACTAGTGCCTCCACTGCCTAAGTAAAGGCCTTAGAGATATAAAGGCCCTCTATAGCTCTAATAACTAGTTATTATTTTACTATGTAAATTACTATATTACACTACTCTAACTAAGGCATTCTAAATATTATATCCTAAGTAAGACCTAGGATAATATATAAGTATATAAATAACTCCTAGCTATCTATATTAATTCTAGTGTATACTATATAAGTTATAGAAGAGGTATCTTCCTTAACTTACTTCCCTCTCCTTTCTATTTTTACTATAGTGCAAACACGCCTCTGTTTTAGTAACTATATAAGCTCTAGGCTAAGCTATCTTACTGCTAATTTGCTTATAGCACTATAGTAATTATAACTATAATTAACTTAGATATTAATAAAATAATATATATTAAAGAGTATAGAAATTAAGAATAGTAGTTAGTTTATATATTATACTACGCCCTATTCTATCTCTATATAGCGGTTATAATTATCCTATATTATAGTAGTTAACTAGCCTATTTACCCCTATATAAGACTTTACTTAGGGGCTACTTATTTTCTATAGGGGAACGTTTACTTCCTTATCTATGCTTTCCTTATTTACCCTAGAAGTGTTAACGCTAACCTATAGGCAATAGGGCAGGAGAAAGGTACACTCCTAGATAAAGTAGTCCTTAGACCTATATTAGAGGTAGTATCCTCTTAATAGTATCTAGCTAAAACTGCTTCTAATACCTATTTTACCTATTATATATTTATAGTAGCCTTTATCTCCTTTTCCTTTTTAGCTAGCTTATTTTACTTCCCTAGTTAAGTCCCTACTATATAAACCCCTATTATTAGAGTATTACCCTTATGGTTAGTTAGGGTTAAGGACTTAGCCTATTAAAATCTATATTAGGTCTAATACTTATCCTCTAGGGCAAGGGCCTTAATATTAACTATAATTTTATAATACTATATAATAGCTATATGCTAATTAAGATAGCTAATACCCTAACCTACACTAATCTCTCTTAAACGCTTATTAAGCGCGTATTAGAGCTTTACTAGTTTTATATTATCCCCTAGCATTCCCTCTTACTATTAAGAGCTTTTCTATAAAGTAAATAAAGAATATAGAAAATACCTTCCCTAGCCCTTATTCTATCTAGTTAAGCTCTATAAGGGCTATCTCCTACCTATATAGGTTAGAGAATATAGTCCTAAGGTATTCTAGGAAGTCTATAGGATTAAAGTAATAAAGCTACTAGACTTAAAGTAAGTAGCTACCTAGGACTATACCTTAGAGAAAAGGTTCTAGTAAATAAATATCTATCTATCCTTATTAGTACTAATAAAGTCCTTATTTACCTATAACTTATACTCTATTAGGAGCCTTTATATAGTAAATAAAGCCTTATTACTATTATATAGGTTACCTATAGGGATTAGTTTCTATTTTATTTTAGGTATAGTAAGGGCTAAATTAGGGGGAGTAGTATAGGGTTAACTATTAGGGCACTAGGCTAGGCTATAGGGGGTAATTAAGTTTAGGGTCCTATATAATTTACGTTTACTTACTCCTAGAGGCATATAATCTCTATTATTTACTTACTTAGTATAAGTTAGAGCGTTTTAAATTAGGCTTACTAAGCTACCTATAGTACTAAGGCATTAGATAGAGGAGTAACTATCCCTTAACTAGGATAATCCTATAGCTAAAGTGTGCCTATTAAATCTATTAATATATCTATTAGTATATCTATTATGTCTTTTAGTAGCTATTATAAAACTAAAGGAAGTTTCTTAATTATTATAGACTAGCCCCTAGGTAACTATAATAAGGTATTAGTATAATATTAAGAAACTTAAGGAAAGGAAAGAGAAAGGTAGGAAACCTATCCTTACTAGAGCCCCTTATACCCCTAGCTACCTTATGTTAGCCCCTTTTCTGTGTCCTTGCCTGCTTAGGACTGTCCCCACTTATATGCACTACAGTGAATGCTTAGGCGAAGCCCAAGCCCTTACAAAAGACTTATTTTATAAAGCTAAGAACTTTAATAATAAAGAGAATAAAATACCTAAAGTACTTATAGCCTATATTCTTATTAGAGTTATAGACTATAAAATAAGAAAAGTAATTAAAAAACACTATTTATAGAGTTTACCTAGGATTTTAATAACTAAACCTAAGAAATATTTCTCTAAATACTACCCCTAGTACTAAGATATCTTAGGGATTACCTTATTAATAATAGGGTATATATAATAATTAACTAGATTACTATAATAGTAAAGAATCTCTAAGAAGTTATTAACTAATAAGAATTTTACTTTTAATTATAGGAAAAAGTAAAAGATACCTAGAAGAAGTATATAGAATTCTAAAGGAAGCTTAAGGAAAATAGTAACTTCCTAAATAATCTCTTTAATAAAGGGAATATCTAAGAATACTAAATCTTAAGAGCCCCTTAACTTTCTTACTAAAGCTTACTAAGTATTACCCTATTAAGGTAACTATATAGCTATAGGTATAATCTTCCCTAAGAGAGTATATATTAATATATTAAGGGTCTCTCTCTAGGTATTATATCTTATATCCTAACCCTATTAAGGCACTACTAATAAGCCCTAATCCCCTTTCTTAGTATAAAGAAGTTACTATCCTTATCCCTATTTCTATTAACTAACTAATATAACCCTTAAGACTATTACTAAAGTAAATTATTAATCTAGCTAAGATATATACACTAGAATAATAATATAGTATAAATAACTATAATATTTTTAAGTTAAAACTTTAAATATTTTAAAGGAAATATAAGATTTTAGATATTAGATTAGAGTAAGTGAGCTATATATTTAATACTATACTTAAGGGTAAAGCTTTAAGATACTATTTAGATAATCTCTTAAAACCTAGGTAACCCTAAGACTTACTAACCCTTATTACTTAAATAAGATAGAGGTTTAAGACTAAGGATATAAGATAGTATTACCTCCTAGAATAGTATAATACCTTACTATAAAAGGTAATTTATAAGAATAAGGAAAAGTTAAAGACTAAATACTTTAATAATCTTATTAAAAAGCTTATAACTCTCTAAAGAGCTATCCCTAATATTAGCTAGATAGAGTAAGCACTCTAAAATTAAATTATATATACTTATAGTAAGATTCCTAAATATAAAAACTATATTACTAATCCCCTAAAGGTTTATAAGAGTTCTATAAGTAAGTAAGGATAATAATTTACCTTATTAGAGAGAAATCTAGTAATTAGCACTAATTCCCTAGTAAAGCTAATACCCTAGAGTAATTCTAGACTAACTAATAATATAATAATAAGAATAAAGAGTTAAGATACCCTTTATTAAGGTCTAGAGATATAAGACCTCCCCTTATATAAAGAAATACTATATTTATAGTAAGAAGGATACTAGTTAATAAAATACTCTAAAGAGAACTATAAGAAAGTATATTAATACTTTAAGAGTTACTACCTTATTAACTCTTTAAAGTCTTTACTACTAGTATATAATATATTCCTTACTTAGTATAAGGAGAACCTAAGACTAATAATACCCTAAGAGCCCTAGAAGATAATAAAATTACCTAATATATATAGGGCCTTAGATTTACTAATACTTAAAAGGTAAAGATAGCTTAATTCCTATAAGCTTCTTTATATATAGTACTACCTTTAATAGCTAGAAGGTAATTAAGATCTTTATAAATTAAGTAATACTATATAGCTTAAGTAAGAAAAGTCTTTTAATAATAAACTATCTAATTAGCTACCCTATATATTTATACTTAGGATTATTACTCTTTAAAACTTTCTAAGGTATTATACTAGATACTAGAGTTACTAAGTACTTAATAGTAAGTTACCTATAATTCCTAGTATTATAATATATAATACTAAAGATCTAACTTAATAGATTAAGGGTAAGTAAAGTAGTAATTAGGTTTAGAGAAGGTATACTAATTATCTTAATTAGATTAGTTAATATACTTACTCCCTTTAGTAATATTACTTTCTATATAGTTACTATAAGTATACCTTTCTTAATATACCTTAGGGATATAGGCTAATTAAAGATTAACTTTATTACTACTAAGAATATACTATAATAAGGGAATATTAAAGTCCCTCTTATATATAAATAGGGGTATATATAAATATTACTAGGTAAAATAAGAAGTTAATAATATAGAACTATCTTACTAAAGTTAAATTATAGCGCTTATATTACTAATTTAGTTATCCTTTAGTTTAATAACTCTATAATCTTCTATATAAATTAAGGTATAAGATTAATATTAAAGCTATTAAGGAGCTAATAAAGGTATACTACTAATACTAAATAAATACTAATAGCCCTTACTACTTTAAATTTACCCTTTAGAATAAATATATATTTAACTTTAAAGTAATAGTAAATATTATATATCTTAATAGTAGCTACCTTACCCTTTATACTATTAATATAGCTATAGTATTTAATATAGTAAGATTCCTTAAAGATATCTTAGTAAAGATAATATAGGAGGCCCTTAGATTATACTAGATTAATATATACTAAGGACCCCTAATTAGATTATTACTAATACTAGCACTAACTTCTATAGTAAGGAATTCTAATAATTTATAGTATTAATATTAATCTTTATTAAAGAGGTTCCTATTAAAGTATACTATAGTATTAGTAAGGTTAAGAGATATTATAGGCCTCTAAAGAGCCTATAATATTATCTAATATAAATACCTAATAACCCCTAAGCCTATAGCCCTATAAATAGCTATTAAGGCCCTTAATAATACTATAGGCCTAAATAGCCTTATTTTAACTCTCCTTATCTTTAGTGCCTATTTATAAATAATAAGTAAATCCTCTATCCCTAGAGATATTATAATATATAATTATAGTGTAAAAGGCTATAAAGGAGATTAAGAGGCTATATACTCTCTAGAAGGTTACTAAAGCTCTTATAATAAGAAATAGCCTAAATATATTAATAACCCTTAACCTCTTACTTAGATTATTAGTCTAGATATAGTATAAAGGTAAAGGATAGTAAGGCTTATATAACCTCCTTACTATTAATAGTAAGAGCTATATACTTAACCTTCTAAGAGGCCCTAAGACCTTTAGGTTAACCTCTATAAGACCCTATTATAAGGACCCTTATAGGGAAGGACCCTTACCCCTAATATAAAGTAGTATTATAATAGAGGCTAAGGAGAGCTACTAGAGGCTAGGATAAATATAAGGCCTTAGGACTAGAGATCTTACTAAAGTAAAGACTTAGAAGACCCTATAAGAACTCTCTAGCTATTATTAATAAGACTAATATTATAACCTTTATATTAGTAAAGAAGGAGGCTAACCTTAACCTTATAATCTAGTTATATAAGGCAGGCATTATTATAACTCTAGGGAAGCTATTTAAGCTCTTTACTAAGACTAAGATTAATACTTTAATTAAATAGGGTATTTTTAAGTTTATTATATTTAATAAAGAGAAGTACTATAGCCTAAGAATCTTAAATACTTATATTATTAATAAGGTAAAGAAAAAGATAAGTTAACTATATAAGAAGTTATAGCTTATAATCTAAGAATTTAAGGATAAGGAAAAGTAATTAATCTTAATATAAGCTCTAATAATCTAATAGGCTAGTTAATAACTTAACCTTATAATAGCCCCTTCTTTACTTATAATAGGATACCTTATATAAATTTATAATATTATATAAGCCTATATCTAGTTATATATAGCCTTAAGCTAAGTTATTCTTACTAGACTCCTAATCTAAATCTGCTACTAGCACCTAGAAGGCATAATTATAATTATAATTAAACCTCTCTATAGTATTATAAAAGCTAAAATATACTAGTAAGTAATATATTATAAGTATTATAGAGAGAAGCTCTAGATAGAGACTTCTATATATAACCTATACTTACTTATAATAATAAAAAAGAGCCTAGAATTTACTTATATAAGTATATAAACTAATAATACCCTTAGGTTATTAGATAAGGAGTTCTCTAAAAAGAGAAAACTTAACTAGCTACTATTACCTTTACTATTGTGTGCCATAAGATGCGCGCCTAGAAACACGCGATCACGATGACAAGCACTAAGGATTATTGAGATGGATAACATAATAAGGGATGATAATATTAGTTATCTAAGCAAGGGGACTATTTAATCTATAAAGAGACTGCCTATAGCTAGATTCTTTTGTAGCATTCACGCACTATAAGATTCTTGAATTAACCCTTAAGTTTTACTAAGTTTTATTAAGAAAATACCTAAGCTTATAATAAAATAAACTAAGATTATTTCCTTATTTAATTAAGATAGTATTTCTAATTTAATAGACTATTTAATCTAGAGTATCTCTATATAATAAGATATCTCTAGCTATTATTGTGATTAATATTATTAAGTTAATTAACCCCTCCTATTATATGTAGGCTATAGAGCTACTTATAACTATAGGCTAGTATTATGTCTTTTAGGTGTTATTTTCCGCTTAATAAAACTAGTAGAGAAATATAGTCTTAAACCCCTAGGACTTTTATTTTCTATTTAATTTACTATAGACTAAGATTAATTAGAAGCGCACTTTTAGCTATAATTCTTAGCTAATACTAAACTATTTTACATAAAGACCCCTTTATTTTATTTTCCCTATACTATAATATAAATTAAAAACCTAAACCTAGACCCTAGAGGAGCTAAGGCACTAGTTAGAGGCTAGCTAATCTAGAAGAACTAAGCTAGGCTAAGGAAAGGAAATTATATTATAAGGAGATATTAGAAATAAGGCTAACTAGCTTAGGAGAATACCTTATAAACACTAGCTAAGCTATTATGCCCTTACTAAGACTCTCTAAATATAAGGATCTAAAATAAAAACCGCTATTTAGTATTATAAACTATTTAATCTTAGGACCTATAGCTAATTTTATAATAATTTAGCTATATATTAGATCTTATAGATAATTATAAGGAGCTATATAATTATATTAGCAGTCCTTGCTTATAGGTTATTTATAACTATAGATATTACCTTATAGAAAACTCTTTTTATAAAATCCTCTCTAGAATTAAAGCTTTTAATTAAATAGTTACTCTTTTATAAGATTAATTAAAAGTGCTATTATCTAACTCTATAACTAATTATTTTACCTTATCTTATTCCTACTAATTAAGTAAAGTAGGGTTTACTAAGTAGCTAAGCTATCTAAAAGAATTATAGGATTTGCTATTACTAAGCACCCTAATTATAAGTAAGGAACTATCTAATCCTAAAATGGTTTTAATACTAACTTATACCTGCCCTAATAGGCTATTAGGGAAAGACCCTAATATTAAAGGGAAAGCCTCTAGACCCTTAAAAGGCTTAACACAGAGACCTTTACAAAAATCCTTAGGGAAATAATAGCTTACTAATTATCCCTTATTATAATATAAAATAGGTATAATATTTAGTAGTTTATAGGGAAAATATTGCTAATTTTATTAAGGACTTTAAGGCTAAGATAAAAGTAATATATATTCCTAAGAAGGATTAGCATAAGATACTTAAGCGTAATATTAACCCCTAGATTTAATAAGTGGTTAAGATATTAATAGTATTACACACTTAGGTAAAATTAAAGGAGGAAATACTTCTTTAGTTTAATACTATAAGTTAGGACTAAATAAAAAGCACTAGAGAATAACTTAAGAACCTTAATTTAATATAACTAAAGTCTATTAAAGAAACTCACTACTAGTTATAGAAGCATTAAGCTTTAATATCTAATATAGACCTAAAAGAATAGTAAATAATAATAACTTAGTTAAATTATATTTATAAGGCCCTCCTAACTATTTAATCTTAAGCTTTATAGATTAAAAGGGTATATATATAAGGAAGTTCTAGTTATATAGTATAAAACCCTTTAGGTAGCACTTAATATATATATTTAAATATAACTAGAGCTTAAGAATAGGGACCCTAAGATCTCTAACTTAAGAGGGTATTATATAGATAATACTAAACCTAATCTAAGAAGCTAGAGGCTACTTAATTAAGCTATGCTTAGTATTCACTAGGCTAACTAGAGGAACCGCTTAGTAGTAGCTAAGTTTTCTAAATAAAAGGGGGAACTAATACTTCTTATAATAAAATAAAAAAGGATAAAACTCCTAGACTAGTAAAATACTAAGATTAAATAGATAACTTAATAAAATAATTAGCTAAGTTAAAAATTATAGTTATAGCTTAGGTAAGTAAGGAGATTAATATTATAAAGTAGCTTAAGTAAAAGTATAGTATTAACCTATAATAATGTAATTACTAGCTAAATAATATTAGGTTATTTAATTAGGATAATAAGTATATCTTTAATATTAATATAATAGCTAGAAGGGCTAATAAATAAACTAATGTTATTATTATAATACTAACTCTTATATAGCTATAAAGTATAATACACTAGGATTTAATAAAATATTAAAATTTACTACCTATAACCTAGCTATCTATATTTTAGTAATTAGAGATAATATAAGGCATTAGATAATACTACCTATTTTACTTTTAAAATTCCTTAGTATTAGCAGCTATATATAAAGGCTAGCTATATTTTAGGTTAAATACTTCCTAGATAGTAGAATTACCTATATAATACCTTAGATTAAGGAATATAAACCCTATAGAGGAAAGGATTAGAATATAACGCTAGAGGAGTAGGATATCTTTAATTAAATAGAAAGCTTCTTTAATCCTACTAAATACTACCTAGAAAGGGGAAACTAGGTAACCTTAATCTTAAAGAATCTATTAGGAGTAGTCTTAACTATTAAATTTAAGAAATTAAGCATAGAGAATAAAGAGATAGACACTTATATTATAAAGGTTATAGCCCTTAGGAAAGGGTAATAAAATAAGTATATATTAAGGAAATTATAGAAGATAATAAATAGAACTGTTAGGTTTAAGAGTAGCTTAGAAAAGGTAAAGATATCTTAGTAAAGGAAAGAAAGACCTATTAGGTAAGGTAGGCTAGAGAATTCTAGACTAGCTATATAATAAGGTCTTCTAGAAGAAGCTTAGGGTGCCCTTTAGGGATATTTATTATATTATACTAATGCTAGTAGAGGTAGTTAGTAATAAATACCTTTTACAAGCAAAGGGTATAGAGGATATCTATTATTATAATAGGGACACACTAGGGCCTATACCTCCTTTAAAGATATTTAGAGTAAAGATAAGCTTAAGACTAATTAATCCTAAGAACTAGATTAATTTAATTATCTAAATAATAAAGAAGGCCCTTTAAGAGAATAAAAGGAATAAGGTAAAGGCTAAGAAGAAACCGCTAAAGATAGCCTTAGCTTTGCCACTAGAGATTAACACTGCCTTATAGGAATAAATCTAGGAATAACTAAAGGCTTAAGCTTAATAAGAAAAGCCTTAATAAGTTTAGAGTAAGCTATCTAAAGCAAACTTTATACTTAATATAATTATAGAACTATAGGCTATAGTTAATTAATTATAGGATTTACTATACTTATAGGTCTATCTAAATAACCCTAAAGGGAGCTTCTCCTAGGACTTATTAATATAGGTTCTTAAGGAATATAATTACTAAGAGCACTACTAGGCGCTTAGGCCTTAGAATCTATCCTATAGATATAATAAATACTATATTATTTTTATTATATAGGATTAAGATAATTAGGGAGGTTTAAATAAAGCTCTATCTAGGGAACGTTTAGATACCTACTAACTTCTATATTAGCCTAGATTTAGTTAATATAAGCTTAATTCTAGGGATACTATTCTTTAGACTATTATAGATATAGTTTAACTACTTAAGAAGTGGTAAGCTCTTTACTTAGTATTACTTTAGGGATATAGTTATTATCTTAAGAGTTATAAGGAGTATTTAGTAGTAATACGCTAGTAAGTAACTAGCCTAGTAGCCTATAATTAATATTATTATATTTAGCTATCCTATAGTTAAGGAAGAGGAGGATTAAATAGTTTATAAAGGATTAGAAGTAGAACTAGATAAGGATAAGTAACTAATCCCTATTATAACTAGGGAGGAATAGATATCCTTTAGGAAGTAGTTTAGGATATAATAATAAACCACTCCTAATAACTTAAAGTGGTTATAAAGGATTTCTAATCCCTATAGTAACTAAAACCACCTAATCTTATAATAAATATAATATATAAATACAAAGCTAATAAGATTTATTTACATAATAATGTACCTTCTAATAGGTTAACCCTAGAAGGAGACCTAAAATAGAAAATAAAGAAATAGGAAGAGATAAAGTTATATTTAAATATATCTAGAAAGTATAGTAAGTATATTACTAGGCGGTTTAGTAAAACCCCTAAGGTTTTAGAATAACCTAGGAATAATTAGATTAGATAGTTAAAGGGGTATAAGAATATTTAATATAAGAAAAAGTTAATATTTTTAAAGAAATCCTTTATAACTAAGAAGTAGCACTAGCGTAGGACTTATTAGAATATAAAAAGTTAACTTACTAATTACACTACTATAGGTTATAAAGGTTATTAAGTATAAGGCATAGCAAGCTAGTTCTATCCTAATACCTCTTAGGTTATAAGGAAGACTAGTTAATTTATTAAAGAAGAAGCTAAAATACAGACACCTAGAGGAAAGCTATAGCTCCTATAGGAATCTATATTTCCTTATTATAAAGAAGGATAGAGGATTTGCCTAATCCTATTAGCTACTAAATATAATAAAGTAATAATATATAACACACTAATTCCTAAGGAGCGGAGGTATTTAGTAAGAGCTTTATAATATATAAAATTTTATCTATTATTAATTTACTATTAGGATATAACTAAGTAAAACTAGCGGAAAGGAGTAGGGATATAATAATAATCTCTACTATAATTAGGCTTTTATAACTTTACTACTTACTATAAGGAGCTACTAATTTAGTAGCTTAATTTATTAGAATTATTAGGCAAATCCTATTTAACTTAATCCCTAAAATTTATATGCCTTTCCTAGATAATATTATAGTTAAAGGTCTAACTATAATATATAATAAGGAGGAAATTATACCTAGAGTATGTAAATATATGCTAGAACATTTAATTAATATTAATAAAGTTCTAGTTAATATTAAACTCTCTAGCTATATAGCCTTAGTATCTAAATTAAAGTTTTACTAGAAGTTAGCGGAAATTATAGGGTTTATATATAAAATAAATAGATAGAAACTAACTAAGGTAAAGATAATAAAGATCCTAGAATAGATAGTTTACTAGGACCTATCTAAGGTACGCTCTTTTATTAGACTAATAGGAGTTTACTATATCTAGGTAAAACACTATATATAGAAGGTAAAACCACTAGTAATTTTACTTAGGAAGATAATAAAATAGGTATAGGGGCTAGAATAGTAAGAAGCTATAGATATCTTAAAAGGTAATAACTATAGCCCTAATTCTTATTTTACTTAATCTAGGACTAGGTTTTAGGAAATAATCCTTATAGTTAATATAAGCCTACTTAGATAGGGGCTATACTACTATAAATAGTTAATAGTAAACACTACCCTATTTAATATAAAAGCAGCACCTAGACTATTACTAAAGCTAAGTATAATATAACTAAGTAAGAATACTAGGTAGTTATTTATATGTTATAAAGGCTGCGAATTTATCTCTATAGAGTCCCTTTTATACTAGAGATAGATTTACAAGTCCTTATACACTAGCTTAATAGCGCTATTAATAATATGCCTAGAGCCCTTATTATATAGTGGATTAGCTATATACTACTCTTTAACTTTTCTATATAATATATTCCTAGTAAGAAGAACTAAATTATAGACACTTTATCTAGAAAGGGCCCTAGACTATCTAATTAATTAGATTAGGAGGTTAAGGGGATATTAAAGACTTTATTAATTTGTACCTAAATAGCATTAAGATTAAAGAAAATAGTAAGAAAGATTACTTAGCTAAGATACACTAAGTAATTAATTTCTTATTAACCCTCTAGAGACTAATTAATCTTAGTGTAGGAGACTATAGGAAGCTATAAAATAGGGCTAAAAAGTTCTTTCTAGAAAATAGATATCTTTAGAAAAGACTAATAGGAATTATAAAGGACTAGTATTAGTTATTAATATACCTAAGTAATAACGCATAATAGTTAGAGTAATTTATAAGAAGCTTAGTTATAAAGGTGTTAAGGTAGTTTTCTAAGTAATAAAGCAGTAATATTAGTAAAAGGGGCTCTAGAATATAACTTAGGAGATACTAACTTACTGTAAGATATGTTAGAAGTTCGCGCCCTAGTAACCTTAGGAACTATTAGTGCTAGTTACGCTAGGGAACCTAATAAGTAAGATTTATATTAATACTTAGCACCTTCTAATTAATTATAGATATAAGTATCTCTTAGAAGTAAGATATAATCTAATAGATTAGGTAAAGGCTATACTAGTTAGAAATATAACTATAGTAGTAATTAGGAAGTTTCTCTTATCTCTAATTAGTAGGTTTAGTCTTTTCTAATTTATAGTCTATAATAAAGGACCTAAAATACAAGGAAATCTTAAAGAAGTACTTATAAATATTAGAATTATAGGCATCTAAATATCTAGGTATAACCTAAAAGCAAACTCCCTATTAAAGCTAGACACTAGTCTCTTATATTTACCTTAGTAAAATTAGGAGGGTTAAATAGTTAATAGGTAAAGCACCTTAATAAAGCCCTTCTTATAAACTATACTACTATTTGTAAATTACATAGGAAGTTTACCTTTTACTTAATTTATAGATAGAAGCTAATCTTACTACTAGAAGTTAAATTCTAACTTAGAGACTAATTAACTAGGATATGGTTACTACTAGCTAGGACCTATTTAAAGCTTAAGTGTAAATACTTAAAAGAAAGGCAGAGAATATTAGGAAAGTAAAGAAAAGGTATTTAACTTTAGGAAATAACTTACTAAATAAACTAATAAGAATTAGGCTATCTCTCTAAGGAAAGATTAATTAAAACTAGGAGACCTTATACTAGTGTATAATATTAGAAGAAATGTTAATATATTTATAATAAAGAAGCTTATAATAAGATAAAATAGGCCTTTCTAAATTTATAAGTAGCGCTAATCTCTAGGGCCTACTATTTATAGATAATAGATAGGGTTTACCTTATAAAGATAATCTTAGGGGACTATATTAAGAAGTTTATCCTAGATTTAGAAGGTTAGTAGACTTTAACTATAAATAGATAGCTATATACTTTATAATAAAGCTAAGTAAGAGAAGAAGTTAGTAATTATAACTAAGAAGTCTTAATAATTATACTAGTAGTAGCTTAGTATAATATATTAGATTAAATAGTTAATAATAAAGGAGTAAACTTAGGCCTTAAGAAAGAGATTAAACTTCTACCTTAAAGAAGTCTATACTAAGGGATTAAGGTGTAACTACCCCTCTTAATAGCTAAGTAAAAATAGGAGTATAAGGTATACTCTTAGACGCACTAATATATATATAGATTAAAGAATATTCCCTTTATTCTCTTTTTATTTTTTTCTCTCTCTTTCTCTCTTTACTTACTAAAGATTAAGTAATTAAGGTATAAATCTAATCTTATATTATAAATCTATTTTATTTCCTTTTTACCTCCCTAGTATTTATAAATAATTTAGAAAAGAAGGTAGTATATTAATTACTAAGTAAGGAGAGTTTTTAAGGTTAATAGTGTTTAAGTTAAGTAAAAGAGCTTCTACTACCTTAGTAAACTACTCTTTTCCTAAGAAAGGAGTAAGAGCTTACTCTTAGGAAGACCTAGTATAATACCTAGAAGTAAAACGCTATTTATAGCTTACTATATAAGATCTATTCTAGATATAGTTACTATATACACTATTACTAACCCTAGAAAGTAAGTTATATCTATAAAAGGAAAGTATATATACTTATTAAAGAAGGTAATATACTATATATATAAGTTTAAGTAGTAGGTATAGAATATACTATTTAATCTGCTAAATATAGACACTAGTAAAGCTTAATAGTATTTAGGCTATTATAATAGGGCATATAAAAGTACCTATTAGGATAAGCTATCTTAGTAAGTATAAGAACTAGAGAATAATAATTATTTTTAATAGTAAGGGCTAAGGTATTATCTAATTTAATATAGCTCTATATAAATTCCTTTAATAATTTAGTCCCTTTTATAGTCTTAATAAGATAGGAGGTGCTCTCTCTAGGGGATTTTTAGAAGGATAAAGAGAAATCTCTATATATAGTAAAACGCTACTATTACTAATATTAATCCTACTTTAAACCTAGAAGGTAAAAAGGAACTTATACTATAAAATAGAAGCTATTAGTAATAACTTAAATATAAGATTAAATAGTCTATATAAGACTAATATAGTCTTTACTAAAGAAAGATAGGAAAACTTAGCGTAGTTAGACTAGTCTATAGTTTTTATTACTAAGAGCTTGCCTTTAGGATACTTACCCTTATAATAGTAGTAATATTAGGAAGTTTTTAATAAGTTATATTAAGAAATTTAGCTATAATTAATTAATTAGGAGATAAAGTAAGAAATAGTAAGGCTAGGAATATAAAGAGAAGAAATAGAAAAGGGTTAAAAAGTCTTAAGCTATAAGTTAATACCTATAATAGGCGTTAATAACTAATAAGCAAATAGCTACCTATAAGTAAATTATAATACTAAAAGTCTAAATTATAGGAGCCACTTAGTCCCTATAGATAGCTACCTTATAATAAATACTAGCTACTAATAGAAAGAGAAGTAAAGGTAACTAATGCTACTTACTAATAACTACCCTTAGATTTAGGAAAAGGCATAAAAACAGAGGTTAGGACTATAGGAACTATTTAATCTAACCTACTTCTTACACTAGTATATATCTTCTTAACTCTTAAAACCTTTAACCTTACTATCCCTTACTACTTTTCTTTTATCCCCCTCTCTTTAGCTATATTAAGTTAAAATTAATAAATACTATTTAATCTTAACTAGAAAATAAAGTAGTATAAGGAGTTTATTATAAATAAAGGAGATTACACTAAAGTTAATAGTAATACTATTACTTACTTCCTTATAGTAAATATCTTACTATATATTATATTTATATTTTAATATATAGAATAGAAAACTTCTTTTTAGAGAAAGAAAGGAAGACACTATTAAGATTAATTTAGCTAATCTCTATAAATAGTAGCTACCTCTATTCTACCTATAAAGAGACTAGCTATAGCCTTTATTAAGGTTTAAAGTCTATTAAAATAGTAATAATTTTAATCTAGTAATACTAATTAAACTAGGATAGACTACTATGTAATAGTATAGTTATTTACTAGATATTTATAAATTCCTAAGAAAGGCTTATAAAACACTAAGTAAGGACTAGCTTAATTAGTTTAAGTTAATAGTAATAGGGAAGATTATATAGTATAGTCTTAAAGTAATAGTAGTAGTGCTATTATAAATATTTAAGGTTAATAATATAGAGGATTTTAACGTGGAAATATTATAATAATTAATTAGTCTAAAGGCTAGAAGGCTTTATACTACCTATTAGCCTATTAATATTAAGTATAGTATTAAATATAACCCTATTAACCTTTACTTAGATATAAGTAATTAACGCCTTATTATAAGATTTACTTTCTTTATAAACTACTAGATTACTTTTATATTTAATAGAAAGTAAGGATATTTATACTATTTTAATAGTATAGATAAAGGAAGAATAACTTATTTTATAGACTTTATAGGTAAGTAAGGATAGATTATATAACTTATAAACTATCCCTATAATTTTAAGGTAATTATAGTCCTAATAATAAAGTAAAAGGAAACTAGAAATATAGGTATATATATCTAGGGTTTCTTCTCTAAATAATTTACTACTAGGTTAGTTACTAAGCACTTAATCTAATTATAGAGAACTAGAATATACTAAATAAGTATAATATTAAGCTTAAATAATTATATACTTTTAGTAAGGATTCTATTATTAGTTAGCGGTTTAAGTTATACCTTAAGGATTAGATAATATCTAATAACATCCTAGACCTAAAATATAGCTATATTAAAGCACTTAAGAGAACTATTAGGGTCCTATAAGATATAGCTATAAATAAGCTTATAATAGGAGATTAGTTACTAAGGAATTAGTATACTAGAAAGATTTTAACCTTTAATATCTAGTATAAAATATAATAAAGTGCTTAATACTACGCTTTATAACCTAGATAGTTAGTAGAGGGCTACCTATTAGTATAGTAGTTATGCCCTAGAAACTTTAGATTACTAATAAGAATTACCTAATTAAATAGTATACTAATATAGTATAAAATAATAATCTTTATATTTAGGACTTTTAGTAGCCTATAGCCTATGTTTTTACTAATAACCCTAAGGTCTTTAATATTAGTATATAAGAAATACTATAAGATTAAGAAAGATAAATATAGTAAGAAACCTAAGATAATTTACCTCTAATTAATCTAGAAGAATAGAGATTAAGTAAAAGAGAAAGTTATTAGACATTACTTATATCTTTATTTATATTATTATCTATTACTAGATATAAGTTAATACTACTATCTTTAGCTATAAAGCTTAAAGCACTCTAATATAGTAAGGAGGATTAAATACCTACTACTATAGGGAAGGCTCTTTAAATATAGTAAGTAATAATAAATATGCTTTTTTAGATAGATATTAGGGATTAGCTAAGGTTACTAAGGATCTATAGAGTTATTAGATAGGAGTAAGTATATAACTATAAGACCTTACTTAAATAAGTAAAAGAAAGAATAATTTAATATTCTCTTAGAGATATAGGTTAAGCTATAATAATTAATCTCTTTCTATTCCTTAGAGTATAAAGAGTAATATAAAGGAAAACTATTACACACTTACTAATATTATTTATATATATATCTATAGTGTTACCTAGTTTAGTGCCCTATAGAATATAGGCTAAGATTATTAAAGCTTACTAGTAAGAAGAGAAGTATACTTAAGGATTAATTAATTAGTGTAAAAACTAAGAAAAGAGAGTAACTTAGTAAGAAGCTAAGTAACCTATAGTTCGCACTCCCTTACTAATATTACTTACTATATATCCTTAAATACTAAAAACACTAAAGCTCTCTTAGGAGATAAAAACTTAGGTCTTTAGCTAGGGAGGTATTATATATATATTTTTTTCCTTTCTCTCTATTATCTTTTTTTCTATTTAGCTCTCCTTTCTTTTTCTTTACTACTCTTATTATTATTATAAATTTTCCTTTTACCTTTTTACTTTAATACTTCCCTTTACTTTAGGGAGTCCTATTATATAAGATTAATTAGATTAGACTTAAGTGTACTAGATTAAATAATACCCTCTTTTTTAGTATAAGGCATTAGTTACTAACTACACTTATAGGGCACTTTAGTTATTAGTATACACACTTAGTTAGGGATAACTAGTATATACCTAGGGAGGTATTATATACTATAAGATACGCGCCTAGAAACACGTAATTATAATAATAAGCACTAAGGATTATTAAGATAGATAATATAATAAGGGATAATAATATTAGTTATCTAAGTAAGGGACTATTTAATCTATAAAGAGACTACCTATAGCTAGATTCTTTTTATAGTATTTATATACTATAAGATTCTTAAATTAACCCTTAAGTTTTACTAAGTTTTATTAAGAAGATACCTAAACTTATAATAAAATAAACTAAGATTATTTCCTTATTTAATTAAGATAGCACTTCTAATCTAATAGACTATTTAATCTAGAGTATCTCTACATAACGAGATATCTCTAGCTATTATTATAATCAATATCGTTAAGTTAATTAACCCCTCCTATTGTGTGTAAGCTATAGAGCTACTTGCGACCGTGGGCTAGTATCGTGTCTTTTAGGGTGTTGTTTTCCGCTTGACAAACTATAAAGCTAAAGTAATTCCTTAGGAGAATAACTTACTTATATTTAATAGAGGAATTATTACCTAAGTAATAGGAATATTATATTATAATAAAAGGGTAAAGTAGTAAGCTTAGATTAATCCTACTAACCTAGTTAAAGTAAAAGTATATTAAGTAGTAGGCTTAAGGCACTTATATTACTTTAATTTATTAACTAGAAGCTTACTTTAATCTTTTAGTTACTATATAATACTAAGAACTAATAGTTAAGAATATTAAAGCCCTTAACTACTAAATCTAGTAGTAAATAAACTACCTAGAGAGAGGCCTAACCTTTATTCTAATTAACCTTACTAAAGTAAAGATCTATGCCTTTATAAATAAACTATTTACTAATAACTAGGACCTTATATTATAGCTAGGATATATACTAATCCTAGCTAATAAAGATAATAAGAATAGTAAGTTTATAATTAAAGGTAATATTATATACTTTAGCTTAACTAAGAGTAAGAGAGTTATATAAAGTATACTTACCTTAGAAATCTATAGTATAGTTATAGGTATTAATATAGCCTATATAATTATAATAATAATTAGATTAATTATAGGTTAACTAAAGCTTCCCTTAATCCTAGTTATAGTATATATAGATTTATACTCTCTATATAAATACCTTATTAAGCTTAGTATTACTAAGGAGAAATACCTAATAATTAATATTATAGCCTTATAGTAATTATATAAGCACTATAAGCTTCATAAGATCTATTAGATTAATAAAGGTAATAACTTAGCTAATATCTTTATAAAGGTATTACTAAATAAGGCTCTTAAGAAATTTATCTTAAGTAACTAGATAATAATCTAAATAAAAGGGTAAGTTACTTATATAAAGGATAGTTACTATAGATAATATTCTAGGAGGCTTTTAGCCCTAATACTATAGGAGAATATAAAATCCTCCTAAGGAGAAAGAAAGAGAAAGACTATAACTCTTATTAGATTAGATTCTAATAAAAGCTATACTTATTATTACTCCTAACCTAGTAAGAGTTATAGGAAGGCCTATAGTAGTCCCTTAGTTTCCTATATAATTTATATAGAGTATAAAGGAGGAAAAACTATTATAGTAAGGAGCACTATAGTAGTAAGGAAAGGATTAGTATATAACTAGATTAATTTTATTTAGTAAATTTAAGGGAAGGTAAAAAGGCTCTTTTATTCTAATTTAGGGGCCCTAGATTATAGGTTATTATTTTCCTTCCTTTTACTTACTATACCTAAGTAAGTATTTTTATTCTTTTATTTCCTATACCCTTAATTAACTATAATATAGTTTATTATTTCTTTCTTTCTTTTCCTATTAATATTATATATCAATAGTTATATTAAAAAGAGAGTTTCTAGTATTAGAACACATATAATATTAACCACGCTTAGTAGCTATAATTATAAGGTTAGTAAAGTGGTTAGCCTACGCGCGCGAGGCCCCACACGTAACCTATAATACGGGTATATAATAGGGCAGGGCTTATAGTCACGTGACTTACATAGCCCCTTTCGCGTTTTATATCTTATAAGAAAACCCTTACTTTTACCCTCTCTTTTCCTCTCTTTTCCTCTGTAGCTTAGAATAGATAATTAATAATAATACTATTCTTAAGGCTTATAATATCGATAACCTGAATTCAGGCACCATGTGTAACCAACAATTCCTTTTAATAAATTTAAGTAACCTTACTATATCTCTAGGATTCCTTACGTTAGCTAGCGCTATGTAACCGTTAACAAAAACCTAGATAATAGTAGCTAAGACCTATATTAACAATATTAGAAGATTAAATATATCTAAGTAAAAGTAATCTATCTAGGACACGAACCTCATTACTGCCTTCCTAAACGGCAGATACTAAGGTGGAGGCCTCTGGAATTTCATCCACCATTTCCTAGACAGCGATATCGCTGAGCGCATCTGCTGCAGCCGTGTGCTTGGCTCGAAGAATGTGAGTATAGTACTTGCAATCGGCCTCCGCCATCTTGTCCTCGATCATCTTGGAAGCCCGTTCAGATACTGAGCCCAACAGCTCCTCGGCCATGTTACCCGACGACCCACCGTAGAACCAAGGTTGCAAGAAACTCGTCTCCAAGAATGCCTCCAATCATGGCCCCTGCGATGCTACCGAGAATAGCACCAACCGGCCCAGCGATCAAAACAACTCGTCTGCCATGGTGGTGGAATAAATCACGCCTACAACCGGTCACGTGCATCCCTTTCCGCAGGCTACGATTCTCTATCGTAGGCAACCCGCCACTTTGGCCCCGCAAATAGCACTGATTAGCAATGCTCTAGTCAACTTTAAATTTTTTCAAACGTAGAACTGCTCCTCTCGCTCAGTATAAATTCGACTGCCCTTCACCTGTTGCCGACACCATCTGCTCCAAGATTTACGCTCTCCTTGGACAACACCACCTATCAAACTGCACTCCTTCCTCCATCATCACTTCATTCATCATGAGTTCACCACAGTCTCAGCAGACGGCAAGCTCAATAGAGCTTGCAAGGCTAGATTACAGAGCGAGGGACGAAGAATACCACCGCCTGCGCGCCTTCCATCAAGCTGGCCCCCGAATCTATGAACCAAAACTTCAACAGGACGGCAGCCTGACGATGGAACATCATCAGTTGGCCGGTATCTGCAACAAAACAGCACCAATATACTGCTTACCTGGTCCGTTTGACGATCATGTACGACTGGTTATCCAGAATTACATGTATCGCCGTTGGTTCATACAGAAGCGAGCTCGGATGGGATCGCTTTTTATGCAAGTTTATAAATCCGGTTGGCCTAGATGAAGAAAAGACAGCCCCATCCACTTCGACCTTGAAGAGCCTACTTTGCTTGAACCAATCGATTTGCGAGACAGTAACTGCGCTACGAACGCAGTACAAACAGCAACTTGCGTCAGGTGTTGGTCCATTCAACGATGTAGTAAAAGACCATGAGTTTTACGTTTTACAACCACTTTTCCAAGCCATAATGATTGTGGTCTCGGTCGCATTTTACCGCAAAGAGGATTCAAGCTCCATTGGAAGACTTCCAGTTTATTTGGTCAGGACAGGCTTGGAGGATAATTTGAGTGCGCCTATCACATTTGACGTCATATCTGAAAAGATAATAAGTCATCTGCACGGCGTTGGCACAGGCGGCGTCAAGGTCACGCTTGAAACAGCTATAGACTTTGTTATGGGCTTAGAAGCTCGCGAGGTGGCGGTTTTGGGATGCAGCCTGATCCCCTAAAATCATGGCTAACGTGGCCAGAGTTATTAGATGAATGTGGCATTGCACCAGGGGAAGAGCACTTGCACGGGCCAACATCCAAGTTCGTGGATGTAAACAAGTTTCCAGGATGGTCTGAGTTGGCCCTGAAGTTTGACAGAATGTGCAGTCGACAGGAACGGAGCTCCTTTGAAGCAATGGAATTCTTGTCTAACCGGTCCAAATTGTGTTTGAAGGAAAACAAAAGAGATTTAAAATCAGGAACTGAAACTTGAGGATAGAGGTGGTTGGCTGGGTATTTTCTTCTCTAGCTTAAAAGAAACTAGCTCTGTGACCTTAACTAGTGTGTGGCTAGGATTGTGACTTCTCAAGAGCTCTCTTAGAAGCTCTCTAGCTTCTAGGCCTCAGTTCTATCGTTGTCGGATCAATCGGATCCATAGGCCTGTGATCTAGCCTCCCTAGTCTCATGACCTAGCTCGATAAAACCCTAGATTCCCTCCCTTTTCATAGAAAATCAACTCTCCCCTTGTTGCCTTTGGCTTGGATTGTTCAGCTGATAAGGTGACATGATGACCGACTTGACCGACTAGAAGAAAAGGTGTTTTGCCTAGCGATAGCTATGGCCCTTCCTATTGACCGCTTGGATCTTCGCGATAGATCGAAAATATCGCTGTTTTTGAGGTTGTTCTCTTTGATATGCGCAGACATTATCACTATTGTCAAGAACATTAATATCGTCATTTTCGGGTGGTTGTTTTCATCCGACAAACTAGCAACATACCTAGATTATATCGTATCGCTTTCTTGCTTAGACTTCCTCGATGCCTTGGAGAGCTCCCGCCTATGCTTGCGTTGTGGTTCTTTTGTTGGAGCCTCTTCTAAAGACCAGCAAATTGACGGAAACCGGCTACCGCGATAGGTGATAACCCTGGCCTTGGTAACAATTCGGCGGCCGAAAATTTGAGGGTACGGAGCGAGTATTCTTGGTATAGTTTTACCGTTTGTAGTGCCGAGAAGAGCAAAGAAGCTAAAAGATCTGAAAAAAATAATCGGTTCAACGTCAAAATGTCTCGATCGGATCGGTTATCAGTGCAAACAATAACTTCGCCCTTTTTCTGGATGTACATACGATAAATGCCCGGATCTTTATTGCTGTACAAAGTTGCAAATTTGACAAAATTTGTAGCCCTTTGTAGGCATCTCGGCATAAAATTGCTCGCTTCAGGAGGATAAAAACAAACTTCTCTAATGAGGCTAACAACTAACGACAGGAATTCTTCATTAATTGTGGTTGCAAGGATAGAGGAAGAAGAAAAACTCCCTCCTCTCCCTGCAGCAAGAATTTTTTTGTGGTGTGGTGAGGTGACCGCACCTTCCCCCTCTAGGCATCGTGAAACACGTTTAAATCGCCTTCATTGATCGATAGTGCATCGTCGAAAATAGCGGTCCAAATGGTAAGGAACTCCTTGAACTCATTGCCATGCTTCCTTATTGCTTCCAGGAGATCATGGTGGAGCTGCCTCCCCTTTTAGCGAGCTGAGCTCGTTTGTTTTCGTTGGATTCTGATGCCATTGCGATATCTTTAGCGTACGTAGATGTTAGTATCACAGGATACCTGCATGCAGGATAAACGGTGTGAGCTTAAAGAATAGTCGGATTCCGTAATCTATTCTAAGCTACAGAAGAAAGGGAAGAAAAGAGGGTTGAAAGAGACGGCATTCTCAAAGAAAAGATCGCGTGTGGGTTACGTGACAAGAGGTCTGCTCGCTCTTTTACGCGGTTGGATTAGCTCTAATAAAGTTTGTCTTATATCTAGGGTAAGGCCTTTTAACTAGTAAAATAGCATATGCTAGGCATATGCATAGTATATACTAATATACTATATAAATATAGGGCATATGCGTGGCATATGCCTAGTATATGTAAGATTATACTAGGATATTATAAGGCGTGTACTACCTATAGCACCTATTTAATTTGTTAATTTGTTAATTTATATATGCCCTATAATATACAAACTATAGTGGTATAATCTTATATATGCTAGGCATATGCTATTTTACTAGTTAAAGGCTTTACCTAGATATTAGATGGACGACGAGCCTAAGAAACGAGCATTGATAATGCTACGAGAATGTCATAATTCCACTCTGTCGCGTTCCGCACCTTGAGGAATACTATAGTCAATTGCCTAGACTAGCAGCTTCTTCTAAAGAATCGCATAGTCTTAGGTTGCTAAGCTCACATGAAAGATTTGGTCTTTTGGCCTAGAGACCCTCCTTCTCGTTGTGAAAATTCTCGAAGTCGCTGAGACACTGCGTCTACGCATGACGTCAAATCACGTATGGAACCTAGAACCCAACAACAGCTTTTGAGACACCGGGTCAAGACGGACTTTCCTAGTTATACGACATGCCACAGTCTGGCGGCTAAATTTAGTGTTATATTATTATCCTTACTCTTTATTATTTATTCTTACTAAAATTATTAGTTCTTTTCCTTTCTCTTATAGTTCTTACCTAGTCTCTTATAGCTAACTTACTACTAGCTAACTATATTTACTATTTAAGTAATAACTTCTAGTCCTTTTACTTTACTACCTAAGAAGTTTTCTAAGAAGTTTTCTTAAAAGAATAGCTTTAAAAATCTTTATATAAGTTTACTATATCCTTATAGGGTATTAAATACTAACTTATAAATAATAATACTAAAATTCTATATATATACTATATCTAGTAAGTAGTAATATAAAATATTCTTCCTAAAGATAGTATATATAAAATTCCTTAATATCTTATAAAAAGAAAACCTATTCTTACTAAATATAATAACTCTCTTTATATAAACTTACTACTTACTTATCTTTTACTATTACTAATCTTTAGTAGCTAACTCTATAAAATATACTTACTATATATAAAATAATAAAGTATATATTAGTATATATTTATTTCTTTTTAAATATAGCTTATAAGCTACTAATACCTTACTAGTATTTAGCTAGAATTATAAAGCTTTATTAAAAGCTTTTTAAAATTATTAAAGCTATTTCTAACTTTAAGGATAGTTTATACTATTTTAATAAGGTAAGTATATCCCTATTTTGTATATACTTAGTAGTTACTAATACACTACTAGGCTCTTATTTAAGCTAAATATAAATTAAATAATGCTTTACTTACTATAAAAATACTAATAAATATAGTTATATCTAATAAGCTTATTTAACTACTAAGGTTACTTATAAGGTAAAGGCTAATAAGTATATTACTATATCTTAGCTCTTTAATACTACTAATCTTAAGGTATAAATTAATATTATAAATAGTTTATAATTCCTAGCTAAGAATATTCCTATAGTAAGTTTTCTAAGTCTTTATAGCTAATACTTTACTAACTTATAGCTAGTTTACCCCTTATATCTTTATACTTCTTACTTAGGTTAGTCCTATAGAACTCCCTAAAGAGCTTTATATATATAGAGAGAGAGATAAAGATAATACTAATAATAAGGTAATAAAGGCTCTAGCACTTACTCCTATACTAATTACTAAAAATATAGTTAAAAATATAACTAAGGGTACTAGGGCTAATATAGCTATAAAATAATAGATATTAGGTAGCTACGCTATAAATTATAGGAATAATATAACCTTATTTTAAAATCTTATTATACCCTATCTATAAAGAGTAATTCTATCCCTATAACTTAGCTACTTAATTACTACTTATAGTTATTAATAATATCTCTTATAATAAAATCCCTTTTAATACCTATAAATTCTCTAAACTATTATAGCCTTGCTATTTTACTAGATACTTATAGTGCTTATTATTATACTAATATAAAATAATTCTCTTAACTTTAAACTCTTACTTATTATCTTTAATATTATCTTATAATAAGAAAGTATTTACTATATTAGTTAGGTTCCCTTTAAAAGGTTTAAGGCTTATAATATTAAAAATATTATATAAGTATATTCTAGTAAGTAATTCTAATTAATAAGCTAAGCTATAGTTTCTAATTACCTTTATAATCTTATAAGAGCCTAAGTACTTTATAGCTAGCTTTTAACTAGGTTATCTTAAATTAATATTCTTTATTAATAATAGAATATAATTACTAATATTAAACCTTATTAGAGTTCTTTTCTTATTATAGTATTCCCTATACTAAGCTTATAAACTACTTAAGAGCTATTTAATTATAGTGTATTTTCTCTTAGTACTAGGACTTTACCTTTTACTTAGTTATTTACTAAAGGGATATCTATAATAACTTACTATAGACCTCTAGGGTTATAACCTTATAGGACCTCTACTAGTATATAGCTATAAGTTATATAGGAACTTATATTATATATAAGCTATACTATTAATAGATTATTAGCCTAATTAGTCTATTTAGCGTAAGTAAAAGCTTTTAAATAATACTCTAAAACCTAGTTTAAACGCTTTATCTATATATTTATTTATAGGTATAAAGCAATACTTAATAGCCACTTATTTATAATAAGATAGTAGAAAGTTTTCTAAAAGCCACTAGTAAATATAGGACCTTAGTCTATTATAATACTTTCTAGGGCTCTATAATCTCTAAAAATATATTCTAAGAATATAGTTACTAGCCTATTACTAGTTAGTTATATTAAAATAGGGATATAAAGACTATACTTTATAAATTAATTAATAATAACTAGAATTATATTATAAGTCTAATTAGAATCTTTTATTAGTAGTAGTCTAGTAATAAAATCTATTAATAACTCTTAGAATAGGTAATTAGGCACTAGTAATACTACTAGCTTACTATAAGGTTTATAATACCTTAATTTTAAAGTCTAATAATTTATATATATATAAATATATACCTTTATATCTTATTTTATAGCTAGCTAATAATATTTATAATTTAATAAAGGGTCTTACTAACTCCTTAATACCTAGCTATAGGGTTATTATAGGTAAGTAGTAATATCTCTTTCCTTAAACCTTAAGGAATAAAAACTTAATTTCTAAATATTAATAGCTTAGAGGGCCTAATAGACTATATCTATAACGCTACTAAATTACTACTCTTAAGTAACTTTTTTAATCTATAGTAAAATTATTATTTTACTATACTTTAAATAATAATACTTAAATTAGAGGTTCTAATTTTAAGCCTTTATACTAAGTGCTAGAGTTAAACTTAGAAGAGGTTCTCTAAATAGCTTAAATCCTAGCTATAATATCTCTATAAGGGGCTAGCTTATAGAACGCTTCTAGTCTTATAGGTATAATATAGATAAGCAGTGTTTCTAAGAGGCGCCTACGCTGCTTACTAGCTACTATCCTTGCTAATATACCCCTTATAGGAATAATTAGTCTAATAGGCTCTATAATATAGTTAAGTAATAATAGAACTAATTACTAGGTATTACTATTACTACTATAGCTCTCTCACTGCTTACTAGCTAAAGTCCTAGCTAGTTTACTTTCCTCTCCTTACTTATATAATTAGATCTTTAGGATAATATATTAGTAGGATTTAATTTCCCTATATAATATTTAATCCTAAAGTTAAATAGATATAACTTATCTAATAGAGTTACTTACCTACTAGTTAGCTTAGGCTTTATAGCTAGGTACTTATAGTTTTAATAGTCTATTATAACTATAATTAGATATATTAAGTATATAAGGTAATACCTCTAAATTTAAAAAGCCTCTTAGATAGCTAATAACTTAGTATCTAGTGTTATATAATATAATTCTATATTAGTTAACTTCCTTAATATATAAGTAACTAGGTACTAGTAACCTAGCACTAATATTATAAGTATAGCCCTAATTATATACCTAGATATATTAGTCTTTACCCTTAATAGAGTAAGTAAGTTAGAATATACTAAAATTAGCGCTTCCTAGAACCTTTTCTAAAGTTCTTTAAACACTACTAACTTATAGGGTTCTAGCTTAAAGTTACTAGTTACACTCCTTAAGCTAATCTATTAATAGAATAACTACTTTACTATACTACTTAATAAAATAATAGTAAAACCTAGTAAATCTAAGAAATAACTAAATATCTAGGACACTATAAGGTATTAGCTATATTATAATTACCTTTACCTACTCTAGGTCTATTAAAATACTAGCCTCTAATATTATAAATCCTAGAATTTAACCTCTATAACTAAAAATTTATACTTTATAAAGTTAATAAAAAGGCTTATATTATAAAGCTTACTTAAGACCTATTTAATATAGTCTAGGTAAGTATTAACCTTACTACTATAGAGTAGAATATTATCTAGGTAAATAATATAAAGTTTATTAATAAGTCCTTTAAGGGTATTATTAATATATTCTTAAAAGGTTACTAGTGTATTAACTAACCTAAATAGTATTATAAGATACTTAAAATAACTATATTTACACTAGAAGGCTATTTTTACTTATTACCTAAGTAAATATATAGCTAATAGTATATATCTTTAAGGTTAAGTTTTTCTAAACCTTTATACCTCTTAGTTAGTTAAGGATTTTAGTAATTAGTAGTAAAGGGCCTTATCTTAAATAGTAATCCTATTTAGACCCCTATAATCTATATAAAGCCTTAGCTTTCTTTTTCTTTAGTATAAATAAAATTAGGGCTCTAGCTAGGCTAACTAATCTCCTAATTTACCCTTTTACTATATATCTATAAGATACTCCTAAGTACCTTAAGCTCTTTTTAGTAAGGTTATATATAGGCCCCTAAGGTAGTGTTTTCTCTCTTCTAAGTTAATTATATAAGTGTAACTACCTAGTATAGGAAGTGTACTTACTAAGTTATTATTAAATATATCCTTAAATTCTAGATATTTATCTAGAATCTTAGGTACCTCTAAGTTAGTATTTATATTCTAATTACTTATAGTTACTTTACTACTTAAGTTATTTAAGGTAAATATAATAGTAATATAGTTATTTTTACTTAAGTTATAAGTATACTCTAGTATTTATACTACTATCTTACTAAGTATTAAGCCTTTAGGTTCTAGTAAGTTTACTAGTAAGTCCTTATCCCTTTCTTTCTTTTCTTTATTTTTAGGACTTTAACTACTATCTTTACTAATCTAACTAATAATATAGCTAATACTTATTTTACTTCCCTATATACTCTTTACTTACTAGAAGTAAGAGAGAGGTACTCTCTAGTTACTAGGTGTCTTTAAAGTCTAGTTTTCTAATATATAACTATAGGTTTATATTCCCTAATCTAGTCTATACCTAATATTATTCTCTCTTTTATATTAGAGATATAGTAGCTAACTTAGTAAACCTTTAAAAACCCTATACTATATTTAATCTTAATTAATCTTTATAAAATCCCCTAATATAGAATTTTAGTCTAGCTTATACTCTTAAGTATTTAATTTATCTTAATTATATTCTTCTAATCTTACTTTAATAATTACTTAGGGTAAATAGTTAAAAACTCTATACTTATATTAAATAGTGCTAATATAGCTTTGTAGCTATTATCTTATTATAGAGATATCTAAATTCTAACTCTTAGGTTTATAAATAGTTCTATAGTAAGAGCGCTTTCCTAAGCGCTTATAAATAAAACTAGTATCTTATTAGGGTTTATAGCTTTATTACTACTATTATTATACCTATTTATAGTATATTTATTACTCTTATATATAAAATAATCTAGTAACTAATATTTTAGTAATATATACCTAGTCTTCCTATATTTATAATATATAATAGGTTCTTTTTCTAATTACTCCTTACTCTATTACTATAAATTATCTATAGGTAAGGTAAAGTATAGTCTCTTTTTTATAGTCTAAGCTTCTCTTATTACCTTAACCTATCTTTATTACTATCTTTGCTTTCTTACCTTAGCCTTATAAATAACTTTATAATATTAGGAATTCTTGGTTAATTATTTACTTTCTTATAGTATTATTAAGGCTATTTAGAAATATAGTAATTCTTAGGTATATAGGAATTACTTTAGGTAGCTTAGCTTTTACTCTAGTCTAATTTTTATAAAGACTTAAAATAATTAGTTATTCCCTTACCTTAGGTTTAGTAATAACCTAGTTACTTCTAAGTACCTTATATTCTTATCTATTATTCTAGTTTTTAGCTAATTAATAAACTTATCCTAGGTATATATACTATACTCTATAAAACTATCTAAGGCTATATAATATATTTATTATTACTTTATATTATTAGCTAGGTAGGTACTAGTGTAGGTTACCTTAGTTATATTATTATAGAAGGTATACTTATCTAATTAGAATAATATATTTAAATCTACTAAAAAGTTCTAAAGATTCTTAAAAGTATCTCCTTTATAGGTAAGTATTTTTAAGTAAGTCTTTATAATACTATACTAGAGTATACTTACTACTTACTTACTATTTACTAGAGAAGCTAAAGGAGGGGTAATAGGTTTACCTATTAAAAGGGAATTATAGGTTTACTATAAGATCTAACTAATAATAAATTTACCTTAATTTTCTTTATTTATACCTTTATTTATAGAATTTTCTATCTCTTTTCTATATATTATAGCTTAGCTTATACTACCTTATAGTATCTATTTAATACTTAGTCTTTATAGTTATTAGGATTTATACCTCTATCCTAATTATAACTTAGTAGTATTCCTAGCACTCTCTAATTAGTACCTCCCTAAGTCTCTAATTATTTACCACCTCCTTATTAATTATTTACTACTTTATTACTAGGAGGTATAGGTATTGAAATGGAAGGGAATCTAGCTAGAGGGATAGGAAGACCTCCCTAGTAGATTCCTTCGCAGCGGCTTCTAGATAACTAGATTACGATAGATTCTTCAAGATAGAGAGCATAGATAGTTAAATATAGTTAATTTCTAACTAGATAGATAGTCTAATAAGTAATAAGAGAATTTTCTAAGTCCCCTTATAGACTTACTAACTATATTAGAGGAAAGGGGTTACTAGAGGGGTCTTAGGAGTTACTTTTTATTTTCTATAAAATTTATTTATATAGGAAAAGTAAAAATCAACTTATAACTATATAATCTAGCTGCCCACGTGGCCTAACTAAGCACTCTAATATATAACCCTATAAATAAAATATACTATTAAATCCAGAAAATTCAAGGATTTAAATAGTATACGTTAGCCTTTATATAACTACTAGTTCCCTAGTTATAGTTAATTTCAGCTTCCTATAGGGTAACCTAGTTAGCTTAGTTATATAAGCCTGTGGGTTAGTTATGGGGAACGCAGGTCACAACGCTGCAAGCAACGCCTGTAACTAACGTTGTAACAACGCAACTAGGCAACTAGTGGGCCTATAAAATAGTGCTATAAATAGCATTATTTTAACAATAGGTATATTTTATGTAAATATTTAGTATAGTACTAATATTTTAAATTTAGCTAATAGTCTATCTTCCTAAAGGGTTTAAGAGTTTAATTTATTATAACTTTAGTTAGGATTAATAATAAATAAAGTAAAGGCTAAGATTTATAGTTACTACTAGATATATATTATATATAAGGGGCTAGTATATAAAGGTTTTAAACTCTAACCTCCTATATTCTATATAGGCAGTCTTTACTAAATACCTTACCTAGCGGGCACGTAGCTATCTAGTAGCTATCTAGTCCCTTTATTATCTTAGGGGTCTAAGGTTCTTCTAAAACCCCACTATATGATTGCCCTGTCTCTAACCTCCGCGCTCCTAACAGATTATATATACTATAATTAGCGTCTCCTATCCATCTAAATTTACCTAAAAATAAATAATATATATTATATATAAATATTTCTTATAACTCTTAGTTTTCCTTTATTTTATACTAATTACTATATAAACTAACTGTTATGGACTGGCCCCTAGGCGACTGCGATAGGGCGTTAGTATAATATTAAGAAACTTAAGGAAAGGAAAGAAGAAGGTAGGAAACCTATCCTCACTAGAGCCCCTTATACCCCTAGCTACCTTATATTAGCCCCCTTTTCTATGTCCTTACTTGCTTAAGACTATCCTTACTTATATACACTATAGTAAATACTTAGGCAAAGCCTAAGCCCTTATATATACCCTTACTCCTCCCCTCCCACTACCCTTAACTATAGTTAATGTAGGTATTTACCCCCTTAATGCATTATAGGGACCTATTATTTTAACATTAGGTCTAGGTAAGGCATGTAACGCGTTCTCCTAGCCCTGTATTATTATTATATTAATAGTAGCCCTGCCTTTACTAATATATAACTTATCCTTTACTTGTATAAAACCCTTACCTACTACTTATTATTTATTTTTATTATATAACCTTACCTTCCTTATATAAAATTTTCCTAAAATATTATAGTGCTATTACTTCTTCCTATCCTACTATTAAAAATACCCTTTATTTACCTATTAGACTCTTACTAGAGATAGCCTAATATAGTAACCCTTATAGCATTCCCTATATACTCTAGCTACCCTTACTACACTACCTACCTAATCTATTAGTAAGTTCCTTATTAAGAGAAACTTAGATAATAAGGAGTATACTACTCCTAAGTAGTTTTCTAGCCCTATAGGCTATATATTAAAAGGTACCTTACTATAGGTATACTAGACTACTACCCTTCTAAAAGTAGCTAGTCCTACCCCTATATTAGTAGAATTATATAACCTATATCTAGTTAACTAGGTTCCTATTAGCTAACCCCTAGCTCTAATATTATTTAAAAGACCTTAAGGCTATAATTACCTTAGGGATATATATTATTATACCTAGTGTTATAAGGACTATAATAACTAAGAAGAAAATACTAGTGCTATCCTAGGGCTTTTATGTCCTTATTAGTTAATAGAATGCCCTTTTAAACTAGGCCTAATTTAATCTAGTACTAGTTTATTTAGCCCTTAGGCTACCTCCCTTCTCTAACTCCTTACTATAAATATAACTAGGCTTAAAGTTATTCCTTTAGTAATAGTAGCCCTATAGGTAGCTATAGTATAGGAAACTCTATATAGTAGGTTATAGGCATTCTATTCTAATAGAACTAGTAGATTATAGATAGTCTAAACTCTATACGCTAAGAATATTATAACTAGTTTACACGCCTCCTTAAGGCTCTCTTGCCCTACCGCTATAGTAATAGCTAGGGCTATTAATTTATTAAGTCTAGGGATAAATTACTCTCTTACTACTACTAGGGACACTCCTAACTTAGAGCTAGGTTAGGTCTAACTAACTATTATACTAATTATACCCTAGGTAGTAGCTATCCTATAGTAATAAATACTACCTAATATCTATTCCTACTAGAGGTTAACCTAGAGATAGGCTACCCTAGCCTACACTTACTTTATATTTACTAATTACTATTCCGCTCCTACTATCTAGAACTATAGTAATAGCTATCCTATCTATTATAATACTATCTATGTCCTTACTAAATATAAGGTAATGCTAATTAATATCCTATCTAATAGTAATAATAACCTATCTAATAGCATAGGTAACTCTTATGCTATAGGGGATAAAGGATTTTAAGTTTATTTTAGTAGCTAAAATAAGTTAATAGGGTTTAGGTTAGGCACGCTTTACATGCTATTAGAAGTCTCTATAGGTAGATAAGTAGTTTGTAATTAATTTAGTCTATTATTATATTATATATCTCCTTACTTTACTTTAAACTTATTAAGGGCTTATATTTATATTATACTCTCTAGTAGTTCCTATATTAGCTATATATAACCTACCTACTTAACTAGTATATTATATCTCCTACCCTAGCCTAGGGTATTCTAGGCTACTAAGATCTATTTAACTTAATATTCCTCTATAAGCTTATTATTATCCTTTACTAGAACCTATTCTAGTCCTAGGTAAGAGTCCTAGAGTCTCTAGCTAGGGAGAGGGTTCTCTATAGCCTATTTAATAAGGTTTACATAGAAAACTAGGTAAATACCCCTTAGGATATCTAACTATACTATAAGCGGTATTAGTACTTCTATAACTATATACTTTACTATAATCTAATTAAGTTTTTATAAGGGATAGTTTATCTTAATATTCTTAAGTAAAAGCTATACCTTATCTCTAACTTAAAACTATTTTACTAGCTATTAAGAAGCTAATATAGTATCCTACTATCTTTATTAAATATAGGCTATTATAGCTTACACTAGGTAAGTACTCTTATAGGTACTTAAGGAATTATATAGCTTATCCTTTAGGTATTATTATAGAGGTAAGCTAGTCTAGTTATAACTAGATTAGCTCTAAGTTATAGCTATATAGTAACTTATTTAGGCTAACTCCTATTATAAAAGAGAACCTATTATTAATTATAAGCTAGTAAGCTACTAGATACTCTAGCTAATTAAACTATAAGAAGGAGACTATAACACATAATATTACCTATACCTCCTAGTTTGCTTGCTCTATACTACTATTAGTCTATAGGTAGTATAATATAAAAAGTAGCTAGTTTATCCTAATATAGAAGTATAATATTATCTAAAATTTTCCTAGCTAGTCTAACCCTTAATCTATAATAATAGATTAGGGGAATCCTTAAAACCTCTACTAGACTATCTTAAACCACTTTATATACTCCTTAGCCCTAATAGAGATTATAGCTTCTAATTATATAAACTTTAAGAGTTTATTTATAATAATTATAAGGTATTATAGCCTCTCTAAGGATACTACTAGTAAGTTTATTATAAAGTTAATAAAAATCTATAACTAGAACTAATTAGGGATAGGTAAAGGCTTTAGTAAGCCCTAATACTATTAATAACTCTTATAACTACTAAAGTAGTAGTAGTTATAAATAAGCTAAGTAATATCCTATAATATCCTATCCTAATAAAACTACTATTATAAAATTTAAAATATAGTATTATAACCTAGGTGCCTTACTACTAGTAAGTTATAGTATTATTATATAAGAGTTATTATAAGGGTTCCTAAGCTAGAACCTAAGTATAGCCCCTAAACTAAAGCGCCCTATATACACTTATAAAATAATCTATAACCTATTCCCTTATTAGTACCTTAGGGGAAACTTTTAACCCCTTCCTAAATAGTCCTTAATTAAATACTATATATAGGGTCTAATATAATAGCTTAGTCCTATAAGGTCTAAAGGTACTTAGTAGTAAAAGAGCCTCCCTACTAGTAGTAGTAGTGTATATATAAGGTATAGCACTAGGCTAGTGCTATCCCTTTATACCTCTAGTAATAGTAAGAGTTATATAATAGTAATAAGCTATAGGATATGCCCTATCCTTAAAGCTAATCTATTCTAGTCCTATTCTCTCTAGGAAAGGGTATCTAGGTATTAAGCTTATATACTAGGCCTATAATAGAGGTAGAAGTTAAATAATATAAGTATATTTACTTACTAAGCTTATCTCTCTAATATTAACTAAGGAGTTATAAAGTATTCTAAGTTCTTATAATTTATATAGATAATAAATAGATAGGATACGCCCTAAAGCTTTGCTAACTATACCTTAAGGTAAGAGATAATAGTAAGTAGTTCCTTATTATAAATTATATAGTTCTTCTATAAGGGCATAAGACTAGTAGAATAGTAAGTAACTAGGTATAAGACACTATTAGGACCCTATTATAAGAAGTACTTACTAAGGGCTTTACCTAAGTAATTAGCTTTTATTACTATTAGGTAGTCTAGGTCCTATTATACTAGCACTAGGTACATAATAAAGGTATCTTTTAACCTCTTAAAGGCCTTATTCTCCTTAAATCCCTATTAGAAAGGAATATTTCTCTTAGTAAGTTATATTAGTAAAGCTACTATCTCTAAGAAGTTACTAATAAAATTGCGGTAAAAATTTGTAAATCCTAGGAAGCTATAAACCCTATGTAGTTTTATAGGTGCTACCTATTCCCTTATAGCTATAACCTTTGCAGGGTCTAGGTAAATTAAGCATCCTACTATAATAATATATCCTAGGTACTAAACCTCTTTTATAATAAATATAGATTTATTAAGGTTAAGGTATAAGCCTATAGCCCTTAAGTAGCTAAGAACTAACTAGACCTTAGCTATATAATCCTTCCTTAACCCCCTAAGTAAACTAGGATATTATTAAAGTAAGCTATAATAAAGTCCCCTAATATATTCCCTAAGGATTTATTAATATAGCACTAGAAGGTTACTAGTGCGCTAGCTAAGCTAAAGAGGTAAACTAGCTATTTAAATAAGCTAAACCTTATATAGAATGCTATAAGGTACTCCTTACCCTTAGCTATCTATAGTTTATAAAATACTATATAAATATCTACCTTTATAAACTAATATACCTAGGATAGGGAGTGTAATATCTCTTTAATTAGTAGGAGAGGGTAATAGTCCTATACTATTATCTTATTAAGAGCGTAATAGTTTATATAAAAATGCTATCCCTTATTTACCTTTTTAATAAGAAGGATAGAAGCTATAGCTAATAAGGAGCTAGTATAGATCTAACCCTTATTTATTAAGTCTATAATCTAGTATTAAACCTCTAAGAGCTAATCCTATAGTATATTATATAATAGTCCCTATAGGAGTGTTAGTTTAGACCTATCTAGGTTCTTATATATATATATATAGTGGTTAAGAGAACCCTATAAGGGGGTAATCTATTAGCCTTAGCCTTATTAAAGAGGTCTATAAAGTCCTCTAACTCCTTAGGTAGCGTTAATATATTAGGGCTAGCTAGCTCTATCTTAGGCACTATAATCTATAGTACTATTATTATCTCCTTTAAGCTTATAGTAATAAACCTTATAGTAGTGTTCTTATTCTATTATACCTTATATGCCTTAGTAGCGTAAAGGGATCTAATAATTCCCTATACTAGTGCCTTTACTACCTAAGTAAAGGCCTTAGAGATATAAAGGCCCTTTATAGCTCTAATAACTAGTTATTATTTTACTATATAAATCACTATATTACACTACTCTAACTAAGGTATTCTAAATATTATATCCTAAGTAAGACCTAGGATAATATATAAGTATATAAATAACTCCTAGCTATTTATATTAATTCTAGTGTGTACTATATAGGTTATAAAGAGATATCTTCCTTAACTTACTTCCCTCTCCTTTCTATTTTTACTATAGTGTAAATATGCCTTTATTTTAGTAACTATATAAGCTTTAGGCTAAGCTATCTTACTACTAATTTACTTATAGCACTATAGTAATTATAACTATAATTAACTTAGATATTAATAAAATAATATATATTAAAGAGTATAGAAATTAAGAATAGTAGTTAGTTTATATATTATACTATGCCTTATTCTATCCCTATATAGTGGTTATAATTATCCTATATTATAGTAATTAACTAGCCTATTTGCCCCTATATAAGACTTTACTTAGGGGCTACTTATTTTCTATAGGGGAATATTTACCTCCTTATCTACGCTTTCCTTATTTACCCTAGATATATTAACACTAACCTATAGGCAGTAAGGTAGGAGAAAAGTGCACTCCTAGATAAAGTAGTCCTTAAATCTATAATAAAGGTAGTATCCCTCTTAATAGTATTTAGCTAAAACTACTTCTAATACCTATTTAGCCTATTATATATTTATAGTAGCCTTTATCTCCTTCTCTTTCTTAGCTAGCTTATTTTACTTCCCTAGCTAGGTTCTTACTATATAAACCCCTATTATTAGAGTGTTACCCTTATAGTTAGTTAGAGTTAAGAACTTAGCCTATTAAAGTCTATATTAGGTCTAGTACTTATTCTCTAGGTAAGGGCCTTAATATTAACTATAATTTTGTAATACTATATAATAGCTATATGCTAATTAAAATAGCTAATGCCCTAACCTACGCTAATCTCTCTTAAATACTTATTAAGTGTATATTAGAGCTTTACTAGCTTTATATTATCCCCTAGCATTCCCTCTTACTATTAAGAGCTTTTCTATAAAGTAAATAAAGAACGTAGAAAACACCTCCCTTAGTCCTTATTCTATCTAGTTAAGCTCTATAAGGGCTATCTCCTATTTATATAAGTTAGAGAATATAGTCCTAAGGTATTCTAGGAAGTTTATAGAATTAAAAGTAATAAAGCTACTAGACTTAAAGTAAGTAGCTACCTAGAATTATACCTTAGAGAAGAGGTTCTAGTAAATAAATATCTATCTATTCTTATTAGTACTAATAAAGTCCTTATTTACCTATAACTTATACTTTATTAGGAGCCTCTATATAGTAAATAAAGCCTTATTACTATTATATAGGTTACCTATAGGGATTAGTTTCTATTTTATTTTAGGTATAGTAAGGACTAAATTAGGGGAGTAGCATAGGGTTAACTATTAGAGCACTAGGCTAGGCTATAGGGGTGATTAAGTTAAGGGTCCTATATAATTTACGTTTACTTACTCCTAGAGGCGTGTAATCTCTATTATTTACTTACTTAGTATAAGTTAGAGCGTTTTAAATTAGGCTTACTAAGCTACCTGTAGTACTATAGCGTTAGATAGAGGAGTAACTGTCCCTAGCTAGGTTAATCCTATAGTTAAAGTGTGCCTATTATATCTATTAATGTATCTATTAGTATATCTATTATATCTTTTAGTAGCTATTATAAGACTAAAGGAAGTTTCTTAATTATTATAGACTAGCCCCTAGGTAACTATAATAGGGCATTAGTATAATATTAAGAAACTTAAGGAAAGGAAAGAAGAAGGTAAGAAACCTATCCTTACTAGAGCCCTTATACCCCCTAGCTGCCTTATGTTAGCCCCTTTTCTATATCCTTGCCTACTTGAGACTGTCCCCACTCGTGTGCACTATAGTGAATGCTTAGGCAAAGCCCAAGCCCTTACACTAACCTCTTAGTTAGAAGAGGATATATTCTAGTTAGAGCTTTTAGACTAGGTATTTACTTATAGTAGTATAGTAGTTATAACTAATATTAACTTAAGTATTTATAAAGGTAGTCTTATTAATTAATATAGGAACTAAGGAAGGTAATAAATCTATATTATTCTAGATTTACTTAAAGTCCTTATTAGTAATAACTATATACTATAAAGCCTTTTTATACTTCTTTCTCTTAATCCCTTTTAAATAACTTAATAAAGGGATTACTCTTTTCTAGTTACTCCTTAGGCTTATTACCTAAGTTCTTAAAATTAACCTTAACTAAGTTATAAGTATTAATTAATAATTTCTTTTATAGATAAATAGTACTATATAAGGTATATACTATAATAAAGTACTTAGTAAAGCTATATTATATATATTTACCCTTCTTATATTATATATTTATTAATTCTTAGAAAACTTACTTAGCTTATTTTATATTACTTATATTACTTAACTTTAGCTATATATATTAACCCTAAGACTTTCTATAGCCTTTTTAAGTACTTATTATAACTATTAATTAAATATCTATCATTAGTATATTATTACCCTATACCTAGTATTTACCTATATTAGCTACTTATTAACTATATTTATATAACTAATACTTCTTCTCTAAATAGTAATATTTAATATCTAATAAAATACTATAGTAGTAGGCTATAGCTACTAAGTAATTTATCTAGGTATATCTTAACTAATACTATAGTCCCTTATTTACTTATAAAGTACTATATATAATTTAGCTAACTTTATAAAGTTATCCTAGCCTAGCCCTTTAGTAAGTGCTAATTTTTACTTAAACTAAATATAGAAATTACTAAAGTACTTATTTTATTACTATATTAATTAATTAAGTTTAGTAATAGCTATTTCCTATTAATAAGGGTTATTAAATATTTTCCTAAGTAAGTAAGAAAACTTTATTAGTAAAAGTTAAGAAAATAGCCTTTTTAAAGTAAAAAGTAACTTAGGCTAAGTGTTAGTTACACAGGGTGCCTGAATTCAGGTTATCGATGTTATAAGCCTTAAGAATAGTATTATTATTAATTATCTATCCTAAGCTATAGAGAAAAGAGAGGAAAAGAGAGGGCAAAAGTGAGGGTTCTTCTTATAAGATCTAAAACGCGAAAGGGGCTGTGTTAGTTACGTGACCACAAGCCCTGCCCTATTATATGCCCGCATTATAAGTTACGTGTGAGGCCCTTACGCGTGCGCGTGGGCTAACCACTTTACTAACCTTATAATTATAGCTACTAAGCGTGGTTAATATTATATATATTCTAATACTAGAAACTCTCTCTTTTAATATAACTATTAATATATAATATTAATAGGAAAAGAAGGAAAGGAATAATAGACTATATTATAGTTAATTAGGGTATAGGAAATAAAAGAATAAAGATACTTATATAGGTATAGTAAGTAAAAGGAAGGAAAATAATAACCTATAATCTAGGGCTTTTAAATTAGAATAAGAGAGCCTCCTTTACCTTCTCTTAATCTACTAGATAAAATTAATCTAGCTATATACTAATTCTCCCCTTACTACTATAGTGCTCCTTATTATAATAGTCTTTTCTTCTTTATACTCTATGTATATTATATAGGGATCTAAGGGACTACTATAAGCCTTCCTATAACTCTTACTAGGTTAGGAGTAATAATAAGTATAGCTCTTATTAGAATCTAACCTAATAAGAGTTATAGTCCTTTCTTTTCTTCCTTCTTAGGAGGATTTTATATTCTCCTATAATATTAGGGCTAAAAACCTCCTAGGATATTATCTATAGTAACTATTCTCTATATAGGTAACCTATTCTTTTATTTAGATTATTATCTAGTTACTTAAGATAAATTTCTTAAGGGCCTTATTTAGTAATACCTTTATAAAGGTATTAGCTAAGTTATTACCTCTATTAATCTAATAGATCTTATAGAGTTTATAGCGCTTATATAATTACTATAAGGCTATAATATTAATTATTAGGTATTTCTCCTTAGTAATACTAAGCTTAATAAGGTATTTATATAGAGAGTATAAATTTATATATACTATAACTAGGATTAAGGAAGCTTTAGTTAGCCTATAATTAAACTAATTATTATTATAATTATATAGGCTATATTAATACCTATAACTATACTATAGATTTCTAAGGTAAGTATACTTTATATAACTCTCTTACTCTTAGTTAAGCTAAAGTGTATAATATTACCTTTAATTATAAACTTACTATCCTTATTATCTTTATTAGCTAGGATTAGTATATATCCTAGCTATAATATAAGGTCCTAGTTATTAGTAAATAATCTATTTATAAAGGTATAGATCTTTACTTTAGTAAGGTTAATTAAAATAAAGGTTAGGCCTCTCTCTAGGTAGTCTATTTACTACTAGATTTAGTAGTTAAGGGCTTTAATATTCTTAACTATTAGTTCCTAATATTATATAGTAACTAAAAGATTAAAGTAAGCTTCTAGTTAATAAATTAAAGTAATATAAGTACCTTAAGCCTACTACTTAATATACTTTTACTTTAACTAGGTTAGTAGGATTAATCTAAGCTTACTACTTTACCCTTTCTATTATAATATAATATTCCTATTACTTAGGGTAATAACTTCTCTATTAAATATAAGTAAGTTATTCTCCCTAAGGAATTACTTTAGCTTTATAGTAAAGGTAGTAGTAGCTAGTTAAGTTTTCTCTTTTCTAGAGAACTCCTTATCTAATAACCTAAGGGTATTATTAGTTTATATACCTATATATATAAATTCTAGGCTCTCTTTTATTATTATAAGTAAGTATAGGTTATATATAGAAGTCTCTATCTAGAGCTTCTCTTTATAATACTTATAATATATTACTTACTAGTATATTCTAGCTTTTATAATACTATAGAGAGGTTTAATTATAATTATAATTATACCTTCTAGGTACTAGTAGCGGATTTAGATTAGGAGCCTAGTAAGGATAACTTAGCTTAAGGCTATATATAATTAAATATAGGCTTATATAATATTATAAATTTATATAAGGTATCCTATTATAAGCAGAGAAGGAGCTATTATAAGGATCAGTTATTAACTAGCCTATTAGATTATTAAAGCTTATATTAAGATTAATTACTTCTCTTTATCCCTAAATCCTTAGATTATAAGCTATAACTTCTTATATAGTTAACTTATCTTTCCCTTTACCTTATTAATAATATAGGTATTAAAGATTCTTAGGCTATAGTACTTCTCTTTATTAAATATAATAAACTTAAAAACACCCTATTTAATTAAAGTATTAATCTTAGTCTTAGTAAAGAGCTTAAATAGCTTCCTAGAGTTATAATAATACCTTCCTTATATAACTAGGTTATAAGGTTAAGGTTAGCCTTCTCCTTTACTAATATAAAGGTTATAATATTAGTCTTATTAATAATAGCTAGAGGGTTCTTATAGGGTCTTCTAGGTCTTTACTTTAGCAGGATCTCTAGTCCTAGGGCCTTATATTTATCCCTAGCCTCTAGTAGCTCTCCCTTAGCCTCTATTATAATATTACTTTATATTAGGGTAGGGGTCCTTCCTTATAAGGGTCCTTATAATAGGGTTTTATAGAGATTAACCTAAAGGTCTTAGGGCCTCTTAGGAGGTTAAGTATATAGCTCTTACTATTAATAGTAAGGAGGTTATATAGGCCTTACTACCCTTTACCTTTATGCTATACCTAGACTAATAATCTAAGTAAGAGGTTAAGGGTTATTAATATATTTAGGCTATTCCTTATTATAAGAGCTTTAGTAACCTTCTAGAGAGTGTGTAGCCTCTTAATTTCCTTTATAGCCTTTTACACTATAATTATATACTATAATATCTCTAGGGATAGAGGGATTTACTTATTATCTATAGATAGGCGCTAAAGATAAGAAGAGTTAGAATAAGGCTATTTAGGCCTATAGTATTATTAAGGGCCTTAATAGCTATTTATAGGGCTATAGGCTTAGGGGTTATTAGGCATTTGCGTTAGATAATATTATAGGCTCTTTAGAGAGGCCTATAATATCTCTTAACCTTACTAATACTATAGTGTGCTTTAATAGGAATCTCTTTAATAAAGATTAATATTAATACTATAAATTATTAGAATTCCTTACTATAGAAGTTAGTACTAGTATTAGTAATAATTTAATTAGGGGTCCTTAGTATATATTAATCTAGTATAATCTAAGGGCCTCCTATATTATCTTTACTAAGATATCTTTAAGGAATCTTACTATATTAAATACTATAGCTATATTAATAGTATAAAGGGTAGGGTAGCTACTATTAAGATATATAATATTTACTATTACTTTAAAGTTAAATATATATTTATCCTAGAGGGTAAATTTAAAGTAGTAAGGGCTATTAGCATTTATCTAGTATTAGTAGTATACCTTTATTAGCTCTTTAATAGCTTTAATATTAATCTTATACCCTAATTTATATAGAAGATTATATAGTTATTAAACTAAAGGATAACTAAATTAGTAATATAAGCACTATAATTTAACTTTAGTAAGGTAGTTTTATACTATTAACTTCTTATTTTACCCTAGTAATATCTATATATACCCCTATTTATATATAAGGGGACCTTAATATTCCTTATTATAGTATATTCTTAGTAGTAATAAAGTTAATCTTTAATTAGCCTATATTCTTAAGGTATATTAAGAAAGGTATACTTATAGTAACTATATAGAAAGTAATATTACTAAAGGAGTAGGTATATTAACTAATCTAATTAAGATAATTAGTATGCCTTCTCTAAACCTAATTATTACTTTACTTACCCTTAATTTATTAAGTTAGATCTTTAGTATTATATATTATAATACTAGGAATTATAGGTAACCTACTATTAAGTACTTAGTAGCTCTAGTATCTAGTATAATACCTTAGAAGGTTTTAGAAGAGTAATAATCCCTAAGTATAAATATATAAGGTAGCTAATTAGATAGTTTATTATTAAAAGGGCTTTTCTTACTTAGGCTATATAGTGTTACTTAATTTATAAGGATTTTAATTATCTTCTAGCTATTAAAGGTAATATTATATATAAAGAAGCTTATAGGGATTAAGCTATCTTTACTCTCTTAAGTATTAGTAAATCTAAGGCCTTATATATATTAGGTAATTTTATTATCTTCTAGGGCTCTTAGGGTATTATTAGTCTTAGGTTCTCCTTTATACTAAGTAAGGAATATATTATATACTAGTAATAAAGACTTTAAAGAGTTAATAAGGTAATAACTCTTAAAGTATTAATATACTTTCTTATAGTTCTCTTTAAAGTGTTTTATTAACTAGTATTTCTCCTTACTATAGATATAGTATTTCTTTATATAAGGGGAGGTCTTATATCTCTAGACCTTAATAAAGGGTATCTTAACTCTTTACCCTTACTATTATATTATTAGTTAGTCTAGAATTACTCTAGGGTATTAGCTTTACTAGGAATTAGTACTAATTACTAGATTTCTCTCTAATAAGGTAGATTATTATTCTTACTTATTTATAGAACTCTTATAGACCTTTAGGGGGTTAGTAATATAGTTTTTATATTTAGGAATCTTATTATAAGTATATATAATTTAATTTTAGAGTGCTTACTTTATCTAGCTAATATTAGGGATAGCTCTTTAGAGGGTTATAAGCTTCTTAATAAGATTATTAAAGTATTTAGTCTTTAACTTTTCCTTATTTTTATAAATTATCTTTTATAGTAAGGTATTATACTATTTTAGAAGGTAATACTATTTTATATCCTTAGTCTTAAACCTTTATTTTATTTAAGTAATAAGGGTTAGTAAGTCTTATAGTTACCTAGGTTTTAAGAGATTATCTAAATAGTATCTTAAAGCCCTTCCCTTAAATATAGTATTAAATATATAGCTTACTTACTTTAGTCTAATATCTAGGATCTTATATTTCCTTTAAAATATTTAAAGCTTTAACTTAAAAATATTATAGTTATCTATACTATATTATTATTCTAGTGTATATATTTTAGCTAGATTAATAATTTACTTTAGTAATAGTCTTAAGGATTATATTAGTTAGTTAATAGAAATAAGGGTAAGGATAGTAGCTTCTTTATACTAGAGAAGGGGATTAGGGCTTACTAGTAGTGCCCTAATAGGGTTAGGATATAAGATATAATACCTAAAGAGGGACCCTTAATATATTAATATATACTCTCTTAGGGAAGATTATACCTATAGCTATATAGTTACCTTAATAAGGTAATACTTAGTAAGCTTTAGTAAGGAGATTAAGGGGCTCTTAAGATTTAGTATTCTTAGATATTCCCTTTATTAAAGAGATTATCTAGGAAGTTACTATCTTCCTTAAGCTTCCTTTAGAATCCTATATACTTTTTTAGGTATCTTTTACTTTTTCTTATAACTAAAAGTAAAATTCTTATTAGTTAATAACTTCTTAGAGATTCCTTATTACTATAGTAATCTAGTTAATTATTATATATACCCTATTATTAATAAGGTAATCCCTAAGGTATCTTAGCACTAGGGTAATATTTAGAGAAATATTTCTTAGGTTTAGTTATTAAAGTCCTAGGTAAACTCTATAAATAGTGTCTTTTAGTTACTTTTCTTATTTTATAGTCTATAACTCTAATAAGAATATAGGCTATAAGCACTTTAGGTATTTTATTCTCTTTATTATTAAAGTTCTTAGCTTTATAAAATAAGTCTTCTATAAGGTTTATATAGAAGTACTATAGGATATATAAGAGAGAAAGGATATTTATTTTACTTTCTTTAGGCTACTTAGTTACCTTAGTAAAGGTATCTCCTATTTAGAAGCCTTCTTAACTCTTAAGGGCTTATACTAGTTCTTTTTATTAGCTATTATAACTTATAACCCTTAGTAAAGAAGGGAATAAAGGAAATATTATATTTTTTAGGTAAAAGAGAGTAGTAAGAAAGTTTTACTTCTTAGGGGAAATAATTTATAAAGGATTATAAGGCTAGGTATTAACTTTATATATAATAAAATACACTAAGAAAAAGAATAATAAAATAGACTTTATTACTAGACTTAAACTTTTTTTAAGGTTTAGGCTTTTATTTATTATTAATTACTTATATACTTTAACTAAGAGACTAGAATAAACTTCTTCCTTAGTATAATTAAGGATCTTATAATAATCTAGTTACTCCTATACTTTAATAAAAGGGGCTAGATTATATTACTTCTAGGAAAGTCTCTTCTATTATTAACCTTACTAATCTATGATTTTCTATATATATTTAGGAGTAATTATAAAGTTAACTACTAATTAGTATTAGTTATATAGGGTGCCTAAATTTAGGTTATTAATATTATAAGCCTTAAGAATAGTATTATTATTAATTATCTATTTTAAGCTATAGAGAAAAGAGAGGAAAGAGAGGGTAAAAGTAAGGGTTTTCTTATAAGATCTAAAACGCGAAAGGGGCTGTGTAAGTCACGTGACCATAAGCCCTGCCCTATTATATGCCCGCATTATAGGTCGCGTGTGAGGCCCTCGCGCGCGCGCGGGCTAACCACTCTGCTGACCTCACAATTGCGGCTGCTAAGCGCGGTTAATATCATGCGTGTTCCAACACTAAGACTTTAGGTAAAAGGTTCTAGTAAATAAAGAACTACTAGTTCTATTTATCTCTAATAAAATCCCTATTTATTAATATTTTATAAGTTATTAAACCCTTTTATACTATAAATAAAACTCTATTACTATTAAATAAAGGCCTTATAAGTAAGGGTTTTTATTTTAGCTAATTTAGAATAGGGTTTATATTTTATTACTTAAGTAAGAGTATAATTTATTTAGCTTATTTATTAAGTACTTTCTATAATATTACTACCTTATTTATATTTATTTTCTCTAGGGGTAATAGTATATTTACTAGTTATTAAGTGCTTATAATAAATAAATAGTAAAGAATAATAAATATTATAAACTAGCCTTATAGCTACTATATATAAGTGTTTAAAGTGTAATTATTATTCTTATAGAAGAAGAAAAGAACTTAACTAAAGGTTATATTATATTCTAATTTATAGGGTTATACTTAGTTAGTGCGTGGTTCGCGCACTAACCTATGTCTAACCTTATATAACCCGCGCATAATCCGCACCCTTTCTAGACCTCACCTTAACTCGGACTTAACCTAAGCTTATAGCTCGAGTCCATAACAATTATTAATATATTTATAGTAAGAGATTAGTAATTAAGAGGGTTTAAGAGAGTATAAACTAAGTTTAAAAGGTAATTAGAAAATAAAAACTAGGTTTATAGGAGGAAAAAGAATATAATATAATAGAGAATTATAAGTAATTTTATACTAGGAAGCTATAACCTATTACTATAAGATAGGCTATCAGTTATTATTATTATAATATTTTAGTTAGGTAATATTATTATAACTACTACTAGTAAATAGCTATACTTTAGATAGTAAACTTAGAGCTATTTAGGAGCCTAGCTAAAAATAAGGGGTAATTATAAGGCCTTGCTTATAATATATAAGTACACTCTATAAACACGCTATGCCCTAAGGCTAGGTCCACGTAATACTAGTAAGCTACTAGCTATAAGCTAGTGACTTACACTATAACACACTTAGACCTAGTAAGCTTTAGTTAATATACTAGAGCCCCTATACCTCTTGCCTAGCTACCCCTTTGTTCTCACAATACTCCTATTACTATAATTACTTAATACTAATTATTATTAATTTAGTTAACTAGGAGTTATAGTAATAGCTCTCTCCTAGTTAAATTACTATATAGTTACCAATATATAAAGATATAAAGTTAAAAGTATAAGGTATTTTTAGATACCTTCTAAAGTTTTACCTTAGCCTAGTTAAAGGGTAATGCTTTACTAAGATTTTACTATACTTACTTTACTTACTTTACTATATACTAATATACTTACTTTACTAATCTTTACCTAAATAGTAATAAATCTAGATTATTAGTTTTAAGTACCTAAGGTAGTTTTATAAGGAATATTTTATCCTAGCTTACTATTTACTAAGGTTTACTTAGAAGGATAACTTTTAAAGTAATCCCTAAATTTTAGTGTTTTAAGACTCACACTTAAAGTGTGTAAATACTACACTTATAACGTGTTAATTAACACTATAAAGGTTATGTATTTAAATCCTACTTATGTAAAGAGAGATATCTTTTTTTAAATAAACGCTAATTAATTAATTTAATTATGCCTTATAAAGGGGTTGTTTATTAAAGAGAGGGTTATTTACTACCCCTTAAATCGCGTTAATATGCGTTTCTAAATGTGTTAAAGTTTCTAGTGTAATTATACATAACTTTTTAATAGTAAAAAGTTATATAGTTAAGTGTAACTAGGCATGACTAAAAGCGCTAGGCTTATAACCTATAAGATAGTGTGGAAAGTGATAATAATGTATTTAACTATCTAGGCTATTCACACGTGGTATAACGAGGCTATATATAAGGGCAAAGAGAGTCTTCTGCCCTAAGTGCTAAGGTCTCGCAATTAGCCCCGAAGGGAAGGTATCGCGAGGAAGTGATGCCTAAGATATGAGGCTGCTATATCCAACACTAGGCAGCTATGTAGCACTGCGCCGGAGTCTAGTTAATCCAAGCCGAGCCGCTATACATCTCGGTATTCTGACATTTCCATTGGTTAACGCGCCGATGCTGCACGCATGATGCAGCTGGTTAATGCTTCCGTACAAACTGTATTTTCCTCGGAAACTGCGCAAGTCATGATTAGGCTGCTGACCATTTCATGCCGCCCGCGTAGGCGAACTATTTCCTCTTGGTTTCATTACCATGCGACCTGTAAGTTTAGAATGCGCTGGCGTCGATCTTTGGGCTCTCAAGCCACTCCATCGCCCGAGATATTGCCCCTGAAACTCCTGTCGATGAGGAGAAGATTCCTGGCTTTACTTTCAGGCATTTCTATCCGGCAAATCCTGGGGACATTCTCCTTAATAGATATCAGCTGGATGCAAAGATTGGCTGGGGTTCAACATCTACAGTCTGGTTGGCACAGTATACTAGCAGGTATTTGCTACCAAGATCTGTCGCCTTATTGCATTTCTCAAATCTTCGTGGCTAATGTTCTTTTCGAGCTAGGTGTCGGAGACGGAAGCGATATGTTGCCGTCAAAATCTGTAATTGCGATGCCACGAACGAGGATATGACATACGAGTTGGATATGAATGTTCATTTGGCTTTAACAGATAGCAAACATCGAGGGCGCGGTGTCCTCGCGACAGCTATTGAAGGCGCTAAGGTTGAATCGCCACGCGGAGACACACATCTTGCACTTGTATTCGAGCCCTTGCGAGAGCCGTTGTGGTTATTCAGTAAGCGCATTGCTCAACAAGAAAAATAACCTTTGAGATACTGCCTCTTTTCAAGACATACATTCGAATTCTACTCGAAGGCTTAGATTACATGCATACGCAAGCCCACGTTATACACACTGGTCTGTCAACCCACTGCTGCACAAGTGTATTTAGCTGACCCTGCCAGACCTAAAGCTTGACAACATTATGATTGCGATAGAAGACCAATCAACCATCGATAATTTCATCCAAGGCCAGGCCACCCACCCCATGGCACGCAAACATGTTGGAGATCATACTATTTACCGCTGCCATAATGACTTTGGACCTATTCTTAAAGCTGCCGGGAACCTGATACCACACATTACTGACTTTGGCCTCTCGCAACGCGCCGATAAGCCCGAGCCTCTTATTCATCCAATACAGCCTGACGAATACCGTGCTCCAGAGGTATTACTTGGGATTGGCTGGAGTTATAGCGCCGATATTTGGAATTTCGGTGTGATGGTTAGTCCTCACTGATAAGTCCATTAATTTTCGGCAATGTTTTCTAATTCTTACAGATATGGGATCTCTTGGCTGGACGTTCCTCTTTAGCCAGCTAAGGACGCAACAGTACTCTCCTACTCAGCATCTTGCGGATATGATAGCCCTCATGGGCGATGTCCCTATTCTCTAGTCGAGCGTGAAAGAAACATGCGCCACTGGAGGTGGTCCCCTGCCGCGATAAACCCGAATGGCCAGCTCAGCAGTAATGCGGCTGAGTATTTTGGTGGCCAGTTCTTTAACGACGATGGTGAGTTTAAGTTAATGTGCCCTAGGTTCTATCTAATATTCTCACCAGGTACATTTATACGTAACGACTTGATATCTCAGGCCCGAACTTTGGAAAACGAGATTCCAGAATGCATTCTTGAAGAACAACGTGAAGAGTTATTTATTAAATTTGTTAGGAGGATGATATGTTGGGTGCCCGAGGAACGCGCGACGGCATCGGAACTGTTGAGCGACCCCTGGCTAGATCCTGGGACATGATTGGGACTATCGCCGGAATCCAAGAACACATGCTCATTATTGGCAATCCCACGTGTATTATACTCCTGAACAGGCACGAACCGAACCCATGCAGTTTAATTGCTTCCAATAGAGTTACGTATCGGCCTCAACGATTTTTACTTCTCCGCAGCCCAAACACATCTTGGGCATTCCCATTATCACTCATAAGTCCATACACGCCCCGGAATCGTAACGTGTTTTCCTCTGTTCAACCTCCCGGCTCTTACCTATACGTGTTAGTTTTGGAACCCACTGTTGCGATACACTTTTTCCGAACTGGCGGTGCTAAAGTGCTTCCAGTATGCTCGTCTACCTCAATGCCCCACCATTGTTTTCTAGTGCTGATGTACTTCTGGAAGGCCAACGGACCTGTTGGCGCATGTTAAAGCTCCAGCAGCTATTAATCGATATGAGGTCCTTAGCGGGCGTTCGCTTTGGCGCCAAGATGGATACGTCGTATTGCATGAGGGATAGCTGGTTTGAGTGCATAACCTCACCAACAGCTAATTTTTGTTGCCTAGGAGCAGCAATTGATTCGGTTTCAGTTCTGGTGTAAGTGCGGGGCCTTTCGAAAGCAACAGAGACTCGAATAATGCACGAGAGTAGCATCGTGCGCTTGTACGACCCTCGGAAGGATATGATTTTGGGTTAGCCTTTGTTACTGTATAACACAGAGCGCAGCTCAGTCTCGAAGGCCATGACGGAAGTGGGAAAACGAGCGTCGGTGAATATGAGAAAGAAAAAGATACAAGGAAGAAATGGAAGCAATGGAAGCAATGGAAGGAGGATAATGAATGGGGTGGGCGGAGGCGGGTTTATGAAGTCAACATCGGAGGGCAGGAGCGCAGAGGCGAGTGGTGGTTGGTTGATCAGACAATCTGAGACAAAGTGTAACCAGTGAAATTGCGGCTGACCTACACTGCCTTCCTTTGCTTCCTTTCCTCTCTCTCCTTCCTCGTGTACGTCTAACCTCTCCGAAATAATGTGATGCGGCTTGCAGGAATGGTACTGCACTTGCATAGACAGTGTTGGTTCTCACTTCGATTTCTTGTTCAATAGAAACTTGCATGATCATGGCTTCCAAGCACTGGTCTGTTAGGTTTGAATGTATTTGGAAAATATTGGACTACAACTATAAAGTCCCTGCCCTGCTCTTGCGCTTGACATGTTTTCTTCTCAAACCTTGACTTGTAACAACATTAACTCAATTGTGACCCCATAAACCTAAATCTTCGATCTTCGATCTTATCGTCATTTAGGATAAGATGCCTCAGACCTTCTCTACCCAGAAGCCAACCTCCCATGAAACTAGCTCTGCTACGCCTGCCTTAAATGTTGAGAATGTGGACGAGGGTTGGTGGGTGAAATATCAAAATGCGGGTAACAGGAGCCGTCTATCACAGACGAAGTTAGGCCTCGAGCATGATTCTCCCAGAAAGTAAGTCTAGCACTTTGTACCATAGCTAGGTGCCATTTAGGAATTTGCCAATTAGAAAGCAGGAACTTGTTAGCGTATTCTCATGGACAATATGATACTTGTTTGGATCAACCATGTGACAGCAGCTAGGACATGCCCGCGGGTTCTCGTCTCAAAAATGATAACTCAGAAAGACTGGCATACGTTAGGTATTCAAGACCCTAACCATGAGGGTCAGTTGCACAATGATGAGAACAGGGCAGTCCTCGGGGCTGAACATCAAGCCACAGAATCTCAGACTTACGCCATAGGCAAGCTTTCTATTTATGACCTTAACATATCGTTAAATGCTTTGTCAGATCTTCGCAAGGATTGAAGAGTGCTCGCAGCAGAACATGTCCGAGGAAGACCGGCTGAAGTGGGGTGAGAGCGAGGGCATTGACATAGACGATTTGCTTTCGCATTTTGGCAAGACGTTTTCCAAAGATAATACTAAAGAAACAGTAATTTGAAACAAGGGTTATTAATACTAGCATTAACAAACTTCCTAGCCTGAAGCGTTCCATGTCTCTAAATGTATTAGATAATTAAATCAAGGACGTTAGGGTATGGACGTAAATAGTAGCCTTCTACCTTAGACTAAAAATTCTTCTAGAATTACTAGAAGACCGTTAGCTAGGGATATAACTTACTCTAACGAGAAATGCCTTAGCATATTATCTGTCTAACTTTCTGGCCTTTGTCCTACCCTATTACATGGCGGAGGTGTGGATCTTTATGACCTATCTTCTTAAGTGCTATTAGTTATCTAGTGATAATAGGTGACTACGCTCCTTCTAATATTTAGCCTAATATTTAGGTTATATTAGTTATAGTTACTAAAAAGGATTATAAGAAGTTAATAGATAATTCTAAGAAGTAGGACACTAATGCTAGTTTTTATTAAATAATAGTACTTATAAGATAATAAACGAGGGTGTCATAGTCTAGCCCTAAGGGCTAATCGCGGGTGTCTGCGCCACCATGCGGGTGATGTGCCTAATCCAATTACGCCATAGCAAAAGAATACGCATTGTACAAGTCTCTGTGACTTGTGTAATTAACACCTATATTGCTAGGATCTAGGCAAAGCCTAGACTATCACATAGGCTCTTTCCTATGTGACCTCTCTGACCCCTCTAACCTCTCTTCTTAGCTAGTAATACCACGCATCCCCTAGGGACCCCTCTAACTAATTATCCCTATAAGCCTAGGAAGAACCCTATTATAACATATGCCACACGCAGCTAGTTCGAACCTATGACCTTAGGTGACTTGTATAATTATTATAGTCTAGCCCTAAGGGCTAATCGCGGGTGTCTGCGCCACCATGTGGGTGATGTGCCTAATCCAATTGCGCCATAGCAAAGAATACGCATTATACAAGTCTCTATGACTTGTGCAATTAACACCTATATTGCTAGGATCTAGGCAAAGCCTAGACTATCACAGAGGGTAGTATTACACTAGGTCTTTATAATAGATAGCCTAATAAACTTAGCGACGTAAATACTAGCCTTCTACCTATAGCTAAAGAGTCCTGGTATGAGCTAGAAACTAAGCAAACTATTAGATTCGCTTCTGATAGCCCTCTAAAGTTAACACTAGGAGGGTGATAGCAGAGCATAACCCTCTAGTAGGCATTAGACCTTTGTGTTTAATTATTGCTAATGTCTCTAATCTTAAAGTAATAGAACTTGATTAGCTATGTAAACTCTTTTAGCCCCCTAAGCCTATACTAACCCTATAGGAAGAAGCTATGTCTAATATAGTTAATGCTTCTAAATATAGTTCTGCATAGTTATCTATAATATTATTCTATATAGTAAATTCTAGAATTAAAACTTATTTAGTTATTAACACCGCATATCTAACTAAAGTGCTAGAGATAAATAATATTAATAGCCTAATAAAGGACACTAGCAAAGATATACCTATAGACTTTAGCCTCCGAAAATAGATAGGTAATAACTCTATTAAACTAGATATTAAGTACGCTAAGTTAGTTTCTAGTGACTCTAAATAACTGTAATCTTTATTTACATCGTGGGATGTATTAATTATAACTTAAACTGCCGGTTATCTTAACGATCCTAAAAGGGCTAGAGAACTTAAAGTAACTCCTAGTATTTCTACGATTCTAGTTTATCCTATAGATGTTTTCTTAGATACTACTTTAAACCTGTAAGTCTTATATAATGTTAATTGTTAAGGATATTCACAGCCTCACATCGCAGCCTTAGGCATTATCCTAGTCATCCTCTTCGTTTAATAATGTAGCTTCCCGCATCTCGTTTGTTATTGCGTTTTATCGTAGGCTTTGTTTAAAGACCTAGAATTATTGGATTAATAGATTTAAAGCTTATAATAAGCTTCCTTTTCCTTGCAAGATTCTAGAATTCCTAGATAGTAATTTTACATTATCTTCTCTTCCACCGTTCTTTGCCACTAAATCACTTAACAGATTATAAGCCTAGCGCTTATAACCGTGCCCCTTTCTTTATTTTCGTTTTCTTTTTATTTAACTATCGCAGTCTTATATACAATTACATATCTTTTCCCAATATCTTATTAAAGCAGATTACTTAACTTATAGGGTAGCACAAAGGCCTTTTCCCTTACCTAAAAACTAATAATAATAATGTTATATAGGTTAAGATTAAATTAATTAGAATTTAGCTTACATATATAAAACAGTAAAAGTTTTATATAACTAGGAATTAAACGTATAACCTTTATTATATTATTTTCTAGCTTATAATTATAATAACCTTTTATAATATTATAAACGTTAAAATATCGCGAATTTTATAATATATATAAAAGTTAACCCTTCTAGGCAAATCTTAGTAAATAGTAAGCTAGGATAGGATATTCCTTATAGAACTGCCTTAGGCACCTAAAACTAATAATCTAGATCTATTACTATTTAGGTAGTAATTAGTATTATAAGTATAATAGTATATAGTAAAGTAAGTAAAGTAAGTATAGTAAATACCTTCTAACTAAGATAAGGTAAAACTTTAAGGAGTATTTAAAAATACCTTTAGGCTACTTATACTTTTAACTTTATAACTTTATATATTAGTAGCTATATAGTAATTTAATTAATTAAGAGCTATTACTATAACTCTTACTTAACTAAATAAATATTAATTAGTATTAAGTAAGTATAGTAATAGGAGTATATAAATTCTAATATATAACCTTACCCTTTCTTCTAATATAGGTAATAACACTAGGGGTGCTTCTAGTACTATTCTAGCTACCTAATCTAATTTAAATAAACTTAATAATATTATAAAAGCATAGTACACTAGGAAAGTAGTTATTACCTCTCTTAAAGGAGTAAAGAACTTTAAGAAATAGGAAATCTTAATCTAAATATAAGTTTATATTATATAACTTATACTATACTTAAATAGGGTAATTACTTAGTTAAATAAGACTAATAAGTACTATAGCATCACTTTCTCTATTATTTAGTAAAGCCTCTCTTTATAAGTCCAGAAGAATTTAATATATATAGGATAGACTAATATAATACTAGTTACTAAAATAATATAACTAATTAAAAGTAATTATAGCTTTAAGGCTAACTTAGCTATCATTAAGCTACTTTAATAGTTCTCTTAATTAAAGAGAGCTAATTTCTCTATAACCTAAGCTTAGCTAGACTACTACTAGAACCTTTAGAACTAAATTTATAAGATTAAAAAGATTCCTAATATTATCTAGGTCTTATAGATAATTAAAGCTATTAAAGGTTTAATACCTAAGATTTATAACACATAGAAAATTAAGGGATTCTCTAAAGCTAAGTTAAAGAAAGAAAATATACTTACTTACTAAATATATAAAGCTAATAAGCTATAGAAGGACTAAAAGGTTAACTTTAATACTTAATAAAAGAATAATAAGGATAATACTAATATAAAGGGTAAAGGTAAGGCTTTAATAAAGAAGAATAAAACCTCTAAAACTATTAAGCTAGATTACAGTTATTTAATCTCTCTAGGATAACTAATTTATTTAAAGGATAATTACTAGAAGCTTTATCTAGAGAAGAAGCCTAATTTATTAAAGAAAAAGGCAATTTAACTGCAACTAACACTACTTCCCTAACATTATTTCTATAGGAAGTAATCTCTCTCTTATAGCAATTAATTAGGACTATTCCTTTTAAACACTTGCGAATTGCCTTACTAAGGATAACTATATTCTTAACACTAGTTATAATACATATATATTTAACTTAACTAGATAGTTTACTTACTTAAACACTAATATTAATACTAAGCTAATAATAGCTAGTAATAGTAAGAAACTAAATATTAAGGGTATTAGTAATATTAAAATCCCTATAGGAGAAGGATATCTAGAACTTCTAAATACTTAATACGCACTAAAGGCTAAAGTTAATATGATTTCACTAGGACTTCTTAAGTAAGGCAGAGTTATTATAGATAGCTTTAAAGATTAATTAATTTTAATACCTTTAGGCATAGTTATTAGTAACTATACCTAGAAGTTAAATGTTTTTATACTAACTCTTTAAGAAAAGGAACCTAATTTAACTTTATAGCCTTATTAAGTAAGTTTATTACTAAATAGGTTAAATTTAGTCTCTTATATAGGAGACTTAGTTATATAGGGAAAGAGCAAATCTTACTTATATGTAAAGAAGTAGGAATCTTAGTTAATCCTACCTCTATAACTGATTTTTATTACTTAGCCTACCTCTTATTAAAGGCTTCTTAAATAATTTATTAAGAAGAATCTAATAATATAATAAACTTCCTTTCTTATATATTCTAGGACTTTATTAAATATAAACCTAAAGGGTTTAGAGGAAAAAGCATACTTTATATATAATTAATATCTATACACGCTTTTACTAGGTAATTCTAACTATTAATAGTGTGTGCCATAAGATGCGCGCCTAGAAACACGCGATCACGATGATAAGCACTAGGGATCATTGAGATGGATAACACAATAAGGGATAATAATATTAGTTATCTAAGCAAGGGAACCATTTGATCTATAAAGAGACTGCCTATAGCTAGATTCTTTTATAGCATTTACGTACTATAAGATTCTTAAATTAACCCTTAAGTTTTACTAAGTTTTATTAAGAAAATACCTAAGCTTATAATAAGATAAACTAAGATTATTTCCCTTATTTAATTAAGATAGCACTTCTAATCTAATAGACTATTTAATCTAGAGTATCTCTACATAACGAGATATCTCTAGCCGTTATTATAATCAATATTGTCAAGTTAATTAACCCCTCCTATTATGTGTAGGCTACAAAGCTACTTGCGACTGTGGGCTAGTATCGTGTCTTTTGGGGTGTTGTTTTCCGCTTGACAAAATAGGTCTAGTGTAGTTAAAGTAATCTAGGCTTAGAAGACTACTATTAAAAACATAAGCAGTAGATTTACTATTAAATACTTCTATATAAATAATATAACTAAATTCCTTAGAGAGAAGTTTAAAGCCTTCTATTAGAAAGAAGGAATTATCCTTTAAACTAGTGCTCTATATATCCCTGCCTATTAAGGTATTATTAAATACGCTAGTTAAACCCTTCTAGAAATCGTAAGAGCCTTAATAATTAAAGCAAAATTACTAGAACTTCTCTAGCTATATGCTATAAAGCATATAGCTAAAATCACTAACTTACTACTTATATATAGAAATAAGAATAATTAGTTACCCTAATAGGCATTATTTAATATCTTAGGTCTTAATAATAACTTATTAATCTAATATTTGCGAACGTAGGGATATATTATATACGTATGTATTCCTAATAAACGCTATGTTTAATCCTAAAAGATAGCACTAAGAGCTTAGAAGGGTTAGCTTATAGGCATAGATAGTCCTAAATATTACCTTTATAAGGTTTAGATCCCTAAAGAATAGAGAATTATTTATATATAGGATATTTAATTTAATAAGACTAATGTATATACTGCTTTTAAAGATAATAAAGTTATCTATATTACAGATCTTATTAACCCTTCCTTTACTAAAGAAGGCTACTATATTATTAATATCCTATATATAACATAGGAGAAACCTTATTCTTAATATAACACTAGCACTAAGAAGAAGATAGTTTACTTTATAAAAAGCTCCTTAGCTACCTTAGAAATAAATAAGAATTACTACTCTTTTAAGGAGAAAGATAATCCTCCCCTTCTAGAGAAACCTTAGAGCTATCTCCTAATACCCTCTAAGAGTCCTCCTAATAAGAGGATCTTATAAGATATTAATAATAAAGACTTAATAATAAAGACATAGTCTTTCTAAGGTATTAACCTAGGGCTTTCCTTAATAAAGAAGCTAAAGATAATAATAATATTATTTAGTAATAACTTAAATCTAAATCCTAAATACTAAGATAATCCCTTTAATATAATATATATTAAGATTACCTTAATATTATAACCTCTAGTAAGAAGAAAGCCTTTCCTTAAGGCTCCTACTATTTAAACCTTATAATTTGTTACTATAATAATAACCTATATAATAATAAAGTAAAGGAAATAACTATATTATATACCTTTCTAATAATTAAAGTAGCTAATATAGCTAATATAAAGATTAATATCCTAGTTAACTAGTTTAAGGCTAAAGCTATAAATAACTATTATATATTCTAGAGACATACTAAGAAAAGGGAACTCCTTAAAATCTATAAAAAGAACTACTAGGAGCTTATTTTCCTAATAAAGATATAAAGATCTTTAATAGGCAATAGGTATATATAGTAAAGTATCTAATAAATTAAGAACCCTATATAAAGGCAAGATAAGTTATAAGAGGGGACTAGAACCTAGAGATCTTTAATAATAAGGACCTTTATATAGTAGTTATACACCTAGTTTCTTTGTAAGTATTCTATACACTTATTATAGTCTTTAACTTTAAATAGTAGTAGTATAATATTATAAATACCTTCCTTAATGCTAAAGCATAAGGAGATATCTATATTAAGTAACCTTATAGTTACACTAATAGTATAGCTAGAGTATATAAGCTTAATAGAGCTCTCTATAGCCTACTTATATCTCCCCTCTAGTGGCTAGAAGATATTACTAAGGAACTTAAAAGCTAGGATTTTATTAACTAATAAGTAAACTCTATATTTTTAACGTAATAATATTATACTTCTTCTTTATATAAATAACCTAATTATCACAGGAAAAACCCTTTAATTATTAAAGATATTATTAAATAACTATAAAAACACTATAAATTAAAGCGCCTATGTAAGGTTAAGTTATTCCTTAGCATTAAATTTATCTATATCTACGCTAACTAAACTATCCTTCTTTATTAAAAGCTTTATATATAAAGCATTATAAAGAAATTTAACATAAAGAACGTTAACGCATTAAACATTCTATAGCTTCCGAAGACCGTAATCCTAGCTAATTAGAAAGAGCTTAATATAGCCTATAATCTCTCTAACTAGGCAAAACACATAGGAAGCTTTAATTAGCTTTCTATATTTACATAACCTAATATTATATTTATAATAAATTAACTCTATAGTGTAAACTCTACGCTAAAGTAAGTTTATATAGATCTTTAGAAATATCTCTAGTAATACCTTTCTAGATTAGATAATTTAGGGATTATTCTTAGAGGATTAAACCTTTAAGACCCTAAATTAATACTTTAGGTAAAGGGATTTAGTAATATATTGCTTGCTAATAACCTAGATACTAGGAGATTAACTATAGGCTATATTATAATACTAGCTAGAGGATCAATCCTTTAGTAATTAAAGAAACAAACTCTTATAGCCCTTAGTTTAAAAGAGGTAGAATTTATTAATCTTACACGAACTAGTCTATCTATGTGCTATGACTTTCGGTTAGGATTGATGATGAACAGAGTGGAGGCTAAGATTCGCAGTCACTGCTAGATATATGCTACCTAGGGGCTAGTATATAAAGGTTTTAAACTCTAACCTCCTACATTCTATATAGGTAGTCTTTACTAAATACCCTACCTAGTAAGCATATAGCTATCTAGTAGCTAGCTAGTCCCTTTATTATCTTAGGGGTCTAAGGTTCTTCTAAAACCCTACTATATAATTACTTTATCTTAAACCTCTATACTCTAATATAATACCCCTTTTATATATAATTACCCTTAATTATATAATAAGCTACTAACTTAGGGCATATTTACTATATAAGAACTTATAGATAGTAACTAATCTAATAGGAGAGTTAAGGTTATTATAATTTTTATAGGTTAATATATTATTAAAAAATAATAATATTAATAATATTAGGTTATAAATATTTCCTTACTATACCTAATAACTCTAAATAGTAATATACTTACTACTTAAATATAGTAAAGTAAGTGCTTTTAACTACTATAAGGCTAGTTCTAAAAGAGTAAATACCCTTTATTAAATTTTATAATTAGTTTAAATAAATAGAGTATAAGATACTATTTATCTAAAAGGTTTATTTATAGGTCCTAAAGAAAATTATACTAAGCTTACTATATATTTATAGCTAGTGTGTATATTTAATAGTAGTAGCTATAATAATAAATATTATAATTCTAGCTTACCTATATATAGTATATAAATTACTTAAGGGGTTTAGGGTTAAAATAAAAGAGACTAATTTTCCTCCCTTTTATATACTTTCTCTCTTTATATCTCTCTTAGATATTATAAGTTATCTTTACTTACTTAATAGTTGCTTTACTATTATTATTATATAGTAGTTACTAATATTCTTTAGTATTATATTATTATCCTTACCCTTTATTATTTATTCTTACTAAAATTATTAGTTCTTTTCCCTTTCTCTTATAGTTCTTACCTAGTCTTTTATAGCTAACTTACTACTAGCTAACTATATTTACTATTTAAGTAATAAATCCTAGTCCTTTTACTTTACTATCTAAGAAGTCTTCTAAGAAGTTTTCTTAAAAAGAATAGCTTTAAAAATCTCTATATAAGTTAACTATATCCTTATAGAGTATTAGATACTAACTTATAAATAATAATACTAAAATTCTATATATATACTATACCTAGTAAGTAATAATATAAAATATTCTTCCTAAAGATAGTATATATAAAATTCCTTAATATCTTATAGAGAGAAAACCTATTCTTACTAAATATAATAACTCTCTTTATATAAACTTACTACTTACTTACCTCTTATTATTAATAAACTTTTATAGCTAACTCTATAAAATACACTTATTATATAAAAATAATAAAGTATATATTAGTATATATTTATTTCTTTTTAGATATACCTTATAAGTTACTAATACTTTACTAGTATTTAGCTAGAATTATAAAGCTTTACTAAAAGCTTTTAAAATTATTAAGGCTATTCCTAACCCTAAGGATAGTTTATACTATCTAAATAAGGTAAGTATATCCTTATTTCTTATATACCTAGTAATTACTAATACACTACTAGGCTCTTATCTAAGCTAAATATAAATTAAATAATACTTTACTTACTATAAAAACACTAATAAATATAGTTATATCTAATAAGCTTATTTAACTACTAAAGCTACTTATAAGGTAAAGGCTAATAAGTATACTACTATATCTTAGCTCCTTAATACTACTAATCTTAAGATATAAATTAATATTATAAATAGTTTATAATTCCTAGCTAAGAATATCCTTATAATAAGTTTTCTAAGTCTTTATAGCTAATACTCTACTAACTTATAGCTAGTTTACCCTTATATATTTATACTTCTTACTTAGGTTAGTCCTATAGAAATCCTAAAGAGCTTTATATATATATATATATAGATAAAGATAACCTTAATAATAAGGCTATAAAGGCTCTAGCACTTACTCCTATGCTAATTACTAAGAATATAGTTAAAAATATAACTAAGGGTACTAGGGCTAATATAGCTATAGAATAATAAGTACTAGGTAGCTATACTATAGATTATAGGAATAATATAACCTTATTTTAAAATCTTACTATACACTATCTATAAAGAGTGATTTTATCCCTATAACTTAGCTACTTAATTACTACTTATAGTTATTAATAATATCTCTTATTATAAGGGCTTAGGCTTTGCCTAAGCATTAGCTAAAACGCAGACATTAGGGGGCTAATAGGAAGCGATAAGGGGGATAGAAGGTCTAGAGATAAGGAATAAAAGGAATAAGAGAGAGGGATAGAAGGAATAAGGAAAGGGGATAAAAGGATTAGAGATAAGGCTATTAGGGAAGATAGTAAGGGATAGGGAAAGGATAGATAGGATAGCTAAGGAGTATAAGGAAGGTATAGTATAAATAGGTTTCCTACCTTCTTTTCTTCTCTCCTTAAGCTTCTTAATATTATATTAATGCCTAATAGTAGTTACCTAGGGGCTAGTCTATTATATTTAAGAAGCTTTTTTAGTTCTAAAAGAAAACTACTAAAAATAATAAACTATATAATAAACTCTCTTTAACTATAGGACTTACCTAGCTAAAGGACTCTAACTCCCTATTAAATACTACACTATTACTAGGGGCTTATAATACCTAATTTAAAATACTTTAACTAATATTAGAATAGTAAGCTAGAGTAATTAACTCTTTATAATAAGGTATATATATAAATCTAGAGTCTATACCTTAAGCTACTATTACACTAGATACTCCTATATAACTAATAGTCCTTAATATAATCTTAATTTAGTAAAAACTAATCCTAATAAGTAACCTATATAATAGTAATAAAAATATATTTACTACTTAAAGGTTCTTAATATAATATAAGTTAGATATAAATAAGGACTTTATTAGGAATAATAAGGACTAATAGATATTTATTTACTAAAACCTAGTGCCTAGGGTCTAGGCCTATATTACTATATTCTTTAAGGTAGGAGAATTAAGTAACTATAACCTAGATACCTTTCTCTACTACCTAATAACCTTATATATAAACCCTTATAGATAAGAAATAGCCCTTATAGAACTTAACTAGATAAAATAAGTATCTAGGGAGATATTTACTATATTCTTTATTTATTTTAAGTAAAAACTCTCCCTAGCTAGAGAGGCTTGTTAGGTAAATAATATTAAGGTAGCTAAGCTATAATAAGTACTTAATAAATAAATAAGAGAAATTTATATTAGTTAAGGAGTTAGTTAAATAGAATACTATACTACTATTATCTAATACTATAGTATTATAGTTAATATTAAGTCCCTTACCTTAGAGAATAAGTATTAGAACTAATATAAACCCTAGCTAGCCTATCTAGTATCCTAGTAAATTAATAATAAGGGGGATATACTAATAATAGGGATTTAAGCTATAGTAACCTAGCTAGAAAAGAAGAATAAGCTAGATAAAAGGATAAAGAATAAAGAAAAATACTAATCTTTAGAGAGCTAGATAGGTATTAGAGATAAAGATAGCTAAATACTACTAGGAAGGATATTACTTATATTATAGCTCTAAGGACTACTATATCTAGGAATATACCCTTCTCTTACCTTATTAACTAAAGGTTAATATTAATATATATAAGGTAAATAAGGAAAGCGCTAATAAGGAAGTTAATATTAATACTATAGAAAATAAGTAGCCCCTAAGCAAAGCCTTATATAGGGGTAAAAGGCTAGCTAGTAGCTATAGTTATAGATAAGTATAGTTAGTATATAAAGACTAAAAAGGATATAGAATATTTTATAGATTAACTACTATTCCTAGTTCCTATACTCTTTAATATATACTTATACCTTAATATTTAGATTAACTATAGTTATAATTACTATAGTGCTATAAGTAAACTAGTAGTATAATAGCTTAGCCTAGAGCTTATATAATTACTAAAATAAAGATAAGTCTATATTATAGTAAAAATAAAGAAGTAAGAGAAGTAAGTTAGGAAGATATCTCTTTAATTACTTATATAGTATATACTAGGATTAATATTAATAGGTAAGAGTTATTAGTATACTTATATATTATCCTAGGCCTTACCTAAGATATAATCTTTAGGATACTATAGCTAGAATAATAAGATATAGTAATTTATATAGCTAAATAATAGCTAGTTATAGGGTAGTAAAGGGCCTATATATATCTAAAGCCTTAGAGTAAGGAATAGATAAACCTATTTAGGGATTATTAAATCCTTATATACTGTGGAGGCACGCTAGGCCTAATAGAGAAAAGACACTATAACTTGCTTTATTACTATAAGTCTAAGGAAATTATATTAGTGCTATAACTTATAGCCCTAAAGCTATAACTAAGTAGCCCTAATATTATAATACTACTAGGGAGCTAGTGGACTTTATAAACCTATTTAATAAAGCTAAGGTAAATAGCTTACCTCCTTATAGGGGTCCCTTAACTATTATATTTAGATATATAAGAACCTAGATAATTCTAAGCTAGCATTACTATAGGGACTATTATATAATATACTAAGGGACTAACTCTTAGAAATCTAATGCTAAATTACAAACCTTATAGATAAGGGATAGATCTATGCTAGCTCCTTATTAGCTATAGCTCCTATGCTTTTAGTTAAGAAGTTAAATAGTAAGTAATGCTTTTATATTAATTACTATACCCTTAATAAGATTATAGTATAGGACTAGTACCCCTTCCTACTAATTAAGGAAATACTTTAATCTCTCTCCTAGGTATAATAGTTTATAAAGGTAAATATTTATATAGTATTTTATAAACTATAGATAGCTAAGGGTAAGGAGTACCTTATAGTATTCTAGACTAGGTTTAGGCTATTTAAGTAGCTAGTTTACCTATTTAAACTAGTAGGTACACTAGTAACCTTTTAATATTATATTAATAAGTCCTTAGGGAATATATTAGAGAACTTTATTATAATATACCTAGATAATATCTTAGTTTACTCTAGGGGATTAAGGAAGAACTATATAGTAAAGGTCTAATTAATACTTAGCTACTTAAGAGTAGTAAGGCTATATCTAGACCTTAATAAGTCTATATTTACTATAAAGGAAGTCTAGTACCTAGGGTATATTATTATAGTAAGCTATTTAGTTTACCCTAACCTAGTAAAGGTTATAGCTATAAGGGAATAGTTAGTACCTATAAAGTTATAAGAGATCTAAAGCTTCCTAGGATTTATAAACTTTTACTAGGACTTTATTAAGGATTTTTCTAAGTTAGTAGTATTACTTATATAACTTACTAAGAGAAATATCCCTTTCTAATAGGGGCCTAAGAAGAATAAGGCTTTTAAGAGGCTAAAGGGCCTTTATTATATACCTAGTCCTTATATAATAAGACCTAGACTGCCTTATAGTAGTTAAAGTAAATTACTTAGGCATAGCCCTTAGAGAGTACTTATCTTAGAAGGGATCTAACTATATTATATACCTAGTTATATACTATTTTATAAGCCTAATAATAGCGTAAAGGAACTACACTATTTATAATAAGGAGCTTCTAGCTATTATTTCCTACCTTAAGGTATAGTTAGCGGAGTTATAAGGCATTTCCTAGCTATTTATAATTTATATAGATTATAAGAATCTAGAATACTTTACTACTCCTTACTTAATATTAGAATAGTAAGCTAGATAAGTAAATACTCTAGCTTTATTTAACTTTACCTATATTATAGACCTAGTATATAGGCTTAATAACTAGACACTCTCTCCTAAAGGGAATAGGATAGAAAGGGCACTAGTGTAAAGATAAGATAAATTCTATAGCCTATTACTATTATATAACTCTCTTAGTTACTATTAGATTTAAGGGAAGGTTATAGTTAGGACTTACCTCTATTATATATAAGCTTACTACTAGCTAGGAGGCCCTCTTTACTATAAAATACCTATAGACTCTATAGGATTAAGCTATCTTATTAGACCCTATGTATTATATTTAACTAAGGGCTATTTAGGAAGGGTATAGAAGTTTCCCTAGAAGTGCTTATAAGGGAATAGGTTATAGATTACTTAATTAGTGCTTATAGGGCACTATAGTTTAGAGGCTATACCTAGGTCCTAGTATAGGAACCCCTTATAATAACCCTTATTTAATAATACTATAATTTACTAGTTATAGGGCACCTAGGTTATAACACTATATTCTAGATCCTATAGTAATAATTTTACTAGAATAGGATATTATAGGATATAGCTAGGTTTATTTATAATTACTATTATAATAGGAGCTATAAGAGCTATTTATAACGTTAAGGCTTACTAAAACCTCTACTAGTCCTAAACTAGTTTTAGTTATAGATCTTTATTAATTTTATAATAAACTTACTTACTTTATCCTTAAAAGGCTATAATACCTTATAGTTATTATAGATAGACTCTCTAAGTTTATATAGCTAGAGGTAATAACCTTAATTAAAGCTAAGGAGTATATAAAATAGTTTAAGATAGTCTAGTGAAGATTTAGGGATTCCCTTAGTTTATTATTATAGACTAAGGTTTAGATTAGTTAGGAAGTTTTAGATAATATTATACTTATTAGTAAGAATAAAATAGTTACTTTCTATATTACACTATCTATAGACTAATAGTAGTATAAAATAGGTAAACTAGGAAGTATAGGTAATACTATAAGTAGTAATCTCCTTCTCTTAATATAACTAGCCTAAACACTTAGTTACCTACTAGCTTATAATAAATAATAAGACCTCCTTAGTTATAGAGGTAAGCCTAAATAGATTACTTTATAGCTATAATCTAGAACCTATCTAATCCTAATTAGACCTATTAGTGTCTACTATAATGCCTAAGGGAGAGCTATTTAGTTCCTAGAATACCTCTAGAAGGGCACTCTCCTAGCCTAGGCTATAATAGCCTATATATAGTAATAATAATAGGATATAACTATAGTATTATAATATCTAGCGGAGTGCTTTTAGGTTAGGGATAAGGTATAGCTTTCCTTAAGAATATTAAGATAAACTAGCTATTATAGAAACTTAACTAGGTTATAGTAAAATACACTATTATAGAGGTACTTATATTACTTATAGTTTAGCTAGATATACTATAGGGCATTTACCTAGTTTTTATATAGACCTTATTAAATAGGCAGCGGATAATCCTCTCCTAAGCTAGAAGCTATAAGACTCCTAGCTAGCTCTAGAATAAGTCCTAGTAGAGAATAACAATTATTGGGAATGGAAGGGAATCTAGCTAGAGGGATAGGAAGACCTCCTAGTAGATTCCTTCGCAGCGGCTTTTAGATAACTAGATTACAGTAGATTCTTTAAGATAGAGAGCATAGATGGTTGAATATAGTTGATTTCTAACTAGACAGATAGTCTAATAAGCAATAAGAGGATTTTCTAAGTCCCCTTATAGACTTACTAACTATATTAGAGAAAAGGGTTACTAGAGGGTCTTAGGAGCTACTTTTTATTTTCCGTAAAATTTATTTATATAGAAAAAGTAAAAATCAACTTATAACTATATAATCTAGCTACCTACGTGGCCTAACTAAGCACTCTAATATATAACCTTATAAATAAAATATACTATTAAATCCAGAAAAATTCAAGGATTCAAATAGTATACATTAGCCTTTATATAACTACTAGTTCCCTAGGTATAGTTAATTTTAGCTTCCTATAGGGTAAACTAGTTAGCTTAGTCATACAAGCCTGTGGGTTGGTTGTGGGAACGCAGGTCACAACGCTGCAAGCAACGCCTGTAACTAACGTTGCAACAACGCAACTAGGCAACTAGTGGGCCTATAAAATAGTGCTATAAATAGCATTATTTTAATAACAATAAACTTATTTAGGAATACTATATAGAATAGATTCTAGTAGTCTAGAATACGCTAGGTAAAGGCAATAGGTATAATATTTTAGTTAAATAGGTAGGTTACTTATAGCTAATATAGGAACTATTAGAGAATATAATAAAGATATAAGCCCTTAATAAGTTTAAGAGGGAGTAGGAGAATATATAATATAATAATAGACTAAATTAATTAAATAAAACTAGTCTAATAAAGGGGACTATAAATAGGACCCTAGGGGATATATATTACTACCTAATAGTACTTATATATCCCTAAAAATACCTACCTTCCTTCTTTTACTATATCTTCTAGCTTACTTAGATTACTATAGGAATTTATATTATTATTTACTATATATAGATTAGCTAGGGATAATCTTACTTAATATTTAGGAGAGTATAGGATAATCTTTACTAAGGGTAATATTACTAGCTATAGCCCTTACCTAGGTTTTAGATAGTATAAGTAAAATAATAGTTAGTAAGTATATAGTAAATATATAGAGATAAAGCCTTACTTCTTTAGTAACTACTAGCTATAATAAGAATATAAGGGTTTCTAATAGGGTAAGGAGAATAAGGGTTAATAAGACTATTACTAGAGGTAAGATAGAAGTAATACTAGTGCTAGTAAGAAGGTAAATTATTACTTACTTTAATAAGTTAAGAATAGCTTAGATTACTACTATAATAATAAGGGAAGAGCGCTTTAATTATTACTATAAATTAGTTATAAAACTCTTTATATATAGTAATTATACTACTTATAAGTTACTAATTTTACTAAAATAAGGTACTAGTAACCTATTAGAGAATATTCCCTATTTTATAGCTAGCTAAAGGGCTACTACCTATAAAAGGATAATATTAAGCCTAGTTATATTTAATATAAGTATATTAGTAAAAGAGAAGAGCCTAAGGGCTAAATAAACTAGAGCTAGATTAAACTACACTTAGTTTAGTAGTATAGTTTCTTTACCTATAAGGGTATAGAAGTCTTAGGATAAAATAGGTATCTTTTACTTTATAGTCTTAATCCTAGTAATACTAGGTATAATAATATATATACCTAAGGTAATTATAGCCTCTAGATTCTTAAGGGTATAGTAAAGCCTAGGGTTAGTAAATAGGAACCTAGTTAACTAGATATAGGTTATATAGTTATAATAGTAAGGAGAATAGGATTCCTTACTCTTAGGGGATAATATTCTAAAATACTAGTAATTAGGGACTATTTAATATAAAGTCTATATAAATAAAAACTAATATAGGTATAGTATACTATTTATTATTTAAGTCTCTTTTTATAAGAAATTTACCTATAGTATAGGCTAGAGGTATAATAGGGACTTATAGGGGAATAGAAGTAAAATAATAGAGATAAGGTATTTTTAGTAAGTAAATAAATAGGATAAGAAGGATAAGAAGAGTAATAAGATAGGAAGGTATATTAGAGTTATAATATTTATAGAAGAAAGGTTATATAAAGAAAGGAAAGGGTTATATAAGGGAAAGAAAATAGGATATTTATATAGGAGGTGTAACTATAAAGGAGGGGTTATAATAAGTAAGGGGAGGGCTATAGGTTATTATAGTAATAGAGGGGGTTAGGGGATATATATTATATATATTATATAATAATATAAATATTATACACTAAATAAGGAGGGGTTCTATAAGTTTTCACACTAGATAGGGATAGTTTCTATAAGTTTCTATAATATATTTAAGCGTATATATTACACACGCTACCTAATAATAATACACGCACTACCTATAACTAAGCTATAATAGGGTAAAGAGAGACATTTAAGGTTATTACTCTAGGTTAGGGATTTAGGTCTTTAAGATAAGATTAAGATAGGTAAGTAAGGATATATATAAGGGCTTAGGCTTTGCCTAAGCATTAGCTAAAATATAGATATTAGGGGCTAATAGGAAGTAATAAGGGGATAAAAAGTCTGGAGATAAGGAATAAAAGGAATAAGAGAGGGGATAGAAGAAATAAGGAAGGGGGATAAAAGGATTAGAGATAAGGCTATTAGGGAAGATAGTAAGGGATAGGGAAAGGATAGATAGAATAGCTAAGGAGTATAAGGAGGGCATAGTATAGATAGGTTTCCTACCTTCTCTTCTTCTCTCCTTAAGCTTCTTAATATTATATCGACGCCTAATAGCAGTCGCCTAGGGGCTAGTCTATCACACTTATAATAAAATCCTTTTAATACCTATAAATTATCTAAACTATTATAGCCTTTCCATTTTACTAGATACTTATAGCGCTTACTATTATACTAATGCGAAATAATTCTCTTAACTTTAAACTCTTGCTTATTATCTTTAACGTTATCTCGCAACAAGGAAGCATTTACTACGTTAGATTACCTAACTTTTCGCTCCGCGCTTACTGCCTCTTTGTCGCCGTAATAGAGACAATTCACTTTTACCTTTTTATGCATACACTATCTGTAGACTAGGTACATAGAGTTTAAGAAAAACCCGCTAATTAAGGTTATTTTACTAGTAATTATATATAGTTTCCTCTAGTCTTTAGTTATTACAGTGGCTAAAGGGAAATAATCTAAATATTATATTTAGTGTAATAAACGTAGGAATATATATAAGATAGTAAGTCTCCTATTATTCTCCTATTCTATAGTCCTAAATTACTAACTTTTCTATACTAGGCTATGCTAACTATAGCTAGCGATTTTGCTAACTTTATAGTTATTTTTAAATAAGTCTAGGCCCTTATAAACACTACTATTACTACATTAAATAAGGAGAGTGCCCTATCTTTTTAGAGGTAATATACTATGGTTTTACTAAGTATATTATTAATTTAATTATAGGATTTAATTATACTAATATAGCATACTATATTACCTTTAGGCTAACTAATACTATAAAGGCATACTAGGTCTATTAATTCCTACCCCTTTACCTATTCTTTACTTATATTTCTATATAAGCTACCTTTATCTTAAACTAGAATTATCTAGTGTCTTAGTAGTAGCTATAAGTTACTATAGTAGCCGCTATGCTTACTCCCCTTCTCTAGTATATACATAGCTTTTAGTTATGTTTTTACTAGGTTTTTACTAACTCTTTTATAAGAAGATTCTAAGGATACTATAGCTACCTAGGAGGCAAAAATAGTTCTTTAGCTCTATCTATTAGACCTAGGCTATATAGCTAAGGCTATAGTAATACACTGCTTTTTCTATACTATAGATAAAGTAATTTAGGCTAATAAGAATAAGGTAAAGTTTGCCTTTAATAGTAATATAGTTATCTCCTATATAGGCGCTATAATAGAGAGCTTTTCCTTATTTTACCTATACTTTAGCTACCTTTTCTTTTATTTTTAGTAGTATAACCTAGACTTTTAGGTAGGATCTTAATAGTAGCTAATAATACCTAGCCTTTTTGCAGTAAGTTTATCTCCTTTTGCTTATAATTTACTTATATTTCTCTACCTTTCTTACCTCCTTTACTTAATAGTAGCTAATAATATCTAGCCTTTTCTATAGTAAGTTTATCTCCTTTTACCTATAATTTACTTATATTTTTCTACCTTTCTTACTTACTTTACTTTAGTAAAACGCCTAAATAGCATATTAGGCACTCTCTATATCTTCTATAGGCATCTATTAGTTATATTTACTAGGTTACCCTTTCTATTTTATAAGGTACTTATTACCTTTATAGGTCTTTCTATAATCCTTAACCTCTTTAACCTTATACTTATTATCTTTATCTTTAAGGTCTAGTATTAGTATTTCCTTATTTATAGTGTCTTTTTAGTGGTTTTATAGTTCTAGTAGGCTTATATAGAATATATTATATAGTTAGCTATACTTATTAGGTAGCGCTAGCTAGTATACTTATTTTCCTATAGCATTAAGTACCTAAAATAGTCTAATAAATCTAGGGATTAGCTTCTATTTTGCCTCCATAATCCTAATATTCTTTACTAATAGTAGTACTAAGTTTTCTCTTCTTAAGGTTAGTAGCTAGTGGTATTAATTATAGTATTTTACCTATGCTTTAGTGGCTTTTACCTAGTTTTACTTTAACTACTCTCTAACTTTATATAGCTTTATAATATATATATAGGCTTCTAGAACCTCTCCTCCTTAATCTTACCCTTAAGAGCTAGATAAAACTTAGGTAAGTAGCCTATAAGCGTGTAGTTTAGAGAGTAGCTTATAGTTCTATTAACTATATTATTATAGGTAAACTAGGTTATAGGGAGTAGCTCTACCTATATTTACTAATTCTCCTTAATAAAATATTAAAGGTAATGCTTAAATACTTAATTTATCCTCTTTATTTACCTATTAGTTTAGGGGTAAAATACTATAGATAGCCTATGCCTTATATAGGATAAGTAGTATAGTTCTAACTAGAATTAGCTTATAAAGACTAAACCCCTATCTAATACTATGCCTTCTAGTGCCCTAAATTATAGCTTAATCTCTTTATAGAAAGCCTTTACTAACTTAGCTATATTAATTATAGTTATTACTAGGAGGAACACAGAGTACTTAGTTTGTCAAGCGGAAAACAACACCCCAAAAGACACGATGCTAGCCCACGGTTATAAGTAGCTCTGTAGCCTACATATAATAGGAGGGTTAATTAACTTAACAATATTAATTATAACAACGGCTAGAGATATCTTATTATATAGAGATACTCTAGATTAAATAGTCTATTAGATTAGAAGTGCTATCTTAATTAAATAAGGAAATAATCTTAGTTTATCTTATTATAAGCTTAGGTATTTTCTTAATAAAACTTAGTAAAACTTAAGGGTTAATTTAAGAATCTTATAGTACGTAAATACTATAAAAAGAATCTAGCTATAGGCAGTCTCTTTATAGATTAAATAGTCCCCTTACTTAGATAACTAATATTATTATCCCTTATTATATTATTTATCTTAATAATCCCTAGTGCTTATTATTATAATTATATATTTCTAGGCGCATATCTTATAGCATATAATACCTCCCTAGGTATATACTAGTTATCCCTAACTAAGCGTGCACACTAATAACTAAAGTGCCTTATAAGTGTAGTTAGTAACTAATGCCTTATACTAAAAAGAGGGGTATTATTTAATCTAGTATACTTAAGTCTAATCTAATTAATCTTATATAATAGGACTCCCTAAAGTAAAGGGAAGTATTAAAGTAAAAAAGGTAAAAAGAAAAATTTATAATAATAATAAGAGTAATAAAGGAAAAGAAAGGAGAGCTAAATAGGAAAAAAAGATAATAAAGAGAAAGAGAAAAAAATATATATAATACCTCCTAGCTAAAGACCTAAGTTTTTATCTTCTAAGAGAGCTTTAGCATTTTTAGTGTTTAAGGATATATAGTAAGTAATATTAGTAAGGGAGTGCGGACTATAGGTTACTTAGCTTCTCGCTAAGTTACTCTCTTTCTTAGTTCTTATACTAATTAATTAATCCTTAAGTATACTTCTCTTCTTACTAGTAAGCTTTAATAATCTTAGCCTATGTTTTATAGGGTACTAAACTAGGTAGTACTATAGATATATATATAGATAATATTAGTAAGTGTGTAATAGTTTTCCTTTACACTACTCTCTATACTCTAAGGAATAGAAAGAGATTAATTATTATAGCTTAACTTATATCTCTAAGAGAATATTAAATTATTCTTTCTTTTACTTATTTAAGTAAGGTCTTATAGTTATATACTTACTCCTATCTAATAACTCTATAGATCCTTAGTAACCTTAGCTAATCCCTAATATCTATCTAAAAAGTGTGTTTATTACTACTTACTATATTTAAAGAGCCTTCCCTATAGTAATAAGTATTTAATCCTCCTTACTATATTAGAGTGCTTTAAGCTTTATAGCTAAAGATAGTAGTATTAACTTATATCTAGTAATAGATAATAATATAGATAAAGATATAAGTAATATCTAATAACTTTCTCTTTTACTTAATCTCTATTCTTCTAGATTAATTAGAGGTGAATTATCCTAGGTTTCCTACTATATTTATCTTTCTTAATCTTATAGTATTTCTTATATACTAATATTAAAGACCTTAGGGTTATTAGTAAAAACACAGGCTATAGGCTATTAAAAGTCCTAAATATAGAGATTATTATTTTATACTATATTAGTATACTATTTAATTAGGTAATTCTTATTAGTAATCTAAAGTTTCTAGGGTATAACTACTATACTAATAGGTAGCCCTCCACTAACTATCTAGGTTATAAAGCGTAGTATTAAGCACTTTATTATATTTTATACTAGATATTAAAGGTTAAAATCTTTCTAGTATACTAATTCCCTTAGTAACTAATCTCCTATTATAAGCTTATTTATAGCTATATCTTATAGGACCCTAATAGTTCTCTTAAGTGCTTTAATATAGCTATATTTTAGGTCTAGGATATTATTAGATATTATCTAATCCTTAAGGTATAACTTAAACCACTAACTAATAATAGAATCCTTACTAAAAGTATATAATTATTTAAGCTTAATATTATACTTATTTAGTATATTTTAGTTCTCTATAATTAGATTAAGTGCTTAGTAACTAACCTAGTAGTAAATTATTTAGAGAAGAAACCTAGGCATATATACCTATATTCCTAGTTTCCTTTCTACTCTATTACTAGGACTATAATTACCTTAAAATTATAGGGATAGTTTATAAGTTATATAATCTATCCTTACTTACCTATAAAGTCTATAAAATAAGTTATTCTTCCTTTATCTATACTATTAAAATAGTATAGGTATCCCTACTTTCTATTAAATATAAAAGCAGTCTAGTGGTTTATAAAGAAAGTAAATCCTATAATAAGGCATTAATTACTTATATCTAAGTGAAGGTTAATAGGGTTATATTTAATGCTATACTTAATATTAATAGACTAATAGGTAGTATAAAGCCTTCTAGCCTTTAGACTAATTAATTATTATAATATTTTTATATTAATATCTTCTATATTATTAACCTTAAATATTCGCAGTAGCACTACTACTATTACTTTAAGACTACGCCCTATAATCTTCCCTATTACTATTAACTTAAACTAATTAAGCTAGTCCTTACTTAGTGTTTTATAAGCCTTTCTTAGGAATTTATAAATATCTAGTAAATAACTACGCTATTACGTAGTAGTCTATCCTAGTTTAATTAGTATTACTAAATTAAAATTATTACTATTTTAATAGACTTTAAACCTTAATAAAGGCTATAGCTAGTCTCTTTATAGGTAGAATAGAGGTAGCTACTATCTATAGAGATTAGCTAAATTAATCTTAATAGTATCTTCCTCTCCTTCTCTAAAAAGGAGTTTTCTATCCTATATATTAAAACATAAATATAATATATAGTAAGATATTTACTATAAGGGAAGTAGGTAATAGTGTTACTATTAACTTTAGTATAATCTCCTTTATTTATAATAGACTCCTTATACTACTCTATTTTCTAGTTAAGATTAAATAGTGTTTATTAATTTTAACTTAATATAGCTAGAGGAGGGGATAAAAGAAAAGTAGTAAGGGATAGTAAGGTTAAAGGTTTTAAGAGTTAAGAAGATATATGCTAGTGTAAGAAGCAGGTTAGATTAAATAGTTCCTATAGTCCTAACCTCTATTTTTATGCCTTTTCCTAAATCTAAGGGCAGTTATTAGCAGGTAGCATTAGTTACCTTCACTTCTCTTTCTATTAGTAGCTAGCATTTATTATAAGGTAGCTATCTATAGGGACTAAGTAGCTCCTATAATTTAGACTTTTAGTATTATAATTTACTTATAGGTAGCTATTTACTTATTAGTTATTAACGCCTATTATAGGTATTAACTTATAGCTTAAGACTTTTTAACCCTCTTCTATTCCTTCTCTTTACATTCCTAGCCTTACTATTTCTTACTTTATCTCCTAATTAATTAATTATAGCTAAATTTCTTAATATAACTTATTAAAAACTTCCTAATATTACTACTATTATAAGGGTAAGTATCCTAAAAGCAAGCTCTTAGTAATAAAGACTATAGACTAGTCTAACTATACTAAGTTTTTCCTGTCTTTCTTTAGTAAAGACTATATTAGTCTTATATAAACTATTTAATCTTATATTTAAGTTATTACTAATAGCTTTTGTTTTATAGTATAAGTTCCTTTTACCTTCTAGGTTTAAAGCAGGATTAATATTAGTAATAGTAGCGTTTTACTATATATAGAGATTTCTCTTTATCCTTCTAAAAATCCCCTAGAGAGAGTACCTTCCTATCTTATTAAGACTATAAAAGGGACTAAATTATTAAAGGAATTTATATAAAGCTATATTAAATTAGACAGTGCCTTAGCCCTTACTATTAAAAATAATTATTATTCTCTAGTTCTTATACTTACTAAGATAGCTTATCCTAATAGGTACTTTTACACGCCCTATTATAATAGCCTAAACGCTATTAAGCTTTACTAGTGTCTATATTTAGTAAATTAAATAGTATATTCTACACCCACTACTTAAACTTATATATATAGTATATTACCTTCTTTAATAAGCATATATACTTTCCTTTTTATAGATATATCTTACTTTCTAGGGTTAGTAATAGCGTATATAGTAACTACATTTAGAATAGATCTTATATAGTAAGCTATAAATAGCGTTTTACTTCTAGGTATTATACTAGGTCTTCCTAAGAGTAAGCTTTACTCCTTTCTTAGGAAAAGAGTAGTTTGCTAAGGTAGTAAAAGCTCTTTTGCTTAACTTAAATACTATTAACCTTAAAAACTCTCCTTACTTAGTAATTAATATGTTACCTTCTTTTCTAAATTATTTATAAATACTAGGGGTAAAAAGGAAATAAAATAGGTTTGTAATATAAGATTAGATTTATACCTTAATTACTTAATCTTTAGTAGGTAAAGAGAGAAAGAGAGAGAAAAAAATAAAAAGAGAATAAAGGGAATGTTCTTTAATCTATGCATATATTAGTATATCTAAGAGTATACCTTATACTCCTGTTTTTACTTAGCTATTAAGAGGGTAGTTACACATTAATCCCTTAGTATAGACTTCTTTAAGGTAGAAGTTTAATCTCTTCCTTAAGGCCTAAGTTTACTCCTTTATTATTAACTATTTAATCTAATATATTATACTAAGCTACTACTAGTATAATTATTAAGACTTCTTAGTTATAATTACTAACTTCTTCTCTTACTTAGCTTTATTATAGAGCATATAGCTATCTATCTATAGTTAAAGTCCACTAACCTTCTAAATCTAGGATAAACTTCTTAATATAGTCCCCTAAGATTATCTTTATAAGGTAAACCCTATCTATTATCTATAAATAGTAGGCCCTAGAGATTAGCGCTTACTTATAAATTTAGAAAGGCCTATTTTATCTTATTATAAGCTTCTTTATTATAAATATATTAACGTTTCTTCTAATATTATACACTAGTATAAGGTCTTCTAGTTTTAATTAATCTTTCCTTAAAGAGGTAACCTAATTCTTATTAGTTTATTTAGTAAGTTATTTCCTAAAGTTAAATACCTTTTCTTTACTTTCCTAATATCCTCTGCCTTTCTTTTAAGCATTTACACTTAAGCTTTAAATAGGTCCTAGCTAGTAGTAACCACATCCTAGTTAATTAGTCTCTAAGTTAGGAATTTAACTTCTAGTAGTAAGATTAGCTCCTATCTATAGATTAAGTAAAAGGCGGACTTCCTATATAATTTACAAATAGTAGTGTAGTTTATAAGAAGGGCTTTATTAAGGTGCTTTACCTATTAACTATTTAACCCTCCTAATTTTACTAAGGTAAACATAAGAGACTAGTGTCTAGCTTTAATAAGGGAGTTTGCTTTTAGGTTATACCTAGACATTTAGATACCTATAATTCTAATATCTATAAGTGCTTCTTTAAGATTTCCTTATATTTTAAGTCCTCTATTATAGACTATAAATTAGAAAAGACTAAACCTACTAATTAGAGATAAGAGAAACTTCCTAATTATTACTATAGTTACGTTTCTAACTAGCGTAGCCTTTACCTAACCTATTAGATTATATCTTACTTCTAAGAGATATTTATATCTATAATTAATTAGAAGGTACTAAGTATTAATATAAATCTTACTTATTAGGTTCCCTAGTGTAACTAGCACTAATAGTTCCTAAGGTTACTAGGGCGCGAACTTCTAATATATCTTATAGTAAGTTAGTATCTCTTAAGTTATATTCTAGAGCCCCTTTTACTAATATTACTACTTTATTACTTAGAAAACCACCTTAATGCCTTTATAACTAAGCTCCTTATAAATTACTCTAACTATTACATGTTATTACTTAGGTATATTAATAACTAATGCTAGTCCCTTTATAATTCCTATTAGTCTTTTCTAAAGGTATCTATTTTCTAGAAAGAACTTTTTAGCCCTATTTTATAGCTTCCTATAGTCTCCTATACTAAGATTAATTAGTCTCTAAAGGGTTAATAAGAAATCAATTACTTAGCGTATCTTAGCTAAGTAATCTTTCTTACTATCTTCTTTAATCTTAATGCTATTTAGGTATAAATTAATAAAGTCTTTAATATCCCCTTAACCTCCTAATCTAATTAATTAGATAGTCTAGGGCCCTTTCTAAATAAAGCATCCATAATTTAGTTCTTCTTACTAGGAATATATTATATAGAAAAGTTAAAGAGTAGTATATAGCTAATTCACTATATAATAAGGGCTCTAGGCATATTATTAATAGCGCTATTAAGCTAGTGTATAAGGACTTGTAAATCTATCTCTAATATAAAAGGGACTTTATAGAGATAAATTTATAGCCTTTATAACACGTAGATAACTACCTAGTATTCTTGCTTAGTTATATTATACTTAGCTTTAGCAATAGTCTAGGTGCTGCTTTTATATTAAATAGGGTAGTGTTTACTATTAACTATTTATAGTAGTGTAGCCCCTATCTAAGTAGGCTTGCGTTAACTATAAGGATTATTTCCTAAAACCTAGTCCTAGATTAAGTAAAATAAGAATTAGGGCTATAGTTATTACCTTTTTAAGATATCTATAGCTTCTTACTATTCTAGCCCCTATACCTATTCTATTATCTTCCTAAGTAAAATTACTAGTGGTTTTACCTTTTATATATAGTGTTTTACCTAGATATAGTAAACTCCTATTAGTCTAATAAAGAGCGTACCTTAGATAGGTCTAGTAAACTATCTATTCTAGGATCTTTATTATCTTTACCTTAGTTAGTTTCTATCTATTTATTTTATATATAAACCCTATAATTTCCACTAACTTCTAGTAAAACTTTAATTTAAATACTAAGGCTATGTAGCTAGAGAGTTTAATATTAACTAGAACTTTATTAATATTAATTAAATATTCTAGCATATATTTACGCACTCTAGGCATAATTTCCTCCTTATTATATGTTATAGTTAGACCTTTAACTATAATATTATCTAGGAAAGGCACGCAAATTTTAGGGATTAAGTTAAATAGGATTTGCCTAATAATTCTAATAAATTAAGCTACTAAATTAGTAGCTCCTTATAGTAAGCAGTAAAGTTATAAAAGCCTAATTATAGTAGAGATTATAGTTATATCCCTACTCCTTTCTACTAGTTTTACTTAGTTATATCCTAATAGCAGATTAATAATAGATAAAATTTTATATATTATAAAGCTCTTACTAAATGCCTTCGCTCCTTAGGGAATTAGCGTATTATATATTATTACTTTATTATATTTAGTAGCTAATAGGATTAGGTAAATCCCTCTGTCCTTCTTTATAATAAGGAAATATAGATTCCTATAGGAGCTATAGCTTTCCTCTAGGTATTTATATTTTAGCTTCTTCTTTAATAGATTAACTAGTCTTCCTTATAACCTAAGAGGTATTAGGATAGAACTAGCTTACCACGCCTTATGCTTAATAACCTTTATAACCTATAGTAGTGTAACTAGTAGGTTAACTTTTTACATTCTAATAAGTCCTACGCTAGTGCTACTTCTTAGTTATAAAGGATTTCTTTAAAAACATTAACTTCTTCTTATATTAAATATTCTTATACCCTTTAACTATCTAATCTAATTATTCTAGGTTATTCTAAAACCTTAGGGGTTTTACTAAACTACCTAGTAATATACTTACTATACTTTCTAGATATATTTAAATATAACTTTACTTCTTCCTATTTCTTTATTTTCTATTTTAGGTCTCCTTCTAGGGTTAACCTATTAGAAGGTATATTATTACGTAAATAAATCTTATTAGCTTTACGTTTATACATTATATTTATTATAAGATTAGGTGGTTTTAGTTACTATAAGGGTTAGAAATCCTTTATAATTACTTTAAGTTATTAGGAGTGGTTTATTATTATATCTAAACCACTTCCTAAAGGATATCTATTCCCTCCTAGTTATAATAGGGATTAGTTACTTATCCTTATCTAGTTTCGCTTCTAATCCTTTGCGAACTATTTAATCCTTCTTTTCCTTAACTATAGGATAGCTAAATATAATAATATTAATTACAGGCTACTAGGCTAGTTACTTACTAGTATATTACTACTAAATGCTCCCTATAACTCTTAAGATAATAACTATATCCCTAAAGTAATACTAAGTAAAGAGCTTACCGCTTCTTAAGTAGTTAAACTATATCTATAATAGTCTAAAGAATAGTATCCCTAGAATTAAGCTTATATTAACTAAATCTAGGCTAACATAGAAGTTAGTGGGTATCTAGATATTCCCTAGATAGAGCTTTGTTTAGACCTCCTAATTATCTTAATCCTATATAATAAAAATAATATAGTATTTATTATATCTATAGGATAGATTCTAAGGCCTAAGCACCTAGTAGTGCTCTTAGTAATTACATTCCCTTAAGAACCTATATTAATAAGTCCTAGGAGAAGCTCCCTTTAGGGTTATCTAAATAGACCTATAAGTATAGTAAATCCTATAATTAATTAACTATAGCCTATAGTTCTATAATTACATTAAGCATAAAGTTTGCTTTAGATAGCTTACTCTAAACTTATTAAGGCTTTTCTTATTAAGCTTAAGCCTCTAGTTATTCCTAGATCTATTCCTATAAGGCAGTGTTAATCTCTAGTGGCGGAGCTAAGGCTATCTTTAGTGGTTTCTTCTTAGCCTTTACCTTATTCCTTTTATTCTCTTAAAGGGCCTCCTTTATTATTTAGATAATTAAATTAATCTAGTTCTTAGGATTAATTAGTCTTAAGCTTATCTTTACTCTAAACATCTTTAAAGGAGGTATAGGCCCTAGTGTATCCCTATTATAATAATAGATATCCTTCACACCCTTTGCTTATAGAAGGCATTTATTACTAACTACCTTTGCTAGCGTTAGTATAATATAATAGATATCCCTAAAGGGTACCCTAAGCTTCTTCTAGAAGACCTTATTATATAGCTAGTCTAGAATTCTCTAGCCTACCTTACCTAATAGGTTTTCTTTCCCTTTACTAAGGTATCTTTACCTTTTCTAAGTTACTCTTAAACATAATAGTCCTATTTATTATCTTCTATAATTTCCTTAATGCACGCTTATTTTATTACCCTTTCCTAAGGGCTATAACCTTTATAATATAGGTATTTACCTCTTTATTCTCTATGCTTAATTTCTTAAATTTAATAGTTAAGACTGCTCTAATAGATTCTTTAAGATTAAGGTTACCTAGTTTTCCCTTTCTAGGCGGTATTTAGTGGGATTAAAGGAGCTTTCTATTTAATTAAAGATATCCTACTCCTCTAGCGTTATATTCTAATCCTTTTCTCTATAGGGTTTACATTCCTTAATCTAAGGTATTATATAGGTAATTCTACTATCTAGGAAGTATTTAACCTAAAATATAGCTAGCCTTTGTGCGTAGCTACTAATGCTAAGGAATTTTGAAAGTAGGATAGGTAGTATTATCTAATGCCTTATATTATCTCTAATTACTAAAATATAGATAGCTAGGTTATAGGTGGTAAATTTTAATATTTTATTAAATCCTAGTGTGTTACACTTTATAGCTATATAAGAGTTAGCATTATAATAATAACATTAGTTTATCTATTAGCCCCTTCTAGCTATTATATTAATATTAAAGATACGCTTATTATCCTAATTAAATAACCTAATATTATTTAGCTAGTAATTACGTTATTATAGGTTAATACTATACTTTTACTTAAGCTCCTTTATAATATTAATCTCCTTACCTACCTAAGCTATAACTATAATTTTTAACTTAGCTAATTATTTTATTAAGTTATCTATTTAATCTTAGTATTTTACTAGTCTAGGAGTTCTATCCTTCTTTATTTTATTATAAGAAGTATTAGTTTCCCTTTTTATTTAGAAGACTTAGCTACTACTAAATAGTTCCTCTAGTTAGCCTAGTAAACACTAAGCGTAGCTTAATTAAGTAGCCTCTAGCTTCTTAGATTAGGTTTAGTATTATCTATATAATACCCTTTTAAGTTAGAGATCTTAGGGTCCTTATTCTTAAGCTCTAGTTATATTTAAATATATACATTAAGTGCTACCTAAAGGGTTTTATACTATATAACTAGAACTTCCTTATATATATACCCTTTTTAATCTATAAAGCTTAAGATTAAATAGTTAGGGAGGGCCTTATAGATATAATTTAACTAAGTTATTATTATTTACTATCCTTTTAGGTTTATATTAGATATTAAAGCTTAATGCTTTTATAACTAGTAGTAAGTTTCTTTAATAGACTTTAGTTATATTAGATTAAGGTCCTTAAGTTATTCTCTAGCGCTTTCTATTTAGTCCTAACTTATAGTATTAAACTAAAGAAGCATTTCCTCCTTTAATTTTACCTAAGTGCGTAACGCTATTAATATCTTAACTACTTATTAAATCTAGGGTTAATATTACGCTTAAGTATCTTACGCTAATCCTTCTTAGGAATATATATTACTTTTATCTTAGCCTTAAAGTCCTTAATAAAATTAGCAATATTTTCCCCTATAAACTACTAAATATTATACCTATTCTATATTATAATAAGGGATAATTAGCAAGCTATTATTTCCTAAGGATTTTCATAAAGGTCTTTATATTAAGCCCTTTAAGGGTCTAGAGGCTTTCCTTTAATATTAGGGTCTTTCCTAATAGCCTATTAGGGTAGGTATAAGTTAGCATTAAAACTATTTTAGAATTAGATAGTTCCTTACTTATAATTAGGGTGCTTAGTAATAGCAAATCCTATAATTCTTTTAGATAGCTTAGCTACTTAGTAAACCTTACTTTACTTAATTAGTAGGAATAAGATAAGGTAAAATAATTAGTTATAGAGTTAAATAATAGCACTTTTAATTAATCTTATAAGAGAGTAACTATTTAATTAAAAGCTTTAATTCTAGAGAGGATTTTATAAAAAGAGTTTTCTATAAGGTAATATTTATAGTTATAAATAACCTATAAGTAAGGACTACTAATATAATTACATAGCTCCTTATAATTATTTATAAGATCCTAATGCATAGCTAAATTATTATAAAATTAGCTATAGGTCCTAAGATTAAATAGTTTATAATACTAAACAGCGGTTTTTATTTTAGATCCTTATGTTTAGAGAGTCTTAGTAAGGGCATAATAGCTTAGCTAGTGTTCGCAAGGTATTCTCTAAGCTAGTTAGCCTTATTTCTAACGTCTCCTTATAATGTAATTTCCTTTCCTTAGCCTAGCTTAGTTCTTCTAGATTAGCTAGCCTTTAACTAGTGCCTTAGCTTCTTTAGGGTCTAGGTTTAGGTTTTTAATTTATATTATAGTGTAGGGAAAATAAAATAAAGGGTCTTTATATAAAATAGTTTAGTATTAGCTAAGAATTATAGCTAAAAGTATACTTCTAATTAATCTTAGTCTATAGTAAATTAAATAGAAAATAAAAGTCCTAGGGTTTAAGACCGCGTTTCTCCACTAGTTTTATTAAGCAGAAAATAACACCTAAAAGATATAATACTAGCCCATAGTTATAAGTAGCTCTATAGCTTATATATAATAGGAGGGGTTAATTAACTTAACAATATTAATTACAATAATAGCTAGAGATATCTCGTTATACAGACATACTCTAGATTAAATAGTCTATTAGATTAGAAGTGCTATCTTAATTAAATAAGGAAAATAATCTTAGTTTATCTTATTATAAGCTTAGGTATTTTCTTAATAAAACTTAGTAAAACTTAAGGGTTAATTTAAGAATCTTATAGTGCGTGGATACTATAAAAAGAATCTAGCTATAGGCAGTCTCTTTATAGATTAAATAGTCCCCTTACTTAGATGACTAATATTATCATCCCTTGTTGTGTTATCTATCTCAATGATCCCTAGTGCTTGTCATCGTGATCGCGTGTTTCTGGGCGCGCATCTTATGGCACACATTAGTAAATTAGTCTATAATCACTAGGATTATATTAGTTTATTACTCTCCTAACTACATAGGTAGTAGCCCTATAATAAAGTCTATTAAGATTTCCACCTAAAGTTACCTAGTATTAGCAAGGACTTAAGGGTGCTATATAGGGATGCCTTCTAGCTACTATCTATTAGCACACCCTATAACTTAGGATATAGTCTATTATAGACTTACTTATTGCTAGCTACTAGAAGTAGCGCTTTAATAGCTTAAGAGTGCGTTTAATCCTAAAGTAACCTACTAGTGGATTATTATAGTATACTGCATAAGCTCCTATTATAAGATAGGCTCCTATTGAATAACTATCTAGTCTTTGTACATTAGGAGGCCTCTTGCGCTACGTGACTATAGACTAGCTTTTCCCTTCCTTTCGCTAGGGAGTTTGTTAAAATAATGCTATAAATAGCACTATTTTATAGGCCCACTAGTTGCCTAGTTGCGTTGCTATAACCTAGGCTGCAGCGTTAGTTGCAGTGTTAGTTGCAAGCGTTAGTTATAGCGTTAGTTGCTATATAACTGACGTTACCACCTACCAAAGCAAGCTACAGCATGTATAACTAAGCTAACAAGGTTACCCTATAGGGAAGCTGAAATTAACTATAACTAGGGAACTAGTAGTTATATAAAAGGCTAACGTATACTATTTAAATCCTTGAATTTTGCTGGATTTAATAGTGGTTTTATTTATAAGGGTACACTTTAAAAGTAATTAGTTAGTTTACATAGGCGTCTAGTTTATATAGCCATAAGTTGATTTTTACTTTTCCTATATAAATAAATTTTGCGGAAAATAAAAAGTAGCTTATAAGACCCTCCTAGCAACCCCTTCTATTAATATAGTTAGTAGGTCTATAAGGGGACTTAAAATATCCTCTTCTTACTTATTAGACTGTCTATACGTTAGAATATAACTATATCTAACTATCTAAGCCTTCTATCTTAAATAATCTATTATAATCTAGTTATCTATAGGTTACTACGCCTTTTATTACGTTGCCTATCTAGGAATCTATTAGGGAGGTCTTCCTATCCCTCTAATACCTTCCCTTCTAATTCTTAATAGGTTATAAGCCTAGAAGGCCTATAGATTTACTTTATTACACTACGTTATTTCACTATAATTACTAGATTTTTAGCTATTAGTTATAGTTTTACTACACTGTGGGCTCTTAGATTACAAAGGAAATCCGCTAGAATTTAAAGCTTTTTATCCACTAGCACCACGTATTGTAACATTAGACCTTTAGTGTTAAAATTCATTATAAGCCACACTTGTAACCACTAGTTATAACTATAACCTCTTTTTAGTGATTTTATTTACTATTATAACTATTATTAATATTATCTACATTGTAAATACACTACACTTCCCTTAATATTACATTAGACTTCTAGTATATCTATACTAGGCTTTTTAACCTATTATATTACGTTACACTGCATTGTATTATAATTACGTTACGCTACATGTTTTATATTATCTATTATTCCTATCTATAGCTTTTAGTGTTAAGAAAATTTTCCTAAGAATTTTTACTAGCCTATTTTCGCCTATATATACACTAGACTCACTTTTTAACCTTAAAGGCTACCTATTAAACAGCCCTACCACGTATTTTACGTGCGTAAGTAAATTTACAATATAAGCAATTCCTAGTATACATTATTTATAATAGGAAGAAATTTAGAGATTATACATAGAAAATCTTTTAAGATTTTAGAAGATAGCACTACCTAATTTTAAGGGTAAAGGCCTTACTATAGGACTTTCTAGCCTTACTACAGGCCCTTCTAGCCCCCTAGGAACCCTAATTAGATAGATATAGAGGGTTAACTAGCTACCTAAGCTAGTGCTTTATAATAACAGATATAGAGCCAAATTAAGTAATAAGGCAAGACCTTAACTAATTTTATTAGGCATAGCAAAGATAATTATATTAAAAACAAGGCTAGTATTAATAATCTTCTAAGTAAATTAACGCAAACTATATTAGCTATATAAGGTCTTTAGGCCTTTTCTAGACCTAAGGAAAAGAATACTAAGGTTCCTAGAGAAGATCTAGCTACTAAATCTTCTATATTTATACTACCTTCTAGTAACCTTTAAGCTACTTTTAATAAAAGCGCTATAAAGGAGCTAAATAAGAAAGTACATTCTATTCTTGAGGGAGCTAAGCTAAAAGGCCCTAAAAATTATAATTAGTGAAAACAAGCCCTAAACATTTAATTTAGAGCCCTAGGATTACCTGAATTTCTAGATAATCTGTAAGGGCTTAGGCTTTGCCTAAGCATTAGCTAAAACGTAGACATTAGGAGGGCTAATAGGAAGCGACAAGGGGACGAAAGGTCTAGAAATAAGGAATAGAAGAAATAAGGAAGGGGATAGAAGGATTAGAGATAAGGCTATTAAGGAAAATAGTAAGGGATAGGAAGAGAATAAATAGGATAGCTAAGGAGTATAAGGAGGGCATAGTATTAATAGGTTTCCTACTTTCTCTTCTTCTCTTCTTAAGCTTCTTAATATTATATTAATGCCTAATAGTAGCTACCTTAGGGCTAGTCTATTATATTTAAGAAGCTACCTTTAGTTCTAAAAAGAAGGCTACTAAAAAAAAATAAACTATATAAAAACTCTCTTTAACTATAGGACTTACCTAGCTAGGAGACTCTAACTCCTCTATTAGATACTATACTACTACTAGGGGCTTATAATACCTAATTTAAAATACTTTAACTAATATTAGAATAGTAAGCTAAAGTAATTAAGTCTTTATAATAAAATATATATATAAATCTAGAGTCTATACCCTAAGCTACTACTATACTAGATACTCCTATATAACTAATAGTCCCTAATATAATCTTAATTTAGTAAAAACTAATTCTAATAAGTAACCTCTATAATAGTAATAAAAATATATTTACTACTTAGAGGTTCTTAATATAATATAAGTTAAATATAGATAAGGATTTTATTAGAAATAATAAGGACTAATAGATATTTATTTACTAAAACCTAGTGCCTAGAGTCTAGGCCTATATTACTATATTCTTTAAGGTAAGAGAATTAAGTAACTATAACCTAGATACCTTCCTTTACTACCTAGAGACCTTATATATATACCCTATAGATAGGAAATAGCTCTTATAGAACTTAACTAGATAGAATAAATATCTAGGGAGATATTTACTATGTTCTTTATCTATTTTAAGTAAAAACTCTCCCTAGCTAGAGGGGCTTATTAGGTAAATAATATTAAGGTAGCTAAGCTATAATAAGCACTTAATAAATTAATAAGAGAAATTTCTATTAGTAAAGGAGTTAGTTAAATAAAATACTATACTACTATTACTTAATACTATAGTATTATAGTTAATATTTAGTCCCTTACCTTAGAGGATAAGTATTAGAACTAACACAAACCCTAGCTAGCTTACCTAGTACCTAGCAAATTAATAATAAGGGGATATACTAATAATAGGGGTTTAAGCTATAATAACCTAGCTAGGAAAGAAAAATAAGGTAGATAAAAGGACAAAGGTTAAAAGAAGAACACTTATTGAGAATTGGAAGGGAAGGTATTAGAGGATAGGAAGACCTCCTAATAGATTCCTAGATAGCTAGCGCAATGAAGGGCGCAGCGACCTATAGATAACTAGATCACGATAGATTATTTAATATAGAAGGCTTAGATAGTTAAATATAGTTCATTTCTAATGTACGGACGGTCTGACAAGTAATGAGAGGATATTTTTAGTCCCTTATAGACTTACTAACTATATTAATAAAAGGGGTTACTAGGAGGGTTTTGTAAGCTACTTTTTATTTTCTATAAAATTTATTTATATAGGAAAAGTAAAAATTAACTTATAGCCATATAAACTAGACGCCTACGTGGACTAACTTATTACTTTTAAAGTATACCCCTATAAATAAAAACCACTATTAAATCTAGCAAAATTCAAGGATTTAAATAGTATACGTTAGCCTTTTATATAACTACTAGTTCCCTAGTTATAGTTGATTTCAGCTTCCTATAGGGTAACCTAGTTAGCTTAGTCATACATGACGTAGCTTGCTTTAGTAGGTGGCAACGTAAGTTGCGTGACAACTAACGCTACAACTAACACTGCAACCAACGCTGCAGCCTAGGTTATAGCAACGCAACTAGGCAACTAGTGGGCCTATAAAATAGGGCTATAAATAGAATTATTTTAACAACACTAACCCACAGAGGGCTAGATAGGTATTAGGGGAGAAGATAGCTAAACACCGCTAGGAGGGATGTTACTTATATTATAGCTCTAAGGACTATTATATCTAGGAATATACCCTCCTCCTACCTTATTAACTAAAGGTTAATATTAACACACATAGGGTAGATAAGGAAAGCGCTAATAAGGAATTTAATATTAACTTTATAGAAAATAAGTAGCCCCTAAGCAAAGCCTTACATAGGGGCAGAAAGGCTAGCTAGTAGCTATAGTTATAAATAAGTATAGTTAGTATATAAAGACTAAGAAGAATATAAAATATTTTATAGATTAACTACTATTCTTAGTTCCTATACTCTTTAATATATACTTATATCTTAATGTTTAGATTAACTATAGTTATAATTACTATAGTGCTATAAGTAAACTAGTAGTATAATAGCTTAGCCTAGAGCTTATATAATTACTAAAATAAAGATAAGTCTATACTATAGTAAAAACAAAGAACTAAGGGAAGTATATTAGGAAAACACCTATTTAATTACCTATATAGTGCACGCTAGGATTAATATTAATAGGTAGGAGTTATTAGTATACCTATATATTATCCTAGGCCTTACCTAAGATATAATCTTTAGGATACTATAGCTAGAATAATAGGATATAGTAATTTATATAGCTAAATAATAGTTAGTTATAGGGGCTATAGAGAGCCTATATATATCTAAAGCCTTAGAGTAAAGAATAAATAAACCTATTTAGGGATTATTAAATCCCTATATACTATAAAGGCACGCTAGGCCTAATAGAGAAAGGACACTATAACTTGCTTTATTACTATAAGTCTAAGGAAATTATATTAGTACTATAGCTTATAGCCCTAAAGCTATAACTAAGTAGCCCTAATATAATAACGCTACTAGAAGAGCTAGTGGACTTTATAGACTTATTTAATAAGGCTAAGGTAAATTATTTACCTCCTTATAGGGGGTCCCTTAACTATTATATCTAGATATATAAGAATCTAGATAGTTCTAAGCTAGCACTACTATAGGGACTATTATATAATATGCTAAGGGACTAGCTCTTAGAAATCTAATACTAAATTACAGACCTTATAAATAAGGGATAGATCTATACTAGCTCCTTATTAGATATAGCTCCTATTATTCTAGTTAAGAAGTTAAATAGTAAGTAGTGTTTTTATATTAACTACTACACCCTTAATAAGATTATAATATAAGACTAGTACCCCCTCTTACTAATTAAGGAAACACTCTAATCTCTCTGCTAGGTATAATAGTTTATAAAGGTAAATATTTATATAGTATTTTATAAACTATAGATAGCTAAAGGTAAGGAGTACCTTATAGTATTCTAGACTAGGTTTAGGCTATTTAAGTAGCTAGTTTACCTATTTATTGGAAATGGAAGAGGAATCTAGCTAGAGGGATAGGAAGACCTCCCTAGTAGATTCCTTCAGCGGCTTCTAGATAACTAGATTACGGTAGATTCTTCAAGATAGAGAGCATAGATGGTTAAATATAGTTGATTTCTAACTGGATAGATAGTCTAATAAGCAATAAGAGGATTTTCTAAGTCCCCTTATAGACTTACTAACTATATTAGAGGAAAGGGTTACTAGAGGGGTCTTAGGAGCTACTTTTTATTTTCCGCAAAATTCATTTATATAGGAAAAGTAAAAATCAACTTATAACCATATAATCTAGCTACCTACATAGCCTAATTAAGCACTCTAATATATAACCCTATAAATAAAATATACTATTAAATCTAGAAAAATTTAAGGATTTAAATAGTATATATTAGCCTTTTATATAACTACTAGTTCCCTAGTTATAGTTAATTTTAGCTTCCTACAGGGTAACCTAGTTAGCTTAGTTATATAAGCCTATGAGTTAGTTATAGGAACGTAGGTTATAACGCTGCAAGTAACGCCTATAACTAACATTATAATAACGCAACTAGGTAACTAGTAGGCCTATAAAATAGTGCTATAAATAGTATTATTTTAACACTCCTCTAGAAAAGTATAAGGTAACTAATTTAATACCTAGACTTAGCTCTTTAATAAATATCTAAGTTAACTATAAATTCTAATAACTTTTAACTAAAATTAATAACTTTTTAAATAGAATTCTAGTGTTTTTATTAATTTTTAAGTTTTTAAGTTTTTAGTTAATTTTATTATTAATCTAGGCCTTTGTATTTATAAGACCTAATAGCTTAATAAATTATTAAAATTTATTATTAAGTAGGGCTTTATTAAACTATCTATAGGCATCTCTTTAGTGTTAATATAGATAACCTTAGCTATACCCTTCTGTACCTTTTCTCTAGTATAGTTAAATTTTAGTAGGGTATGCTTTATTTTACTATAAAGAGTAGGATTATTAGCGGTTATAATAGCTCCTTAGTTATTACTAAAAATTAGGACTAAAGGGGCTATAGGTAGCTTTATTTCCTTAAAAGACTATAAAGCCACTCTAGCTCCCTAATAGCTTTATAAAAGGCATTAGATTTAGCCTCTCATGTAGATAAAGCTATTATAGTTACTTTCTTTAATATCTAGCAAATAGGGCCTTTAGCTAGCTTATAGAGATAAGTATAGGTTAATTTTAAAGACCTATTACTAGCATAGTCACTATCACAAAAGCTAATAAGGGTTACAGAGGCTTTAATAGCAAGCTTAGACCTTCTATAAGTTATAGAATAACTTATAGAGCCTAGAAGGTACCTAAGCAGATATTTAGAAGCATTTAAATACTCTATAAATAGCTTAGATATCGCTATAGTAAGCCACTAAACTAGGAAGGTAATATTAGGTCTTATAAGGAGCATTAGGTATATAATAGTCCCTATAATACTCTAATATAGCTTATAATTAGGGGGAAAGAGGTTTAGTTAGGTAAGCTGCCTATTTTATAATTCTAGGTTATAGGGGAATTTTAATAGGCCTAGTATCCTTTATATTAAATCTTTCTAGGGCTTTAGAAATATACTAGGACTAATAGATAGTTAGGGTCCCTTTCTTTTAATTTCTAGTAATTTAAATGCCTAGGAAAAATTTAGCTAGCCTACAGTCTTCTATAGGATAAGCTTTATATAATAGCTTTTTAGCCTATTAATATAGGCTAGATCCAGACCTATTAGAAGATAGTTATACATATAAGTTGCTATATATATAGATGTAGTTCGGTTAAAGAAGACAGCTAGATTAGATATAAGGGTTAAAAGCCTAGCTTCTAAAGAAGGTCCTTTAAAACCTATTGCTACTCTCTAGAGCTTTGTTTTAATTTATATAAAGCTTTTTATAAGAAAATAACCTACTTTTAAGAGGGTTTATAGCCATACTTTTAAGTAATTTAGCTATTTTAGGCGTGGCTTTAGCAAATTTAGTAAATCTATTAGGAATTTGCATATAAATAGCTTCCTTTAGCAAGCTATTTAGAAAGGCCCCTATAAAATTAACCTATTTAACTTCCTAGTTATTACAAGCCACTAGGGCTAGTAATATTCGCTAACTAGGGGAATACTAGTAGTAGCATAGGTCTTAATATAATCCTAACCTTCTATTTACATAAAGCCTTTTGTAATAAGATAAGCCTTGTATTTTAAAGGATTATTTTCTTTATTAATAGCTCTTATAGCTCCTATTATAATAGTAATTATAAATAAACCTAGCTATATCCTATAATATCCTATCCTAGTGAAATTATTACTATAAGATCTAGAATATAGTGTTATAGCCTAGGTGCCCTATAACTAGTAAATTATAGTATTATTAAATAAGGGTTATTATAAGGGGTTCTTATACTAGGACCTAGGTATAGCCTCTAAACTATAGCGCCCTATAAGCGCTAAGTAAGTAATCTATAACCTATTCCCTTATTAATGCTTTTAGGGAAACTTCTATACCCCTTCCTAAATAGCCCTTAGATAAATATAATATATAGGGTCTAATAAGATAGCTTAATTCTATAGAGTCTATAAGTATTTTATAGTAAAGAGAGCCTCCCTAGCTAGTAGTAGGCTTATATATACTACAGGTAAGTCCTAACTATTACCTTCCCTTAAATCTAATAGTAACTAAGAGAGTTATATAATAGTAATAGGCTATAGAATCTATCCTATCTTTACGCTAGCACTCTATCTATCCTATTCCCTTAAAAAGAGAGTGTCTAGTTATTAAGCTTATATACTAGGTCTATAATATAGGTAAAAGTTAAATAAAGCTAGAGTATTTGCTTACCTAGCTTACTATTCTAATATTAAGCAAGGAGTAGTAAAGTATTCTAGGTTCTTATAATCTATATAAATTATAAATAGCTAATAAATGCCTTATAACTTTGCTAACCACACTTTAAGGTAAGAAATAGTAGCTAGAAGCTCCTTATTATAAATAGTGTAGTTCCTTTACGCTATTAACAGGCTCATGAGTAGTATGTAACTAGGTATATAATATAGTTAGATCCTTTCTAAGATAGGTACCCTCTATAATAAAGGCCCTTTTAGCCTCTTAAAAGCCTTATTCTCCTTAGGCCCCTATTAGAAGGGGATATTCCTCTTAGTAAGTTATATAAGTAGTACTACTATCTTAGAAAAATCATTAATAAAGTCCTAGTAAAAGTTTATAAATCCTAGGAAGCTTTAGACCCTTATAACTTCGTGGGTGCTAACTATTCCCTTATAGCTATAATCTTTGCTAGGTTAGGACAGACTAAGCAACCTGCTATAATAATATACCCTAGATACTAGACCTCCTTTATAGCGAATATAGACTTATTAAGGTCTAGATATAGCCTTACTACCCTTAACTAGCTAAGTATTAATTAGACCTTTACTATATAGTCCTTCCTTAATCCCCTAGAGTAAACTAAGATATTATCTAGGTATACTATAATAAAGTCCCCTAATATGTCCCCTAAGGACTTATTAATATAATATAAAAAGGTTAATAGTGTACCTACTAGTCTAAATAGTGTTAAAATAATGCTATTTATAGCACTATTTTATAGGCCCACTAGTTGCCTAGTTGCGTTGTTGCAACGTTAGTTACAGGCGTTGCTTGTAGCGTTATGACCTGCGTTCCTACAACTAACCCACAGGCTTATATAACTAAGCTAACTAGGTTACCCTATAGGGAAGCTAAAATGAACTATAACTAGGGAACTAGTAGTCGTATAAAAGGCTAACGTATACTATTTAAATTCTTGAATTTTTCTAGATTTAATAGTATATTTTATTTATAGGGTTATATATTAGAGTGCTTAGTTAGGCCACGTGGGCAGCTAGATTATATAGTTATAAGTTGATTTTTACTTTTCCTATATAAATAAATTTTATAGAAAATAAAAAGTAGCTCCTAAGACCCTCTAGTAACCCTTTCCTCTAATATAGTTAGTAAGTCTATAAGGGGACTTAGAAAATCCTCTTATTACTTATTAGACTATCTATCTAGTTAGAAATTAACTATATTTAACTATCTATACTCTCTATCTTAAAGAATCTACTATAATCTAGTTATCTAGAAGCCACTACAAAGGAATCTACTAGGGAGGTCTTCCTATCCTCTAGCTAGATTCCCTTCTATTTCTAATAGGTTATAAGCCTAAAAGGCCTATAGATTTACTATATTACTATATTTATTCTACTATAATTACTAGATTTTTAGGTAGTAGTTACTCTTTACTACACTATAGGCTCTTAAGATTATAAAGGAAAACCACTAGAATTTAAAGCTTTTTATTTACTAGCACTACATATTATAACACTAGACCCTTAGTGTTAAAAATTTATTATAGCTATAACTATAACTATCTAGTTATAACTATAACTTCTAGTAATTCTATTTACTTTTATAACTATTATATTAATATTATTTACTCTGTAAATACGCTACATTCCCTTATTATTATTAGACATCTAGTATCTATATACTAGGCTTTTTAACCTATTATACTGCGTTACATACGTTATATTGCGCTACGCGCTCTATAATATCTATTATCTGCAATTCCTATTTCTTAGTGTTAAGAAAATTTTCACTAAGAATCTTCTCTAGCCTATTTTTGCCTACGTATACTTAAGACCCACTTTTAATCTAAGGGCTGCCCTTTTAAACGGCTCTGCCACACATTTTACGTATGTAACTAGATTGTAATATAACTAATTTCTAGCGTATATTATTTGCAATAGGAATAAATTTAGAGATTTTACATAGGAATCTTTAGAAGATAGCGCTACCTAATTATAAGGGTAAGGGCCTTGTTATAGGCCCTCTAGGACCTAGTTTAGGCCCTTCTAGCCCCCTAGGGACCCTAGTAGGATAGATATAGAAGGTTAACTAGCTATTTAGGCTAGTGCTTTATAATTATAAATATAAAGCTAAATTAAATAATAAGGTAAGACCTTAACTAATTTTATTAGGCATAGTAAAGATAATTATATTAAAAATAAGGCTAGTATTAATAATCTACTAGAAAAATTAACATAAACTATATTAGCTATGCAAGGTCTTTAGGCCTTTTCTAGACCTAAGGAAGAAAATACTAAGGTTCCTAGAGAAAGTCTAGCTACCCTTCTAGTAACTTATAAGCTGCTTTTAATAGAGCTACTATAAAGGAACTAAATAAGAAGGTTTAATTTATTCTAGAGGGAGCTAAGTTAAAAGGCCCTAAAAACTATAATTAGTGGAAGCAAGCCCTAAGTATCTAGTTTAGAGCCCTAGGATTACCTGAATTTCTAGATAATCTAAGCATAGTAAGCTAGCTAGCTAACTCTAATTAAGCTATTCTTTTAATCATTTTATAAGATAGCTACTAATTAGGACCTTAGGTAGCTATATATTAGCAAAAATCCCCTAAAGAAGCCTATAAAGTCCTTATTAAGTAGTATTCGTAAAGTGCTAAAATCTAGCGTAGTACGCTATATTCTAGCTACTATTCCCTAAATTTTTAAATTATAAGGGATCTTTAGAGGCTTTTAATACTAGTTTTAATGATTTACTAGCTAGACTATAGCTTTATAGTATAGAGATCGCCCTTATTAATTAAGTAAATTATTATATTAATGCATTAAAGTAAACCTTTCTAGTTAGGCTAAGAGATAAAGATTTACTATTAGAGCTTCTAGGGTATAAGGACTGCTTATAAATACCCTAAATTTATAGTTTCTTATAGCTAATTTATTAGAAGAATAGAGGGATAAGACCTCCCCTACAGCTAAAGCCCTTAGTTATAAGGCTTCTAATAATAAGGGAAATTCTAAGGACTAGGAAAAGAACTCTTCTAATCCTACCCCTAAGAAGGATCCTAATGCTAAGAAAGAGTAGGATAAGAAAGATTTAAACCCTTTTAAAGCCTCTAAAAGGAATTAGAAGAAGAAAAAGAGTAGTAATAAGGATAAAGAGAAAGGAAAAGAAGCTACTTTTATATTAGGCTATAGCCTAGCTACGGGATATATTAAAGAACTAGATTCTAGTAAGTCTAGTAGCGATAATAGTAGTAATTCTAAATCTAATTTAAATACTTCTAGTACCTCTAGTAACACTACTAGTAAGCCTACTTTTAGTTACTCTAATAATAGAATTAAAAACTCCCTTTTATATAATATAGGTTCTTCTTATTATATTTATAATAATAGGGCTTTCTTTAGGGACTTTAAGCCCTTAAGAAAGGTAAAACTAGCCCTATAATTACAGTAGGAGGACCTATCTATCCTAAAGGTAAAGGCACTACTGTTTTTAACATTCTAGTTAAGAAAAATCCACTAGAATATAGGCCTTTAGCTTTGCTAAATGCCCTATATTTCCTAGTATAAATACTAACCTAGTTAGTGGTTTAACTTACTATCTTTTAGGGGTTATCTTATAAAAGACTAGCTATTCCTAGCTAATAAAAGCCCCTATAGGTTATTAGAACCTGCTAAATATAGCTTCTTTTTGTAGATTAAGGGTAAGCTACCCTAAGATTTGTAAGTATTTAACCTACCTCTTCTTTATAGGCTCTTAATGTTACTACAAGGCCTATAAGACTTATCTAGGTTTTCCTACCTTATAGAGGTTTAAATTCTGTAACTAACGTTAAATCCTAAGGAATATTAACAAATTAAAGAATTAGATTCTAATAAAGAAGAAGATTTAGCCTTATATCCCACTAAAGCTCCTAGTTAGGCATCTTTTATAGGGGGTTTAGAAGGTTTATACCCTAATGTCTTAGGTAACAATAGTAGCTGTCTAGTGCCCCTAGAGGCCTATGATTCTTAAGAGGCCTAGTAATAGAGGGAGCTAGGGGATAATAGCCCTAAAGAGTCTTTTAAGCTAGAATCTAGTTATAAGAAGTTACTAGATTTAGCCCTTCTTTAGCATATTTAATTAGGCTATATAGGGCTTCCCTTACTAAAGAAATCATTAAAATTAGCTAAAGGGATCCCTAATTTTTCCGCTATTAAAGAAAAGGATTTTAACTACTTAGCCTATACGTAATCTAAGGCTATTAGATAACCTAGCAAAAGACCTATCTAGGATCCCCTAGAGTTTTAGATATTCTAGAGGGAGATATAGTTAAAATTAAACCTATACTACATAATAAGAAGGCCCTAGTCCTTATACTTATTAATTAAAAATCCTAGTATAAGTAGTGCTTTTATTAGCTAATAAAGAAGGTTAGACCCTTTATATAGCTATTAAGGGCTTCTTTAAGGCCCTAAAAACCAATATAACGCGTATCCTAGGTACCTTTACTTTAACAGAGGTACTGAAATTAATAATAACCTCTAGCTATAGTTATCTTCTAAAGGAATTTATTTTAGCACCTCTTACCCCTATATTTACAAATAGAATAGGCTAGTTAAGAGGGCTATTAGGGTTATCCTAGACTAGCTTAGGGCTACACTTTAGTAGTCTAAGCTGCCTTTATATCTATAGTCTTATATCCTTCTAGCTATAGTGGACTTAGTTAACATCACTGCTAATACAACTAAGCCCTAACCCTAAGCAGCTATACCTAGCTAACTTAGAGCCTAATACCTCCTATAAGCCTGATTTTTTGAAAATTAGGGCTATAGGGTCTTATTGTAAGGTTCTTATTGGAAATGGAAGGGAATCTAGCTAGAGGGATAGGAAGACCTCCCTAGTAGATTCCTTCGCAGCGGCTTCTAGATAACTAGATTACGGTAGATTCTTCAAGATAGAGAGTATAGATAGTTAAATATAGTTCATTCCTAACTAATAGACAGTCTAACGAGCAATGAGAGGATTTTCTGAGTCCCCTTATAGACCTACTAACTATATCGGAGGAAAGGGGTCACTAGAGAGGTCTTAGGAGCTACTTTTTATTTTTCGCAAAATTCATTTATATAGGAAAAGTAAAAAATTAACTTATAACCATATAATCCAGCTACCCACGTGGCCTAACTAAGCACTTTAATATATAACCCTATAAATAAAATATACTATTAAATCTAGAAAAATTCAAGGATTCGAATAGTATACGTTAGCCTTTATATAACTACTAGTTCCCTATTTATAGTTAATTTCAGCTTCCCTATAGGGTAACCTAGTTGGCTTAGTCATACAAGCCTGTGGGTTGGTTGTGTGGCAACGCAGGTCACAACCAACGCTGCAAGCAACGCCTGTAACTAACGTTGCAACAACGCAACTAGGCAACTAGTGGGCCTATAAAATAGTGCTATAAATAGCATTATTTTAACAGTTCTAATACCTCTGGAGCAGAGATCTAGGCTTTAAAAGCTAGCCCTAGGACTATCCTAGTTAGTTGCTAGCTACTCTAGGTTCTAGTGTTTATCTTGTCTATATTCCTTCTAAAAGGTTAGTTATAAAGACTAGCTTTGTTAAAATTATAGAAGATATAGCCTCTATAAGGTCCCCTAAGCTACCTTTAGGGACCTATCCTTTAGAGGAGAAGCTAATATCTTATAAGATAATCTAGAGGTTTAGGATAGTTACCTAAAGCCTAAAATCTAGCGCCCACAGCGCCCGCAGCGCCCGTAACTATAGCGCCTGTAGCGCCTCTAGCGCTACCCCTAGAGAGCCTAAGCTCTATAGCCCCTAATAAGGTAGCTATAGAAACTCTGTCTGTAGATTTAGATTCTTTAATTAATTCTAATTCTATGGATATTAATGATTTTAATTTATCTTTATTTATTAAGGAGATATACTTTAAGGCTTAATAAAGGGCTAAGTTATCTACTAATAATAATAACAATTTGGATACCCCTAAGACCTAGAAACAAGCTTTAAAAAGCAAGGATAGTTAAAAATAGATAGATACTATATTTAGCGAATTTAAGTAGCTTCTAGCTGCTAGAACCTTTAAATTTATAGGGATAGACTAAGTTCCTAAGGGCTAGAGGGTTCTAAAGAATAGGCTTATTTATAAGCTAAAAAGGATAATATTAAGGCTTACTAAAACCCTTACTAGTCCCTAACTAGTTTTAGTTATAGATCTCTATTAATTTTATAATAAACTTACTTACTTTATCCTTAGAGAGGCTATAATACCTTATAGTTATTATAGATAGGCTCTTTAAGTTTATATAGCTAGAGATAATAACCTTTATTAAAGCTAAGGAGTATATAAAGTAGTTTAAGATAGTTTAGTAGAGATTTAGGGATTCTATTAGTTTATTATTATAAACTAAGGTTTAGATTAGTTAGGGAAGTTTTAGATAATATTATACTTATTAGTTAGAATAAAATAGTTACTTTTTATATTATACTATTTATAAACTAATAGTAGTATAAAATAAGTAAACTAGGAAGTATAGGTAATACTATAAGTAGTAATCTCCTTCTCTTAATATAATTAGCCTAAATACTTAGTTACTTACTAGCTTATAATAAATAATAGAACCTCCTTAGTTATAAAGATAAGCCTAAATAAATTACTTTATAGCTATAATCTAGAACCTATCTAATCCTAACTAAACTTATTAGTATTTATTATAATACCTAAGAGAAAAGCTATTTAGTTCTATAAATACCTTTAAGAGGGTACTCTCCTAGCCTAGGCTATAATAGCCTATATATAGTAATAATAATAGGATATAATAGTAGTATTATAATATCTAGTAGAGCGCTTTTAGGTTAGGGATAAGGTATAGCTTTCCCTTAAGAATATTAAGATAAACTACTTATTATAAAAACTTAACTAGGTTATAGTAAAATATACTATTATAGAGGTACTTATATTACTTATGGTTTAGCTAGATATACTATAGAAGTATTTACCTAGTTTTTATATAAACCTTATTAAAAGGTAATAAAGATACTCTTCTAAGCTAGAAGCTATAAGACTCCTAGCTAGCTCTAGAATAGGTTTTAGTAAAGGATAATAATAAACTTATTAAGAAATACTATATAAAATAGATTCTAGTAAATTAGAATATACTAGGTAAAGGTAATAAATATAATATTTTAGTTAAATAGGTAGGTTACTTATAGCTAATATAAGAACTATTAGAGAATATAATTAAGATATAAGCCCTTAATAAGTTTAAGAGAGAGTAAGGGGATATATAATATAATAATAAACTAAATTAATTAAGTAAAACTAGTTTACTTAGGGAGACTATAAATAGGACTCTAGGGGATATATATTACTACCTAATAATACTTATATATCCCCTAAAAGACTTACCTTACTTCTTTTACTATATATTTAAGCTTACTTAGGTTACTATAGGAATTTATATTATTATTTACTATATATAAATTAGCTAGGGATAATCCTACTTAATATTTAGGAGAGTATAAGATAATCTTTACTAAGGGTAATATTACTAGCTATAGCCCCTACCTAGGTTTTAGATAGTATAAGTAAAATAATAGTTAGTAAATATATAGTAAATATATAGAGGTAAAGCCTTATTTCTTTAGTAGCTACTAGCTATTATAAGAGTATAAGGGTTCCTAATAATATAGAGGAATAGGGTTAATAAGACTAGCGCTAGAGGTAAGATAGAAGTAATACTAGCGCTAGTAAGAAGGTAAATTATTACTTACTTTAATAAGTTAAGAATAGCTTAGATTACTACTATAATAATAAGAGAAGAGCACTTTAATTATTACTATAAATTAGTTATAAAACTCTTTATATATAGTAGTTATATTACTTATAAGTTACTAATTTTACTAGAATAAGGTACTAGTAACCTATTAAAGAGCGTTTCCTATTCTATAGCTAGCTAAAGGGCTACTACCTATAAAGGGATAATATTAAGCTTAGTTATATTTAATATAGGTATATTAGTAAAGGGGAGGGCCTAAGGCCTAAATAAACTAGAGCTAAATTAAACTATGCTTATTTTAGTAGCGTAATCTATTTGCCTATAAGGGCATAGAAGTCCTAAGATAGGATAGTATTGGAAATGGAAGGGAATCTAGCTAGAGGGATAGGAAGACCTCCCTAGTAGATTCCTTCGCAGCGGCTTCTAGATAACTAGATTACGGTAGATTCTTTAAGATAGAGAGCATAGATAGTTCAATATAGTTAATTCCTAACTAATAGACAGTCTAACGAGCAATGAGAGGATTTTCTAAGTCCCCTCATAGACCTACTAACTATATCGGAGGAAACAGGTCGCTAGAGGGGTCTTAGGAGCTACTTTTATTTTCCGCAAAATTCATTTGTATAGGAAAAATAAAAATAAAAATAAAAATCGACTTACGACCATACAATCTAGCTGCCCACGTGGCCTAACTAAGCACTTTAATAAGCAACCCTATAAATAAAATACACCATTAACTCTAGAAAAATTCAAGGATTCGAATAGTATACATTAGCCTTTTATACGACTACTAGTTCCCTAGTTATAGTTAATTTCAGCTTCCCTATAGGGTAACCTAGTTGGCTTAGTCATACAAGCCTGTGGGTTAGTTGTGGGCAACGCAGGTCACAAGCAACGCTGCAAGCAACGCCTGTAACTAGCGTTGCAACAACGCAACTAGGCAACTAGTCGGCCTATAAAATAGTGCTATAAATAGCATTATTTTAACAGATAGGTATCTGTTGCTTTATAGTCTTAGTCCTAGTAACACTAGGTATAATAGGGACTTATAAGGGAATAGGAGTAGGATAATAGGGATAAGGCATTTTTAGTAAGTAAATAAATAGGATAAGAAGGAAAAGGGAGTAATAAGATAGGAAGGTATATTAGAGTTATAATAATTATAGGATAGAGATTATATAAAGGAGGAAGAGGTTATATAAGGAAAAGAAAATAGGATATTTATATAGGAAGTATAACTATAAAGGAGGGATTATAAATAAGTAAGAGGAGGGGCTAGAGGTTATTATAGTAATAGAGGGGGTTAGGGGACACGTATTACACGCATTATATAATAATATAAATATTATTTACTAAATAAGGATAGTTTCTATAAGTTTCTATAATATAATTAAGCGTACATATTACGCACACTACCTAATAATAACACGCGCGGTACTTATAACTAAGCTATAATAGGGCGGAGAGGGGTATTTAAGGGTATTACTCTTAGTTATAGATTTAGGTCTTTAAGGTAATATTAAGATAGGTAAGTAAGGATATATATAAGGGCTTAGGCTTTGCCTAAGTATTAGCTAAAACGTAGATATTAGGAGAGCTAATAGGAAGTAATAAGGGGGATAGAAGGTCTAGAAATAAGGAATAGAAGAAATAAGGAAGGGGAATAAAAGGATTAGAGATAAGGCTATTAAGAAAGATAGTAAGGGATAGGAAGAGGACAGATAGAATAGGTAAGGAGTATAAGGAGGGCATAGTATAAATAGGTTTCCTACCTTCTCTTCTTCTCTCCTTAAGCTTCTTAATATTATATTAACGCCTAACAGCAGCCGCCTAGGGCCAGTCCATCACATAATCCAAGCATAGCAAGCTAGCTAGCTAACTCTAATTAAGCTATTCTTTTAATAATATTAAGAGATAGCTGTTAATTAGGACTATAAGCAGCTATGTATTAGCAAATATCCCCTAAAGAAGCCTATAAAGTCCTTATTTAGTAGTATTTGCAAAGTGCTAAAATCTAGCGTAGTACGCTATATGCTAGCTACTATTCCTGAATTTTTCAAATTATAAGGGATCTTTAGAGGCTTTTAATGCTAATTTTGATAATTTACTAGCTAGATTATAACTTTGCAATATAGAGATCGCAGCTATTAATTAAGTAAATTATTATATTAATGTATTAAAGCAGACCTTTCCTAGTTAGGCTAAGAGATAAAGATTTACTATTTGAGCTTCTAGGGCACAAGGACTGCCTATAAATACCTAAATTTACAGTTCCTTATAGTGAACTTATTAGAAGAATAAAGAGATAAAACCTCCCCTATAGCTAAGGCTCTTAGTTATAAGGCTTCTAATAATAACAAAGGAAATTCTAAGGACTAGGAAAGAATTTATCTAATCCTTCCCCTAAGAAGGACTCTAACGCTAAGAAAGAGTAAGATAAGAAGGATTTAAACCCTTCTAAAGCCTCTAAAAGAAAAAGAAGAAGAGTAGTAATAACAGGGCTAAAGAAAAAGGAAAAGAAGCTACTTTTGCTTTAGGCTATAGCCTAGCCACAGGATACGTTCAAGAACTAGATTCTAGCAAATCTAGTGGCAATAATAGTAGTAATTCTAAATCTAATTTAAATACCTCTAGTACTACTACTAGTAACACTACTAGCAAGCTTACTTTTAGCTACTCTAACGATATAGTTAAAAACTCCCTTTTATATAATATAGGTTCTTCTTATTATATTTATAATAATAGGGCTTTCTTTAGGGACTTTAAGCCCTTAAGAAAGGTAAAACTAGCCCTATAACTACAGCTAGAGGACCTATCTATCCTAACGGTAGAGGCACCGCTATCTTTAATATTCTAGTCAAGAAAAATCCACTATAATATAGGCCTTTAGCTCTGCTAGATACCCTATATTTCCTAAGCATAGATACTAACCTAGTTAGTAGTTTAACTTACTATCTTTCTAGGGGTTATCTTATAAAAGACTAGCTTTTCCTAGCTAATAAAAGTCCCTATAGGTTATTAGAACCTGCTAAACATAGCTTCTTTTGCAGATTAAAGGGCAAGTAACCCCTAAGATTTATAAGTATTTAACCTACCTCTCCTTTATAGGCTCTTAAAGTTACACTAAACACTAAGCATATAAGACTTATATAGGGTTTTCCTACCCTATAGAGGTTGAAATTCCACAGTAGCCTACCCTAGAACCTAAAGAATATTAGCAAATTAAAGAAATTAACTCTAAAGAAGAAGATTTAGCCCTATATTATACTAAAGCTCCTAGTTAGGCATCTTCTATAGGGGATTTAGAAGGTCCATATCCTAATGTGTTAGATAACGATAGTGGCTGTCTAGAATCCCCTAAGGCCTGTGATTCTTAAGAGGCCTAGCAAGATAGGGAGCTAGAGGATAATAGCCCTAAAAAGCAGCTAGATTCTAGTTATAAGCAATTACTAGATTTAGCTATTCTTTAGCATATTTAACTCAGACATATAGGGCTTCCCTTACTAAAGAAATCATTAAAATTAGCTAAAGGGATCCCTAATTTTTCCGCTATTAAAGAAAAGGATTTTAACTACTTAGCCTGTACGTAAACTAAGGCTATTAGGAGACCTAGTAAAGACCTATTTAGGACCCCCTAGAGCTTTAGATATTCTAGAGGAGATATAGTTAAAATTAAGACTATACCACATAATAAAAGGCCCTAGTCCTTATTCTTATTAACCGAAAATCCTGGTATAAATGGTGCGTTTTATTAACTAATAAAGAAGGTTAGACCCTTTATAATGCTATTAAGGGCTTCTTTAAGGCCCTAAAAACCAATATAACGCGTATCCTAGGCACCTTCACTTCGACAGAGGTACTGAAATCAATACCGAACTTTAGTCTATGAGGCCCTGCTTATAACACACGGGTGCACATAGGTGCACCCTGCGGACGCACTATACCCTAGGGCTAGGTCTAGATAATACTAGTAAGCTACTAGCTATAAGCTAGTAACTTACACTATAACACACTTAGACCTAGTAAGCTTTAGTTAATATACTAAAGCCCTTATACCTCTTACCTAGCTATCCCTTTATTCTTATAATTCTAAAGCTTCTTTTACTAGCTACCTAAGAGTAATATAGGGGAGAACTATATAATCTACTAGGGTAATATTAGATAATAACTAAGACTAATTAAATAAGGGTAGTACTATAGCTAAGAGTATACTATATTTTATAGAGATCTTAACTTAAATTAAATCCCTTACCCTTAGTTTCTAAACTATAGTAATTATAAAGTAAATTACTTAGCTTAAATAACTTAAGAAACTATAAAATAAAGAATAAGAACTTATTAACCTATTATAGCTTAATATAAGGGATAGATAAGTAAAGAGATAGTAAAGAGCTAGTATATTCTTAAGTTATAGTAGTTAAGAGATTAAAGTCTAAAATATTACTAATCTCTAATACCCTATAAATCTATAAAAGTATAAGATATAAATTAATAATCTAAACTATACCTTTAATAAGGTAAAATAAAAGTACTAATATAATTACTAAAAGATTCTCTTTATACTTAACTATATATACACTAACTATAGGGTAAGATAAGACTATTACCTAGAAGAGTAACTAGCTAATAGCTAGGATAACCTTAAAGATAATTAGGATAAGTTCTAGACTTAGATACTTATACTACTTAAAAACTCTATAAATTATAATATATAAATAGCTATATAGCTAGAGAATATAAAGTAATATAAGGGTTAAAGCCTTATTAAGTTTAGTATTTACTTAGATTTACTAGAGAAATACCTAGAAAAAGCTATAGAAAAGTTATATACTCTTATATTCTTTATAAAGCTACTTCCTAACCTATAGGCTTATATTCACCTATATATCTCTATTATTAGGAAAACTTAGGAAGAAGTAGTATAACTTAACTAATAGTTTTAGGAGATAATACTAAAGAGTAAGTAAAAACCTAAGCACCTAGGAGATAAAGGCCTATATAAGACTCCCTAATATTATAGATATAACTCCTTATATAGCTATTAACCCTATAGGGATTAGAAAGACTAGGATAGGAAAAGACTCTAGCTATATACCTAAATAATAGTAAAGTTAAGGGTAAAAAGTAATATTTTAATTATAGTAATATAAAGCACTTTATATAATACTATAATAAGCTAAAGAAAGAGCACTAAAAGAACTAAGAAAACTCCCTATAATAAAAGTAAATACCCTTACTTTTACCTTAAAGACTAAGGTACTAATAGGATACTAATTTTATACCTAGTTACTATCTATAGGTAAAAGATATTAAAATAGTAGCTAATCTTAATAGTTATATAAAGATTAATATTATTAGTACTAAATTTATATAAATTTATAAGCTTAACTAGGCTAAGGCTATAGTACCTATTCTTAAGGTAGTAAGGGCTTTTATAGTCCCTTAATATAGTATTTATAAGGTACCTATTACCCTAAGAAACTTAAGGGAGAGAAAAAGAACCTTAAGCTACTATATATAGCTATAAATAAAGACCTAAGAGTAAAGAGAAGTCCTATATTAATTAGAATATATACACTAGTAAAAGAATATATATACCTTTACTTATATTTATAGGAATAGTAGTTTAAGAAAGAAAAGATAGCCTTTTACTATTAACTCCTATAAGTTTATAAAGGTAATATATAATAAGACTATAATATATACTATTATAGGAGTTATAGAAGATAAGTTTATTACCCTTAAAGATAATAAGGAGATAAAAGTATATAAAACTATTAAGAATATTCTAAAGAAACTATATAAGTTTAAAGATATATTTATATTAGATAAAGTAAGAAGCCTTTTATTAAGAAAAATAACTAACTATATAATTAACCTTATACTAGAGGCTATACCTCTATATAGACCTATTTACTCTTTATTCTAAAGTAAGCTAAAAAAGCTCTAAGAGTATATTAATAATAACCTAAAGAAAGGCTAGATAAGACCCTTAAAGAGCCCTATAGGTATACTTATTCTATTTATACTAAAGAAGAATAGTATACTTTAACTATATATAAATTATTAAGGACTTAATAAAGTAATATAAAAGAATTACTACACTCTCCCTTAATTTTAGAGATCCTAAACTAGTGCTAAGGGGCTTATTTCTTCTTAAAGATTAATATTAAGAATACTTACTATTAAATTTATATTAAAGAGAGTAATAAATAAAAGACTATATTTTATACTTACTATAGGTATTATAAATACCTTATAATACCTTTTAGGTTAACTAATACCCTAGCTACTTTCTAGAGCTATATTTATAAAGCACTATATAGGCTAGTTAATACTATTTATATAGTATATTTAGATAATATCCTTATTTTTTAAAAATATAAGAGAAGTATACTATATATATTAAGAAAGTCTTAGAGTATATAAGGTTAGTAAAGCTATATATAAAACCCTTAAAGTATTCCTTTTACTAGGAGTTTATAGAATTCCTAGGGTTTATTTTATTAGTTAATAGTATCTTAATAAATACTTATAGGGTTAATATAATCTAAGAGTAAAAAGAATCTATAAGCTTTAAGGATATATAGTCTTTCCTTAGATTCTATAACTTTTACTAATAGTTTATTTATAAATACTCTAGGATTATAGTACCTCTTTATATACTAATAAAAGGTAGTTAAAATAGTATTTAGACTAGAGATTTATATTTAGAGAAAAGAAGTAGCTAGTATTTAACTAGCTAAAAGATACCTTTTAGTAAGTGCCTTTTCTTTATTATTATAACCTAAGTTAACTAGTATGTATTAAGATAAATACTTTAGTCTTTATAATAGTAGGAATTTTATTTTAATAAGATAATAAGGGTTACTAGTATTTAGTAGCCTTTTAGTTAAGGAAGTTTACTAATACTAAGTATAACTATAGTATAGCTAATTAAGAGTTACTTACTATAGTAAAGTTATTTAAATACTAGTAATACTATATTAAGGGGTTAAAAACACTAGTAAAGGTCCTATATAACTACTATAACCTATAGACCTTTAAAAGGTAATAGAAGTTAAATAGAAGGTAAGTAAAATAGTGTATATTCCTTTATCTCTTTTACTTTATAATTAAATATAGACTAAGGAAGAGTAACCCTATAGATATACTATTAAGAAGGTCTAATTATAAAGGTAAACCCCTAATAAATAGGGCACTTTTACTAGAACTTTAGAAAAAGCTAGTAATTACTAAAGAAATAGTAGGAGAAGAGATACTAATATATTAAAGAAGATATAGTAAGATACCTTTAGGGAAGAAAAATATCCTAGTTTTAGAGAGAAAGTAGCCTAGTAAGATACCTTTAGGGAAGGAAAATATCCTAGTTATTAGTAAGAGACCTATAGAGGCTAAAGTAACCTAGGTAAAAGGCTAGTTAGCCACTATAGATCTAGTAAAAGATTAGCTAGATAAGGGTGATTTTAAGGAGAAGGTAGCGTGTGTCTAAGATATTAGTATATAAGAGATTTAGGGGCTATTATATTACTAAATCCCTACTAATCCAGGCTAAATAAACTTTTAGCGTAATTACTATAGAAGGCATAGGATTAAGACCTAGATCTGCAAAGGCGAAACAGTAAGATTAACTCTATTAAGAATTGGAAGGGGAAGGTATTAGAGTAATAGGAAGACCTCCCTAATAGATTCCTAGATAGGTAGCGTAATGAAGGGCGCAGCGACCTATAGATAACTAGATCACGATAGATTATTCAAGATAGAAGGCTTGGATAGTTGGATATAGTTATATTCTAACGTACAGACGGTCTGACGAGCAATAAGAGGGTATTTTGAGTCCCCTTATAGACCTACTAACTATATTAACGGAAGGGGGTCGCTAGAAGGGTCTTGTAAGCTACTTTTTATTTTCTATAAAATTCATTTATATAGGAAAAGTAAAAATCAACTTATGGCTATATAAACTAGACGCCTACGTGAACTAACTAATTACTTTTAAAGTGTACCCCTATAAATAAAAACCACTATTAAATCTGCAAAATTTAAGGATTTAAATAGTATACGTTAGCCTTTATATAACTACTAGTTCCCTAGTTATAGTTAATTTCAGCTTCCCTATAGGGTAACCTAGTTAGCTTAGTAATACATACCGTAGCTTGCTTTGGTAGGTGGCAACGTAAGTTGTGTGGCAACCAACGCTGCAACCAATGCTTGCAACTAACACTACAACTAACGCTATAGCCTAGGTTATAGCAACACAACTAGGCAACTAGTAGGCCTATAAAATAGTGCTATAAATAGCATTATTTTAACACTCCCTCTAGAAAAGTATGAGGTAACTAATTCAATGCCTAATGACTTAGCTCTTTAATAAATATCTAAGTTATCCATAAATTCCAATAAAATTAATTAACTTTTCAACTATAAATCCAATAACTTTTCAACTAGAATTCCAGTGTTTTTGTTGATTTATTATTTTTATATCTAGGTCCTTGTGTTCGTAAGGCCTAGTAATTTAATAAATTGTTGAAATTTATCATTAGGCAGGGGCTTAGTTAAGCTATCTGCAGGCATATCTTTAGTGTTAATATAGATAACCTTAGCTATACCCTTCTGTACCTTTTCTCTAGTATAGTTAAATTTTAGTAGGGTATACTTTATTCTGCTATAAAGAGTAGGGTTATTAGCAGTAGTAATAGCTCCTTAGTTATCACTAAAAATCAGGACTAGAGGGCTATAGGTAGCTTTATTTCCTTAAAAGGTTATAAAGCCACTTAAGCTCCCTAATAGCTTTATATAGGGTATTAGATTTAGCCTCTAAGGTTAATAAAGCTATTGTAGTTAATTTCTTTGATTTCTAGCTAATAGGGCCTTTTACTAGCTTAAAAGATAAGCATAGGTTGATTTTAAAGAGGTCCTATCTCTAGCAAAGTCGCTATCATAGAATCTAATAAGGGTTGTAGTTACAGAGGCTTTAGAGTTTAATACTATCTTAGACCTTCTATAGGTTATAGAATAACCTATAGTGCTAGATAGAAATCTAAGCAAGTATTTAGAAGCATTTAAGTGCTCTATAAACGGCTTAGATAGTGCTATAGAAAGCCACTAGCCCGGAAAAGAAATATTAGGCCTAGTTAGAAGCATTAGGTACATAATAGTCCTTACTATACTCTAATATAGCTTGTAATTAGAGGGTGAAAGAGGTTTAGTTATTGCTTGTTTTATAATTCTAGGTTATAAGGGAATTTAAATAGGCTTAGTATCCTTTAAATTAAACCTTTCTAGGTGTAAGGGCTTAGGCTTTGCCTAAGCATTAGCTGAAACGCAGGCATTAGGGGGCTAATAGGAAGCGACAAGGGGATAGAAGGTCTAGAGATAAGGGACAAAAGGAATAAGGAAGGAGGATAGAAGGAATAAGGAAGGGGATAGAAGAATTAGAAATAAGGCTATTAGGGAAAATAGTAAGGGATAGGGAAAGGATAAATAGGATAGCTAAGGGGTATAAGGAGGGTATAGTATAGATAGGTTTCTTACCTTCTTTTCTTCTCTCCTTAAGCTTCTTAATATTATATTAATACCTAATAGTAGCTACCTAAGGGCTAGTTTATTATATTTAAGAAGCTTCCTTTAGTTCTAAAAGAAGACTACTAAAAAATAATAGATTATATAATAAACTCTCTTTAACTATAGGACTTACCTAGCTAGGGACCCTAACCCCTATTAGATACTATGCTACTACTAGGGGCTTATAATACCTAATTTAAAACACTCTAACTAATATTAGAATAATAGGCTAGAGTAATTAACTCTTTATAATAAGGTATATATATAAATCTAAAGTCTATGCCTTAAGCTACTACTACACTAGATACTCCTATGTAGCTAATAGTCCCTAATATAATCTTAACTTAGTAAAAACTAATCCTAATAAGTAACCTATATAATAGTAATAAAAATATATTTACTACTTAGAGGTTCTTAATATAATATAAGTTAGATATAAATAAGGACTTTATTAGAAATACTAAGAACTAATAAATATTTATTTACTAAAACCTAGTACCTAGGGTTTAGGCTTATATTACTATATTCTTTAAGGCAAGGGAATTAAGTAGCTATAACCTAGATACCTTCCTTTACTACCTAGAGACCTTATATATAGACCCTATAGATAAGAAATAGCTCTTATAGAACTTAACTAAATAGAATAAGTATCTAAGGAGATATTTACTATATTCTTTATTTACTTTAAATAGAAACTCTCCCTAGCTAGAGAGGCTTATTAGGTAAATAATATTAAGGTAGCTAAGCTATAATAAGTACTTAATAAATAAATAAGAGAAATTTATATTAGTAAAGGAGTTAGTTAAATAGAATACTATACTACTATTACCTAATACTATAGTATTATAGTTAATATTAAGTCCCTTATCTTAGAGAATAAGTATTAGAACTAATATAAACCCTAGCTAGCTTACCTAGTACCCTAGTAAATTAATAATAAGGGGATATACTAATAATAGGGGTTTAAGCTATAGTAACCTAGCTAGGGAAGAGGAATAAGTTAGATAAAAAGATAAAGATTAGAAGAAAACATAGATCTATAGAGGGCTAAATAGGTATTAGGGGTAAAGATAGCTAAACGCTACTAGGAAGGATATTACTTATATTATAGCTCTAAGGACTACTATATCTAGGAATATTCTCTTCTCTTACCTTATTAACTAAAGGTTAGTATTAATATATATAGGGTAGATAAGGAAAGCGCTAATAAGGAGGTTAATATTAATACTATAGAAAATAAGTAGCCCTTAAGTAAAGCCTTATATAGGGGCAAAAGGCTAGCTAGTAGCTATAGTTATAGATAAGTATAGTTAGTATATAAAGACTAAAAAAGATATAGAATATTTTATAGATTAACTACTATTTCTAGTTCCTATACTCTTTAATATATACTTATACCTTAATATTTAGATTAACTATAGTTATAATTACTATAGTGCTATAAGTAAACTAGTAGTATAATAGCTAAGCCTAGAGCTTATATAATTACTAAAATAAAGATAGGTCTATACTATAGTAGAAATAGAGAAGTAAAGGAAGTATATTAAGGAAGATACCTCTTTAATTACCTATATAGTATATACTAAGATTAATATTAATAGGTAAGAATTATTAGTATACCTATATATTATCCTAGGTCTTACCTAGGATATAATCTTTAGAATACTATAGCTAGAATAATAGGATATAGTAATTTATATAGCTAAATAATAGTTAGTTATAGGGGTAGTAAAAGGCCTATATATATTTAAAGCCTTAGAGTAAGGAATAGATAAACTAGTTTAGGGATTATTAGATCCTATATACTATAGAGGTATGCTAGGCCTAATAGAGAAAGGACACTATAACTTACTTTATTACTATAAGTCTAAGGAAATTATATTAGTGCTATAACTTATAGCCCTAAAGTTATAACTAAGTAGCCCTAATATAATAATACTACTAGGAAACTAGTAGACTTTATAGACCTATTTAATAAAGCTAAAGTAAATAGCTTACCTCCTTATAAGGGGACCCTTAACTATTATATCTAGATATATAAGAACCTAGATAAATCTAAGCTAGCACTACTATAAGGACTATTATATAATATACTAAGGGACTAACTCTTAGAAATCTAACGCTAGATTATAGACCTTATAGATAAGGGATAAATCTATACTAGCTCCTTATTAGCTATAGCTCCTATACTTCTAGTTAAGAAGTTAAATAGTAGGTAGCGCTTTTATATTAACTACCACGCCCTTAATAAGATTATAGTATAAGACTAGTACCCCCTCTTACTAATTAAGGAAATACTCTAATCTCTCTCCTAGGTATAATAGTTTATAAAGGTAAATATCTATATAGTATTCTATAAACTATAGATAGCTAAAGGTAAGGAGTACCTTATAGTATTCTAGACTAGGTTTAGGCTATTTAAGTAGCTAGTCTACCTATTTAAACTAGTAAGTACACTAGTAACCTTTTAATATTATATTAATAAATCCTTAGGGAATATATTAGGGGACTTTATTATAGTATACTTAGATAATATCTTAGTTTACTCTAGGGGATTAAGGAAGGACTATATAGTAAAGGTCTAATTAATACTTAGCTACTTAAGGGTAGTAAGGCTATATCTAAACCTTAATAAGTCTATATTTACTATAAAGGAAGTCTAGTACCTAGGGTATATTATTATAGTAAGCTATTTAGTCTACCCTAACCTAGTAAAGGTTATAGCTATTAGGAATAGTTAGCACTTATAAAGTTATAAGGGTCTAAAGCTTTCTAGGATTTATAAACTTTTACTAGAACTTTATTAAGGATTTTTCTAAGTTAGTAGCATTACTTATATAACTTATAAAGAGAAATATCCCCTTCTAATAGGGACCTAAGGAGAATAAGGCATTTAAGAGGCTAAAGGGGCCTTTATTATATACCTAGTCCTTATATAATAAGACTTAGACTACCCTATAGTAATTAAAGTGAATTACTTAGGTGTAGCCCTTAGAGAGTGCTTATCCTAGAAAGAATTTAACTATATTATATACCTAGTTATATACTACTCTATAAGCCTAATAATAGTGTAAAGAAACTACACTATTTATAATAAGGAGCTCCTAGCTATTATTTCCTACCTTAAGGTATAGTTAGTAAAGTTATAAGGTATTTCCTAGCTATTTATAATTTATATAGATTATAAAAACCTAGAATACTTTACTACTCCTTACCTAATTTTAGAATAGTAAGCTAGGTAGGTAAATACTCTAGCTTTATTTAACTTTTACCTATATTATAGACCTAGTATATAAGCTTAATAACTAGATACTCTTTCCTAAAGGGAGTAGGATAGAAAGGGTATTAGTATAAAGATAGGATAGATTCTATAGCTTATTACTATTATATAACTCTCTTAGTTACTATTAGATTTAAGGGAAGGTTATAGTTAGGACTTACCTCTATTATATATAAGCCTACTACTAGCTAGGAGGCCTTTTACTATAAAATACCTATAGACTCTATAGGATTAAGCTATCTTATTAGACCCTATATATTATATTTAACTATAGGCTATCTAGGAAGGGGTATAGAAGTTTCCCTAGAAGTGCTAATAAGGGAATAGATTATAAATTACTTAATTAGTGCTTATAGGGTACTATAGTTTAGGGCTATACCTAGGTCTTAGTATAGGAACCCCTTATAATAACCCTTATTTAATAATACTATAATTTACTAGTTATAGGATACCTAGGTTATAATACTATATTCTAGATTCTATAGTAATAATTTTACTAGGATAGGATATTATAGGATATAGCTAGGCTTATTTATAATTACTATTATAATAGGAGCTATAAGAGCTATTAATAACGTTAAGGCTTACTAAAACCTCTACTAGTCCTAGACTAGTTTTAGTTATAGATTTCTATTAATTTTATAATAAACTTACTTACTTTATCCTTAAAGAGGCTATAATACCTTATAGTTATTATAGATAGGCTCTCTAAGTTTATTTAGCTAGAGGTAATAACCTTAATTAAAGCTAAGGAGTATATAAAATAGTTTAAGATAGTCTAGTAAAGATTTAGGGATTCCCTTAGTTTATAATTATAAACTAAGGCTTAGACTAGTTAGGGAAGTTTTAGATAATATTATACTTATTAGTAGGAATAAAATAGTTACTTTTTATATTATACTATTTATAGACTAATAGTAGTATAGAATAGGTAAACTAGGAGGTATAGGTAATACTATAAGTAGTAATCTCCTTCTCTTAATATAACTAGCCTAAATACTTAGCTACTTACTAGCTTATAATAAATAATAAGACCTTCTTAGTTATAGGGTAAGCCTTAATAGATTACTTTATAGCTATAATCTAGAACCTATCTAATCCTAACTAGACCTATTAGCTTTTACTATAATACCTAAGGGAGAGCTATTTAGTTCCTAGAATACCTCTAGGAGGGCACCCTCTTAGCCTAGGCTATAATAGCCTATATATAGTAATAATAATAGGATATAACTATAGTATTATAATATCTAGTAAAGCGCTTTTAGGTTAGGGATAAGGTATAGCTTTCCCTTAAAAATATTAAGATAAACTACCTATTATAAAAGCTTAATTAGGTTATAATAAAGTACACTATTATAGAGGTACTTATACTACTTATAGTTTAGCTAGATATACTATAGGGTATTTACCTAGTTTTCTATATAAACCTTATTAAATAAGTAGTAAATAATCCTCTCCTAAGCTAGAAGCTATAAGACTCTAGCTAGCCTTAGAATAGGTTTTAGTAAAGGATAATAATAAACTTATTAAGGAATACTAAGTAAAGTAAATCCTAGTAGCCTAGAATACACTAGGTAAAGGTAATAGATATAATATTTTAGTTAAATAAGTAAGTTACTTATAACTAATATAAGAACTATTAGAGAATATAATAAAGATATAAGCCTTTAATAAGTTTAAGAGGAGTAAGGGAATATATAATATAATAATAGACTAAATTAATTAAGTAAAACTAGTTTACTAAGAGAGGCTATAAATAAGACCCTAGGGGACTTATATTACTACCTAATAATACTTATATATTCTCTAAAAGACTTATCCTACTTTCTTTACTATATTCTCTAGTTTACTTAGGTTACTATAGGATTTTATATTATTATTTACTATATATAAATTAGCTAGGGATAATCCTATTTAATATTTAGGAAGAGTATAAGATAACCTTTACTAGGGATAATATTACTAGCTATAGGTCTTACCTAGGTTCTAAATAGTATAAGTAAAGTAATAGTTAGTAAGTATATAATAGATATATAGAGGTAAAGCCTTACTTCTCTAATGCCTACTAGCTATAGTAAGAGTATAAGGGTTCCTAGTAAGGTAAGGAAATAGGGGTTAAGAGGACTAGTACTAGAGGTAAGTTAGGAGTAATACTAGTGCTAGTAAAAAGGTAAATTATTACTTACTTTAATAAGTTAAGGATAACCTAGATTACTACTATAATAATAAGAGAAAAGTATATTAATTATTACTATAGATTAGTTATAAAACTCCTTATATATAGTAATTATATTACTTATAAGTTACTAATTTTACTAGAATAAGGTGCTAGTAACCTATTAGAGAGTATTTCCTATCCTATAGCTAGCTAAAGGGCTACTACCTATAAAAGGGATAATATTAAGCCTAGTTATATTTAATATAGGTATATTAGTAAAAGAAAAAAGCCTAAGGGCTAAATAAACTAAAGCTAGATTAAACTACGCTTAGTTTAGTAATATAGTCTATTTACCTATAAGGGTATAAAAGTCCTAGGATAGGATAGGTATCTTTTACTTTATAGTCCTAGTCCTAGTAACACTAGGTATAATAATATATATACCTAAGGTAATTATAGCCTCTAGATCCTTAAGGGTATAGTAGAGCCTAGGGTTAGTAAATAGAAACCTAGTTAAGTAAATATAGGTTATATAGTTATAATAATAAAGAGAATAGGATTCCTTACTCTTAGGGGATAATATTCTAAGATACTAGTAGTTAGGGACTATTTAATATAAGGTCTATATAGATAAAAACTAATATAGGGTAGTATACTATTTATTATCTAAGTCCCCTTTATAAGAAATTTACCTATAGTATAAGCTAGGGGTATAATAAGGACTAGTAAGGGAATAGGAATAGGATAATAAGGATAAGGTATTTTTAGTAAGTAAATAAATAGAATAAGAGGGATAAGGGAGTAATAAGATAGAAAGGTATATTAGAGTTATAATATTTATAGGAGAAAGGTTATATAAAGAAGGAAGGGGTTATATAAGGGAAAGAAAATAGGATATTTATATAGGAGGTATAATTATAAAGAGAGGTTATAAATAGGTAAGGGGAGGGGCTAGGGGTTATTATAGTAATAGAGAGGGTTAGGAATATATATTATATATATTATATAATAATATAAATATTACGCACTAAATAAGGAGAGGTTCCACAAGGTTTTACACTAAATAGGGCGGTTTCTATAAGTTTCTATAATATATTTAAGCGCATACACTATACACACTACCTAATAATAACACACACACTACCTATAACTAAGCTATAATAGGGTAAAGAGAGGCGTTTTAAGGGTATTACTTTAGGTTATAGTTTTAGGTTTTTAAGGTATAATTAAGATAGGTAAGTAAGGGTATATATAAGGGCTTAGGCTTTGCCTAAGTATTAGCTAAAATATAGGCATTAGGGGGCTAATAGGAAGTAATAAGGGGATAGAAGGTCTAGAGATAAGGGATAAAAGGAATAAGAAAGGAGGATAGAAGGAATAAGGAAGGGGATAGAAGAATTAGAAATAAGGCTATTAGGGAAAATAGTAGGGGATAGGGAAAGGATAGATAGGATAGCTAAGGGTATAAGGAGAGTATAGTATAGATAGGTTTCCTACCTTCTCTTCTTCTCTCCTTAAGCTTCTTAATATCATATTAACGCCTAACAGCAGCCGCCTAGGGGCCAGTCCATCACACTAGGGCTTTAGAAATGTACTAGGACTAGTGGATAGTAATAGTCCCTTTCTTTTAATTTCTAGTGATTTAAATGCCTAGGAAGAATTCGGCTAGTCCACAGTCTTCTATAGGATAAGCTTTATATAAAAGCTTCTTTAATCTATTAATATAGTTAAGGTCTAGTCCTATTAGAAGGCAGTCATCTATATAAGTTACTATATATGTAGATGTAGTTAGGTTAAAGAAAACGGCTAGGCTAGAAATTAAGGGGTGGAAGCCGTGCTTGCGAAGAAGATCCTTTAAAGCCTGCTGCCACTCTCTAGAGCTTTGTTTTAATCTATATAAAGCTTTTTAAAGGAAAATAACCTACTTTTAAGAGGGTTTATAGCTATACTTTTTAGTAATTTAGCTAATTTAGGCATAGCTTTAGCAAATTTAGTAAATCCATCTAGGATTTGCATATAAATAGCTTCCTTTAGCATGCTATTTAAAAACACCCCTATAAAATTAATTTGCTTAACTTCCTAGTTATTAGAAGCTACTAGAGCTAATAATATTTGCTAACTAGGAGGGATGCTTATAGTAGCATAGGTCTTAAGATAATCTTAGCCTTCTATTTGCATAAAGCCTTTAGTAACGAGGCAGGCCTTGTATTTTAAAGGATTATTTTCTTTATCCTTTTAAGCTTATAAATAAGCCTATTCTTTAGAATCTTCCAGCCCTTAGGGACTTAGTCTATCCCTATAAATTTAAAGGTTTTAGCGGTTAAAAGCTACTTAAATTTGCTAAAAGTAGTATCTATCTATTTTTAACTATTCTTGCTTTTTAAAGCTTATTTCTAGGTCTTAGGGGTATCTAAGTTATTGTTATTCTTAGTGGATAATTTAGCCTTTTCCTAAGCCTTAAAGCATAACTCCTTAACAAAAGAAGTTATATTAAAATCATTAATATCTATAGTATTAGAATTAGCTAATAGATTTCCTATAGGTGCCTTATTAGGGGCTATAGGGCTAGGGTTCTCTAGGGGTACTAGATTTTTAGGCTTTAGATTATCCTAAACCTCTAGATTATCTTATAAGGGATTACAAAGATTATTAATTCCTCCCTCTAAAGGATAACTCCCTAAAGGCTTAGGGGTCCTTACAGAGCCTATATCCTCTATAATTTTAATAAAGCTAGTCTTTATAACTAACTTTTTAGAGGAATATAAATAAGATAGACATTAGAACCTAGAGTAGCTAGCAACTAACTAGGGATAGTCCTAGGGCTAGCTTTTGTAGCTTAGATCTCTGCTCTAGAGGTATTAGAACCTTATAATAAGACCCTATAGCCCTAATCTTAGAAAAATCAGGTTTATAGGTAGTCTTAGGTTCTAAGTTAGCTAGATATAGCTACTTAGGGTTAAAGGTTTAGTTGTATTAGTAGTGATATTAACCAAATCCACTATGGCTAGTAGAATATAAGACCATAGATAAAGGGGCAACTTAGACCACTAAAGAGTAGCCCTAAGTCAGTCGAGGATAACCCTAATACCCCTCTTAACTAGCCTATTCTGTTCATGAATATAGGGGCAAGAGGTGCTAAAACAAATTCCTTTAGAAGATAACCATGACTGTGTGAGAACAAAGGATAGCTAGGCAAGAGGTATAGGGGCTCTGGTATATTGACTGAAGCTTGCTAGGTCTAAGTGTGTTATAGTGCGAGTCGCTAGCGTATAGCTAGTGGCTCGCTAGTATTACGTGGACCTAGCCCTAGGGTATAGTGTGTTCATGGGGTGTACTTATATATACCTATATATTATAAGTAAGGCCTTATAATTACCCCCTATTTTTAGCTAGGCTCCTAAATAGCTATAGGTTTACTATCTAAAGGGTAGCTATTTACTAGCTAGTAGTTATAATAATATTACCTAACTAAAATATTATAATAATAGTAGCTAATAGCCTATCTTATAGTAATAGATTATAGCTTCCTAGTATAAGATTACTTATAATTCCCTATTATATTATATTTCTTTTCCTTCTATAAATATAGTTCTTTATATTCTTATTACCTTTAAACTTAGTTATTACCCCTTAACTCCTTTTAATTATAACTCTTTTAATATAAATATAGTAATAATTCCCTTAAAAAGTATAGTTATATATATTAATTATACACTAGATATATAGATTTCTAGAAAAATTATATATTCTTATAAAGCCTAAGCTCCCTAAGATTATATAGTTATTTACTTATAAAGCCTTATAGCTCCCTAAGGCTATTAATATCTCTCTAATATATCTAGGCTAATTAAGGCTAACTAACTTTTTATATAGGTAATACTTACTATAGAGAGGGATTTTATAGACCTTTTAGTTATTCTTAATTAAATCTAGGAACTTCTAAATACTATTATTACTAAGAATAAGAAAAGTACTAGTAAACCTATATTTATAGTAGTAACTTATTACTATCTTAATAAGTATTTACTAGGTCTAATCCTTAGTTTTAACTATATAAATACTACTTACTATATTACTTTTAGCCTAACTAGTATTACTAAGGTTTATTAGGTTTATTACTTCCTTACTTATTTACTAGGTCTTTACTTAAATTTCTATATAGGTTACCTCTATTTCCTACTACTAATATATAGTATTTTAGTAGTAACTTCTAGTTACTATATATCTAAGTCCTATCCTAGGGGCTATAAGTTTTACCTTTATACTTTATTAGGTTTTTACTTACTTTTACTAACTTTTCTATAGAATAGCTACTATAAGCTCTTAGCTACCTAGGAGGTAAAAATAGTCTTATATTTATATTTCTATAACCTAGGGTATATATCCTAAACTATAGTAAAACACTAGTTTTTTTAGGCTATATAGGAGGTAATTAAGGTAAATAAAAATTCTACTAAATATCTTATTATTTAGGTAAGGTATTATTCTATAAGGGTACTATAATAGCGGGTTTTCCTTAGTTTTACCCCTAGTTAAGGGTCTTTTCTTCTATCTTTTAGTAGTTTACTTATATTAGTTTTTAGTTAGAGTATAATAATAGCTAATAAGGCTATACCTTTTCTATAAGAACCCTATATCTCTTTACTTATAATTTACTTAGGTTTTACTACCTCCCTTACTTATCTTACTCTAGTAAAATACCTAAATAGTATATTAGGCACTCTCTATATCCTTTACTAAAACCTACTAGTTATATTTACTTAGCTAACCCTTCTATTTTACTAGATATTTATTATCTTTATAGGTTCTCCTATAGGCCTTAATCTCCTTAACTTTATACTTATTATCTTTATCTTTAAGGTCTAGTATTAGTATTCCCTTATCTCTAGTGTTTTTCTAGTAATTCTATAGCTTTAATAAGCTAATATAGAATATATTATATAGTTAGCTATACTTATTAGGTAGTGCTAGCTAGTATACTTATTTTCCTATAGTATTAAGTACCTAAAATAGTCTAATAAATCTAGGGTTTAGCTTCTATTTTATATCCTTAAGTCTAATATTCTTTACTAATAGTAATACTAAGTCTTCCCTTTTAAGGTTAGTAGCTAGTAGTACTAGTTATAGTATTTTACTTATACTTTAGTAGCCTTACTTAGTTTTACTTTAATTATTCCCTAACTTTATATAGTTTTATAATATATATATATACTTCTAGTACCTCCCTCTCCTTAATCTTACTCTTAAGAGCTAGGTAAAACTTAGGTAAATATTCTATAAGTATATAGTTTAGGAGTAGCCTATAGTTCTATTAACTATATTATTATAAGTAAATTAGGCTATAAGAAGTAGCTTTACCTATATTTATTAATTTTCCTTAATAAAGTATTAGAGATAATACTTAAGTACTTAGTTTATTCTCTTTATTTACCTATTAGTTTAGGGATAAAATACTATAAAAAGCCTATACTTTATATAGAATAAGTAATATAACTCTAACTAGAATTAGCTTATAAAGACTAAGCCTTTATATAATACTATACTCTCTAGTGCCTTAAATTATAGCTTAATTTCCTTATAGAAAACCTTTACTAATTTAGCTATATTAATTATAGTAGTTACTAGGAGGAATATAGAGTACTTAGTAAATTAGTCTATAATTACTAGGATTATATTAGTTTCCCACTCTCCTAGCTATATAAGTAGTAGCTATATAATAAAGTCTATTAAGATCTTTACCTATAGTTACCCTAGTATTAGTAAGGATTTAAGGGTACTATATAGGTAATGCCTTTTAGCTACTACTTATTAGCATACCCTATAACTTAGGATATAGTTAGTTATAGACTTACTTATTACTAGCTACTAGAAGTAGTACTTTAATAGCTTAAGAGTGTATTTAATCCTAAAGTAACTTACTGGTAAATTATTATAGTATAGCTATATAAGCTCCTCTTATAAGATAAGCTCCTATAGAATAACTACCTAGTCTTTATATATTAGGAGACCCCTTATGCTATATAACTATAGACTAGCTTTTCCTTCCCTTTTACTAGGAGTTAATCTTATTACTTTACCTTTATAAATCTAGGTCTTAATCCTATGCCTTCTATAGTAACTATACTAATAGTTTATTTAGCCTAGATTAGTAGGGATTTAGTAATATAATAGCCCCTAAATCTCTTATACACTAATATCTTAGATATATATTACCTTCTCCTTAAAATCACCCTTATCTAGCTAATCTTTTACTAGATCTATAGTAGCTAACTAGCCTTTTACCTAGGCTACTTTAGCCTTAGTAATTCTCTCTCTAGTAACTAGGATATTTTCCTTCCCTAAAGGTATTTTACTAGGCTACTTTCTCTCTAAAACTAGGATATTTTCCTTCCCTAAAGGTATCTTACTATATTTTCTTTAATATATTAGTATCTCTTCTCCTACTATTTCTTTAGTAATTACTAGCTTTTCTAAAGTTCTAGTAAAAGCGCCCTATTTATTAGGGGTTTACCTTTATAATTAGACCTTTTTAATAGTATATCTATAGGGTTACTTTTCCTTAGTTTATATTTAATTATAAAGTAAAAGAAATAAAGGAATATATACTATTTTACTTACCTTCTATTTAACTTCTATTACCTTATAAAGGTCTATAGGTTATAGTAGTTATATAGGACCTTTACTAGTGTTTTTACCCCTTAATATAGTATTATTAGTATTTAAATAACTTTACTATAGTAAGTAACTCTTAATTAGCTATACTATAGTTATACTTAGTATTAGTAAACTTCCTTAACTAAAAAGCTACTAAATACTAGTAACCCTTATTATCTTATTAAAATAAAATTCCTACTATTATAAAGACTAAAGTATTTATCTTAATATATACTAGTTAACTTAGGTTATAATAATAAAGAAAAGGCACTTACTAAAAGGTATCTTTTAGCTAGTTAAATACTAGCTACTTCTTTTCTCTAAATATAAACCTCCTAGTCTAAATACTATTTTAACTACCTTTTATTAGTATATAAAGGGTACTATAATCCTAGAGTATTTATAAATAAACTATTAGTAAAAGTTATAGAATCTAAGGAAAGACTATATATCCTTAAAGCTTATAGATTCTTTTTACTCTTAGATTATATTAACCCTATAAGTATCTATTAAGATACTATTAACTAATAAAATAAACCCTAGGAATTCTATAGACTCCTAGTAAAAGGAATACTTTAAGGGTTTTATATATAGCTTTACTAATCTTATATACTCTAAGACCTTCTTAATATATATAGTATACTTCTCTTATATTTTTAAAAAAATAAGGATATTATCTAAATATACTATATAAATAGTATTAACTAGCCTATATAGTGCTCTATAAATATAGCTCTAGAAAGTCTCTAGGGTATTAGTTAACCTAAAAGGTATTATAAGGTATTTATAATACCTATAGTAAGTATAAAATATAGTTTTCTATTTATTACTCTCTTTAATATAAATTTAATAGTAAGTATTCTTAATATTAATCTTTAAGAAAAATAAGCCCCTTAGCACTAGTTTAGGATCTCTAAAATTAGGGGAGAGTGTAGTAATTCTTTTATATTATTTTATTAAGTCCCTAATAATCTATATATAGTTAAAGTATACTATTTTTCTTTAGTATAAATAAAATAAGTATACCTATAGGGCTTTTTAAGGGTCTTATCTAGCCTTTCTTTAGGTTATTATTAATATACTCTTAGAGCTCCTTTAGCTTACTTTAGGATAGAGGGTAAATAGGTCTATATAGGGGTGTAGCCCTAGTATAAGGTTAATTATATATTTAGTTATTTTTCTTAATAAAAGGCTTCCTACCTTATCTAATATAAATATATCTTTAAACTTATATAGTTTCTTTAGAATATTCTTAATAGTTTTATATACTTTTACCTCCTTATTATCTTTAAGGGTAATAAACTTATTTTCTATAACTCCTATAATAGTATATATAATAGTCTTATTATATATTACCTTTATAAACCTATAGGGAGTTAATAGTAAAAGGCTATCTTTTTTTCTTAAACTAATATTCCTATAAATATAAGTAAAGGTATATATATTCTTTTACTAGTATATATATTTTAATTAATATAGGACTTCCTTTTACTCTTAGGTCTTTATTTATAGCTATATATAGTAGCTTAAGGTTCTTTTTCTCTCCCTTAAGTCTCTAAAAGTAATAAGTACCTTATAAATACTATATTAAGGGACTATAAAAGCCCTTACTACCTTAAGAATAAGTACTATAGCCTTAGCCTAGTTAAGCTTATAAGTTTATATAAATTTAGCGCTAATAATATTAATCTTAGTATAACTATTAAGATTAGCTATTATTTTAATATCTTTTACCTATAAATAGTAACTAGGGTATAAAATTAGTACCCTATTAGTACCCTAGTATTTAAGGTAAAAGTAAGGGTATTTACTTTTACTATAGAGAGTTTTTCTAGTCTTTTTAGTGCTCTTTCTTTAGCTTATTATAGTATTATATAAGGTACTTTATACTACTATAATTAAAATATTACCTTTTACCCTTAACTTTACTATTATTTAGGTATATAGCTAGAGTCTTTCCTAATCCTAGTCTTTCTAATCCCTATAGGGTCTATAGCTATATAAGGAGTTATATTTATAATATTAGGGAGCCTTATATAGGCCTTTATCTCCTTAGTACTTAGGCTTTACTTACTCTTTAGTATTACCTTCTAAAACTACTAGGTAAGTTATATAACTTCTTCCTAAGTCTTTTTAATAATAGAGATATATAGGTTAATATAAGCCTATAGTTTAGGAAGTAGTTTAGTAAAGAATATAAGAGTATATAACTTTTCTATAGCTTTTCTAGGTATTTCTCTAGTAAATCTAAGTAAATACTAAATTTAATAAAGCTTTAACTCTTATATTACTTTATATTCTCTAGCTATATAGCTATTTATATATTATAATTTATAAAGTCCTTAAGTAATATAAGTATCTAAGTCTTAAACTTATTCTAATTATCTTTAAGGTTATCCTAGCTATTTACTAGTTACTTCTCTAGGTAATAGTCCTATCTTACTCTATAGTTAGTATATATATAGTTAAGTATAAAGAGAATCTTTTAGTAGTTATATTAGTACTTTTACTTTACTTTATTAAAGATATAGGTTAGATTATTAATTTATATCTTATACTTCTATAGATTTATAGGGTATTAAATATTAGTAATATTTTAGACTTTAATCTCTTAACTACTATAACTTAAGGATATACTAGCTTTTTACTACCTTTTTACTTATTTATTCCTTATATTAAGCTATAATAGGTTAATAAGTTCTTATTCTTTATCTTATAGTTTCTTAAGTTATTTAAGCTAAGTAATTTACTTTATAATTACTATAGTTTAGAAACTAAGGATAAGGGATTTAATCTTAGTTAAGATCTCTATAAAATATAGTATACTCTTAGCTATAGTACTACCCTTATTTAATTAGTCCTAGTTATTATCTAATATTACCTAGTAAATTATATAGTTCTTCCCCTATATTACTCTTAGGTAACTAGTAAGAGAAGCTTTAAAATTATAAGAATAAAGGGATAGCTAGGTAAGAGATATAGGGGCTCTAGTATATTAACTAAAGCTTACTAGGTCTAAGTATATTATATATATAAGTCACTAGCTTATAGCTAGTGGCTTGCTAGTGTCACGTGGACCTAGCCCTATAGCATGGTGTGCCCATGGGTGCACCCGTGTGTTATGAGCAGGGCCTCACAGTCTAGTAACAAAATCTATTAATAACTCTTGGAATAGGCGATTAGGCACTGGCAACGCTACTAGCTTGCTATAAGGTTTGTAATGCCTTAATTTCGAAGTCTAATAATTTATATATGTGTAAACATGCACCTTTATATCTTATTTTATAGCTAGCTAATAATATTAGTTTATAATTTAATAAAGGGTCTTACTAACTCCTTAATACCTAGCTATAGGTTTATTATAGGTAAGTAGTAACATTATTAGAGTCATTATAGTCATTATAATAATTATAGTATATTAAATAAAAGTGGGCCCTACTGTTATTTCTAAAAATAGGTCAAACTAATTGTAATTAAGGTTATTAGAGTCATTAGAGTCATTATAATTATTATAGTATATTAAATAAAAGTGGGTCCTATCATTATTTTTAAAAATAGGTTAAACTAATCGTAATTAAGGTTATTAGAGTCATTAGAGTCATTATAATTATTATAGTATATTAAATAAAAGTGGGTCCTATCATTATTTTTAAAAATAGGTTAAACTAATCGTAATTAAGGTTATTAGAGTCATTAGAGTCATTATAGTCATTATAGTATATTAAATAAAAGTGGGTCCTAGTATTATTACTAAAATAAGTTAAACTTATTTTTATAGCTTAATTTAGCTATATAGCCTAATTTAAATAATACTATTAGTTATATATTAATACTTTATAGATTATAGTATATTATATTCTTTCTTTATATATTATAGTAATAAGATATATAAAGTTACTATATATAATTTTCTAAACCTTTAGTATTATAAAGCTAAAAGTAATATTAAATTAGTTTTAATAGTAAATAAATAGTTTAAGCTTTTTTAAGTTCTTATTATATTACTAATAATATTTTGGAACTATATATATATCTTACTAACTTCTAGTAATTTATTTAGATTTATTTATTAATTAAATAATTTTATTCTATTAGATTAGGTATTTTTATATAAAAGTTATAGTAATAATTTATAGTAATAGTAAATAATATAATATAAAGGTTTTCTTTAAGTTATATTAGTAAAAAAAGGTTTAAGAATAATAGTTTTATTAAAAGTTATAATATTATATATAACCCTAGTTATAGTAAAATCTTTAAAATACTAAAATATTATAACTTAAATAACTAATTAAATTAAATAGCTAATAATATAGGCTTAAAATTACTAATCTTCTATTAATCTATATAAAATACTAACTTATAAAAAGACTCACTTTTGTTTTTACCTAACACTATATTTATAGTTTTTGTAGTGTAGTGTAGTTAGTGTAGTTAGTAACTACACGAAATACAAGCAAAAAAACTACACTATAAATACAGAATTTTCCTAAAAACTACACTAACTACACTACAAACAATACTCTGAATATAGGTAAAAGAGATTTTTTAGTAAAGATAGAAATATACTATAATGATTTCTAATTAGAATAAAAGTTAGGTTAAACTTAAAACTTACTATAATAAAGTTCTGTATTTGGTTATTTAAAGTCTAAAAAAGAAAAGAAAAACTAAGTCTTTAGTTATAGGAAAACTATCCTAGCCTAATTTAGTACCTTCCTTCTTTCCTTTTACTAATCTTAACTCCTAAGTTAAGTGCTCTTAAACTTCTATAATAATTACCTTCTTAAACCTTCTTATTTTTCAACTTAAAGGTTAATCCTATATATAAAGATATAGTATACCTATTATATTTATACTATACTCTTTAATTAGGAGATTAGATAAGTGAAAATATAGAGATAAAAGTAGGGATAAGTAAAGTAAGTAGCCTATATACTTACTATTAGAATATAGTAGTATAATTATCTTAGTAAACTATAGTTTTTAAAGCTAAGAGGCACCTTAAAGCTAACCTTAAAGTATAAGGTTTTGCCCTTTTATCTAGAGGTATTATGCTTACTTACTCTAGTAATTCCTTTACTATAATATAGATAGTTATTTATAGTTAGTAGTTCTAATTTAATCTTTATAGTTAGTTATTATTTTATAGTAATAAATATAGTTATAGAAGGTTTAACCTAATACTTTGCTTAGATAAGGCCTATACTATATTCCGCTTATTAGGCTAAGTCTAGTGAATACTAACTACTAAGTTATATTTCTAGGTCTTAGGTATAATTCTATAGTCTTAGAGAAGTTAGAGAATAATTCTACTATCTAAGCTTATCTAGGTTATATTCTCCTCCAGAGGGATAATAGCGTTTTACTAAGTCTAAAATAGAGATTCCTAGAGGTTATTTCTCTAGCTTAAACCTAATTTCCTTAGTTTATTAAATTAGTTTAAAGTATTCCCTTATCTTAGTATATTTATCATAGGATAAGATATCTAGGGCTAGGTAGTAATTAGTTAATTAATCACATTCAATACCTATCTTTATGTTCTAGGTTTATTCTAATGTTATTTATTTATTAATTAGATTATTCTATTCTAGGTTTCCTTATGATTTAGGATCTCTAGTTTAGATCCTATCTAGGATTCCATTCTTATCTAATATAAAGTTCTCTTTCTTAGTATTCTAGTAAGTATATCCTAGTCCTATAGTCCTTAAACTTATTACTTAAGTCCTATAGTCCTTAGTAATTACTACCTTATCATGTAAAGTAATTCCTAGCTATAGTTAGGATTATCAGAGTATTGCACTACAATTCATTTGTATTGGTTTTTCTTTTAACAAATAATACATATCTAATCTTAGAAAATATATATAGATATAAAACTTCTTTTTTAGATAGATAACTAAAAACTACAATGTAGTTATATATAAAAGTGGGTCTAAAAGTGGGTCGCTTGGCCATAAATTAGAAAACTACATTTCACTACATTTTAGCACTAAAAATACACAACAAATGTAGTGTTTCTAATTTACGGCCAAACGACCTATTTTTAGACCTACCTTTATATATAGTATTTTTCTTAGGATTTATCTCTATAAGATTACGTAATTTATAGGATAATATCTTTAATTATAAGCTAGATATAAAATCAAATAGAAAAACTACAAAACACAGTACACTAACTACAAACAATACTCTGAGGATTATTCGTTATTCCTTACTATTTAGTATTAGTAACTATAGCTCTAAGGATATAGGTTTACTTTATTTCTAACCTTAGCTATACTCTAGTAATTCTCTATAGAGAATTTCTTTTATATTTATTATTAACTTTCCTTTATTTAATTATTCTTTATTTATTTAACACTAGTTTCTAAGTTCTTTATTCTCTAGGAAATTATTAATTACTTAGAGTAATTCTAATTTAATAGTTAATAGGTCCTAGTCTTATTACCATAAAGTTATACTAAAATAATTATAGTAATAATAATAGTTAATTCCTACCTAAGCTAGCTACTGTGGTTTTATAATTATTACCACCCTGATTATCTAAGCCATTTCTTTAACAGGTCTTGTCTGGGGAACACCACTAACGAACACAAGGCAACTGCGTTTTAGCATGATTCCCTTGCAGCTTTAGTGCGCATCATGGCTGGTCTTCGGCGGCGGGTCTTTCGCGCATTGAATTTTCAGCTTATGCTCACGATTGTATATGCACGTTTGTGATGACATATGCGGGTTGGTGTCATTGTTGTTCGAGACAACGAGTCGCAAGTCCTGGGTGAAGATAGCTTGCAGCAGTTTGCCGCCTGCATTTGGAGAAATCAGTTGATTTTCAAGATTTGACTCAACCGCCATGACGTGCTATGCACCTCAGCCATGTCTACGAATTCATCGACATGGGATGACATGGACACGTATTTAGAACAAGAAATTTCAAGTGCAGCAGCTATTACTTTTCAGGTGGGCGGGATTGCCTAGTCCCCGCCAACCAACCACTGGGCTACTTTCCTGGAAATTTCCAAGATCCACTCGGCTCGGATGGACATGGCGCCAGGTTATGGCTCTAATGGCTTGAGGGGGAAGATTGATATCTCAAGCAAGAGACACATGTATACTGACAAGGCTATTCGTATGCTATCCTTTAACGTCAGTAACCCTAAGACAAGAGTAAAAACTATTGTTAACCTAATACAATTGAACGGCCGTCAAAAGTATAATTTCACGCCAGAATGGGAAGGTTGTAGATATTGGATCTTGATCTTCGTTTTGATCTCTGACCTCGAGGCGGCGGGTATCGTTAAACCCGGAAGTGGGGCGACTGCTTGGAGCGCCTTGCCGTACTACTATGCGAACCCTTCAGGATATGAGCCAAGGAGGTACCTCAGAGAAGGGAAATTTCGGTCCACTCAATAGCAACAGCCTGGTGTCTCATAAGGAGTGTTTAAGCTGTAGTAGCCCCTTAGGTTTTGCGAAGGCAAGCTTGCCTAGTTTGAGATGCTTCTGCGTCTAGTGCATTACTAATAACTGCAAAATTGTTGTTGATGCTGTGACGCAGCTAGGCAGGATCTTTCGTGATACGAATGCTAGTGGGGCTGTAGTCGGATAAACCCCAGATATGGCCGCCTACGTACATAGAACGGGGTTCTCCACCGAAGGCTAGATATTTCACTCCTAATTACTTTTCTGCTCCTCCAAGATGCACCCGAACTTTAACGATGATGAATTGTTGCACTATACAGATGCGCAAATCACCCATTATGTTAACATATCGCCCACTTTAACAAATTATTCTAACATTACGTTGCTTTCTCCTAAGTATGTGGCAAAAGCATACGCCGAGGACGAGGTAGGGGATGCCATGAAAGCTATCGAATTAGCCTCCACCCTTGGGATCCGTGTGCCTCGGACTCAACGAACCGTTCGGGTTGACGGTATTATTTACTGTATAATGGATCGTATCCAAGGCTCGACACTAGCCGCGGAGTGGATGACTCTTGGCTGGTTCACGACTATCCGACTGGCTTTTCAGCTTCGTCGCATGATTCGCCGATTAAGATCAGCCAAGTCACTAACAGCCGGATCATTAGTGTCTGGGGAATGTAGATCTTACTATCTAGACGATTCATTTGGCCTCCCCGAGCTGACTCACAGCAAGTCAATGCTTTCATGAACTTCTGGCTTGAGTTTACCTCGATTCGCCATGAAATAAAAAGACGGCAGCACAACACTCAATCTGCTCAAAAAGACATTCTCGATTGACCGACCATTCGTGTTCACTCATCACGACCTATCGCCTCGAAATATCATGCTGGATCCTTCCCACCAGCTGTGGCTTATCGACTGGGATTTCGCTGGCTTTTATCCCGAGTTCTTCGAATTTGCTGGCATGCACAATTTCATATCAGTCGGATGGAATGGACTCGCTTTGTTAAGATGGAAGCTGTTTGCCTGGATAGCAGGAGGTCTTCATCATAAAAACGCTCACCAGTTAGAAGTGATCAGATCCAGATTCACGCGATTTCGGCCCGCTCGTCGATTCAACATGAAAGCAAACGGCTACGCTGCTGCTTCTGGCAGACCGGACACCGAGCCTTGACGGAAAAGGCGAAGACAATTGATTTGGAGCCTATTTATTGAGGCGTCTCTGTCGAAGCGACAAGGAGAATATGCAGCGGCCAGTGCTCCGAAAAAGTTAGGAACAAAACTACACTTTCACATTGGTACAATGAAATCTGGAGGATATCGCGCGGAACAAACGTGGCGATATGGATAAAATGGCTTTGGAGCCATATGTAGAGAATGTCAGGAAGCATTCAACTACGTCAAGCCTCTGTGCAGAACGGTGCGAAACGTGTTGTTCCCGCATCGCTGTGATTCTATTGCATGTATAGCAAACGGGACGTTCTAATGAGACATGGAAACTATGTGAAGGCGGCTGATACAATTGTATAATATAATAGCTTATGTGAGTAAAACTCAAACGAATTGAAGTTTAACTGCGGTCGCGAACTATGACTGTATCTTCTGCATTTGTAAAGCTTGCGCTAACCTGCCACCACTATCCTTATGAGAGACAATGGCGTCGATAGCAAAGTCGCCAAGCCAAGCAGGAGTTATTGACAAGGTAGGGGTAAATGCAGATGATAGAAAACGTTCGATTTGATCAATTAGAGGTGCAGACAGCACCTGACTTTTGTACCTAAAAGGTACATAGTGCGCTATAGTCCTATCTAGCTAAATCTAGTACTTCTAATATATTATATTTACCGTTGTGTTAAGGAGGGTCTTATCCTTATTAGTGTGGTTAATATAATTATTACCTTCTTACACTAAATGCTTTAATAAGCTCTCCTAATATACCCCTAGCTAATAATATCTAATAAAGCTATAAGTAATATAAGGAAACTAAGAGCTTAATAATTTCTTAGTATTAAGGCTATATAGGAATCTCTTATAACCTAATCCTATAATAGAAATCCCTATATATTAGACCTAATAGAGGCTTTATAAAGCTATTTATAGGTATCTTAGAGGTCTTTATTTAATTTACTTTAATATTACCTAGGTATATTATTTATAAATCTATATCTAATTTATATTAAGGTACTTAAGGCTAGTTTAGAGCCTTCCTTCCTTATACTCTATAATTTAGATTATTTACTTATTATTATACTAGATAATTAATAGAGGTAGTATATAGACCTTAATATTATAAAGTAATCTCCCTAGAGATATATACTCTTTTACACTATAATTTAGGGTAAAAATCTTTGCTTCTATACTTAAAGTTATTATATAATATTACTTACCTAACTTCTAATTAATTATAGCACTATATATAATAAATACATAGCCTTATGTTAACTTCCTAGTATTAGGATTATCTCTAAGAGAGGTATTAGTACTAGAGAATAATGTGTTAAAGCTAACTTCCCTAAGTATTAGATATAAAGCTTCTTTATATTCTATATATTTTGTTAAGCGGAAAACAACACCCTAAAAGACACGATGCTAGCCCACAGTTAAGGTAGCTCTGTAGCTTACACACAACAGGAGGGTTAATTAACTTGACAATATTAATCACAATAATAGCTAGAGATATCTTATTATGTAGAGATACTCTAGATTAAATAGTCTATTAGATTAGAAGTGCTATCTTAATTAAATAAGGGAAATAATCTTAGTTTATCTTATTATAAGCTTAGGTATCTTCTTAATAAAACTTAGTGAAACTTAAGGGTTAATTTAAGAATCTTATAGTGCGTGTGTGCTATAAAAGAATCTAGCTATAGGCAGTCTCTTTATAGATTAAATAGTCCCTTACTTAAATAACTAATATTATTATCCCTTATTATATTATCTATCTTAATAATCCCTAGTGCTTATTATTATAATTATATATTTCTAGGCGCGTATCTTATAGTATATAACACCTCCCTAGGTATACACTAGTTATCCCTAACTAAGCATATATACTAATAACTAAAGTGCCCTATAAGTGTAGTTAGTAACTAATACCTTATACTAAAAGAGGGGGTATTATTTAATCTAGTATACTTAAGTCTAATCTAATTAATCTTATATAATAGGACTTCCTAAAGTAAAGGGAAGTATTAAAGTAAAAGAGATAAAAAGGAAAATTTATAATAATAATAAGAGTAATAAAGAAAAGAAAAGAGAGAGCTAAATAAGGAAAAAAAGGTAATAAAGAGAAAGGAAAAAAATATATATATATAATACCTCCCTAGCTAAAGACCTAAGTTTTTTATCTCCTAAGAGAGCTTTAGTGTTTTTAGTGTTTAAGAATATATAGTAAGTAATATTAGCAAGAGAGTGTAGACTATAGGTTACTTAGCTTCTTACTAAGTTACTCTCTTTTTATAGTTCTTATACTAATTAATTAAATTTTAAGTATGCTTCTTTTCTTACTAGTAAGCTTTAATAATCTTAGCTTATATTCTATAGGGCACTAAACTAAGTAGCACTATAAATATATATATAAATAATATTAGTAAGTATATAATAGTTTTCCTTTATACTACTCTCTATACTCTAAGGAATAGAAGGAGATTAATTATTATAGCTTAACTTATATCTCTAAGAGAATATTAAATTATTCTTTCTTTTACTTATTTAAGTAAGGTCTTATAGTTATATACTTACTCCTATCTAATAACTCTATAGATCCTTAGTAACCTTAGCTAATCCCTAATATTTATCTAAAAAAGTATATTTATTATTACTTACTATATTTAAAAAGCCTTCCCTATAGTAATAGGTATTTAATTCTCCTTACTATATTAGAGTACTTTAAGCTTTATAGCTAAAGATAGTAGTATTAACTTATATCTAGTAATAGATAATAATATAAATAAAGATATAAGTAATATCTAATAACTTTCTTTTACTTAATCTCTATTTTTCTAGATTAATTAGAGGTAAATTATCTTAGGCTTCTTACTATATTTATCTTTCTTAATCTTATAGTATTTCTTATATACTAATATTAAAGACCTTAGGGTTATTAGTAAAAATATAGGCTATAGGCTACTAAAAGTCCTAAATATAGAGATTATTATTTTATACTATATTAGTATACTATTTAATTAGGTAATTCTTATTAGTAATCTAAAGTTTCTAGGGCATAACTACTATACTAATAGGTAGCCCTTTACTAACTATCTAGGTTATAAAGCATAGTATTAAGCACTTTATTATATTTTATACTAGATATTAAAGGTTAAAATCTTTCTAGTATACTAATTCCCTTAGTAACTAATCTCCTATTATAAGCTTATTTATAGCTATATCTTATAGGACCCTAATAGTTCTCTTAAGTGCTTTAATATAGCTATATTTTAAGTCTAGGATATTATTAGATATTATCTAATCCTTAAGATATAACTTAAACTACTAACTAATAATAGAATCCTTACTAAAAGTATATAATTATTTAAGCTTAATATTATACTTATTTAGTGTGTTCTAGTTCTTTATAATTAGATTAAGTGCTTAGTAACTAACTTAGTAGTAAATTATTTAGAGAAGAAACCCTAGGTATATATACTTATATTCCTAGTTTCCTTTCTACCCTATTACTAGGACTATAATTACCTTAAAATTATAGGGATAGTTTATAAGTTATATAATCTATCCCTACTTACCTATAAAGTCTATAAAATAAGTTATTCTTCCTTTATTTATACTATTAAAATAGTATAGGTATCCTTACTTTCTATTAAATATAAAAGTAGTTTAGTAGTTTATAAAGAAAGTAAATCCTATAATAAGGTATTAATTACTTATATTTAAGTAAAGGTTAATAGGTTATATTTAATACTATACTTAATATTAATAGGCTAATAGGTAGTATAAAGCCTTCTAGCCTTTAGGCTAATTAATTATTATAATATTTTTATATTAAAGTCTTCTATATTATTAACCTTAAATATTTATAGTAGCACTACTACTATTACTTTAAGACTACACTCTATAATCTTCCTTATTACTATTAACTTAAACTAATTAAGCTAGTCCTTACTTAGTATTTTATAAGCCTTTCTTAGGAATTTATAAATATTTAGTAAATAACTACGCTATTATATAGTAGTCTATCCTAGTCTAATTAGTATTACTAGATTAAAATTATTACTATTTTAATAGACTTTAAACCTTAATAAAGGCTATAGCTAGTCTCTTTATAGGTAAAATAGAGGTAGCTACTATCTATAGAGATTAGCTAGATTAATCTTAATAGTGTCTTCCTCTTTTCTCTAAAAGGAGTTTTCTATCCTATATATTAAAATATAAATATAATATATAGTAAGATATTTACTATAAGGGAAGTAAGTAATAGTATTACTATTAACTTTAGTGTAATCTCCTTTATTTATAATAAACTCCTTATACTACTTTATTTTCTAGTTAAGATTAAATAGTATTTATTAATTTTAACTTAATATAGCTAGAGAGAGGGGATAAAGAAAAGTAGTAAGGAATAGTAAGGTTAAAGGTTTTAAGAGTTAAGAAGATATATACTAGTGTAAGAAGTAGGTTAGATTAAATAGTTCCTATAGTCCTAACCTCTATTTTTATGCCTTTTTCTAAATCTAAGGGTAGTTATTAGTAAGTAGTATTAGTTACCTTTACTTCTCTTTCTATTAGTAACTAATATTTATTATAAGGTAGCTATCTATAGGGATTAAGTAGCTTCTATAATTTAGACTTTTAGTATTATAAGTTACTTATAGGTAGCTATTCGCTTATTAGTTATTAACGCCTATTATAGGCATTAACTTATAGCTTAAGACTTTTTAACCCTCTTTTATTCCTTCTCTTTATATTCCTAGCCTTACTATTTCTTACTTTATCTCCTAATTAATTAATTATAGCTAAATTTCTTAATATAACTTATTAAAAACTTCCTAATATTACCACTATTATAAGAGTAAGTATCCCTAAAGGCAAGCTCTTAGTAATAAAGACTATAAACTAGTCTAACTATACTAAGTTTTTCTTATCTTTCTTTAGTAAAGACTATATTAGTCTTATATAAATTATTTAATCTTATATTTAAGTTATTACTAATAGCTTCTATTTTATAGTATAAGTTCCTTTTACCTTCTAGGTTTAAAGTGGGATTAATATTAGTAATAGTAGCGTTTTATTATATATAGAGATTTCTTTTATCCTTCTAAAAATCCCCTAAAGGGAGTATCTCCTTATCTTATTAAGACTATAAAAGGACTAAATTATTAAAGGAATTTATATAAAGCTATATTAAATTAGATAGTACCTTAGCCCTTACTATTAAAAATAATTATTATTCTCTAGTTCTTATACTTACTAAGATAGCTTATCCTAATAGGTACTTTTTATATGCCTTATTATAATAGCCTAAACGCTATTAAGCTTTACTAGTATCTATATTTAGTAAATTAAATAGTATATTCTATACCTACTACTTAAACTTATATATATAGTATATTACTTTCTTTAATAAGTATATATACTTTCCTTTTATAGATATATCTTACTTTCTAGGGTTAGTAATAGTATATATAGTAACTATATTTAGAATAGATCTTATATAGTAAGCTATAAATAGTGTTTTACTTCTAGGTATTATACTAGGTCTTCCTAAGAGTAAGCTCTTACTCCTTTCTTAGGAAAAAGTGGTTTACTAAGGTAGTAAAAGCTTTTTGCTTAACTTAAACACTATTAACCTTAAAAACTCTCCTTACTTAGTAATTAATATACTACCTCTTTTCTAAATTATTTATAAATACTAGGGGGTAAAAAGGAAATAAAATAGGTTTATAATATAAGATTAGATTTATGCCTTAATTACTTAATCTTTAGTAAGTAAAGAGAGAAAGAAAAAATAAAAAGAGAGTAAAGGAATATTCTTTAATCTATATATATATTAGTATATCTAAGAGTATACCTTATACTCCTATTTTTACTTAGCTATTAAGAGGGTAGTTATACCTTAATCCCTTAGTATAGACTTCTTTAAGGTAAAAGTTTAACCTCTTCCTTAAGGCCTAAGTTTACTCCTTTATTATTAACTATTTAATCTAATATATTATACTAAGCTACTACTAGTATAATTATTAAGACTTCTTAGTTATAATTACTAACTTCTTCTCTTACTTAGCTTAATTATAGAGCGTGTAGCTATCTATCTATAGTTAAAGTCTACTAACCTTCTAAATCTAGGATAAACTTCTTAATATAGTCCCCTAAGATTATCTTTATAAGGTAAACCCTATTTAGTGTTTATAAATAGTAAGCCCTAGAGATTAGCGCTTACTTATGAATTTAGAAAAGCCTATTCTATCTTATTATAAGCTTCTTTATTATAGATATATTAACGTTTCTTCTAATATTATATACTAATATAAGGTCTCCTAGTTTTAACTAATCTTTCCTTAAAGAGGTAGCCTAATTCTTATTAGTTTATTTAGTAAGTTATTTCCTAAAGTTAAATACCTTTTCTTTACTTTCCTAATATTCTCTGCCTTTCTTTTAAGTATTTATACTTAAGCTTTAAATAGGTTCTAGCTAGTAGTAACTATATCCTAGTTAATTAGTCTCTAAGTTAGGAATTTAATTTCTAGTAGTAAGATTAGCTTCTATCTATAAATTAAGTAAAAGGCAGACTTCCTATATAATTTACAAATAGTAATATAGTTTATAAGAAGGGCTTTATTAAGGTGCTTTACCTATTAACTATTTAACCCTCCTAATTTTACTAAGGTAAATACAAGAGACTAGTATCTAGCTTTAACTAGGGAGTTTGCTTTTAGGTTATACCTAAATATTTAAATGCCTATAATTCTAATATCTATAAGTGCTTCTTTAAGATTTCCTTATATTTTAGGTTCTCTATTATAAACTATAAATTAGAAAAGACTAAACCTACTAATTAAAGATAAGAGGAACTTCCTAATTACTACTATAGTTATATTTCTAACTAGTATAGCCTCTACCTAACCTATTAGATTATATCTTGCTTCTAAGAGATACTTATATTTATAATTAATTAGAAGGTACTAAGTGTTAATATAAATCTTACTTATTAGATTCCTAGCGTAACTAGTACTAATAGTTCTTAAGGTTACTAGGGCATAAACTTCTAATATATCTTGCAGTAAGTTAGTATCTCCTAAGTTATGTTCTAGAGCCCTTTCTACTAATATTACTACTTTATTACTTAGAAAACCACCTTAATACCTTTATAACTAAGCTTCTTATAAATTACTTTAACTATTATGCGTTATTACTTAGGTATATTAATAACTAATACTAGTCCCTTTATAATTCCTATTAGTCTTTTCTAAAGGTATTTATTTTCTAGAAAGAACTTTTTAGCCTTATTTTATAGCTTCCTATAGTCTCCTACACTAAGATTAATTAGTCTCTAGAGGGTTAATAAGAAATTAATTACTTAGCGTATCTTAGCTAAGTAATCTTTCTTACTATTTTCTTTAATCTTAACGCTATTTAGGTATAGATTAATAAAGTCTTTAATATCCCCTTAACCTTCTAATCTAATTAATTAGATAGTTTAGGACCCTTTTTAGATAAAGCGTCTATAATTTAGTTTTTCTTACTAGGAATATATTATATAGAAAAGTTAAAGAGTAGTATATAGCTAATCCACTATATAATAAGGGCTCTAGGTATATTATTAATAGCGCTATTAAGCTAGTGTATAAGGACTTACAAATCTATCTCTAGCGTAAAAGGGACTCTATAGAGATAAATTCATAGCCTTTATAACGCATAGATAACTACCTAGTATTCTTACTTAGTTATATTATACTTAGCTTTAGTGATAGTCTAGGTGCTGCTTTTATATTAAATAGGTAGCGTTTACTATTAACTATTTATAATAGTATAGCCCCTATCTAAGTAAGCTTACGTTAACTATAAGGATTATTTCCTAAAACCTAGTCCTAGATTAAGTAAAATAAGAATTAGAGCTATAGTTATTACCTTTTTAAGATATCTATAGCTTCTTACTATTCTAGCCCCTATACCTATTCTATTATCTTCCTAAGTAAAATTACTAGTGGTTTTGCTTTCTATATATAGTGTTTTACCTAGATATAGTAAACTCCTATTAGTCTAATAAAAGAGTATACCTTAGATAAGTCCTAGTAAACTATCTATTCTAGGATCTTTATTATCTTTACCTTAGTTAGTTTCTGTCTATTTATTTTATATATAAACCCTATAATTTCTGTTAACTTCTAGTAAAACTTTAATTTAGATACTAAGGCTATATAGCTAGAGAGTTTAATATTAACTAGAACTTTATTAATATTAATTAAATATTCTAGTATATATTTACGCACTCTAGGCATAATTTCCTTCTTATTATATATTATATTTAGACCTTTAACTATAATATTATCTAGGAAAGGCATGTAAATTTTAGTAATTAAGTTAAATAGGATTTGCCTAATAATTCTAATAAATTAAGCTACTAAATTAGTAGCTCCTTATAGTAAGTAATAAAGTTATAAAGCCTAATTATAGTAGAGATTATAGTTATATCCCTACTCCTTTCCACTAGTTTCACTTAGTTATATCCTAATAGTAGATTAATAATAGATAAAATTTTATATATTATAAAGCTCTTACTAAATACCTTTACTCCTTAGGGAATTAGCGCGTTATATATTATTACTTTATTATATTTAGTAGCTAATAGGATTAGGTAAATCCCTTTATCCTTCTTTATAATAAGGAAATATAGATTCCTATAGGAGCTATAGCTTTCCTCTAGATATCTATATTTTAGCTTCTTCTTTAATAGATTAACTAGTTTTCCTTATAACCTAAGAGATATTAGGATAGAACTAGCTTACTATGCCTTATACTTAATAACCTTTATAACCTATAGTAGTGTAACTAGTAGGTTAACTTTTCTATATTCTAATAAGTCCTACGCTAGCGCTACTTCTTAGTTATAAAGGATTTCTTTAAAAATATTAACTTCTTCTTATATTAAATATTCTTATACCCCTTTAACTATCTAATCTAATTATTCCTAGGTTATTTTAAAACCTTAGGGTTTTTACTAAACTACCTAGTAATATACTTACTATACTTTCTAGATATATCTAAATATAACTTTACTTCTTCCTATTTCTTTATTTTCTATTTTAGGTCTCCTTCTAGGGTTAACCTATTAGAAGGTATATTATTATATAGATAAATCTTATTAGTTTTGCGTTTATATATTATATTTATTATAAGATTAGGTGGTTTTAGTTACTATAGGGTTAGAAATCCTTTATAACTACTTTAAGTTATTAGGAGTGGTTTATTATTATATCTAAACCACTTCCTAAAGGATATCTATTCCCTCCCTAGTTATAATAGGGATTAGTTACTTATCCTTATCTAGTTTCGCTTCTAATCCTTCATAAACTATTTAATTCTCTTTTTCCTTAACTATAGGATAGCTAAATATAATAATAGGCTTAATTATAGGCTACTAGGCTAGTTACTATAGCGTATACTACTAATACTCCCTATAACTCTTAAGATAATAACTATATCCCTAAAGTAATACTAGGCTAGGTATTTATTATATCTATAGGATAGATTCTAAGGCCTAAGCGCCTAGTAGTGCTCTTAGTAATTATATTCCCTTAAGAATCTATATTAATAAGTCTTAGGAGAAGCTCCCTTTAGGGTTATCTAAATAAACCTATAAGTATAGTAAATCCTATAATTAATTAACTATAGCCTATAGTTTTATAATTATATTAAGTATAAAGTTTACTCTATATAGCTTACTCTAAACTTATTAAGGCTTTTCTTATTAAGCTTAAGCCTCTAGTTATTCCTAGATCTATTCCTATAAGGTAGTGTTAATCTCTAGTAGCAAAGCTAAGGCTATCTTTAGTGGTTTCTTCTTAGCCTTTACCTTATTCCTTTTATTCTCTTAAAGGGCCTTCTTTATTATTTAGATAATTAAATTAATCTAGTTCTTAGGATTAATTAGTCTTAAGCTTATCTTTACTCTAAATATCTTTAAAGGAGGTATAGGCCCTAGTGTGTCCCTATTATAATAATAGATATCCTCTATACCCTTTGCTTATAGAAGGTATTTATTACTAACTACCTTTACTAGTATTAGTATAATATAATAGATATCCCTAAAGAGTACCCTAAGCTTCTTCTAGAAGACCTTATTATATAGCTAGTCTAGAATTCTCTAGCTTACCTTACCTAATAGGTTTTTCTTTCCCTTTACTAAGGTATCTTTACCTTTTTAAGCTACTCTTAAACCTAATAGTCCTATTTATTATCTTCTATAATTTCCTTAATATATACTTATTTTATTACCCTTTCCCTAAGGGCTATAACCTTTATAATATAGGTATTTACCTCTTTATTCTCTATACTTAATTTCTTAAATTTAATAGCTAAGACTACTCCTAATAGATTCTTTAAGATTAAGGTTACCTAGTTTCCCTTTCTAGGTAGTATTTAGTAGGATTAAAGGAGCTTTCTATTTAATTAAAGATATCCTACTCCTTTAGCGTTATATTCTAATCCTTTTCTTTATAGGGTTTACGTTCCTTAATCTAAGGTATTATATAGGTAATTTTACTATTTAGGAAGTATTTAACCTAAAATATAGCTAGCCTTTATATATAGCTACTAATACTAAGGAATTTTAAAAGTAAGATAGGTAGTATTATTTAATGCCTTATATTATCTCTAATTACTAAAATACAAATAGCTAGGTTATAGGTAGCAAATTTTAATATTTTATTAAATCCTAGTGTATTATACTTTATAGCTATATAAGAGTTAGTATTATAATAATAATATTAGTTTATCTATTAGCCCTTCTAGCTATTATATTAATATTAAAGATATGCTTATTATCCTAATTAAATAACCTAATATTATTTAGCTAGTAATTACATTATTATAGGTTAATACTATACTTTTACTTAAGCTACTTTATAATATTAATCTCCTTACTTACCTAAGCTATAACTATAATTTTTAACTTAGCTAATTATTTTATTAAGTTATTTATTTAATCTTAGTATTTTACTAGTTTAGGAGTTCTATCTTTCTTTATTTTATTATAAGAAGTATTAGTTCCCCCTTTTTATTTAGAAAACTTAGCTACTACTAAGTAATTCCTTTAGTTAACCTAGTAAACACTAAGCATAGCTTAATTAAGTAGTCTCTAGCTTCTTAAATTAGGTTTAGTATTATCTATATAATACTCTCTTAAGTTAGAGATCTTAGGGTCCCTATTCTTAAGCTCTAGTTATGTTTAAATATATATATTAAGTGCTACCTAAAGGGTTTTATACTATATAACTAGAACTTCCTTATATATATACCCTTTTTAATCTATAAAGCTTAAGATTAAATAGTTAGGAGGGCCTTATAGATATAATTTAACTAAGTTATTATTATTTACTATCCTATTAGGTCTATATTAGATATTAAAGCTTAATACTTCTATAACTAGTAGTAAGTTTCTTTAATAGACTTTAGTTATATTAGATTAAGGTCCTTAAGTTATTCTCTAGCGCTTTCTATTTAGTCCTAACTTATAGTATTAAACTAAAGGAGTATTTTCTTCTTTAATTTTTCCTAAGTGCGCAACGCTATTAATATCTTAACTACTTATTAAATCTAGGGGTTAATATTACGCTTAAGTATCTTATACTAATCCTTCTTAGGAATATATATTACTTTTATCTTAGCCTTAAAGTCCTTAATAAAATTAGTAATATTTTCCCTATAAACTACTAAATATTATACCTATTTTATATTATAATAAGTGATAATTAGTAAGCTATTATTTCCTAAGGATCTTTATAAAGGTCTCTATATTAAGCCCTTTAAGGGGTCTAGAGGCTTTCCTTTAATATTAAAGTCCTTTCCTAATAGCCTATTAGGGTAGGTATAAGTTAGTATTAAAACTATTTTAGGATTAAATAGTTCCTTACTTATAATTAGGGTGCTTAGTAATAGTAAATCCTATAATTCTTTTAAATAGCTTAGCTACTTAGTAAACCTTACTTTACTTAATTAGTAGGAATAAGATAAGGTAAAATAATTAGTTATAGAGTTAGATAATAGCACTTTTAATTAATCTTATAAGAGAGTAACTATTTAACTAAAAGCTTTAATTCTAGAGAGAATTTTATAAAAAGAGTTTTTATAAGGTAATATCTATAGTTATAAATAACCTATAAGTAAGGACTACTAATATAATTACATAGCTTCTTATAATTATCTATAAGATCCTAATATATAGCTAAATTATTATAAAATTAGCTATAGGTCCTAAGATTAAATAGTTTATAATACTAAATAGTAGTTTTATTTTAGATCCTTATATTTAGAGAGTCTTAGTAAGGGCATAATAGCTTAGCTAGTGTTTATAAGGTATTCTCCTAAGCTAGTTAGCCTTATTTCTAATATCTCCTTATAATATAATTTCCTTTCCTTAGCCTAGCTTAGTTCTTCTAGATTAGCTAGCCTCTAACTAGTGCCTTAGCTTCTCTAGGGTTTAGGTTTAGGTTTTTAATTTATATTATAGTATAGGGAAAATAAAATAAAGGGTCTTTATATAAAATAGTTTAGTATTAGCTAAGAATTATAGCTAAAAGTACGCTTCTAATTAATCTTAGTCCTTAGTAAATTAAATAGAAAATAAAAGTCCTAGGGTTTAAGACTGTGTTTCTCTACTAGTTTTATTAAGCGGAAAATAACACCTAAAAGACATAATACTAGCCTATAGTTAAGGTAGCTTTATAGCCTATATATAATAGAAGGGTTAATTAACTTAACAATATTAATCATAATAATAGCTAGAGATATCTTATTATGTAGAGATACTCTAGATTAAATAGTCTATTAGATTAGAAGTGCTATCTTAATTAAATATAGGAAATAATCTTAGTTTATCTTATTATAAGCTTAGGTATTTTCTTAATAAAACTTAGTAAAACTTAAGGGTTAATTTAAGAATCTTATAGTGCGTGCGTGCTATAAAAAGAATCTAGCTACAGGCAGTCTCTTTATAGATTAAATAGTCCCCTTACTTAGATAACTAATATTATCATCCCTTGTTATGTTATCTATCTCAATAATCCCTAGTGCTTGTCATCGTGATCGCGTGTTTCTGGGCGCGCATCTTATGGCACACAATATATATAATAACTCCTTTTATAAGCTTAATATGCTTTATTGAAGGATTAGTTATAAAAGAGCCTAGCTTTAAAGCTATAAAAGCTATATCTAGTCTTCTAATAATATAAAGGTATACTAATAATCTAATAATAGCTTTGTAGAAATTAATACTCTCCTTAGTGGCTTTGCTATTATTTAGATAGATAATTACTATTTAAAGGGAAGCTATAGTTAAGCTCTTTAAATTATTATTAATAATATTAGAGATAAATTTCTAAGTAATCTTATAAATATAGGACTCTTAAGATAACTATATCTCTTTTATAGCCTAATTTTAAATAATCTTAATCCCTAGAAATCACTTTAACTTACCTTAGTCTTTAATATCTAAATTATTTATTAATTACTTATAAAGTACTTTAAATTTTACTTTAAATTTATTAGGAAATATTACTATAATATTATTTATATAAAAGAATAAAAGAATTCCACCCTTTATAAAGATATATAGGTTTTCTTTTCCTTATATAAATCCTATCTTTAGTAGAAATTATATTAGATATAAAAACCACTATTAAGGAGCTTCCTTTAGCCTATAAAAGCTTATATTATCTTCTAGAGATAATCTTTTACCTTTAGACCTTCTAGTAGCTTATATAGCACTAGTTCTTTAAGCTTTATATAAGGAAAGCATTTTATATATTATATTAATAGGTATTAAGATTATTAGTATAGCAAATAGTAAGTAGTATATATAAAGATTATAACGTAAGCGTAGTAGTGTAGTTATTAAGATTATCTTTTAGTTATTAATTCCCTTATACTATAATTTAGGCTTTAAACTCTATAACTATGCCTTTCTTATTAGTTTTATACTTAAAACCTAGCTAAGGTTAATAATCTTCTTATAATAATCTAGATTTATAGCTTCTTCTAGGATATCTTCCTAGTAATTTAGTAATAGAAGCTTATTAACTTCTTTTATAATTACTTTTTTCTAGTAATCTTAGCAAGTTAAAGCTATTACTTAATAATAATAAGTAAGCTCTAGAGGCATGTCCTTAATTCTAAGGCTATACTAAGTACCTTATAATATAGATATAAAGGTTAAAGAGAATTATACTTATTAGGCTTTTATTAATTCCTTCCTTTAGTGTTTTCTAGTTACAATATTCGTAGGATTAATACTATTATTTTAGGAATACTATTTGTCTAGGCCCTTACTACCTTTAGTAGTAATTTCACTAGTCTTAGTAGTAAGCTCTATATATTCTAGTATTACCTTATATATAAATTTATTAATCTCTTAAAATAGTGTATTATTACCTTATAATAGAAACTCTATATTCTTAATAGAAGTAAAGGGCTTATAAGAGAAGTTAGGAGGGTTAGAAGTGCACTAAAATAGTTATCTTCTTACTATAATATAAGAGGAGGTGTTTCTACCTAAATCTAATTATTTTCTTATACTATATTTATTAATAAAGAGGGAAGGTTATTCTCTTTAAGCTCTATCCCTATAAGGTCTTAACTAATTCCCTTATTAATATCTTTAGCCTTAAGCTCTTTAAGTAGTATAATTATTAAAACCTTTACTTTTTAAGCTAATATTAGCTCTTTTTCTAGCTTAAAGAAGGCATTCTTATTAAACTAAACACACGCTAATATAACTACCTTTTAATTTCTTAAGGTTAGAACCTGAATAATATACTAAGACTTTCCTTTATATCTAACTAGATATCTAATATAAGCTTTTTACTTAAGCTAAGGAATTATATTATATAATTTAACATATTTAAGAGCCTTTATTATTATTAAAAATGCCTTATATCTATAAGCGTAAAGGTTAGTAATTAAGGGCTTTAGATCTCTAATATTTGTAAATAGGTAGGTATAGTTTTCCTTACCTAATTTCACTAAAGTTTATATAGAATAACTTACTTCCTATAATACTTAAAAGGTATTTAATTTAGAAGGTATATAGCTATATTAAATACCTTATTATTAAGCTCTTATAGGAGTTATACTTTTAGACTTAATATTTAAGCTTTTTACTTTACTACCCCCTAGATCTCTCTGCCTTACGATTCTAACTAGGTATTAAGAAAGCTAAGTTGTAAACTAAAATACCTAAGAAGGCTATCTCTTCCCTTATATTATCTATAAAGAGGGCTTTCTTAATATTACTATATAGAAAGCGTAGTTAAACACTAAATTATATACTTAGGAAGCTTATTATTATATAAAAGTAATTATAAATCCTATCCTTTATTTTAAATAAATAAAAGAAATATATTAAGGTTATAAGGTATATAAATACACACTAATACCTATTACTATTCTAATAAGTAAAGTTATAATACTCTAGGTTAACTAATAACCTATAACCTAGTCCTTAAGGAAGTCCTTTAAGTATAGCTTTAGATCTCTAATACCTTGCTTTACCTATTGTATATATCTTACATTATATAAGCGTAGGTCTAGTTATCTTAATGCCTGAAGTTATATTTATAAGCTCTATAAAAGCCTCTATATCTAAATAACTATATTATTAATACTAAAGGTTTATATCTCCCTTTAAGGGAGGCTTTAGTAGTTTACTTAATATAGTATAGGCTTCTTTAGGTCTTAAGAAAGCTTTAATAATATAAGAAGCTTATTAATTTTATAAATCCTAGCTACAGGACATTTTCCTTTAACTAGTATGCTTTTCTTCTAATCCTAACAAATACCTACCCTTATAAGGATTATTACTAACACTAGGTTAACATAAAATTCCAGAATAAATAGAGTAGTTACTAGCATAATAGTTCTTAAACTTTATAATATAGGATCTATAACAGTTATATAGGCTATGCCTTAACCTAAAGCTATATAAATTATCCTCTAGACTTAACCTCTATTATAATAGTCTTATTAAAGTTAGATTACTTAAACTAGTAAATATTATTAAATATATAAATATTTACTTTAGAATTATAAAGAACTATATTCCTCTTTGCTTCTAAGCTATTTATAGCGTTTAAAGTAATTAAAGTAACCTCTTTTAAAGGTTAAGGACGCTTTAAGTATATAAATAATAATATATTAGCTATCTTTTTACCTTAAGTAACTATAATAGAGTTATTAGTTAGATTTTATAATAGAATAAAGATATTACTATTCCTATCTTTCTTCTCTAGCTTCTAATTTATTAATTTAGATTTCTTATTAGGATTTTCCTTTAAATACCTCTTAATATTATCTTTTAAGGTCTTCTAACTAACTAGTCCTTTAGAGTAGCCTCTAGCTTATAGAGAGCCTTAAAGGAATTATAGTATTCCTACCACTTTAAGGCATTATTAATCTTATAACTAGAGTATCTAGGGCACTTTACTTACTCTAATTTACTTTAATTGTTTAATCTCTTAGTGGTAAGGGTATTTACTAACTTTACTAAGCTTTATAGAGCTTTATAGTCTTATTTAAACTTAGTAATAGACTTTAGGAAGCTATAAGTCCTTCCTTTATTAAGTAAGTTATTCTATTTCTTCTAGAATACTTTAAATTTACTTTAAAGGGAAATAATAAACTTATATAGTATTATCTCCTTAGTCTATTAGGTCTTAAGATCAAGATAATTCCTCTATAGTACCTTACTTATTATAGCCTACTATAAGGCACTATACGCAGGGCCTATAGAGTAGAGAGAGACTACTAGCATAGGCCTTATAATTAATTGTAAGGTATAATGTTAGCAATAGCTAGCATTAATGGATCTTTTAGTCTATTAGGAATTCTAGCATACCTTCTAGGTTCTTATACCTACTTATACTAATTATAAGTACCTTTAGCTTATAAGTAATTATTAAGATAGGTCTCTATAAGGATTAGTATCTTCTTTATATTTAGCCTATACTAGTCTTAGAGAAGCTTTAATATTCTTTAAGAGTAAAGTTAAACTAACTCTTTCCTTAAACCTTAGTGTTAAAGTTAAGAGAGTCTTAAATATTCTTTAAAAGGGTTTTATAAATAAATTCCCTTATCTTTAGTAACTACTTAAATAGGGTTATATACTTTATAAGGTTTAATTATAATTCCTTATATTAAAAGTTAAACTAGTCTTTTACATCTTTATAAGCAATTTTCTAGTCTTCTAAGGCATTAGGATTATCTAGTAAGACCTCTAGTCTTAGACCCTTTATAGGCATATAGGCATTATAGGCTCCTCTATTAATTTAACCTTATTTAGATTAATATATTACTAAATACTATAGGATTCTGTATAATTCTTAATTTAAGCATACTACTTAATCTAGTCCTTCTCTAATAATAACACTATATTTAGGGTTTCTTTAGATATTATAAAGGGGAATGTACTAGAGTAAGGAAGTATAGAAGTAATATATAACTTAAAATAATTAGGTAAGCTTATCTTATAATAATTATAAGCGTTAATAATATCTAATAGAGCGTATAATTTAAAGATAATAGTAATAAGGGTAATAGAAGCCTCCTAGGCTTATAACTATTAAGATAGGGGTAAATATAGATAATAAAAAACGTTTAATTTAATTAATTAGAGGTATAGATAGCACCTAACTTTTATACCTAAAAGGTACATAGTATACTATAGTCCTATCTAGCTAAATCTAGTACTTCTAATACATTATATTTACTATTATCTTAAGGAGGGTCTTATCCTTATTAGTGTAGTTAATATAAGCACTGCCTTCCTACACTAAGTATATTAATAAGCTCTCCTAATATTTATATATAGCTAGATAGTAAAGCGTTAAGGTTTATATTATTATAAGAGCTATATAAAGCTTTTCTATAGTATAAGTTACTAGGAGGTTTAGTTACTTAGGATAAAGTATATTCTTAAAGAGTAGTCTAATACTACTCCTAATTTTAAAGTATAAACTATCTAATTACTTAAAGAAAAGATAACTATTCCTATCCTTACTATTATAGAGAAGTAAATAAAGAAAAATAGTTACTATTTTTTACTCTTGAAGTAAATCTCTAGTAAGCTACTTAGTATAGCTTAGGTAACTATAATAGAGATAGAGAAAGAATATATTATATAGTAGATAGCTAACTATTTATCTAAGCTTTAATAGCTTTAGTTACCTTATATATAAAGTCTTAATAGGTAACTAATATATTTTACCTTCCTATTTCTAACTAGCTATAGCATTCCTTATAGTTTACTTAGTTTAGATAATAAGCTTTAGGAGAAGATAATTAAGGTATTAGATAGTGTCCCTAAGATAGCTAAATAGCGCCTATAAACATAGATGCCTCCTTCTATACTATATACTCTTACTTATAGTAATCTAATAAATATTACTATTATAGTTAAGAATAGTAAGCTTATAGGTATTATTAATTAGGAGGTAAGTGGTTATTTCCTAGTTTAGTAGGAATTTACTTATATAGTTTGTCAAGCGGAAAACAACACCTAAAAGACACAATGCTAGCCTACGGTTAAGGTAGCTCTGTAGCCTACACACAACAGGAGGGGTTAATTAACTTAACAATATTAATTACAATAACGGCTAGAGATCTCTTATTGTGCAGAGATACTCTAGATTAAATAGTCTATTAGATTAGAAGTGCTATCTTAATTAAATAAGGGAAATAATCTTAGTTTATCTTATTATAAGCTTAGGTATTTTCTTAATAAAACTTAGTAAAACTTAAGGGTTAAATTAAGAATCTTATAGTACGTAAATACTACAAAAGAATCTAGCTATAGGCAGTCTCTTTATAGATTAAATAGTCCCTTGCTTAGATAACTAATATTATTATCCCTTATTATATTATTTATCTTAATAATCCCTAGTGCTTATTATTATAATTACGTGTTTCTAGGCGCGTATCTTATAGTATATAATACCTCCCTAGGTATACACTAGTTATCCCTAACTAAGCGTGCATACTAATAACTAAAGTGCCCTATAAGTGTAATTAGTAACTAATACCTTATACTAAAAAGAGGGGTATTATTTAATCTAGTATACTTAAGTCTAATCTAATTAATCTTATATAATAGGACTCCCTAAAGTAAAGGGAAGTATTAAAGTAAAAAGGTAAAAGGAAAATTTATAATAATAATAAGAGTAGTAAAGGAAAGAAAAGGGAGAGCTAAATAGGAAAAAAAAGATAATAAAGAGAAAGGGAAAAAAATATATATAACACCTCCTAGCTAAAGACCTAAGTTTTTATCTCCTAAGAGAGCTTTAGTGTTTTTAGTGTTTAAGGATATATAGTAGGTAATATTAGTAAGGGAGTGTAGACTATAGGTTACTTAGCTTCTTACTAAGTTACTCTTTTTCTTAGTTTTTATACTAATTAATTAATCCTTAAGTGTACTTCTCTTCTTACTAGTAAGCTTTAATAATCTTAGCCTATATTCTATAGGGCACTAAACTAGGTAGCACTATAGATATATATGTGAATAATATTAGTAAGTGTGTAATAGTTTTCCTTTATATTACTCTCTATACTCTAAGGAATAGAAGGAAATTAATTATTATAGCTTAACCTATGTCTCTAAGAGGATATTAAATTATTCTTTCTTTTACTTATCTAAGTAAGGTCTTATAGTTATATACTTACTCCTATCTAATAACTCTATAGATCCTTAGTAACCTTAGCTAATCCCTAATATCTATCTAAAAAAGCGTGTTTATTACTACTTACTATATTTAAAAGCCTTCCTATAGTAGTAGGTATTTAATCCTCCTTACTATATTAAAGTGCTTTAAGCTTTATAGCTAAAGATAGTAATATTAACTTATATCTAGTAATAGATAATAATATAGATAAAGATATAAGTAATATCTAATAACTTTCTCTTCTACTTAATCTCTATTCTTCTAGATTAATTAGAGGCAAATTATCTTAGGCTTCTTACTATATTTATCTTTCTTAATCTTATAGTATTTCTTATATACTAATATTAAAGACCTTAGGGTTATTAGTAAAAACATAAGCTATAGGCTACTAAAAGTCCTAAATATAAAGATTATTATTTTATACTATATTAGTATACTATTTAATTAGGTAATTCTTATTAGTAATCTAAAGTTTCTAGGGCATAACTACTATGCTAATAAGTAGCCCTCTACTAACTATCTAGGTTATAAAGCGTAGTATTAAGCACTTTATTATATTTTATACTAGATATTAAAGGTTAAAATCTTTCTAGTATGCTAATTCCCTTAGTAACTAATCTCCTATTATAAGCTTATTTATAGCTATATCTTATAGGACCCTAATAGTTCTCTTAAGTGCTTTAATATAGCTATATTTTAGGTCTAGGATATTATTAGATATTATCTAATCCTTAAGATATAACTTAAACCGCTAACTAATAATAGAATCCCTACTAAAAGTATATAATTATTTAAGCTTAATATTATACTTATTTAGTGTGTTCTAGTCCTTTATAATTAGATTAAGTGCTTAGTAACTAACCTAGTAGCAAATTATTTAGAGAAGAAACCCTAGGTATATATACCTATATTCCTAGTTTCCTTTTACTCTATTACTAGGACTATAATTACCTTAAAATTATAGGGATAGTTTATAAGTTATATAATCTATCCTTACTTACCTATAAAGTCTATAAAATAAGTTATTCTTTCTTTATTTATACTATTAAAATAGTATAAGTGTCCTTACTTTCTATTAAATATAAAAGCAGTCTAGTGGTTTGTAAAGAAAGTAAATCCTATAATAAGGTATTAATTACTTATATCTAAGTGAAGGTTAATAGGGTTATATTTAATGCTATACTTAATATTAATAGGCTAATAGGTAGTATAAAGCCTTCTAGCCTTTAGGCTAATTAATTATTATAATGTTTTTATATTAAAGTTTTTATATTATTAACCTTAAATATTTATAGTAGCATTACTACTATAGCTTTAAGACTATACTCTATAATCTTCCCTATTACTATTAACTTAAACTAATTAAGCTAGTCCTTACTTAGTGTTTTATAAGCCTTTCTTAGGAATTTATAAATATCTAGTAGATAACTACACTATTACGTAGTAGTCTATCCTAGTTTAATTAGTATTACTAGATTAAAATTATTACTATTTTAATAGACTTTAAACCTTAATAAAGGCTATAGCTAGTCTCTTTATAGGTAGAATAGAGGTAGCTACTATCTATAGAGATTAGCTAGATTAATCTTAATAGTGTCTTTCTCTTCTTCTCTAAAAAAGGAGTTTTTATCCTATATATTAAAATATAAATATAATATATAGTAAGATATTTACTATAAGGAAGTAGGTAATAGTATTACTATTAACTTTAGTATAATCTCCTTTATTTATAATAGACTTCTTATACTACTCTATTTTCTAGTTAAGATTAAATAGTATTTATTAATTTTAACTTAATATAGCTAGAGGGGGATAAAAGAAAAGCAGTAAGGGATAGTAAGGTTAAAGGTTTTAAGAGTTAAGAAGATATATACTAGTGTAAGAAGTAGGTTAGATTAAATAGTTCCTATAGTCCTAATCTCTATTTTTATGCCTTTTCCTAAATCTAAGGGTAGTTATTAGTAAGTAGTATTAGTTACCTTTACTTCTCTTTTATTAGTAGCTAGTATTTATTATAAGGTAACTATCTATAAGGACTAAGTAGCTCCTATAATTTAGACTTTTAGTATTATAATTTACTTATAGGTAGCTATTTGCTTATTAGTTATTAACGCTTATTATAGGCATTAACTTATAGCTTAAGACTTTTTAACCCTCTTCTATTCCTTCTCTTTGCATTCCTAGCCCTACTATTTCTTACTTTATCTCCTAATTAATTAATTATAGCTAAATTTCTTAATATAACTTATTAAAAACTTCCTAATATTACTACTATTATAAGGGTAAGTATCCTAAAGGTAAGCTCTTAGTAATAAAGACTGTGGACTAGTCTAATTACACTAAGTTTTCCTATTTTTCTTTAGTAAAGACTATATTAGTCTTATATAAATTATTTAATCTTATATTTAAGTTATTACTAATAGCTTTTATTTTATAGTATAAGTTCCTTTTTACCTTCTAGGTTTAAAGTAGGATTAATATTAGTAATAGTAGCGTTTTACTATATATAGAGATTTCTCTTTATTCTTCTAAAAATCCCCTAAAGGAGCACCTCCTTATCTTATTAAGACTATAAAAGGGACTAAATTATTAAAGGAATTTATATAGAGCTATATTAAATTAGATAGTGCCTTAGCCCTTACTATTAAAAATAATTATTATTCTCTAGTTCTTATACTTACTAAGATAGCTTATCCTAATAGGTACTTTTTATATGCCCTATTATAATAGCCTAAACGCTATTAAGCTTTGCTAGTGTCTATATTTAGTAAATTAAATAGTATATTCTATACCTACTACTTAAACTTATATATATAGTATATTACCTTCTTTAATAAGTATATATGCTTTCCTTTTATAAATATATCTCGCTTTCTAGGGTTAGTAATAGTGTATATAGTAACTACATCTAGAATAAATCTTATATAGTAAGCTATAAATAGCGTTTTGCTTCTAGGTATTATACTAGGTTTTCTAAGAGTAAGCTCTTACTCCTTTCTTAGGAAAAGAGTGGTTTACTAAGGTAGTAAAGCTCTTTACTTAACTTAAACATTATTAACCTTAAAAACTCTCCTTACTTAGTAATTAATATACTATCTCTTTTCTAAATTATTTATAAATACTAGGGGTAGAAAAGGAAATAAAATAGGTTTATAATATAAGATTAGATTTATGCCTTAATTACTTAATCTTTAGTAAGTAAAGAGAGAAGAGAGAAAAAATAAAAAGAGAATAAAGGGAATGTTCTTTAATCTATATATATATTAGTATATCTAAGAGTATACCTTATACTCCTATTTTTACTTAGCTATTAAGAGGGGTAGTTATACCTTAATCCCTTAGTATAGACTTCTTTAAGGTAAAAGTTTAACCTCTTTCTTAAGGCCTAAGTTTACTCCTTTATTATTAACTATTTAATCTAATATATTATACTAAGCTACTGCTAGTATAATTATTAAGACTTCTTAGTTATAATTACTAACTTCTTCTCTTACTTAGCTTTATTATAGAGCGTGTAGCTATTTATCTATAGTTAAAGTCTACTAACCTTCTAAATCTAGGATAAACTTCTTAATATAGTCCCCTAAGATTATCTTTATAAGGTAAACCCTATCTATTATTTATAAATAGTAGGCCCTAAAGATTAGCGCTTACTTATAAATTTAGAAAGGCCTATTCTATCTTATTATAAGCTTCTTTATTATAGATATATTAACATTTCTTCTAATATTATACACTAGTATAAGGTCTCTAGTTTTAATTAATCTTTCCTTAGAGAGATAGCCTAATTCTTATTAGTTTATTTAGTAAGTTATTTCCTAAAGTTAAATACCTTTTTCTTTACTTTCCTAATATCCTTTACCTTTCTTTTAAGTATTTACACTTAAGCTTTAAATAGGTCCTAGCTAGTAGTAACTATATCTTAGTTAATTAGTCTCTAAGTTAGAATTTAACTTCTAGTAGTAAGATTAGCTCCTATCTATAGATTAAGTAAAGGCAGACTTCCTATATAATTTACAAATAGTAGTGTGGTCTATAAGAAGGGCTTTATTAAGGTACTTTACCTATTAACTATTTAACCCTCCTAATTTTACTAAGGTAAACATAAGAGACTAGTGTCTAGCTTTAATAGGGAGTTTGCTTTTAGGTTATACCTAGATATTTAGATACCTATAATTCTAATATCTATAAGTGCTTCTTTAAGATTTCCTTATATTTTAGGTTCTCTATTATAGACTATAAATTAGAAAAGACTAAACCTACTAATTAGAGATAAGAGAAACTTCCTAATTACTACTATAGTTACGTTTCTAACTAGCATAGCCTCTACCTAACCTATTAGATTATATCTTACTTCTAAGAGATACTTATATCTATAATTAATTAGAAGGTACTAAGTGTTAATATAAATCTTACTTATTAGGTTCCCTAGCGTAACTAGTACTAATAGTTCCTAAGATTACTAGGGCATAAACTTCTAATATATCTTATAGTAAGTTAGTATCTCCTAAGTTATATTCTAGAGCCCTTTTACTAATATCACTGCTCTATTACTTAGAAAACCACCTTAATACCTTTATAACTAAGCTCCTTATAAATTACTCTAACTATTACATATTATTACTTAGGTATATTAATAACTAACACTAGTCCCTTTATAATTCCTATTAGTCTTTTCTAAAGGTATCTATTTTCTAGAAAGAACTTTTAGCCTTATTTTATAGCTTCCTATAGTCTCCTATGCTAAGATTAACTAGTCTCTAGAGGGTTAATAAGAAATTAATTACTTAGCATATCTTAGCTAAGTAATCTTTCTTGCTATTTTCTTTAATCTTAACGCTATTTAGGTGTAAATTAATAAAGTCTTTAATATCCCCTTAACCTCCTAATCTAATTAATTAGATAGTCTAGGGCTCTTTCTAGATAAAGTATCTATAATTTAGTTCTTCTTACTAGGAATATATTATATAGAAAAGTTAAAGAGTAGTATATAGCTAATCTACTATATAATAAGGGCTCTAGGCACATTATTAATAGCGCTATTAAGCTAGTGCACAAGGACTTACAAATCTATCTCTAGTATAAAAGGGACTCTATAGAGATAAATTCATAGCCTTTATAACGCGTAGATAACTGCCTAGCATTCTCGCTTAGTTATATTATACTTAGCTTTAGTAATAGTCTAGGTACCACTTTTGTATTAAATAGGGTAGCGTTTACTATTAACTATTTATAGTAGTATAGCCCCCTATCTAAGTAGGCTTATATTAACTATAAGGATTATTTCCTAAAACCTAGTCCTAGATTAAGTAAAATAAGAATTAGGGCTATAGTTATTACCTTTTTAAGATATCTATAGCTTCTTACTATTCTAGCCCCTATACCTATTTTATTATCTTCCTAAGTAAAATTACTAGTGGTTTTGCCTTCTATATATAGTATTTTACCTAAATATAGTAAACTCCTATTAGTCTAATAAAAGAGCGTACCTTAGATAAGTCCTAGTAAACTATCTATTCTAGGATCTTTATTATCTTTACCTTAGTTAGTTTCTATCTATTTATTTCACATATAAACCCTATAATTTCCGCTAACTTCTAGTAAAACTTTAATTTAGATACTAAGGCTATATAGCTAGAGAGTTTAATATTAACTAGAACTTTATTAATATTAATTAAATATTCTAGCACATATCTACGCACTCTAGGCATAATTTCCTCCTTATTATATGTTATAATTAGACCTTTAACTGCAATATTATCTAGAAAAGGCATGTAAATTTTAGGGATTAAGTTAAATAGGATTTACCTAATAATTCTAATAAATTAAGCTACTAAATTAGTAGCTCCTTGTAGTAGGTAGTAAAGTCGCAAAAGCCTAATTATAGTAGAGATTATAGTTATATCCCTACTCCTTTCTGCTAGTTCCACTTAGTTATATCCTAATAGTAAATTAATAATAGATAAAATTTTATATATTATAAAGCTCTTACTAAATGCCTTCGCTCCTTAGGGAATTAGCGCGTTATATATTATCACTTTATTATATTTAGTGGCTAATAGGATTAGGCAAATCCCTCTATCCTTCTTTATAATAAGGAAATACAAATTCCTATAGGAGCTATAGCTTTCCTCTAGGTGTCTATATTTTAGCTTCTTCTTTAATAAATTAACTAGTCTTCCTTATAACCTAAGAGGTATTAGGATAAAACTAGCTTACTATGCCTTATGCTTAATAACCTTTATAACCTATAGTAGTGCAATTAGTAAGTTAACTTTTCCACATTCTAATAAGTCCTACGCTAGTGCTACTTCTTAGTTATAAAGGATTCCTTAAAAATATTAACTTCTTCTTATATTAAATATTCTTATACCCCTTTAACTATCTAATCTAATTATTCCTAGGTTATTCTAAAACCTTAGGGTTTTCGCTAAACTACCTAGTAATATACTTACTATACTTTCTAAATATATCTAAATATAACTTTACTTCTTCCTATTTCTTTGTTTTCTATTTTAGGTCTCCTTCTAGGGTTAACCTATTAGAAGGTATATTATTACGTAAATAAATCTTATTAGCTTTATATTTATATATTATATTTATTATAAGATTAGGTAGTTTTAGTTACTATAGGGGTTAGAAATCCTTTATAACTACTTTAAGTTATTAGAAGTGGTTTATTATTATATCCTAAACCACTTCCTAAAGGATATCTATTCCTCCCTAGTTATAATAGGGATTAGTTACTTATCCTTATTTAGTTTTACTTCTAATCCTTTGCGAACTATTTAATCCTTCTTTTCCTTAACTATAGGATAGCTAAATATAATAATATTAATTATAGGCTGCTAAGCTAGTTACTTACTAGCGTATTACTACTAAATACTCCTATAACTCTTAAGATAATAACCATATCCCTAAAGTAATACTAAGTAAAGAGCTTACTACTTCTTAAGTAGTTAAACTATATCTATAATAGTCTAAAGAATAGCATCCCTAGAATTAAGCTTATATTAACTAAATCTAGGCTAACATAGAAGTTAGTAGGTATCTAGACATTCCCTAGATAGAGCTTTATTTAGACCTCCCTAATTATCTTAATCCTATATAATAAAAATAATATAGTATTTATTGTATTTATAGGATAGATTCTAAGGCCTAAGTGCCTAGTAGTGCTCTTAGTAATTACATTCCCTTAAGAACCTATATTAATAAGTCCTAGGAGAAGCTTCCTTTAGGGTTATCTAGATAGACTTATAAGTATAGTAAATCCTATAATTAATTAACTATAGCCTATAGTTTTATAATTATATTAAGTATAAAGTTTACTCTAAATAGCTTACTCTAAACTTATTAAGGCTTTTCTTATTAAGCTTAAGCCTCTAGTTATTCCTAGATCTATTCCTATAAGGCAGTGTTAATCTCTAGTAGTGGAGCTAAGGCTATCTTTAGTGGTTTTTCTTAGCCTTTACCTTATTCCTTTTATTCTCTTAAAGGGCCTCCTTTATTATTTAGATAATTAAATTAATCTAGTTCTTAGGATTAATTAGTCTTAAGCTTATCTTTACTCTAAATATCTTTAAAGGAGGTATAGGCCCTAGTATATCCCTATTATAATAATAGATATTCTCTACACCCTTTACTTATAAAAGGCATTTATTACTAACTACCTCTGCTAGTATTAGTATAATATAATAGATATCCCTAAAGGGTACCCTAAGCTTCTTCTAGAAAACCTTATTATATAGCTAGTCTAGAATCCTCTAGCTTACCTTACCTAATAGGTCTTTCTTTCCCTTTACTAAGGTATCTTTACCTTTTTAAGCTACTCTTAAACCTAATAGTCCTATTTATTATCTTCTATAATTTCCTTAATACATGCTTATTTTATTACCCTTTCCTAAGGGCTATAACCTTTATAATATAGGTATTTACCTCTTTATTCTCTATGCTTAATTTCTTAAATTTAATAGTTAAGACTACTCCTAATAGATTCTTTAAGATTAAGATTATCTAGTTTCCCCTTTCTAGATAGTATTTAGCGGGATTAAAGGAGCTTTCTATTTAATTAAAGATATTTTACTCCTCTAGCGTTATATCCTAATCCTTTTCTCTATAGGGTCTATATTCCTTAATCTAAGGTATTATATAGGTAATTCTACTATTTAGGAAGTATTTAACCTAAAATATAGCTAGCCTTTATATATAGCTACTAATACTAAGGAATTTTAAAAGTAAGATAGGTAGTATTATCTAATACCTTATATTATCTCTAATTACTAAAATATAGATAGCTAGGTTATAGGTAGTAAATTTTAATATTTTATTAAATCCTAGTGTATTATACTTTATAGCTATATAAGAGTTAGTATTATAATAATAATATTAGTTTATCTATTAGCCCTTCTAGCTATTATATTAATATTAAAGATATACTTATTATCCTAATTAAATAACCTAATATTATTTAGCTAGTAATTACGTTATTACAGGTTAATGCTATACTTTTACTTAAGCTACTTTATAATATTAATCTCCTTACTTACCTAAGCTATAACTATAATTTTTAACTTAGCTAATTATTTTATTAAGTTATCTATTTAATCTTAGTATTTTACTAGTCTAGGAGTTCTATCTTTCTTTATTTTATTATAAGAAGTATTAGTTCCCCTTTTTATTTAGAAGACTTAGCTACTACTAAGCGGTTCCTCTAGTTAGCCTAGCGAACACTAAGCATAGCTTAATTAAGTAGTCTCTAGCTTCTTAGATTAGGTTTAGTATTATCTATATAATACCCTCTTAAGTTAGAGATCTTAGGGTCCTTATTCTTAAGCTTTAGTTATATTTAAACATATATATTAAGTGCTACCTAAAGGGTTTTATACTATATAACTAGAACTTCCTTATATATGTACCCTTTTTAATCTATAAAGCTTAAGATTAAATAGTTAGGAGGGCCTTATAGATATAATTTAACTAAGTTATTATTATTTACTATCCTATTAGGTCTGTATTAGATATTAAAGCTTAATACTTCTATAACTAGTAGTAAGTTTCTTTAATAGACTTTAGTTATATTAGATTAAGGTCCTTAAGTTATCCTCTAGTGCTTTCTATTTAGTCCTAACTTATAGTATTAAACTAAATAAGTATTTCCTCCTTTAATTTTACCTAAGTGCGTAACGCTATTAATATCTTAACCACTTATTAAATCTAGGGGTTAATATTATACTTAAGCATCTTATGCTAATCCTTCTTAGGAATATATATTACTTTTATCTTAGCCTTAAAGTCCTTAATAAAATTAGCAATATTTTCCCTATAAACTACTAAACATTATACTTATTTTACATTATAATAAGGGATAATTAGTAAGCTATTATTTCCTAAGGATTTTTATAAAGGTCTCTATATTAAGCCCTTTAAGGGGTCTAGAGGCTTTCCCTTTAATATTAGGGTTTTTCCTAATAGCCTATTAGGTAGGTATAAGTTAGCGTTAAAACTATTTTAGGATTAGATAGTTCCTTACTTATAATTAGAATACTTAGTAATAGCAAATCCTATAATTCTTTTAGATAGCTTAGCTACTTAGTAAACCTTACTTTACTTAATTAGCGGGAATAAGATAAGGTAAAATAATTAGTTATAGAGTTAGATAATAGTACTTTTAATTAATCTTATAAGAGAGTAACTATTTAATTAAAAGCTTTAATTCTAGAGAGGATTTTATAAAAAGAGTTTTCTATAAGGTAATATCTATAGTTATAAATAACCTATAAGTAAGGACTACTAATATAATTATATAACTCCTTATAATTATCTATAAGATCTAATATATAGCTAAATTATTATAAAATTAGCTATAGGTCCTAAGATTAAATAGTTTATAACGCTAAATAGCGGTTTTTATTTTAGATCCTTATGTTTAGAGAGTCTTAGTAAAGGCATAATAGCTTAGCTAGTGTTTATAAGGTATTCTCTAAGCTAGATAGCCTTATTTCTAATGTCTCCTTATAATATAATTTTATTTCCTTATTCTAGCTTAGTTCCTCTAGATTAGTTAGCCTCTAACTAGTGCCTTAGCTTCTCTAGGGTTTAGGTTTAGGTTTTAATTTATATTATAGTATAGGAAAATAAAATAAAGGGGTCTTTATATAAATTAGTTTAGTATTAGCTAAGAATTATAGCTAAAAGTATGCTTTTAATTAATCTTAGTCTATAGTAAATTAAATAAAAAGCGAAAGTCCTAGGGTTTAAGACTATATTTCTCTACTAGTTTTATTAAGTGGAAAATAATACCTAAAAGACATAATACTAGCCTATAGTTAAGGTAGCTCTATAGCCTATATATAATAGGAGGGTTAATTAACTTAACAATATTAATTATAATAACGGCTAGAGATCTCTTATTATGTAGAGATACTCTAGATTAAATAGTCTATTAGATTAGAAGTGCTATCTTAATTAAATAAGGAAATAATCTTAGTTTATCTTATTATAAGCTTAGGTATTTTCTTAATAAAACTTAGTAAAACTTAAGGGTTAAATTAAGAATCTTATAGTGCGTAAATACTACAAAAAGAATCTAGCTATAGGTAGTCTCTTTATAGATTAAATAGTCCCTTACTTAGATAACTAATATTATTATCCCTTGTTATATTATCTATCTCAATAATCCCTAGTGCTTGTCATCGTGATCGCGTGTTTCTAGGCGCGTATCTTATGGCACACAATAGGGATAAGCTTAGGCACTAATTACCTAGAGTAGAAGACCACGCTATATAAGTATATACCTAACTATATAGAGGCATAAGAGTTCTAGTGGGATTTTTATATACTTATAATATATCTAGAAGTAAATAAGAGAGTAGCTATATTACTTATAGAGAATAACATATAAAGGTAGCTATAGAGAATTTAATAAATTAGGCACACTATTATAGATAGACACTTATTATAGATAAGTTACCTATTACTCTAAAAGTTACCTCCTCCCTATAATATATAGCCTTAACTTTAGAAAACCTATGCTTATTATACCCTTTACTAGACCTTACTTATACTACTACTAAGGGCGAATATATACTCTAGTAAAGGGTAAATAAGTCTATATAGCTAAATTATATAGGGACTAGAAGCTAGGCGCTATAATATTTATAGGTGGTTCTTCTAGATATATTACCTCTCTTACACTTTAGGTAGTCTATTTTCTAGTATTATAAGTTAAGAGATATAGCTTTAACTAATATTTGTTAGTAAATATTGTTAGTATATTTCTAGAGACACACTATAAGGAATAGTACCTATATTAAGATAAGAAAATATAATAGTTATTTCTAGTTTATATCTATAACACTATATAGGATTAATAGTATTACCACTACCTAATAATATAGGGTAATCCCTTTAACGCTCCGCATATTATATAACTTAATGCTACTTAGTGCGAATTTACTACTTATATAGATTATCCTTAAAATTCATTAGGGCATCTGTGTTAGACAGAGTCTAATTCCTTTAAAGGATTTTTCCTTACTACTACCTCTACGCTATTTTTATTTCTTAATTACTAGAGGATAGACTATAGTAGTAGCTTTAGCGAGGATATAAGAGAATTTAGACTAGAAAAATTAAGGGTTTAACTATTATAGCTATAGCCACTACCTAATATTCTTATTAATAGGATAAGGGCCCTAAACAAAAGCGTAAACCTAGGTTATAGTAGACTATGCTTATTTATATTAGGTTATAGCCTAGGATGCTAATATAATGCTAGATAAACTATAGGAGGACTAAAACTTAGAGGAATAGCTATAGATACTTATACTATATACTAATAATAACCTACCTCCTCTTCTAGGGTAGGTAAGCTACCTCCTAAGAGAGAGCCTAATAGCTTTACCTATAAGGTCTTATAAGAAGCACTAGGTAAAGCTTCTCTATGGTTAAAGTTATATATAGTTTAGCTTAGCATATCCTATACCCTATTAGGGGACCTAAGTAGCTAAGGTTACTAGATAGAAAATACACTACTACTACTACTAATACCTAGCTATTATAATAATAATTAACATATAGAAGGTAAGTGTCCCCTAAACATAAGTAGGAGTTAGCTAAGAGAGTGTTATTTAAAAATATAGGAATAGAGCTAAATCCCTAGGGCTATAGATATCTATCCTCTTTATTTAAGTATAATTTTAGGCCACTCTAATTTAATTATAATAATAACTAATACCTTAGATAATATACTCTATAGCCTATTTTTTATAAAGTTTAAAACTTATTAGTAATAAGTAAATTTCCTCCTTTTAAGTGCTAAATACTATTTTAGTTTATAGAAGTAAATAGCCTAAGTTATACTACTATATACTTAGGTATAGCTTTATTAGATTTAGGGTCTTAAGGTATATTTCTACCTTAGTATTATCCTAGTGTATTAGTATAGTAATAAGGATAGTTCTGTTTTTAGCCCTAATACCACTGCTGCTAGTATAGAGATTACTTTTGCATTAACCTTATTAAGGAAAGCCCTATATACTTAGTCTTATAGTCTTTTTAGTTAGTATATTATGCTTATGTTTACTACACGCTTATTAAATTATAAGCCTAGTTTTAACCCTATCCTAAAATACACTATATACGTCTAACTAATTATAGGAATAAAGATTCTATTTAACTTAGGTTCGCTTAACTCGCTGCTTTAACGGCTCCTAAGCTAAAGTAACCTCTTTATTATCTAGCTCTATAGTGTAAAAAGGCTGCATTTTAGTGTGTATATTAGATAGTGGGGCTATAGGGTAAAATTAAGTAGTGTTAATATAAGCTAGTAAGGATAACTAAGGGTAATAATAGCCGTGTATTTTACTAAGCTTATAGTTATAAGAAATACAAGCTTAGTGGCTACCTTATTAAACTTAGCCTAGAAAGGTATTATTAGGTAACTATATCACTTTACTTTAAGTATATAATTTCTATAAAAAAAAAATTATAATAGTTTATTAAAAATATATAATAATAGCACCTAGGATAGAATAGAGTTAGTTTATTTAGATATAACGTTATTAGCGTTATTTTATCTTTCTATTTGCGTTAACGTACTTACTAGAGTAGTGGCCTAGAATAAACATATAAATTAGTTAGTATACATGTAATCCTAGCTATATACTATAGTAAACAAATGTAAACACTCTGTTTAATCTAGTTTTTAGACTATAATATGCTATATTAGTCTATATAAGGCGCTAATATAGAGTAGAATATAAAACTATACTATGAAAATTTCTAAGCACTTGCCTTAAGAGTACTATAGAGATAACTAATAAGACGCTTAGTACTTAGGCTATTAAGTATAGTAATATTCTAAGGGATATTCTAATATTAGAGCGTAAATACAAGGAACCACGCACCTCCCTTATAAGCTATAGCGCTAGAAGGGATTTAAGAGATTACTAATTTAGACTTACTCCCGCTACTAGTAACTAGACATAAATATAAGATAACTAGATAATAATAATAAATATCCCCTCTCCTACACTAAATCTATCTTACACTAGGTTAAAAGTGTCCCCTTAGTAGACATAGGCTCTAGTAGTGTGAACTAAGGATAGTATAGTGGCTATTAGTAAGAGTCTGGTCTAGGGAAGAAGATAAATATATAAGGCTAGCCTTGCTATACTTAATATTATCTCCTAAGATTAGTATATAGAGAATCTATAGATAAAAACTACTTTAGCGTAAGCTATTATAGGTAAAAGCATATTAGTTAGCTTAAGTTCCTATAGCTTATTTAACACTAGCTTACTATAGACCACGGACAGGATGCGGATTACACACCTCTCTATAAATCTAGTTCTTATAGGTTACTCTTTAAAGTATAGCTAATATCTTATAGCTATACACTAGTTACTAAGGGCGTGGAGATTCTAGACCTTACTTGCCTATAATATAAGAATAATATATATAACTAACTCTAAGCTATCTAAGGAAACTATATCTTAGTATGCCTAGGTACTATTAGTCTAGTTTAGCTATACTATTATAATAGTAGCGTGTATATGCACTTTATGTTCCTTAGCTAGGCTAGGTAACCGCTCTTTAACTATGTTTAATAGGGCATAAAAGAGGGCATTACTAATACTATTACTATAGGGTTTAAGGTAATGCATAAGTTTTGCGTTCTCTATTATAATACAGAGCTACATAATATTCTATATAATATAACTAGCTATAAGCTTATAATTATAGATTTTAAGCGTGCTAAGTTCTATAGTTACAAGCCTTTAGGTTTGATTAGCCTAACTAGAATTAGAAGAGGAAGCGTGGAGTATTAGAGAAATAAAAGAAAAATAGCTTTATAAGAGAACTAGAGTCTACTATAGCAAGCGTATTAAGCTATATTATAAACTTACCTAGTCCTTTAGAAATCACGTTATAGCTTTAATAATAGAGGGACTTTGCTTACTTTACCTTTAAAATTAATAAGGTATTATTTAATAATTTAGTAACACTATATAGCCTGTTTATCCTACGCTATACTACACTATATCCTATCTATATGCTATAAAACGCTATATAACTTTAGGTAGGCTCCTACACTAAGCTAACCTATAGGTTTACTAGTTACTACTATCTAATATCTTATGTCTAGGCGTACACTTAGTGGATAATAATGCTTTAAGAATAGTAAGTTAGGTTAATAATATTATTTTTTGTAATCTATTAAAAGCTCCTCTAGCTAGCACTAAAAGGGCATCCTAACTCTCTTATAAGTAAGGTCTTTCTCTAGCACTAAACTAATAGATCTGCTAGCTTAAAGGCTATAATAGGCGTAAGACAAAACTGTTATAAATGAAGTTATTAAGTGATTTAGTGGCAAAGAACAGTAGAAGAGAAGATAATGTAGAATTGCTATCTAGAAATTCCAGAATCTAGCAAGGAAAAGAAAGCTTATTATAAGCTTTAAATCTGTTAATCTAATAAGTCTAGGTCTTTAAACAAAGCCTATAATAAAACGCAATAATAAATAAGATATAGGAAACTATATTATTAAACAAAGAAGAGGATAACTAGGATAATGCCTAAGGCTATGATATAGAGCTATGAATATCCTTAACACTGCCCCTAGTAGTATATCTAGCTAAAAATAAGGAAAAGAAAGGAAATAAGAAAATTAAGGTCCTTATAAAGCCCTTCTAAAATATCTCCCTTTGCAAAGTCCCTAGCCTTTATTATACTAAGAAGGCGTATGAAATTAGTGTGTTTAATATATTCTAGACCTTTTATAAATCTATTAGCAATTATTTTCTCTATGCTAATCTATTAGAGATAGAAATCCCTTAGTAGGCTTTCTATACTATCTATTTATAGTATAAATTAATATAATAAGTATATCCCTTATACTTCTTATTAAGCATATTAGCTTTTACGTTCTAGTTATTAGTAAATAGTAATAATAGTTATAATTATATAATCCTAAAGTTATTAAGAAAATTAGTAACCTAGAGTATAGAGAGACTAGTTAATATAAGATTAATAAATTCTACCTCTATTAAACTAAGGGCTATAAGAGATTATTTCTTTAATTACTAAAGGATTAATTCTCTAGCTAGTATTATAATATAGCCTGTAGTTTATCTCCTAGTATCTAGGTTATTAGTAAGTAAGGCATTACTAAATCCCTTTACCTAAAGTACTAATTTAGGGTCTAAAAGGTTTAATCCTCTAAGAATAATCCCTAAATTATCTAATCTAGAAAGGTATTACTAGAGATATTTCTAAAGATCTATATAAACTTACTTTAGCGTAGAGTTTATACTATAGAGTTAATTTATTATAAATATAATATTAGGTTATGTAAATACGGAAAGCTATTTAAAGCTCCCTATGCGTTTTACCTAGTTAGAGAGATTATAAGCTATATTAAGCTCTTTCTAATTAGCTAGGATTATAGTCTTTAGAAGCTATAGAATATTTAATATATTAATATTCTTAATATTAAATTTCTTTATAATACTCTATATATAGAGCTTTTAAAAAGAAGGATAGTTTAGTTAGTGTGGTTATAGATAAATTTAATACTAAGGAATAACTTAACCTTACCTAGTTACTTTAATTTATAGTGTTTTTCTAGTTATTTAATAATATCTTTAATAATTATAAGGGTTTTCCTATAATAATTATATTATCTATATAAAGAAGAAGTATAATATTATTACATTAAAAAATATAGAGTTTACTTATTAGTTAATAAAATCCTAGCTTTTTAAGTTCCTTAGTAATATCTTCTAGCTACTAGAGGAGATATAGGTTAGCTATAGAGAGCTCTATTAAGCTTATATACTCTAGCTATACTATTAGTGTAACTATAAGGTTATTTAATATAGATATCTCCTTATACTTTAGTATTAAGGAAGGCCTTTATAATATTATATTACTACTATTTAAAGTTAAAAACTATAATAAGTATATAGAATACTTATAAAGAAACTAGGTATATAACTACTATATAGAGGTCCTTATTATTAAAGATCTCTAGGTTCTAGTTCTCTCTTATAACCTACCTTACCTTTACATAGGGTTCTTAATTTATTAGGTGCTTTACTATATTTACCTATTACTTATTAAAGATCTTTATATTTTTATTAGAAAAAATAAGCTCCTAGTAGTTCTTTTTATAGATTTTAAGGAGTTCCTTTTCTTAGTATGTCTCTAGAATATATAATAGTTATTTATAGCTTTAGCCTTAAACTAGTTAGAGAGGATATTAATCTTTGTGTTAGCTATATTAGCTACTTTAATTATTAGAAAGGCATATAATATAGTTATTTCCTTTACTTTATTATTATATAGGTTATTATTATAGTAATAAATTATAAGGTTTAAATAGCAGGAGCCTTAAGGAAGGGCTTTCTTTATACTAGAGGTTATAATATTAAGGTAATGTTAATATGTATTAGATTAAAGGGATTATCTTAGTGTTTAAGATTTAGATTTAAGTTATTAGTAAATAATATTATTATTATCTTTAGCTTCTTTATCTAGGAAGGCCCTAGGTTAATACCTTAGAAGGACTATATCTTTATTATTAAGTCTTTATTATTAATATCTTATAAGATCCTCTTATTAGGAGGACTCTTAAAGGGTATTAGAAGATAGCTCTAAGGTTTCTCTAGGAGGAGGATTATCTTTCTCCTTAAAAGAGTAGTAATTCTTATCTATTTCTAAGGTACCTAAGGAGCTTTCTATAAAGTAAACTATTTTCTTCTTAGTGCTAGTGTTATATTAAGAATAAGGTTTCTCCTATGCTATATATAGGATATTAATAATATAGTAGCCTTCTTTAGTAAAGGAAAGGTTAATAAGGTTTATAATATAAATAACTTTATTATCTTTAAAAGTAGTATACGCGTTAGTCTTATTAAATTAAATATCCTATATATAAATAATTCTCTATTCTTTAGGATCTAATCCTTATAAAGGTAGTATTTAGGACTATCTATACCTATAAGCTAGCCCTTCTTAGCTCTTAGTGCTATCTTTTAGGATTAAACACAGCGTTCGTTAGGAATGCGTACGTACGCAATACATCCCTATATTCGTAAATATTAGATTAATAAGTTATTATTAAGGCCTTAGATATTAAATAATGCCTATTAGGGTAACTAATTATTCTTATTACTATGTATTAGTAGTAAGTTAGTGATTTTAGCTACATGCTTTATAGCATATAGCTAGAGGAGTTCTAGTAATTTAGCTTTAATTATTAAGGCTCTTACCGCTTCTATAAGGGTTTAACTAGCGCGTTTAATAATGCCTTCCTTAATAGGTATGGACATACAGAGCGCTAGGTTAAAGGATAATTCCTTCTTTCTAATAGAAGGCTTTAAACTTCTCTCTAAGGAATTTAGTTATATTATCTATATAAAAGTATTTAATAGTAAATCCGCTACTTATGTTTTTAATAGCAGTCTTCTAAGCCTAGATTGCTTTAACTACACTAGACCTATTAATAGTTAGAATTAACTAGTGGAAATATATATAAATATTAATTACGTGTAAAGTGTGCTTCTTCCCTCTAAACCCTTTAGGTTTATGTTTAATAAAGTCCTAGAACATATAAGAAAGGAAGTTTATTATATTATTAGACCCTCTTAATAAATTATTTAAGGAGCCTTTAATAAAAGGTAAGCTAAGTAATGAAAATTAGTTATAAAGGTAGGATTAACTAAGATTCCTACTGCTTTATATGTAAGTAGGATTTGCTCTTTCCCTATATAACTAAGTCTCTTATATAAGAGACTAAATTTAACCTATTTAGTGATAAACTTACTTAATAAGGCTATAAAGTTAAATTAGGGTTTCTTTTCTTAAAGAGTTAGTGTGGAAATATTTAATTTCTAGGTATAGTTACTAATAACTATACTAAAAGGTATTAAGATTAATTAGTCTTTAAAGCTATCTATAATAACTCTACCTTACTTAAGAAGTCCTAGTGAAATTGTTAAAATAATGCTATTTATAGCACTATTTTATAGGCCTACTAGTTGCCTAGTTGCGTTGTTGCAATGTTAGTTATAGGCGTTGCTTGCAGCGTTGTGACCTGCGTTCCCCACAACCAACCCACAGGCTTGTATGACTAAGCTAACTAGGTTACCCTATAGGAAGCTGAAATTAACTATAACTAGGGAACTAGTAGTTATATAAAAGGCTAACGTATACTATTTAAATCCTTGACTTTTCTGGATTTAATAGTATATTTTATTTATAGGGTTGTATATTAAAGTACTTAGTTAGGCTATGTAGGCAGCTAGATTATATGGTTATAAGTTAATTTTTACTTTTCCTATATAAATGAATTTTATAGAAAATAAAAAGTAGCTCCTAAGACCCTCTAGTAACCCCTTTCCTCTAATATAGTTAGTAGGTCTATAAGGGGACTTAGAAAATCCTCTTATTACTTATTAGACTATCTATCTAGTTAGAAATTAACTATATTTAACTATCTATACTCTCTATCTTAAAGAATTTACTATAATCTAGTTATTTAGAAGCCACTACAAAGGAATCTACTAGGGAGGTCTTCCTATCCCTCTAGCTAGATTCCCCTTCTATTTCTAATAGGTTATAAGCCTAGAAGGCCTATAGATTTACTATATTACTACGTTTATTCTACTATAATTACTAGATTTTTAGGTAGTAGTTACTCTTTACTATACTATAGGCTCTTAAGATTATAAAGGAAAACCACTAGAATTTAAAGCTTTTTATTTACTAGTACTATATATTATAACACTAGACCCTTAGTGTTAAAAATTTATTCTAGCTATAACTATAACTATCTAGTTATAACTATAACTTCTAGTAATTCTATTTACTATTATAACTATTATATTAATATTATTTACTTTATAAATACACTATATTCCCTTATTATTATTAGATATCTAGTATTTATATACTAGGCTTTTTAACCTATTATATTACGTTATATACACTACATTACGTTACACTATATGTTCTATAATACCTATTATTTACTATTCCTATTTTTAGTATTAAGAAAATTTTCATAGAGAATCTTCTCTAGCCTATTTTTACCCGCGTATACTAAAAACCCACTTTTAATCCTAAGGGCTACCCTTTTAAATAGCTCTGCTATATATTTTATATATATAACTAGATTATAATATAACTAATTTCTAGCGTATATTATTTATAATAGGAATAAATTTAGAGATTTTATATAGAAGATCTTTTTAAGATTTAGAAAATAGCACTACCTAACCTAAAGGGTAAGGGCCCTATAATAGGCCCTTCTAGCCCCTAGGGACCCTAGTAGGATAGATATAGAAGGTTAACCTATGGCTATTTAGGCTAGTGCTTTATAACTATAGATATAAAGCTAAATTAAATAATAAGGCAAGACCTTAGCTAATTTTATTAGGTATAGCAAAGATAATTATATTAAAAATAAGGCTAGTATTAATAATTTACTAGCAAAATTAACGCAAACTATATTAGTTATATAAGGTCTTTAGGCCTTTTCTAGACCTAAGGAAGAAAATACTAAGGTTCCTAGAGAAAGTCTAGCTACCCCTTCTAGTAACTTATAAGCTACTTTTAACAAAGGCGCTATAAAGAAACTAAATAAGAAGGTTTACTCTATTCTAAAGAGAGCTAAGCTAAAAGGCCCTAAAAACTATAATTAGTGTAAGCAAGCCCTAAGCATCTAGTTTAGAGCCCTAGGATTACCTAAATTTCTAGATAATCTAAGCATAGCAAGCTAGCTAGCTAACTTTAATTAAGCTATTCTTTTAATAATTTTAAGAGATAGCTACTAATTAGGACCTTAGGTAGCTATATATTAGTAAAAATTCCCTAAAGAAGCCTATAAAGTCCTTATTAGGCAGTATTTATAGAGTGCTAAAATCTAGCATAGTACGCTATATTCTAGCTACTATTCCTAAATTTTTAAATTATAAGGGATCTTTAGAGGCTTTTAATGCTAATTTTAATAATTTACTAGCTAGAGTATAGCTTTATAGTGTAGAGATTGCCCCTATTAATTAAGTAAATTATTATATTAATGTATTAAAGCAGACCTTTCCTAGTTAGGCTAAGAGACAAAGATTTACTATTAGAGCTTCTAGGGCATAAGGACTGCTTATAAATACCCTAAATTTATAGTTCCTTATAGCGGATTTATTAGAAGAATAAAGGGATAAGACCTCCCTATAGCTAAAGCCCTTAGTTATAAGGCTTCTAATAATAAGGGAAATTCTAAGGACTAGGAAAAGAAGTCTTCTAATCCTAACCCTAAGAAGGACTCTAATACTAAGAAAGAGTAGGATAAGAAGGATTTAAACCCTTCTAAAGCCTCTGAAAAGAAATAGAAGAAAAGAGTAATAATAGGGATAAAGAGAAAGGAAAAGAAGCTACTTTTGCGTTAGGCTATAGCCTAGCCATAGGATACGTTAAAGAACTAGACTCTAGCGAGTCTAGTAGCAATAATAGTAGTAATTCTAAATCTAATTTAGATACTTCTAGTACCTCTAGTAACACTACTAGTAAGCCTACTTTTAGTTACTCTAATAATGTAATTAAAAACTCCCTTTTATATAATATAGGTTCTTCTTATTATATTTATAATAATAGGGCTTTCTTTAGGGACTTTAAGCCCTTAAGAAAGGTAAAACTAGCCCTATAATTATAGTAGGAGGACCTATCTATCCTAAAGGTAGAGGCACCGCTATTTTTAATATCCTAGTTAAGAAAAATCCACTAGAATATAGGCCTTTAGCTCTGCTAGATGCCCTATATTTTCCTAGTATAAATACTAACCTAGTTAGTGGTTTAACCCACTATCTTATAAGGGTTATCTTATAAAAGACTAGCTATTCCTAGCTAATAAGAGCCCCTGTGAGTTATTAGAACCTGCTAAACACGGCTTTTTCTATAGATTAAGGGCAACCTACCCCTAAGATTTGCAAGCATTTAACCTACCTCTCCTTTATAGGCTCTTAACGTTGCCACAAGGCCTATAAGACTTATCTAGGGTTTTCCTACCCTATAGAGGTTTAAATTCCGCAACTAACGTTAAATCTAAGGAATATTAACAAATTAAAGAATTAGATTCTAATGAAGAAGAAGAAGATTTAGCCCTAAATCCCACGAAAGCTCCTAGTTAGGCATCTTCTATAGGGGTTTAGAAGGTCTATACCCTAATATCTTAGGTGACGATAGTGGCTGTCTAGTGCCCCTAGAGGCCTATGATTCTTAAGAGGCCTAGCAACAGAGGGAGCTAGGGATAATAGCCCTAAAAAGTCTTCTAAGCTAGATTCTAGTTATAAGAAGTTACTAGATTTAGCCCTTCTTTAGCATATTTAATTAGGCTATATAGGGCTTCCCTTACTAAAGAAATTATTAAAATTAGCTAAAGGGATCCTGATTTTTCCGCTATTAAAGAAATGGATTTTAACTACTTAGCCTATACGTAATCTAAGGCTATTAGATAACCTAGCAAAAGACCTATCTAGGATCCCCTAGAGTTTTAGATATTCTAGAGGAGATATAGTTAAAATCAAACCTATACCGTATAATAAGAAGGCCCTAGTCCTTATACTTATTAATTAAAAATCCTAGTATAAGTGGTGTTTTTATTAGCTAATAAAGAAGATTAGACCCTTTATATAGCTATTAAGGGCTTCTTTAAGGCCCTAAAAACCATTATAACTTGTATCCTAGGCACCTTCACTTTAAAAGAGGTACTAAAATTAATAATAAACTTTAGTTATAGTTATCTTCTAAAGGAATTTATTTTAGTACCTCTTGCCCCTATATTTACAAATAGAATAGGCTAGTTAAGAGGGCTATTAGGGTTATCCTAGACTAGCTTAGGGCTACACTTTAGTGGTCTAAGCTGCCCCTATATCTATAGTCTTATATCCTTCTAGCTATAGTAAACTTAGTTAATATTACCACTAATATAACTAAGCCCTAACCCCTAAGCAGCTATATCTAGCTAACTTAGAGCCTAAGATCTCCTATAAGCCTAATTTCTTAAAGATTAGGGCTATAGGGTCTTATTGTAAGGTTCTAATACCTCTAGAGCAGAGATCTAGGCTTTAAAAGCTAGCCCCTAGGACTATCCCTAGTTAGTTACTAGCTACTCTAGGTTCTAGCGTTTATCTTATCTATATTCCTTCTAAAAGGTTAGTTATAAAGACTAGCTTTATTAAAATTATAGAAGATATAGCCTCTATAAGGTCCCCTAAGCTACCTTTAGGTACCTATCCTTTAGAGGAGAAGCTAATATCTTATAAGATAATCTAGAGGTTTAGGATAGTTACCTAAAGCCTAAAAATCTAGCGCCTATAGCGCCCGTAGCGCCCGTAACTATAGCGCCTGTAGCGCCTCTAGCACTACCCCTAGAGAGCCTAAGCTCTATAGCCCCTAATAAGGTAGCTATAGAAAATCTATCTGTAGATTTAGATTCTTTAATTAATGCTAATTCTATGGATATTAATGATTTTAATTTATCTTTATTTGTTAAGGAGATATTCTTTAAGGCTTAATAAAGGGCTAAGTTATTTACTAATAATAATAACAATTTAGATACCCTAAGACCTAGGAATAAGCTTTAAAAAGCAAGGATAGTTAAAAATAGATAGATGCTATATTTATGAATTTAAGCAGCTTCTAGCTACTAGAACCTTTAAATTTATAGTGATAGACTAAGTCCCTAAGGGCTAGAGGGTTCTAAAGAATAGGCTTGTTTATAAGCTTAAAAAGGATAAAGAAAATAATCCTTTAAAATACAAGGCCTATCTTATTACAAAAGGCTTTATGTAAATAGAAGATTAGGATTATATCAAGACCTATGCTACTACTAGTATTCCCCTAGTTAGTAAATATTACTAGCCCTAGCGGCTTATAATAACTAGGAAGTTAAATAGGTTAATTTTATAGGGCCTTTCTAAATAGCTTGCTAAAGGAAGCTATTTATATGCAAATTCTAATAGATTTACTAAATTTACTAAAGCTATGTCTAAAATAGCTAAATTACTTAAAAGTATACCTATAAACCCTCTTAAAAGCAGGTTATTTTCTTAAAAAAGCTTTATATAGATTAAAACAAAGCTCTAGAGAGTAGTAATAGGTTTTAAAGGACCTTCTTTAGAAGCTAGGCTTTTAACCCTTATATCTAATCTAGCTATCTTCTTTAACCTAACTATATCTACATATATAGTAACTTATATAAATAACTATCTTCTAATAGGTCTAGATCTAGCCTATATTAATAGGCTAAAAAAGCTATTATATAAAGCTTATCCTATAGAAGACCATAGGCTAGCTAAATTTTTCCTAGGGGTTTGAATTACTAGAAATTAAAAGAAAGGGACCCTAACTATCTATTAGTCCTAGTATATTTCTAAAGCCCTAGAAAGATTTAATATAAAGGATACTAGGCCTATTAAAATTCCCCTATAACCTAGAATTATAAAATAGGTAGCCTACCTAACTAAACCTCTTTCCCCCTAATCATAAGCTATATTAGAGTATTATAGGGACTATTATATACCTAATACTCCTTATAAGACCTAATATTGCCTTCCTAGTTTAGTGGCTTTCTATAGCGCTATCTAAGCTATTTATAGAGCATTTAAATGCTTTTAAATATCTACTTAGGTACCTTCTAGGCTCTATAAGTTATTCTATAACTTATAGAAGGTCTAAGCTTACTATTAAAGCCTCTGCAACCCTTATTAGCTTTTATAATAGTAACTACGCTAGTAATAGGTCTTTAAAATTAACCTATGCTTATCTCTATAAGCTAGCTAAAGGTCCTATTAGCTAGAAATCAAAGAAAGTAACTATAATAGCTTTATTTATACTAGAGGCTAAATCTGATGCCTTATGTAAAGCTATTAGGGAGCTAGAGTGGTTTTATAACCTTTTTAAGGAAATAAAACTCCTATAGTCCCTCTAGTCCTAATTTTTAGTAATAACTAAGGAGCTATTATAACTACTAATAATCCTACTCTTTATAGTAGAATAAAGTATACCCTACTAAAATTTAACTATACTAGAGAAAAGGTATAGAAGGGTATAGCTAAGGTTATCTATATTAACACTAAAGAGATGCCTATAAATAGTTTAATAAAGCCCCTACCTAATAATAAATTTTAATAATTTATTAAGCTTTTAGGTCTTATAAATACAAAGGCCTAGATTAATAATAAAATTAACTAAAAAGTCAAAAACTTAAAAAATTAATAAAAACACTAGAATTCTATTAAAAAGTTATTAATTTTAGTTAAAAAGTAATTAGAATTTATAGTTAACTTAGATATCTATTAAAGAGCTAAGTCTAGGCATTAAATTAGTTACCTTATACTTTTCTAGAGGAGTGTTAAAATAATGCTATTTATAGCACTATTTTATAGGCCTACTAGTTGCCTAGTTATGTTATTATAACGTTAGTTATAGGCGTTGCTTGCAGCGTTGTGACCTGCGTTCCTATAACTAACCCATAGGTTTATATAACTAAGCTAACTAGGTTACCCTATAGGAAGCTGAAATTAACTATAACTAGGGAACTAGTAGTTATATAAAGGCTAATATATACTATTTAAATCCTTAAATTTTCTAGATTTAATAGTATATTTTATTTATAGGGTTATATATTAAAGTGCTTAGTTAGGCTATGTGGGTAGCTAGATTATATAGTTATAAGTTGATTTTTACTTTTCCTATATAAATGAATTTTATAGAAAATAAAAAGTAGCTCCTAAGACCTCTTTAGCAACCCCTTTTCTCTAATATAGTTAGTAGGTTTATAAGGGGACTTAGAAAATCCTCTTATTACTTATTAGACTGTCTGTCTAGTTAGAAATTAACTATATTTAACTATCTATGCTCTCTATCTTGAAGAATCTACCGTAATCTAGTTATCTAGAAGCCGCTGCGAAGGAATCTACTAGGAGGCCTTCCTATCCCTCTAGCTAGATTCCCTTTCATTTCTAATAGTTATATATTAGAATTTATATACTCCTATTATTATACTTACTTAATACTAATTAATATTAGTTTAGTTAAGTAGAAGTTATAGTAGTAGCTCTTAATTAGTTTAATTACTATATAGCTACTAATATATAGAGTTTTAAAGTTAAAAGTATAAGTAGCCTAAAGGTATTTTTAAATACTCCTTAAAGTTTTACCTTAGCCTAGTTAGAAGGTATTTACTATACTTACTTTACTTACTTTACTATATACTATTATACCTATAATACTAATTACTACCTAAATAGTAATAGATCTAGATTATTAGTTTTAGGTACCTAAGGTAGTTCTATAAGAAATGTCTTGTCCTAGCCTACTGTTTACTAAGATCTACCTAGAAGGGTTAACTTTTTATATATATTATAAAATTCGCGATATTTTAAGATTTATAATGTTATAAAAAGGTTATTCTAATTATAAGCTAGAAAATAATATAATAAAGGTTATGCATTTAATTCCTAGTTATATAAAATTTTTACTATTTTATGCGTGTAAGATAAATTTTAACTAATTTAATCTTAACCTATGTGACGTTATTATTGTTAGTTTTAGGTAAAGGAAAAGGTCTTTATGCTGCCCCCAAGTTAAGCAATTTGCTTTAATAAGATATTAGGAAAAGATATATAATTATATATAAGACTACGATAGTTAGATAAAAAGAAAAATAAAGAAAAGGGCGCGGTTGTCACGACTTCGGTTAGGATTGATGATAAACACTTTTATTTAATATATTATTATTATTATAATAACTATAATGACTCTAATTACCTTAATGATAATTAGTTTAACTTATTTTTAGAAATAATATTAGGGCTTATTTTCAATTTATATATTATAAAACTGTAATTACTATAATTAGTATTATTATATTATTAAAAACATAAAAGAGAAAAGTATTTTATTTTTAATATTTAAAAACCTTAAAATACTTAATAACTAAAAAGCCTAGTTTTTCTATAGTAATTTACTTATACTTACTTATATTTATATTTAATTTATTTATTACTTATTATTTTTAATTAAACTTTAACACTAAAAATAGTATAAGTAATATAAGCTAATATAAGTTATTATAAGCTATTGTAAGTTCTTATAAGCTATTATAAGTTCTTATACGCTATGATAAGTTATTATAAGCTATTATAAGCTATTATAAGCTATTATAAGCTATTATAAGCTATTATAAGCTATTATAAGCTATTATAAGCTATTATAAGCTATTATAAGCTATTATAAGCTATTATAAGCTATTATAAGCTATTATAAGCTATTATAAGCTATTATAAGCTATACTTTAATAAAAGGGCTAGATTACACTACTTCTAGGAAAGTCTCTTTTATTATTAACCTTACTAATCTATGGTTTTCTAAATGTATTTAGGAGTAGTTATTTATAAAGTTAACCACTAATTAGTGTTAGTTATATAGGGTGCCTAATATTAGGTTATTAATATTATAAGCCTTAAGAATAGTATTATTATTAATTATCTATTCTAAGCTATAGAGAAAAGAGGAAAAGAGAGGGCAAAAGTAAGGGTTTTCTTATAAGATATAAAACGTAAAGGGGCTATATAAGTTACGTAACCACAAGCCCTACCTTATTATAGGCCCGCATTATGGGTTACGTGTGGGGCCCTCGCGCGCGGGCTAACCACTCTGCTAATCACACAATTGCGGCTGCTAAGCGCGGTTGATATCATGCGTGTTCTAATAACTACCTCCTTATTAATTATTTATTACTTTACTACTATAAGGTATAAGTATATTTTATATAGATATTTTATATAGTGCTAATATTTTAAATCTAGCTAATAGTCTATCTCCTAAAGGGTTTAAGAGTTTAATTTATTATAACTTTAGTTAGAATTAATAATAAATAAAGTAAAGGCTAAGATTTATAGTTATTACTAGATATATATTACTTAGGGGCTAGTATATAAAGGTTTTAAACTCTAACCTCCTATATTCTATATAGGTAGTCTTTACTAAATACCTTACCTAGTAAGCATATAGCTATCTAGTAGCTAGCTAGTCCCTTTATTATCTTAGGGGTCTAAGGTTCTTCTAAAACCCCACTATATAATCGCCCTGTCTCTAACCTCCGCGCTCCTAACAGCGGTTATAAGCGATAGGCTTATAACCTGTTAAGTGATTTAGTAGCAAAGAACGGTAGAAGAGAAGATAATGTAAAATTGCTATCTAGAAATTCCAGAATCTAGTAAGGAAAAGGAAGCTTATTATAAGCTTTAAATCTATTAGTCTAATAAGTCTAGGTCTTTAAACAAAGCCTACGATAAAACGCAATAACAAACAAGATGTGGGAAGCTACATCATCAAACGAAGAAGAGGATGACTAGGATAATGCCTAAGGCTGCGATGTGAGGCTGTGAATATCCTCAACAGAAGTCACTGTACTGCGAAATCTAGCCGTGCGGCTGGCCCTGCCAGGGCGTCGGACTTTTGTTTAGCCAGACAACGGTACTATGGCAAATGGGGCAGAATAAAAACAGCCAGGCTTGTAAGTTAAATGGGGTGCTTATTATTAGCGACCAATTTTTGGGCGGCCTTAACTGCCCTACTCTAATCCACCACCGCGTCTGCGCGAGTGTGTGGCGCGAGGAAAGCCGCCAACGAGCGTTACGCCCAAATATCATAAGTTGGGGGCCGTGCCAATGCATCACAAATGGACAGACGGGTTGAACAATGTGCTTAATATTACTTGGCTATCTACTCAGTCTCAGTACCCACCGTGCCCCGAATCCTCAGCATCCAGAACCTCCTCAGTAAGCCAGTCTCCAGAGTTATCGCAACTTTAACCGAAGTAGTGTCTGAGCCACCTCAGCTGTCCAGCGCAGCCCCTAATTCATGACCTTCACTGCCACTGTTATCCGGCCGAATGTTCTCGGTTTACTGAACCGTCTACTGTGTAAAGCTCCTTTGGGAGAAAAATGGATGGTCAAGGAGCTGGGCCATCTGACTTCGTCTCGTAGGCTCTGTCGTAACCATCCTCTGAATGAGATCGAGGAACATCTCACTCCCAGAGTCGCATTTTGGTCTACGAGACTCCCAGGCCCGGTCCGTATCGAAAAAGGGCAACACTGGCTGTTTCCAGCCCTTGGTACTCTGGCAGAACGTCTCTAAGTCCCAAAATTCGGACCAGTCCTTCGGCGGCGCCCCACCCAGTCGCAAAGCTTGGTAAAACTGATACTGGGAATCACCTTGCACTAATAGGAGTTGGCATCCAGTCTTGATCTGATATGCCTGTCCAACTGATTTAATATATGTCTGACGTGGAATTCAACAGAATAACTTACTATACACCCAATTGCCCAGATATCTGCTTCTTTGCTCCAGATGGATCCGATTTTTCCGCCGGATAATTTATAAATGTAGACCTCGGGCGGCCGAATCGTGGGAGGGGCAGCTCCTGGTAGGTCTCTTGCAATTTTGTCCGTCCAGCAGGCTAACGTAGGTATGAACATATTAGTAACCGAGCAGTGTAACGCCAGCGGGTATTGGTCTACCTCTTCCAAAATCCAAAATCTTGAGACAGATCTCCTCACTTGGGGGAAGCAGTGCTTATCTAGAATAAATGATCCTAAAGAGACACTTTCAGCAACGTAAGTCGGTATCGAGTCTCTTGGAAACGATGGATCACGCGGTACCACTGTTATAACAGTAGGGTCCGCGAAGTAATCTGCTATCGTCCTTTCATCGAACTGCTGTAATTGTGGTATTGCGATACCAAAGTTGGCGTAATTAGGGTCTACACGCCTAACGTTAGCTATAAGCCTCTATAATTACTCTCCTTTAGGGTTTAGTCATTGGTTTTGGGCCTTACCTCCATGTACCAGCCCCTCCTTATGTAGAAAATTAAATGCCTTCAATACTTGTTCAATGGCTTTCTGGGGCGGGCATTTCTGTCGGACAGCCATGGTATCGAGGGGCACAACAACTTCCATTACCAGACATTCATGGAACCCATTTGGGCCCCGTATAGTAAAGGTATCATACAGTTCAACGATGTTTCTGTAGCCAGGCTTTCCTCGTCCATTCTCGTGAATTTGACAGAGAATTCTCGTTTCATTGCACTGAATGAGTTCGTTCGATCCATGACAGACTTTAAGAGCAACATATCTTCTGTCAAAACGATTAGTGATTGTTAGCCAGTGCTTCCGTTATTGAAGATCAAGTCTTACTCCTCACTGAGGTCACGCGCTAGCCAGACCGTTGAGAATGCTCCAAACCCAAGCTTCTGCGCGATCCGGTATCGTGGCTGTCTAACCTCGTCATTCATACAACTGCCACGCTTTGGAAGGACATCGCCAAGAACGATGGGATGTAACCCGCCAGGCTTGTATTTGGCTAGGTCTTCAACTCCTATTCCGTCCCCGTTGTAAAGAAAAGATCTTGCTGGGTAGGCGGCATAGTGACAGAGGGACGAGTAATTCAATAATGCAACATAAGCCCAAAGGGTGAACTGGTGTAAGAATAAGCGTCTTGTGGGAGCGGTGTCGGCTGGCAGAAAATAGCACCAATTGTTCGTCCTAATCTAGGAGCTTTGGCTGCTTTTTGCACCAGGAACGAACACGCTCGTATAAGCAGTATGGGAGAGTGCAAAGCGAGGTAAGCCATGCTCGTGCGAGCACTGGTCGTGTGAAAGAGGTGCTCCAAGTGCTCCCAAGAGATGCGCAGACAAAAATAGATCATCGTGCCGAGATTGGAATTGAATTTACCCTACCAGGGTGGCTGACCGACTGGCTGGCGGCTATAGGTGTACCCTTAGCAAGTCAGCTACCTAGCTTTAGAGCTAATTCCCACTATGTAGATGAGGTTACTTCTCCTGTACGGTACTTTGCGGGGTTTCGTCAAGTGCCTGCACTAGTCCAAGCGTGACCCTTCTGCCGTCTGGGCAGTGGCTGTGGTAGTAGCCAGTCAGGCCTGGCAGACTCACTCTATCAACATTCATCGTGTGATTACAGCGGCTACATATTCACCAATGGGCTTACCAATACATCCAGGAATGGCTCCTTAACCTTCACCATATAACCAATTGTGCCAAGCTTCAACCCAACATGCCCTCCTGAGAGCACAGTAGCGGACACATGCCCATTGTAATTAAGCGCTGGGCACTGCTCGTTTCATCTCTAGGCTGTGTCGTGTGCCGAGGATGGCCCCGATGACAAGCAGCGGATTGGACACGCATAATTGATTACCGCCCGGCTCGGCGGGGCATGGTGCGGCGCTGGATCCGTCAAGGATGACGGGCTTCCAGACCTTGTATCTCCTACCATCTTGAGTTGTACTTTGAGTATTTTCACATCTTGCACAACACCACTGTGGTTGTTGGCCATGTTTTCGCAGAGTGGCCTTGGCCAACGTCAGAAAGCTATATAAAGTCGCAGTCGTCGCCCAGGCCTGCTCTCAAATTCAACCCTCGACTCTACCTGAAGCAAATACCATTCTTCTCCATTTCTGCCGACATTGCCAGGCTTTGGTTTTAGGTGATATACCACTGTCACGTCAACCGCTTTTATTCGATCTGACCTAGTCTTGTGGTGTAAATTCAAAATATTCACCTTTCATATTCTGTGAGAGTTTGTTATATCGTCGCGGTCTTGCATTGATTTCCACTCATCAAATCTCTTAGCCAGCCTGAAGGAGCCTTCGAAAGGACTCCCGTGTAATTTCATTTCACACCTTCTGTATGTTACAGGGTCATATATCTGTAGGTTGGCGGCTAATCGTTTTAAGTCTATATTTTCTCAGACTGCCTCCAAATCTCTGCTGCGTAACGCTAGAGGCTAGGTCTTCTCTCAGATAATCTCAACTTCAACGCCATGTCTAATCAGGGACACGTCAATACAGCCGACTACGACGGTTTGTCACTTTTGATACTGTTTCTTCTTGACAAACAGAAAGATGTATACGAGATACGAGCAGACCTGGACAATCAGGTAGAAGTTCTTAGGGTCTTCGCCACGGCATGGAACAGAGGAGTGAAGGTGATACCAATTCAATTCCATTTACGCCGTATTCGCTGATAAAAAGACAGGATGTGAACGGTAGAGATCCTCTCCCCGACTCCCAGCCTTGCAACGTTCTGGTGGTGATGTGAGAAACTACAGTCCGGTCGGTTAACTAGATGATTGATCATGTGGAAAGCTAACATTCGATAGTAAGCAGCAACACCCGTCTAGCATGTCGCCTAATGAAAGAGTCCACATCACGGTTAGACCAGCCTCGTCCGCTTCGTGGACATCCCAGCCACCTAGTGCGAAAGGAGTTGTACATGTGTACTCCGTGAACGACATTACAGCCAATGGGTTTGAGTCATATCTCATTCAATCGGCCTCCAAGGGCAAGTTCGGATCAGGCACGATGAAGACGGCTGTTCAGAATGCGATGGCAAATGGGTACACGCAGAAGAGCAGCAGTAGTAGCACCAGCAAGAGCCAAGGCACCAGCAGCAAGAGTCAAGGCACTAGCAGCAAGAGTCAAGGCACTAGCAGCAAGACCGAAAAGCAACCAGCCGGATACTTCGACAGTGGGCTGCCATATTACTATTCCGAGTCTCAGCAAACGTACTACTATATTAGTACGGACGGCAAAAAGCATTCATGCTAGTTAAGCTCAAGTCCGGATGACAGCCATGTGGAACCTAATACTATTGCTGTTAGCTCCCGGGCACACAGTAAATCTTCTTGTATCCAGGGTGAGTCTCTGAATCCTAATTAGGTAGGCAGTGAAGAATTCTTCAATTTGTCAATTCGTCCATTCGTCAATTCGTCCATTCGTCCATTCGTCCATTCGTCAATTCGTCAATTCGTCAATTTGGTTAGTTGGTTAGTTGGTCAGTCAGTCAGTCAGTTAGTTAGTCAGTTAGTGTCAAGGTAGGGGTAAATGTAGATGATAGAAAACCTAGCTAAATCTAGTACTTCTAATATATTATATTTACTATTGTCTTAAGGAGAGTCTTATCCTTATTAGTGTAGTTAATATAAGCGCCACCTTCCTATAACTAAAGCATTAATAAGCTCTCCTTAACACACACCCCTAGCTAATAATATCTAATAAAGTAATAAGTTATATAGGTAATCTAAGAGCTTAACAAATTCTTAGTGTTATAGCTACATAAGGATCTCTTATAACCTATTCCTATTATTGAGAATTGGAAGGGAAGATACTAGAGGGATAGGAAGACCTCCTAGTAGATTCCTAGATAGCTAGCGCAATGAAGGGCGTAGTGACCTATAGATAACTAGATCATAATAGATCGTCCGGGCGCATAGGGGTAGGGTTGGCGGGCGGTGGCGCGGGCGCGCAGGGGCATTTGCGTGCATAGTGAGGCAGGTTATAGCAGAAAAAAAAACAGCTTTTCTAGGACTAGCGTATAGTAATAGGGATATTAAAGATATTATTTATAAATTAAAAAAGGGAGTAAGTCCCTTACGTATAGTAAGGTCCTAGTAGTTCTAAAGAATTTCTACCTCTTACTAGAAGTAATATAGCTAGTAGTAGTAGTAGTAGTAGTAAAAAAATAGTAAAGGATATTATAGACTACTATAAGCTACTATATAGTATATAGCTACTGCCCTATAGTATATAGCTACCCTATAAGAAATTAACTTTAAGGGCCTCTATTAGTTTTACTAAAGAATAATACACTAGTATAATAGAAGGGTTTAATTTAATAAGGTTATTCTAATAGTGTCATAGGGCTCCTAATATTAGGTTATTATTATTATAAGCCTTAAGAATAGTATTATTATTAATTATCTATATCTATTCTAAGCTATAGAGGAAAGAGGGAAAAGGAGAGGGCAAAAATAAGGGGTTTTCTTATAAGATATAAAACATAAAGGGAGCTATATAGGTTACGCTATACTCTTCTTTTTCACGCGCTAGTCTATCTTCCTATATGCATCCCTTTAGTAGCCTTACCTTTAGCTATAATTAAACTAAATAAGACCTAAAGGTCTAAAGGAAGTAATAGCTAGCCTTATAGTAAAAAAATCATAAAGAATATAATAGACTACTATAAGCTAGTGGTATTACGTGCGTGTGTCTATTACCCTCTTATAGTAAAAAAATCGCTTTACTAGGACTAGCGTAAGGTAATAGGGGTATTAAAGACATTATTTACTAATTAAAAAAAAGTGGGTCCCTTATATATAGTAGCTCTAGTATAAAGACTATAATCCCTACACTAGGCTCCTAGGTAGTAAGGAGAATAGTAAATAGGGGCTACTAGCAAATACTAAGCTCTAGGGATCCTTAGTAAAGAGTTTAAGATAGATAAGACTATTAAGAAGTAGGTTATAGGGTATTATACTAATAATATCTAAATCTAGTAGATATATCCTTATCTTATTCTTGCCCTAGCCTAGAGTATAGGATAGGACTTTACCTTTAGTAATATAGTTACTAGTATAATAAAGAAAACTTCTATATTTTCTACTTAGTATATATAGTTACTAATAACCCCTATAGTAATAGAGTTACCTTTCCTAGTATTAACCTCCCTATCTAGACTATTTACTATAAGGAGGTATACTATAACCCTATGTAAGCGTAACTTATCTAGGACTATAGGTAGGACGCGGAACGCTTAGCTAATAGTCTACCCTCTAAGGCAATAGATAACACTATTACTATATTAGTGGCTAGTAGCGCTAACTACTATTAGGGATATACTAAGAGCGCTAAAGTAAAACTTTAGCTCCTAGTAGGAGGGAAATATAGTTACCCTTAAGGCTGGATTTAAGAGAGTTTTACACTATAATCTATAGCGGAAAATAATTAGGAATGCTAATAGTAGCGCTACTATAGTAAGAGTAAGAGGTAGGATTAGTAATATGTAGCTAGAGTATATAGGACTAGCGTTAAAGCTACCTATATTATTAAAGGCTACTAAGTAAAAATTTAAGTGTAAGTATAGCATAGCTATTTATTATATATAGGATATTAATAGTATCTAGGTTAGGGCTATATTGCTTGCTGTAATTCCCCTACTAGTGCATGTTTGCCTCTCTATAATACTACCCTATATGTAGTTAATCTAAGGTAACTAAGTTATCTAACCTTATAGTATCTAGCTAGGTAGGACTTATTATATATTTCTTAGCTTATTTATAATAATACTAAGTAAGATAAGCTTCTCTATCTTTATCTTTTCCCTAGTGCGTAAATCTAAGCATAGGTAAAGTAAGGCAGCTAGGCATTTACCCTATCCTATAAAAGGTAAGTAGACTTTATTAATAGCGCCCTACTACTAGCTATCTATTAGTATATTCTATAGTGCTAGACATAGGAAATACCTCTCTCCTTTACTATAGCTAAGGCTAAGTCCTAATTAAACTAAGAGTAATATAGTTTAGTATATAAGGGTCTAGCTAATACTACACTTAAGAGGGCAAGACGCCTAGCTAGCTATACCTATACTTTATAGTATTAGTAAGGTACCTTAGCTATATATAGTAAGATATATAAAGGCACTATAATACCCTTAAGGTCACTATATTAATAGGCTAGGCTATTTACTATTTTAAGGACTCTAAGCTCCTATTCTAGGCGTATAACACAAAGAATATCCTTATTAGAGAGATAGTGTAGGAGGTACTAGAGAGCTTTAGCGCCTCTATCCTAGAATCCTAAATATAAACTACATTAATATCTAGTTTACCTAGGTTAATATTAGGTTCTATAACTTAGCTATAAGTATAAGGTACCTCTCTAATGCCTAGTGTGGCGTCTAGGAGAATAATAGTAAATATAGTAATAAGGAGAGTAATGCTAATACTAATAGTAATAGTAATAATAGTAATAGTAGCAGCGTAACACTACTCTAGAAGAGGCTATATATAGATTAGTACTATAGAACTATATATAGTATCTCCCTAATATTAAGCTAGTCTAGAGCACCTACTACTTATATAGCCTTTATAATGCTATAATATACATAGGTAAGGCCTATAGCTTAGCTACCTATTATAAGCACCTAGGGCACCCTTTAACTAGAAAATAAGTGTAGTTTAGGCTAAGGGCTACTACTACTATAAGAAGCTATTTAGTAGTATATTTAGTAACTACTAGCTCTATACTAATATAAAGCTAGTAACGCTTGCCCTACCTAAGGATATAGTTAGGAGGGTATATCCTAAGGGCTATAACTAAGGAAGCGTAACTATCTAGGGTACACTATTACGCATAAAGCTTAGGGTAGCCTAGGTAGCTAATTATAAGTATATCTAGACACTCTATAATAATAAGGTTAATACCTAGGGCTACGCTATAAGAAAGGAGGTTACCTTTTACCTTAATATTATTGCTATCCTCTATAGCTAGGGTAGCTTCTCTAACTATAGTAACGCTTATAATAATAATAAAGCTATAGGGATATACTAGGCAGAGGTTACCCTTAGCGGTAGAATTAACTAATACATATATATAACTAAGGAGGGCAACGCTAGTAAGTAGCCCTAGTACTATCTATACTAGCTTCTTCTAACGTAAGGCGTTAATGCTTTTATCTTTATAAATATAAGCTACTTTATCTTACTACTTAATAACATCTTCTAGTTAGGCGCCCTACCTATGCCTAACCCTAGTGACCTAGGCTACTATATTATAAGGTACTATATAGTATTACTATTCCTATAGCTACTATAGCTAGTATTAATAAGCAAGATAGACATATTCTATAACCACTAGATATAGCGCGTTATAGGAGGCACCTGTCTATAGCAATAAGAGGAGGATAAGAATTAGGACTATAACCCGCCATAGGCTTAGCCTGCTAGCTAGACTGCATTGCAATAGCTAGGTCTAGCTTAATAACTAGCAGATAAACTAGATATATAAGCACCTTACCTTTAAGGTACTAATAACTTACTATATCCCTTATAACCTAAGGATTAACTAGTAGCTCTCTAGACTAATATCTAGGGCTTTACTATAGGATTAGTATGTAGTGGCTATCTTATATAGTATCTTATATAGTCTACTACTACTACGCGTAAGGAGTTTAGGGAGCTTAGCTCTAGCGTTATATCTAACTATAACTAATATAAGTAGCTATAGAAGACTATAGTCTCTCTTAAGTACTATGTAATCTCTCTTATTATTAATAAGGTAGCCTAGGTATACTTACTTTACTTACTAGAGAAGCTATAGTAGTATTAGAAGGTAATGTTTAACTCCATTAAGGATAAAATACCTCTAGTAGTGTCCTAATAGCACGCTAAGATTATTATACTTGTATTACTTTATAATAAGCTAGACCTAGGGATATTAGCAAAGGAAATAACGTTTTCTAAGTATATAAAGAGAGGGCCCCTATACTAATACTCCTCCTTAAGTAGTTCTAGGATAGGGTAAGGCTAATAGTGCTACTACTAGTGGACTTAGTGGTAATTTATTATAAGGCATACTTAATTTACTTTAAGTAATAACCTATAATAGTGTTTACTAACTCTAATTCTATACTTAAATCTATCTATACTAGCCTAGGGCATATCCCTATAAGATTTTATAAGATAATAACCCTTACTATAAGGATATAGTATTATAAGAAAGAGATTAGCCTCTAGGGTCTATTTCTAAGGTAGCTACCTAAGTAAGGGAAAGATATACTAGGGTCCTTATCTACTATAAAGGACATGGTAAATTAGTAGTCCTTACTTATATACCACACGCTATTCTATAAATTAGAACTTAAGATATAGTAATAAAATACCTTCTATAAGCTCTATAAGACACTATAGGATATATATAACTATTACTGAGGAGAATAATCCCTTAAGTTTAAAAGCTTATTTTATAATATAATTAGTAACTATATCCTAGTTATATTTAACTCTAATAATTCTAAGGAGGTTAAGCCCCTACGTAATGCCTAACCCTCCTATATATAATAGCCCGTGTACCCTACCTTACGTAGCCTTATATATTACTAATACTAAGGTCCCTTATTCTTCTTTATCTAGTTCTAGGCACTACTAGTTTATATATCTAGTAGTAGCTAGAACCTCCTAGTAAGGGAGTAAATATACCTAAGCTTTAAAAACTATAACTACTTTCTAATACTCTAGTAAATATAGTAGTAGTAGTAGGTTATATTAATAAAGCTATACCTGTTTGACTTCCCAGTCATTACAAGCCGCTGGGGCTAGTAATATTCGCTAACTAGGGGAATACTAGTAGCAGCATAGGTCTCGATATAATCCTGACCTTCTATCTGCATAAAGCCTTTTGCAACGAGACGGGCCTTGTATTTTAAAGGATTATTTTCTTTATCCTTTTAAGCTTATAAACAAGCCTATTCTTTAGAACCCTCCGGCCCTTAGGGACTTAGTCTATCCCTATAAATTTAAAGGTTCTAGCAGCTAGAAGCTGCTTAAATTCGCTAAATATAGTATCTATCCATTTTTAACTATCCTTACTTTTTAAAGCTTGTTTCTAGGTCTTAGGGGTATCCGAATCGTTGTTATTGTTAGTGGATAACTCAGCCCTTTATTAAGCCTTAAAGCATATCTCCTTAACAAATAAAGATAAAGTAAAATCATTAATATCTATAGAATTAGAATTAATTAAAGAATCTAAATCTACAGACAGATTTTCTATAGCTACCTATCAATTATAGTCGGCGTCGCTAACATCAACTTTTTTTTCGCACCTAAAAACGCATGTTACTAACGCAAAAATGTCTTTACTTTAAAAACCCTATATTACTAACGCGATATTACTAACGCCTATATAATAGCTAGTATTATAATATTAACTTTTTTTTACACCTAAAAACATATATTACTAACGCAAAATATCTCTACTATAAAAACCTATATTACTAATATAATATTACTAATATCCACACTATAGGTAGCATTACTAATATTAACTTTTTTTTTTACACCTAAAAACCTATATTACTAACGCTAGTAAAATTTACCCTAACCTTTACTTATTAAATTATATTACTTATATACACACTATAGTATAGTATACTATAATATAGTATACTATAGTATAGTATACTATAGTATAGGCTAATAACACTATAGATTATAAGGAGTATCTTAGGTAAATTTACCTAAGGTAGCTATTATAGCTCTCTTCTAGCTATATATAAAGTTAAGGGAATATATAATAGTAAAGTATACTATAGTATAGTATATAATAGAAAATATATTTTTAAGGGCTATATATAAGGTAATTATTAGGTAAATTTATCTAAGGTAACCTTAGAAGTATTAAGAAGAGAGTTAATTAATAATATACTTATATAAATAAATAAGGGAGAATAGTATAGAAATACCTTAATAGAAGTGTATCTTATATATAGTATCTTAGAATTAAAGCTTAAAGATACTATAAGACTAGGTATCCTCCTATATAGTTAGTATATTAACCTAACTATCTAGGAGATAATACTAGATAAGCCCTTCTATTATTATGTAAAAGCACTAGGGTATTTAGGGAAGGTTCTAAGCTTTTAATGTTTATTATAATTATATACTCCTATTAGGGTAAGGGCTCTAATAACGCTAGAATATTATATTAACCGCATTAATAAAGATAAGACCCTCCTTAAGATAATAGTAGATATAATATATTAGATATACTAGATTTAGTTAGATAAGACTATAGCGCACTATATACCTTTTAGGTACAAAAGTTAGGTACTATCTATACCTCTAATTAACTAAATTAAACGCTTTTTATTAATCTATTATATCCCTACCTTCTAATAACTCTATTAAATTAAGATAAAGTATTTTAAATACCTTAAAGATATATAATTACTTATCTATTACTAATATAAGACAGGCATTATAAAGTTATTAGTTAAGCGCTATTTATAGGATAAACACTAATAAGACTAATATAAGTTACTTTATACTATAAAAGTAGTATAATACCTCTTAGTAATAAATTAAGTGCCTAAGAGCATTACGCCCTAAAATAATAGAAAACTATATTTATATCTAGGTAACCCTAAAATAAATAGTTTTAATATATAATTAAAGACTATACTTTTATTAGCGCTAACCTCTATTATATTATAAAGCATATATAGAAGATCTATCTATTTAAAAGGTAGGTATAATTATAAAACACTACTAATAGCTAGAACTTATTATAGTATAGTAAAGTGTTTTATTAATAGTTTATAGAATAAGGCCACAGAAGCTAACTATTTAAGGTTTATCTATCTAAAGCATAACTAGATTTAGAGGAAGAGTAAATTAAATAACTTACATCCTAATTTACTACTTAAAGAGAGAAGGTCTATTAGGAAGAGATTAGCTAGATAGAAGCCTAGCGTAACCTTAACGTATAGCTATAGCTAGAGAGGCTAGGTTTAGTAAAGCACCTAATAGAATTTAGCGGAAGGAAGGATTATATTTATTAACTCCTTATCCTAGAGAGTAACGTAAGCCTAGACCCTAGTAAAGGTAACGCTAATATTCTACTAATTATATTTATAGGCGCTAAATATATAATAAAGTATATAATAAAACTTAGCCCTAAGATTACGTAACACGCCCTATATAAATTATATTAAACTTACCTATAATATAAGAGGTTAAACCTATTTCACTTCTATTTCTATAAGGGTATAGTTAGAAAGATAATACTTATATATAAGTAATTCCTTATATACACTATTAGATATTATAGTCTAATATCTAATGCGTAACCTCTATTTCACTTCTATAAGGACTAACTAGTGTGTCTTAAGTACCTACGTGTATTCTACTAGTGTATTACTAAGAAGAGTTAGTAGTAACTAAAACTAGTAGCTAGAAATATAGTAGTAATTATTAATTAGGTAATGCGGTTAGTAAATAACTTTTTATTATAGTAATATATTATAAGCTACTAGGGCTAGAGTTATGTAATATTCTTATTAGCTTCCTCTACGTACTATTACTTAGGTAAGATAGGAATTAGGAGAGTTTTTAAGACTTTATACTATAGCTAAGTAAGATTATAGCTATTATTTAACTTATAGTTTTATTTAAGATAAATAGGACCTAGGAAGCAGAAATCTAATAGCTTACTTTAGAGGAATATTAGATAAAGATAATATAGATAAGTAAGCTAATACCTATTTCTAACTTATATAAGAATATATAGAGGGCTACTTACTGCCTAGTAGTACCCTAGGAGGGTTAATGCTAATATAGTATATATACTAACTATATAACTATAGAATAGTAGTAGTAAGGACTACGCTATATAATAGGATTATAGAATAGGATAGTAACATAGCTATCTATAAGGGCTATATATGCCTAAACCTAGTTAGTATTAGAAATATAGTGTAGTATATAACTAAGAATGCTAGTAATATCTTATTCTAGAAGTTATTACTTTATACTAACTATAAGAAGCAGTTACTATAAGAGCTTAGCATGCCTATTATACTATAGCTAATACTTATAGATAGTACTATAAATAAGGCACTAGGGTTTTCTATCTAGGATAACTTACTATATATTAGTAGTAGTAGTATAAAGGATTAGGTATTTAAGAAGATTATTTAGTCTTAGCACCTACACCACACCTAGCTAGAGAGGGTAATAGATAGATATAAACTACTATCTATAAAGCTAGTGTAAGTAAGGGCCTATATATAGGATATAGAGCGCTTCCTTAAGTACTTACTTATTACTATGTATTTTAGCTATAGGTAACCTACTAGAGGGTTAGAGTTATTAGCTACCTAACACTAAAATATAATAAATAGGATATTATAAAACCTTCTAGTTAACTATAGCCTTATTATACTTATACTATAGTACTATAAAGGGTATAACTATATAAAGAAGTAAAAGGTTATTTATTACTTCCTACTATAAGAGATTAGTATGCTTATACTATACTATATATAGCTAGTGCTTCTATTCTAAGAAAGCTTAGAAATAAATATAGTAAGTAATAACTAGATTAGTAATATAATATAGCTAGAATTAAAATCACTAGATAATACTAATAGTAAGGTTAAACTTTAGCTATAATATAAGGCATTAAGGGCGGTTATATATTATTATATAATAGAGAGTTCTAATAAGGAAACCACTAATAATAATAATAATAATAATAATAAAGATAGCAATAGTAATAGCGCGTAGTAAGGACTATAGTAGGTATATCTAATAATACCTAGCTTTTTAATAATAACTATAGATAATATAGTATATATCTAGAGCTATATAGGTAATTATATAAAGTATATATAGCATTAAATTTAGCGTTATAATATAGCGGCACTTTATAATTATATTTAGGAGGCATTACTTATATAGTTAAGGTATAAATATATTATTAGAAGAGATATACTTATAGTCTAGAAAGCAAGGTAAGGCCATTAGTAATAATAGAGATAATATAAAGGATAGCACTAGCGTAGTATAAGTAAACGCAGTAGCCTAAGCTAGGGATAAGCAGGCAGGGCATAGTAGTATAATAGCTAGTATATAGTATACCTAGTAGGTTCCAGAGAGTGCCTTTAAGTTAAATAATTAGTAAAATAAGTTCTAATAGCTAAGCAAGTAATAGCACTAGCTCCTTAGCTTCCTCTCCGCGGTTAAGGATATATACTATAGTCCACTAGGTAAGATATAGGGTAGCGTTATTACTATATAGCTTAATATTAGTAAATAGCTATAAGCATAGCGGTAGAGGAGACTTAAATAGGTCTGCATTACCTAGGAGTTACGCTATTTTTATAGACTAGTGGCTAAGTTTAGGGATGCTAGGAAGAGGCACTTACTACTATTATAGGAAACTAGATACCTATGCTTATAGTAATAGGCATAGGATCTAGGAAGAGCACTTACTTCTAACTCCTAGTGTTAAGCTACCTAGGTAGGGTTACTATTATAGTTATTCCACTACTTTTACTTATTTATAACCTAATAATAGAATATAAATAATAGAGAATACCCTATATATATTAGAAGTTAAGCTAGGTAATATTACCCTTAGTTTCTATTATGTTTATATCTCCTAAGTTAGCACTAATAGCTAGCTTCTTAACCTATATATATATATTATAGTTAACTATAATACTTAACCACTTTATAGTAAACAAGTGCTATATAACGCTATAGGGTAAGAATAGGTTTTATCTATAATTACATTAGCTAGGTAACCTAGCTCTTATTAGCGTATAGTTAGTCTTTCTTATAGTAACGCTATTACTATTAAAGGAGATAGAGTTCCTATAGTCTATTAATATTAACCCTAGAGATATCTATTAAATCCACTAGCCTACTACTTAAGTAAATATAGCTTATTAATATATACCTATTAATATTATAAGTAATAAGGTAAATAGGCATTATTATAATATATAGGCTGTAATTAAGGAGGCACTAAGATAATACCTATAGCTATCTAAGGTTATAGTTTTCTATATAAAAAGATAGAGGTAAATACTATAGGACTAGCGCTAAATATTAACTAATATAGTAGTAAGAATAACACCGCTAAAGGTTATATTATAAGACTTAGGGCCTAGAGGATAATACCTACTAAGCGCTCTTTAGTAATAGCTACATTGTGGTTACTACTAATATTCTAGGCCTAGGAGTTAATATACCTAATATTTAAGTTATTATTTATATTAATATACTATTTAACCTAGAAGACTATAGCTAGTAGTTAGGATAAGTAAGCTAGGATAGGTTACTAGCAAAAGCCTAGCTCCTTACCTAGCTAGCTAGGCAGACTAATCTAGCTTTACACACTATAGCTAGCGCTAATAAAGTGTTTACTAGTAGCTAAGTGTGTAAATAGATTATCTTTAACTATTTTCTAGATAGCTATAAGACCTATATAATATATATTCCTAGGAGATTATATATAATATATATAACCTATTTGCTTAGGTAAAGGAGGGAGCCTTACTAAAAATACTAGTACTAGAAAATATAGATAATAAAGAAGGAGGCGCTAAGATTAATAAGGATAACTAGATAGGTAAAGCTATTCTTAGCCCTAGTAGCGCTAATGCCTACTATAACGTAGATAGCATAGCTAAGGAGGACTATTTCTTACACACTAATAGCTAATATATATATAGTAACTTAGAGAGTATAGATAGCTTAAATAATAAAGTAGTAAGCTAGATATATAAGTAAGAGAGCTATATAAATACCCTTAGATATATAGTAGTAAGAAATAAATCTATAGTTACCTATATAATAGAAGAGCTTAATAGGCATGTTTATAAGCTAGGTAGCGTAATACCCTATCTTATATATGCGCTTACTACTAGGCACTTATATTAGGATAATAATTGCTATAAACTAGCTAGAAAGCATAATATAGCTTAAATTAATACACTAGCTAGCTAGCTACTTTTAATACTTAGTAATCCTAAAGTTATGCCTAGATATATATACTACTATAGGTGTTTATTACCTTAAGCACTATACACTATATAGGATAATAATAAGTCTAATAGGTAGCATAGGATATCCTATAGATACTTATATACCTATATAATTATTAAAGTTATAGCTATATATCTTATATGTAGTAAGGCTAGTTTTATAGTATTTACTTTATTACTAGGTTTACCTATCAAGTATGGCTGGCGTCGCTAACATCAACTTTTTTTTTTTACACCTAAAAACGCATGTTACTAACGCAAAATGTCTCCACTTTAAAAACCCTATATTACTAACGCGATGTTACTAACGCCTACATAATGGCTAGCGTTACTAATATTAACTTTTTTTTTGCACTTAAAAACCTATATTACTAACGCGAAATGTCTCTACTATAAAAACCTATATTACTAACGTAATATTGCTAATATCCACACCATAGCCTATGTTACTAACGCGATGTTACTAATGTTCACACCATGTCCTATATTACTAACGCGATGTTACTAACGCTTGCATAATAGCTAGCGTTACTAATATTAACTTTTTTTTATACCTAAAAACCCATGTTACTAATGTAATATTACTAATGTCCACACTATAGCTAGCGTTACTAATATTAACTTTTTTTTGCACCTAAAAACCTATATTACTAACGCTAGCAAAATTTACCCTAACCTTTGCTTATTAAATTATATTACTTATATACACACTATAGTATAGCATACTATAGTATAGGCTAATAACACTATAGATTATAAGGGAGTATCTTAGGTAAATTTACCTAAGGCAGCTATTATAGCCCTCTTCTAGCTATATATAAAGTTAAGGGGATATATAATAGTAAAGTATACTATAGTATAGTATATAATAGAAAATACGTTTTTTAAGGGCTATGTATAAGGTAATTATTAGGTAAATTTATCTAAGGTAACCTTAGAAGTATTAAGAAAAGAGTTAATTAATAACACGCTTATATAAATAAATAAGGAGAATAGTATAGAAATACCTTAATAGAAGTGTATCTTATATATAGTGTCTTAGAATTAGAGCTTAAAGATACTATAAGACTAGGTATCCTCCTATATAGCTAGTATATTAACCTAACTATCTAGGAGATAATGCTAGATAAGCCCTCCTATTATTATGTGAAAGCACTAGGGTATTTAGGGGTAAGGTTCTAAGCTTTTTAATGTTTATTATAATAATATACTCCTATTAGGGTAAGGGCTCTAATAACGCTAGAATATTATATTAACTATATTAACAAAGATAAGACCCTCCTTAAGATAACGGTGGATATAATATATTAGATATACTAGATTTAGTTAGATAAGACTATAGCGCACTATATACCTTTTAGGTATAAAAGTTAGGTGCTATTTACACCTCTAATTAACTAAATTAAACGCTTTTTATTAATCTATTATATCCCTACCTTCTAATAACTCTATTAGATTAAGATAGAGTATTTTAAATACCTTAAAGATATATAATTACTTATCTATTACTAATGCAAGATAAGCGTTATAAAGTTATTAGTTAAGCGCTATTTATAGGATAAACACTAATAAGACTAATATAAGTTACTTCGCGCTATAAAGGTAGTGTAATACCTCCTAGTAATAAATTAAGTGCCTAAGAGTATTACACCTAAAATAATAGAAGACTATATTTATATCTAGGTAACCCTAAAATAAACGGTTTCTAATATATAATTAAAGACTATACTTTTATTAGCGCTAACCTCTATTATATTATAGAGTATATATAGAAGATCTATTTATTTAAAAGGTAGGTATAACTACAAAACACTACTAATAGCTAGAACTTATTATAGCGTAGTAAAGTGTTTTATTAATAGTTTATAGAATAAGGCTATAGAAGTTAACTATTTAAGGTTTATCTATCTAAGGTATAACTAGATTTAGAGGAAGAGTAAATTAAATAACTCGCGTCCTAATTTACTGCTTAAAGAGAGAAAGTCTATTAGGAAGAGATTAGCTAGATAGAAGCCTAGCGTAACCTTAATATATAGCTATAGCTAGAGAGGCTAGGTTTAGCGGAGCACCTAATAGAATTTAGCGGAAGGAAGGATTATATCTATTAACTCCTTATCCTAGAGAGTAACGCAAGCCTAGACCCTAGTAAAGGTAATGCTAATATTCTGCTAATTATATTTGCAGGCGCTAAATATATAATAGAGCACGTAATAAAACTTAGCCCTAAGATTACATAACACGCCCTATATAAATTATATTAAACTCGCCTATAATATAAGAGGTTAAACCTATTTTACTTCTATTTCTATAAGGGTATAGTAAGAAAGATAATACTTATATATAAGTAATTCCTTATATACACTATTAGATATTATAGTCTAATATCTAACGCGTAACCTCTATTCCACTTCCGTAAGGACTAATAAGCGTATCTTAAGCGCCTAAGTGTATTTTACTAGCGTATTACTAAGAAGAGTTAGTAGTAACTAAAACTAGTAGCTAGAAACGCAGTAGTAATTATTAATTAGGCAGTGTAGTTAGTAAATAACTTTTTATTATAGTAATATATTACAAGCTACTAGGGCTAGAGTTATATAGTATTCTTATTAGCTTCCTCTACATACTATTACTTAGGTAAGATAGGAATTAGGAGAGTTTTTAAGATTTTATACTATAGCTAAGTAGAATTATAACTATTATTTAACTTATAGTTCTATTTAAGACAAATAGGACCTAGGAAGTGGAAATCTAATAGCTTACTTTAGAGAGAATACTAGATAAAGATAATATAGATAAGTAGGCTAGTACTTATTTCTAACTTATATAAGAATACATAGAGGGCTACCTGCTACCTAGTGGTGCCCTAGGAGGGTTAACGCTAATGTAGTATATACACTAACTACATAACTATAGAATAGCAGTGGTAAGGACTACACTATATAATAGGATTATAGAATAGGATAGTAATATAGCTATTTATAAGGGCTATATGCGCCTAAACCTAGTTAGCATTAGAAATATAGTGTAGTATATAACTAAGAATGCTAGTAATATCTTATTCTAGAAGTTACTACTCTATACTAACTATAAGGAGTAGTTACTATAAGAGCTTAGTGTGCTTATTATACTATAGCTAACACTTATAGATAGTGCTATAAATAAGGCACTAGGGTTTTCTATCTAGGATAACTTACTACATATTATTAGTAGTAGTATAAAGGATTAGGTATTTAAGAAAATTATTTAGTCTTAGCACCTATACCACACCTAGCTAGAGGGGGCAATAGATAGATATAAACCACCCTTTATAAAGCTAGTGTAAGCGAGGGCCTATGTGTAGGACATAGAGCGCTTCCTTAAGTACTTGCTTATTACTATGCATTTTAGCTATAGGTAACCTACTAGAGGGTTAGAGTTATTAGCTACCTAACACTAAAATATAATAAATAGGATGCTATAAAACCTTCTAGTTAACTATAGCCTTATTATACTTATGCTATAGTACTATAAAGGGTATAACTATATAAAGAAGCAAAGGTTATTTATTGCTTCCTACTATAAGAGATTAGTGCGCTTATACTATACTATATATAGCTAGTGCTCCTATTCTAAGAAAGCTTAGAAATAAACATAGTAGGTAATAACTAGATTAGTAATATAATATAGCTAGAATTAGAATTACTAGATAATACTAATAGTAAGGTTAAACTTTAGCTATAACGTAAGGTATTATAGGGCGGTTATATATTATTATATAATAGAGAGTTCTAATAAGGAAACCACTAATAATAATAATAATAATAATAATAAAGATAGCAATAGTGATAGCGTAGCAAGGACTATAGTAAGTATGTCTAATAATGCCCTAGCTTTTTAATAATAACTATAGATAACGTAGCGTATATCTAGAGCTATGCAGGTAATTACGCAAAGCATATGTAGCGTTAAGTTTAGCGTTATAATATAGTAGCACTTTATAATTATATTTAGGAGGCGTTACTTATATAGTTAAGGTATAGACACATTATTAGAAGAGATATACTTATAGTCTAGAAAGCAAGGTAAGGCTATTAGTAATAATAGAGATAATGTAAAGGATAGCACTAGTGTAGTATAAGTAAACATAGTAGCCTAAGCTAGGATAAGTAGGTAAGGCATAGTAGTATAATAGCTAGTATATAGTATGCCTAGTAGGTTATAGAGGGCGCCTTTAAGTTAAATAATTAGTAAAATAAGTTCTAATAGCTAAGCAAGTAATAGCACTAGCTCCTTAGCTTCCCTCTATAGTTAAGGATATATACTATAGTCCACTAGGTAAGACATAGGGTAGCGTTATTACTACGTAGCTTAATATTAGTAGATAGCTATAGGCATAGTAGTAGAGGAGACTTAAATAGGTTTACATTACCTAGAGTTACGCTATCTTTATAGACTAGTGGCTAAGTTTAGGGACGCTAGGAAGAGGCACTTACTGCTATTATAGGAAACTAGATACCTATACTTATAGTAATAGGCATAGGATCTAGGAAGAGCACTTACTTCTAACTCCTAGCATTAAGCTGCCTAGGTAGGGTTACTATTGTGGTTATTCCGCTACTTTTACTTATCTATAACCTAATAATAGAATGCAAATAATAGAGGATACCCTATGCACATTAGAAGTTAAGCTAGGTAATATTACCCTTAGTTTCTATTATGTTTATGTCTCCTAAGTTAGCACTAATAGCTAGCTTCTTAACCTATATGTATACGCTGTGGTTAACTATAACACTTAACTACTTTATAGTAAATAAGTGCTATATAACGCTATAGGGTAAGAACAGGTTTTATCTATAACTACATTAGCTAGGCAACCTAGCTCTTATTAGTGTGTAGTTAGTCTTTCTTATAGTAATGCTACTGCTATTAAAGGAGATAGAGTTCCTATAGTCTATTAATGTTAACCCTAGAGATATCTATTAAATCCGCTAGCCTACTACTTAAGCGAATATAGCTTATTAATATATACCTATTAATATTATAAGTAATAGGGCGGATAGGCATTATTGTAATATATAGGCTATAATTAAGGAGGCACTAAGATAATACCTATAGCTATCTAAGGTTATAGTCTTCTATATAAAAAGATAGAGGTAAATACTATAAGACTAGCGCTAAATATTAACTAATATAGCAGCGAGAATAATACTACTAAAGGTTATATTATAAGACTTAGGGCCTAGAGGGACAATACCCACTAAGCGCTCTTTAGTAATAGCTATGTTATAGTTACTACTAATATTCTAGGCCTAGGAGTTAATATACCTAATATTTAAGTTATTATTTATATTAATATACTATTTAACCTAGAAGACTATAGCTAGCAGTTAGGATAAGTAGGCTAGGATAGGTTACTAGCAGAAGCCTAGCTCCTTACCTAGCTAGCTAGGCAGACTAATCTAGCTCTGTATGCTATGGCTAGTGCTAATAAAGTGTTTGCTAGTGGCTAAGTATATAAATAGATTATCCTTAACCGTTTTCTAGATAGCTATAAGACCTATATAATATATATTCCTAGGGAGATTATGTGTAATATATATAACCTATTCGCTTAGGTAAAGGAGGAGCCCTACTAAAAATACTAGTGCTAGAAAATATAGATAATAGAGAAGGAGGCGCTAAGATTAACAAGGATAACTAGATAGGCAGAGCTATTCTTAGCCCTAGTAGCGCTAATACCTACTATAATGTAGATAGCGTAGCTAAGGAGGACTATTTCTTATATACTAATAGCTAATATATATATAGTAACTTAGAGAGTATAGATAGCTTAAATAATAAAGTGGCGAGCTAGATATATAAGCAGGAGAGCTATATAAATGCCCTTAGACATATAGTAGCGAGAAATAAATCTATAGTTACCTATATAATAGAAGAGCTTAATAGGCATATTTGTGAGCTAGGTAATGTAATGCCCTGTCTTATATATGCGCTTACTACTAGGCACTTATATTAGGATAATAATTGCTATAAACTAGCTAGAAAGTATAATATAGCTTAAATTAACGCACTAGCTAGCTAGCTACTTTTAATACTTAGTAATCCTAAAGTTATGCCTAGATATACATACTACTATAGGTGTTTATTACCTTAAGCACTATATACTACATAGGATAATAATAGGTCTAATAGGTAGCATAGGACATCCTATAGATGCCTATATACTTGCATAATCGTTAAAGTTATAGCTACATATCTTATGTGTAGTAAGGCTAGTTTTATAGCGTTCGCTTTACCACTAGGTTTGCCTAAGGACACTATTAACTATTCTAGAGAGGGGGCTTATATAGTAAGAGTTAGACTCCCTAACTATATAGCTAGCTAAGCCCTATGTGTAGAGTATGTTATTAGCTTTAAACCTTTATATATTATTTTATAAACTTACTAGTCTTAGGGGCTACCTTAAGTAAATTTACCTTATAGTAGCTACCTAAGCTATAGTAAAGGATATAATTATACTATGCTATAGATATTTACATAGGGTAGGCCTTAGATAAATTTACCTAAGATACTATTAGCAAATATACACATATAGGTTCTAAGTAACCACTGCTTCTATTAAGTATAGCCTACCCTTATAATGTAGTTAGCATATATTAATGCTAGAGAAGGGTTAAAGCAGGCGGGGTATTGCTATCCACACTAGGCCTTATTAGATCTTATAAGATATTAAGGGTTAGTATGCTATATAGATATAAAACCCTAGCTTATAATAATAATAACATATAGTTACTAAGGCAAGAGAAGTATATTACCTAGCGTAATAATCACTATATTTTAAGGCTAGCGTAGATATTTATAGGCAAGCATAAAAGATATAAAGATTCCTAGGTTAATTTATCTAATATACTAAGTAGGATAGTGCTATTTTGCGTTAAGGGCAAGGCAAAGATATAATATATATTTATAGCACTATTGTAAGTAAATTACCTTACTATTTATTAAGTAGTGGCCCTACACTAGCTATTAATAGTGTATATTAGGTAAATCTACCTATTGCCTATATAGGCATATATAATACATACCTAATATCTTTCTCTCCTACCCTCTCTAAACCTTTAGCCTTTCTCTCCTTTATATAACACTCTCCTTCCCTTACTAATTTTTCTTAGGTTAATTTACCTAAGGCACCCTCCTAACCCTCTTAGGTCCTTTTTATATTAATAATATTACTATAACTATAATTATACCACACTAACATATAATAGCTATTAAGATACCTAGAAGTTATAAGAGAGTAAAAATAGGGGATGCGTTTACTAGAGAGGCTCCTCCTAATTCTAATGCTATAATAACCTCTAGGGCCTATAAGCTAAAGGTTATAATCTAGTTTATAAAAATAACTAGGCGTAAAAAGCAGGCGCTAGCTAGCTAGGCTAAGAAGCGTTCCTATAGGTTAGATAATAAAGAAGACAAAGCTAACTAAGTAAAGGACTATAAATACAACTTTTAACCGCTATATAATATTAAGTTAACTAATAAGTAAAAAGCTAGCGTTAAGTGCTATAATAAAGCCGATTTTAGTTAATATAACTATTTAAATATCTAGGAATAGGATAATAATAATAAGGCTTGCATAAAGGAAATTTAAGAAGCGTAGTAGAAGGCTAGTTATAAAGTTAAGGGATTATTCTTAGCAAAGTAGCTAGGCATATCACAGGGCTTTAATGCTAAGCAGTAGGCGGTTTATAGCTACTTTAAGGGACTATTAGATTTAAGTGCCTTTATCTAGAATATTAGTGAGTTATATGCTTAATATTATATTTATAAGGTTACCTTAGGTAAACTTACTAGAGAGTCTATTAGGTTAATTTACCTAAGGTAGCCTTATAAGGAGTGTATAAGTGCCCACATAGGGATAAGTGGCTAACCACAAAATGTAGTTCCTAGCATTATTAGACTAGTTCTAAATTATATTACGTATAAGTTTAAACCTAACCTTATAAAGGAGATAATAGACATAGCTATATCTTCTTAGGAAGAAAATAAGATATTGCCTTTAGAGTGGAGGGAGTGGTATACTAAACACCTTAAGGAGTTTAGTACGCTTTGCCTATATATATCTATTCTCTAGAATATTAGCCTGCCCTTTATTATTAATACTATAAAATATAATTATTAGTTAAAGATAAAGCTAGAGATAATAGTGGACCTAATCCCTAGCCCTACTACTATAATATTCACTAAGGTAACTACTAGTGGTACTAAGATAAAAATTAATATTAATATAAAGGGCACTATATGCGTATATGCTTTGTAAATTCTACTAATAGCACCTAGCGTCTAGTAACCACAGGGGCCTTATAAGTATTACGTAGATGTTAATGTATACCTATATTAATATCCTAACTATTCACTAGGTATAAGAGATAAGGAACTGTAGATTAATAAATTTTCTATAGAAGATATATAGTAAGTCCTAGTAATAATATACTACACTATTACTACTTATAATAAAGACTAGCTAAACGCATCCTAATAATAGTTTACTATAGATATAAGCACGTTCCTAGGATACTATAATAAGGAAGCTTAGCATAGACTAGAGACTAAGGTCTAGGAGGTAATATATAGTGTAAAGGTAACTTAAATTACCACGGAGAACATAGCCTTACTTATAAGCGTGCGTGACAGTGTCTAAGGCCTATTTATAGTAGGGGATTTAGACATTCCTAGGCGTAGCAAACATAACCCTAAGGCCTAGGACTATGTAGCTAATAAGAAATATAAAGTTATCCTTAAAGACTATATAAACATTGCTCTTAGGGCATTATCTAATATAACTAAGACTATAAAGGAACTTAGTAAGTGTGGTAAAAGTTTAACCTAAATAGCCTACCTAATCTATCCTAGCATGCCTTATTTAAGGCATATAAGGAGCTCTTTAAAGGTAATAACATAGACGTAGTAAATAAGAGAACTAAGGCATAGGTTAGCGGTTTTATAAATATCCTAAGTAGCCTATACACTATAGAATATATAGCCTTTATCTAAAGTACTCTGCTATATAAGGAAAGGATAGTAAATATAAATCTCTTTAAAAGGAACGCAAAGGCCTAGGCCTATAAGCAGGCATTCCTTATTAGATCTAACCTTGCCGCCCACTAACCGCTAGAGAGTCCGGATTTTAAGAGTGCTTATAAAGAGATAGGTATTAGCTACCTAGATTTTCGCCTTTACCTTACCTAATAGAAGATAGAACTATTACTTCCCTATTAAGTTACTAGTATATATCCCCTTTCTAGGTAGCGTTAGGTAAATTTACCTAAGGCCGCCCCTTTATAACCCTAAGAGGTAGTAGCTAGCTAAGCGTTATATAGATATTATATATATTAATAAAGTTCTATAGGATAGTATGTCTATAGTTATTAATATTACTATAGGTCTAGGGAAGACTAAGATATTCCTAATAGTAATTAAGGTTAATATAAAGCGGTTAAAGGACTAATAGGAGCACTAAAAGGCCACTAGAGAGGGTCTAGAAGTTAAGTTCCGCCTAAATATAGTGTTTAATCTAGTGTTTACCTTATTCTAGATAGTAAGGAAGCTAGTATAAATAATCCTAGCCTTTAACTCTTTATATACTATAATATATTAATAAAGGTACTAAGCCTATAAGCTACTAAGATTAAGTCTAGATGTCTTAGGGTAAGAGTTAAGGATTAGGCTAAGGCTAGTAATAACCTAGAAACTACAAAGGTAGTTATATTTATAACTTATAATACCTAGAGAGTTAGGGTTATTAAAACATTCTAAAGCCACTTTATATAGGATAATAAGGCCCTAGATTATATTCCCACGCTTACTAGGGAGCTATCTATACCTATTAAGAGATAAAGGGTAGAGCGGTAGCTACTCTAACCGCTAATAACACTAAGTTAGAAGCGTAGAGGTAGGCTAAGGTATTTAAAAAAGCCACTAAGTATATAAGAGAAGAACTTAGTAGCTATAGCATTAGATTTATTACGTAGAATAGCAAGGAGACCCTAATAGTAATCTTATAGAGTATAAGTGGAAGTATAAGGCTATTGTAAATATAGAGTAAGGCATTATTATAGCAGATAAGGCCTATATTGCTAGAAATAGGAATATAGTGTACCTTAACTTGCTATCTATACTTTGTAGGAAGCGGTATTATATATAACTAGAACCCTAATTATGTTATCTCTACGTAATATTCTTAGACCCGCTACGCTACTATTCTAGAACCTAGGAGTTAACTCTAGCGCTCTTTGCAGAGCTGCTAATAAAGAAGCCCTAGGGGATATTAAGCTTCTATAGCACTAGGAGTATAATCTATACTAAACTATTAACACTATTAGGAATCTTATTACTAGGGGGCTACTACATAACTTAGCTAACCTAGATAAGGGTGTTAAGGATTGCCTTAGGGCACTATTTATAAAAGGGTATTAAGCCTAGTAGCTATACCTAGGGCTGCTAGATAGGGCAGGAACGCTAGATATTAGAGCTACTAATTTAGTATAGATATCCTATCCCTATTCTAGGAGAACTTTTTATCTTACGCATAGATAAGATACTTTTACGTATGCCTAATAGTATACTTACCTTTCTAGGAGCTATAATACCCCTATAGATATTTACATAGAAGAGGTATAGTAGTCACCCTAGTATACTAATTTTATTTATATATATAGCTAGGCAACATCCTACTAGGTCTATAGGATAAACACTACCTTAATAAACTACTTAGATAGCACCACACTAGTATTATCCTCTTATAATATAGGTAGCGGGGGCGGAGATATGCCTAAGGTTATACGTAACTTTAGGATAATTTAATATAGAGTCTTAGTAGCATATAACCCTAGAAATAGTATCCTAGTTAAGATTAACCCTATTAAGGCATTCTAATAGTTAGGCATTGCCTAGGAAAACAAGGTTATATATGCTATTAGAGGTTAAGGTACCCTAACCTGCCTAGAGGAGGCTAGGAAGGCTTAGGATAAGTAAGTGGTTAGCGGAACCAAGTATATTAAAGACCTAGTTACCTCTAATGCATATAGTGGGGCAGGGTACTTATATAATATGTGCAAGGAGGACCCTAACGTACTAACCCTATGCTTATTAAGTTAGTAGGTGTATTAGCTTAGTTTCCTAAGCCTAGTATTTACCTACTACCTAGAGCTTCTTTATTAATACGTCCGTAAGGCTAAGTAGACTATTACACTATTTACTAACACACTATAGATATAAATATAAGTCACGTCTAGTTAATTAGCCGTTCCTTAGGTAAATTTACCTAAGATAAGCCTTAGACTAATCACTAACCCTAGCTGTGTACATGTTCTATCACTAATATAATTAGTAGGTTAATAGTGTTTGGCTTAACCTTAGTGGGTTATTACGTTTTAACTGTTTACTTTACAGATAGCTATGCTAAATAAGCTAAGGCACTAGAAGAGTTTTAGAATCCTAAGGGATAACCCTATGTGTTTATAGCGAATATAAATATTATATCTATTAGCATAAATATACACTACTAATATTATATAGGTATTGTTATTAACATTACCACAAATGCTAACGTTATAAACTAAGCCTTTAGTTAGATTAGCTGCATTAGGTAGATAAAGCGAACTAGGTGGTATATTATTTAGGTAAAGCGATTATTTCATAACTACTAGGAGAGGCTTATACTCTTAAAGTATGCTTAATAGCTCTCTATTAATACTAAGATCCCTAACTAGATAGACCCTCTTATAAAAGAGGTTATGCTATTTAAGCTTATATAGGCTAAGTTTAACTATTTATATAACTAACTTATGTGGTTGGTTTTGTATAATATTAATAATAAGGAATTTAATCCTTATTATATTAACACTATTAAACTCGCGCATAGATTATTATGCCTAGCTACGCTACTATACGCTATTAATCCTAAGAATAAGGAAAAGACATTATACTATAATGAAAACATAGCTAACCTTATCCTTACTATATTAGATTATGTATAGGACTATAGCCTTAGTGCTATAATGGAGTTACTAGGTTATATAGTAATGTATCTTAAGGCAGTGTTTTTAAGGATATAGTTAGTTATATTAGCTAACTAAAGCAGCGCGTAAAAGATAATAACTAGGTAAACAAAATGCGTAGCCTACTATAAGCAAGTGTTATTAGGTAGAATAACCCTAAGAGCTAGATGCTTATTAATAATAATAATAATCTTAACTTACTAGCTAGATTTTATAGCGAAGATTAAGAGTATAGTACTACTAATAGCATTAACACTTATAGTAGCGTTCTTAAAGACATAGAAGATAATAATAAGCTAGAGGAGAGGAGGCTAATAAGCTAGAAGAGGGCGGAGATAGCTAAGATAAGGTACCTAATACGGATAGTAATGTTAAAATAACTATTGCTTAATCTTACTTTATTTTTCACTAATTATTTCCTTTTTTATTTATATTATTTAGCATATACCTAAGTGGCTAAGATAGAGTAAAGGATTTAGCTAAAAATAGTAATAGCCTTATATAAAATAACCTAAGGCATAGATAGGATAAACTAGGCAAAAAGGGAATAAGAAGTGAGGAATGCTAGCATTAGGTAAATTTACCTAAGATACTATAAGTATATAGTAGATTAAGGTTTAATAGGAGTTAATAATAAATTACAAAATATATTCACATTATAATACTTAGACTATAAATATAGCTTTAAAAGAATAGTAATAGCCTTAGGTAAATTAACCTAAGGCGTAAATAGGATAAACTAGGCAAAAGGGAATAAGGAATAAGGAATAAGGAATACTAGTATTAGGTAAATTTACCTAAGATATTATAAGTATATAGTAAAGGAGGGCGTAATAAATATTACTAATAAGTTACTAAATATAGCTACGTTACTATACTTAGACTATAATATACTAGTGTATTATAGGTTTTTAACTATAAAGGAGAAGAGGGTTTTATACTATATTAACAAATATAGTCTTACCTAGCGTATTATAGCGTAGGAGACGCCTAGAGGCTAGTAAGGCAAGGGATTTGGCTAGGCTATTAAGCCTTGTCTCTTTTGTCTTATCTCTTTTTGTCTTTTATCTCTAGTGCCTTACTGTATCCACGTCTAGCCTAGTAACTAAATATCGCTAAATTATAAGCCATGACGCACCTAATGCTAATAGTATATACTTTTACCTATAACTATTCTACCTTATATCTCTGCCTCCCTACTACTCCGCTCCTTAAAACACTTCTTATTTGCCCTTATAACTATTTTCTTTAATATAAACACCTTTGCTACTACCTAGGTCCTTCTCTTAGCCTTTAAGCTTCTTATCTTCCTTTTATATGTTATACTACTATCTCTAGCATTAGGTAGCTTATTATAATATATTTAAATATTTACTTAGAAATTAGTATTTATCCTTCTAAAACATTCTAATCACGCTATTATACTAGATATTATTTATCTCTAAACTAGAGGTAGGGAACTAAATTCCTCTCCTACTTAAAGGTAGTAGTGTAAGGATTTAGTCTTAGGATTAGGTAACTTATATAACTTTAAACTCTATTTACTCCTTTCTCTTCCTCTTCCTTTTCCTTTACTCCTTCCTCTTTCTCTTCCTTTTTCTCTTCTCCTATTCTTTTATAACCTCTTTCCTACCTTAAGTCTTCTCTTCTATTAAGAGGTATTATAAATATAGCTTATTAATATCCTCCCTACTATCTAATTAGCATAATAATAGGATAGCTACTATTTAAGTAATATATAGCTTTAAGCTAAACTATAGTATACTTACTTCTAGTTAGGGCATATAGAAGTGTAGTAATACTAAGACTAAGATATTCTACCTTTATAGTGGTAAGTAAGTCTATATATAGTTTCTCCTAGTAATAGCTAATATAGCTAGTCTTAATCCTAATATAGTAGTTAACTTTTATTATCTTAGTGGTATGCCCTAGCTTAAGCATATAGTATATATTTATAGGTTTAGAGGCTAACCCTTTATACCCCTAGAGGCTCTAAGCTATATTAGCTAGACACTATTAGTAACTTCACTGTGTCTTTACTATAACTCTATTTATAAGAATAGTGTAGCTACTAGATCCTATATGCTATTTTAGGAGGTTTAATAAATAAACCCCTTACTATATTATACTTTAAACACATTAGTTAAGGACTTAGGTTATATCTTATATAATAATGCTATAAGTTAACTCTTCTCTATAGGTTAGGAACGCTAATCTAGTAGCGCTAACTATATCTAGTTTTAGCGCGCTAAACGCGCCTAAGCTCTTTAGTTATAAGGTTAGCGTTACTAGCAAGCTATAGAAGCTATTTAGAGAGTGTAATATTCCACTAAATAACTATATAGTATTGCTAATCTATAACTATACTAGACTTTACTACTACTATAGATAGTTAAGTATATTAGGTAAGTATAGGTAGTAGGGGCATAAGGGAGATATATACCTTTATATATTTCCTTACTATATAATAGAGTTAAACTTTTAGGATAGGTATAAGGGCTTCTTTTAGGAAATACCTATAGGTACTATAATAGCGCCTATTCCTAAGGAAGCTAAAGAGGTATAAGATAAAGCTTAGGACTAAGAGAAATTAGAGAATTTTAGAGAGGTAGATTAGGAGAAGATAATAGGCTCTAGATATTAGAGTAGTAATAGGGCTTACCTTAGTAAAACCTAGATTATTAATTACTTTTATATATTAAGGTTATAAAAGATTAATTATTACTTAATTAAATTAGCTAAGAAAAATAAGTAAATACTTAGAATTAAAGTTTTTTTATATTTTATTTTATAAAAAGAGTAAATATCTATATATAACTTAAAGTTTTAAAATAAATATATTTTAAAAGTATAGGGTTATATATAAAAGAATAAAGTAATATTTTTATAATAATATAAGGTAAATTATTTTAGTATAAAGTAATATTTTTATAATAATATAAGGTAATTTATAAAAATAAAATAATATTTTTATAATAATTATTAAAAGTAAAAGGAAATTTAGCTAAAGGGATAAAAACCTCCTTAGTAAATTCTATTATAGTAGTATTAAAATACTATAAATTCCCCTAAATTTACTATAGCTAAGAATAGTAAATATAACTAGCTAAATATATCCCTATTACCTTACTATATACTAATATATATTTAGTTATATATTCCCTATTACCTTACTATATACTAATATATATTTAGTTATATATCTCTCTATTACCTTACCTAGGCTAGCTATATAATTAGCCCTTAAACTAATTACCTTATATTAATATTTAGACTTTATTTAACTTATAATATTATAAGAGTTAGTATATTAATAAAGAATAAGCTATATTTATAGCTTTAATTTCCTTTATAAATAAATAAAACTATATATAAATTAATAATATTTTTAAAGATACTAATATATTAGTAACTTATAGTTATAAAACTTAAAAACCCCTTAAGTTTTTTTAATACTAATTAGTAATTACTTAATATAACTAATTATAAAGAAATAAGAGATTACTTAAAAAGGTATTTATTATAAACTATAATTTAATATACTATAAAAAGAAAATATTACCTTTATAATACTAAACTTTTAAAGAATTAAATTACTAGCCTTTATTTAATTAAAAGCTAGTATTATAAGGATTTAATTTTACTAATTACCTTAAAATCTTAGCTAATAAGCTTACTAAAACCCTTTTCTCTTTTTTTCTTTTTTATTATTATTATAACTTTTTAACTAAAAACTCCTAAAAACCTTACTTTTATTTAATAAAAAAAAGCTTTTAAAATAAGTTTAATAATATTAAAAAAACCTCTTAACTAACTAAGACTTAATAAGTAATAATATTAACTTAAAAACTATAACTATAATTAATCTTAATAATAAAATTACTTATATAATCCTTTATTATAAAAAGTAAAAATATAAAGACTAAAAATAATAAAAACTATAGATTTAACTTTAGTAATTAAAATAAAAATCTTTTTAATAAAGCTAATAAAGGTTTAATTAAAGTACTATAAAACTTTCTTTATAAATATAGTATATATATAAGAAGATTTAGTAAAAAAATTACTAAAGCTTTTAAAAAGTACTTAAAGAAAAATAATAATTTAAATAGCTTTTAAAAAGGTTAATAAGTAACTTATTATAAGTAAATTTAATTTAAACCTTTATCTAAAGATAAGGCTAGTACTAATAATAAAAACCTATAATTCTCTTTATAAGTACTTATTAATATACTAAAACTATAGCTAATAGTATTAAGCTTATTAATTATATATATTTAGTACTTTTAATCCCTTATTACTCCTTAAATCTAAGTAAAAGTATATTTCTTATTACTTTTTATAATATCTTAAGCTTAAAAATAGTTAAATAATATAAGAAAAGTACTTAATTTAATAAAGATTTATAAAAAGAATAATAAATATAGTAAAAAGATATTTAACTTTATTAAGCTAAAGATTATAATACTATAAAACTAGTATTAATAGCTTAACTTTATAAAAATAATACTTATAAAGATATTTCCTATAATACTAACTAGTAATATAAAGAAGTTTTATCTTATAAATATTACTATAAAGTTAATTATTATCTTTATATTTAATTAAATAATTAAGCTTATTAGATAATACTTTAAGACTCTTATAAATAAATAATTCTATTAAAAAAGTAAAATAGTATTACCTTATAAGATACTATTATAAAGAACTTAGATAAGTTAAAGATAAAATACCTAAATATAATAATCTAAAGCTTATAAGATATTTATAATAAAGTCTTTAATTTCCTTAATAATAAAATAAAACTTATTAAATAAACCCTTTAAGTAATTAGAGATATACCTAAATATAAACTTACTAAATTTATAGTTAATAATATATTTAAAAACCTTATAGGTAATTTATATAAGTTAATTAGTATTACTAAAGCCTAAAAAAGTAAGCTAATAGTTTAATAGTAATAATTAGAAAAATAAGGCCTTATTTATAGACTATTAATATAAATAAATAAGGGACTTTAATTATAACTATAGCTAAAGATAATTATAATATTACTATATATATATAGTAAGGAAAAATACTAGTTTTCTAAGTATAGTAAAAAAAATATATAAAGGCTAAATAAAAATAGTAAAAAATAAGAAATATAGGAATCCCTTATTTAATAGGAAATTTAGAGTTTTTCTATAGGCTTATAAAGGTAATAATAATTTCTTATAAAAAGATAATAATATATCTAAAAGTAATAATACCTAGAATATATCTAAAGTATTTCTAGAGAAAATAAGTATAGGAAAAGGTAAAATAATAATTATATAGTTTTTATAAGTATAATAAACTAAATAAATAAAAGGGAGTCCTTTAAAACCTTAAGAAAAAGGCCCTTTATTATATATATTATAAGGAAGACTAGTTCTAAGCTAAATTAACTACTTATATATTAGAGAATTACTACTCTAATAAGATATTTAGAGGTATTATCCTAATATAGGAGTAGTAGGATTCTTAACTACTAGAATTAGCTAAGTAAAGGTATTACTAAAGAAAATACCCTTACTAATAATAAACCTAATAAACTAAAAGTAAATTATTAAATTTAAAGTAAGATTAGTAAGATTAATTAGTATCCTAAAGGTCCCTATAATTTTTAGTTAAATTATATTCTATATGCTTAATATAAGTATACTATTTCTATATAGTATTAATAATATAGATAAGATAAATATAAAGCTTAATAACCTTAATAATATCCTAATTTAAGGAGATTTAAAAGTCCCTATTATTTAGAAATAAGGATATCTATAGTAAACTCTAGAGGCTATAAAGGTAATTACCTTTTTCTATTAGAAAAGTAAATTTAAAGGCTTTACTAATAATTTAGTTACCTCTCTATATAGTAGCTTATAATAGTGCTATAATATACTAGTAAAGATATAGAGAATAAGATAATTAAGAAGATTATAAATATATACTACTACTATTAACTTAATAGGAAATTACTAGGATAATTTTAATTTATACTAAAAGATAACTATAACTTTAACTATAAGATAATTATTAATATAATATATCTTAATAGTAACCTAGTACTTTATATTATTAACTTTATAACTTTCTTCTAGGCTACTTACTTCCTTAAACCCTAGAAGTAAAAGGTATAAGATATTTAAAATATATTAAAAAATACTAAATTAATATATATCTAAGTCCTCTAGACTAGATAGTCTATAATATAAGGAAGAACTTTACTTTAAATAAATTCTAGAACTATATATATATTATAGTAATTAATATTAATAAAGTGCTTATAAAAGCATACTAAAGTATTAGAAAGGTTAAATACTATTATAGCTTACTATAGAGAGCTTATAATATTATTACCTAAGAGCTAGGTATAAGTATAAGTATTATAAATTATTAGAAGCTTTAAATAGCTATTAAAGCTATAAATAACTTAGTAGAATTAAATAGTCTAGTACTTATACTACTAGTATTTAGCTTATACTTATAACTTACTAATAATTTGCCTCTAAGCCTCTTAATTATATAGTAAGCTATAATACTTTAAAAGTAATAGATAAGGCTAGATAATTACTAGTAAAGAGATAAGTAAATAATACCCTTACTACCTAGAATAGCCTAAATATAGTGCTTATATATTTACTGCCTTTATAATTAGATATATAAGTCTAGTATAAAAAGAAAGCTAGAAAGAACTATTTAAGCTAATTACTACTAATAATAAGGTATATACTCTCTAAATACCTTATAAACTTACTAAATTTTAAATAACTATTATTAAACCTTACCTTATTAATAATAATAAGCCTATAATTAATAATAAATATAGGCTAGAGAATATAATTAATAGTAATAAGGCCCTAGCTCTTTTCTTTAAGAAAAAGGGTATCTCCCTATAAATTTAAGATATTATATAGGCATATATATAGTTAACTACTAGTTAATATACTATTAGTACTACTATAATAAACTTAATATAATTATATTAACCTATAACCTATACTTACTAATATTAAATAATAAGAACTACTTTAAAATTATTAGAATATAAACTAATAATACCTTAGGACTTAGTAATAATACTTTCTATAAGTATAAAGAGTTAGAGCTTTAAAGGCTAGTTTTCTAGCTAAGCTAAAGTAAGGACTTATAGAAAAGGCACTACTTATCTTTAATAGTTATATACTAGCTAACTTAGAAAATAGATTATTAATTCTTTACTAAAAAGGGTAAAGTAAGAAGATCTAACTAGTAAAACTATCAAGTATGGCCGGCGTCGCTAACATCAACTTTTTTTGCACCTAAAAACGCATGTTACTAACGCAAAAATGTCTCCACTTTAAAACCCTATGTTACTAACGCGATGTTACTAACGCCTATATAATAGCTAGCGTCACTAATATTAACTTTTTTTTACACTTAAAACCCATATTACTAACGCGAAATGTCTCCACTATAAAAACCCATATTACTAACGTAATATTGCCAATGTCCACACCATAGCCTATGTTACTAACGCAATGTTGCTAATGTCTACACTATAGCTAGCGTTGCTAACATTAACTTTTTTTCGCACCTAAAAACCTATGTTACTAACGCTAGTAAAATTCACCCTAACCTTTGCTTATTAAATTATATTACTTATATACACACTATAGTATAGTATACTATAGTATAGGCTAATAACACTATAGATTACAAGGAGCATCTTAGGTAAATTTACCTAAGGCAGCTATTATAGCCCTCTTCTAGCTACATATAAAGTTAAGGGGATATATAATAGTAAAGTATACTATAGTATAGTATATAATAGAAAATACGTTTTTAAGGGCTATATATAAGGCAATTATTAGGTAAATTTATCTAAGGTAACCTTAGAAGTATTAAGAAGAGAGTTAATTAATAACACGCTTATATAAATAAATAAGGAGAATAGTATAGAAATACCTTAATAGAAGTGTATCTTATATATAGTGTCTTAGAATTAGAGCTTAAAGATACTATAAGACTAGGCATCCTCCTGTATAGCTAGTATATTAACCTAACTATCTAGGAGATAATGCTAGATAAGCCCTCCTATTATTATGTAAAAGCACTAGGGTATTTAGGGGTAAGGTTCTAAGCTTTTTAATATTTATTATAATAATATACTCCTATTAGGGTAAGGGCTCTAATAACGCTAGAACGTTACATTAACTGCATTAACAAAGATAAGACCCTCCTTAAGACAACAGTGGATACGATGTATTAGATATACTAGATTTAGTTAGATAAGACTATAGCGCACTATATACCTTTTAGGTATAAAAGTTAGGTACTATCTACACCTCTAATTAACTAAATTAAATGCTTTTTATTAATCTATTATATCCTTACCTTCTAATAACTCTATTAGATTAAGATAGAGTATTTTAAATACCTTAAAGATATATAATTACTTATCTATTACTAATATAAGATAGGCGTTATAAAGTTATTAGTTAAGCGCTATTTATAGGATAAACACTAATAAGACTAACATAAGTTACTTTGCGCTATAAAGGCAGTGTAACACCTCCTAGTAATAAATTAAGTGCCTAAGAGTATTACACCTAAAATAATAGAAAACTATATTTATATCTAGGTAACCCTAAAATAAATGGTTTCTAATATATAATTAAAGACTATACTTTTATTAGCGCTAACCTCTATTATATTATAGAGTATATATAGAAGATCTATCTATTTAAAAGGTAGGCATAACTATAAAACACTACTAATAGCTAGAACTTATTATAGCGTAGCGGAGTGTTTTATTAATAGTTTATAGAATAAGGCCGCGAAAGCTAACTATTTAAGGTTTATCTATCTAAGGCATAACTAGATTTAGAGGAAGAGCAAATTAAATAACTCACGTCCTAATTTACTACTTAAAGAGAGAAGGTCTATTAGGAAGAGATTAGCTAGATAGAAGCCTAGCGTAACCTTAACGCATAGCTATGGCTAGAGAGGCTAGGTTTAGCGAAGTACCTAATAGAATTTAGCGGAAGGAAGGATTACATCTATTAACTCCTTATCCTAGAGAGTAACACAAGCCTAGACCCTAGTGAAGGCAATGCTAATATTCTGCTAATTATATTTATAGGCGCTAAATATGCAATAGAGCACGTAATAAAACTTAGCCCTAAGATTACGTAACATGCCCTATATAAATTATATTAAACTCGCCTATAATATAAGAGGTTAAACCTATTTTACTTCTATTTCTATAAGGGCATAGTAAGAAAGATAATACTTATATATAAGTAATTCCTTATATATACTATTAGATATTATAGTCTAATATCTAATGCGTAACCTCTGTTTTACTTCCGTAAGGACTAATAAGTATGTCTTAAGCGCCTAAGTGTATTCTACTAGCGTGTTACTAAGAAGAGTTAGTAGTAACTAAAACTAGTAGCTAGAAATATAGTAGTAATTATTAATTAGGTAGCGTAGTTAGTAAATAACTTTTTATTATAGTAATATATTACAAGCTACTAGGGCTAGAGTTACGTAGTATTCTTATTAGCTTCCTTTGTATACTATTACTTAGGTAAGATAGGAATTAGGAGAGTTTTTAAGACTTTACACTATAGCTAAGTAGGATTATAGCTATTATTTAACTTATAGTTCTATTTAAGATAGATAGGACCTAGGAAGCGGAAATCTAATAGCTTACTTTAGAGGAATACTAGATAAAGATAACATAGATAAGTAGGCTAGTACCCATTTCTAACTTATATAAGAATACATAAAGGGCTACCTACTGCCTAGTAGTGCCCTAGGAGGGTTAACGCTAATATAGTATATATACTAACTACATAACTATAGAATAGCAGCGGCAAGGACTATGCCACGTAATAGGATTATAGAATAGGACAGTAATGCGGCTATTTATAAGGGCTATATATACCTAAACCTAGTTAGTATTAGAAATATAGTATAGTATATAACTAAGAACACTAGCAATATCTTATTCTAGAAGTTACTACTTTACGCTAACTATAAGGAGTAGTTACTATAAGAGCTTAGCATGCCTATTATACTATAGCTAACACTTATAGATAGTGCTATAAATAAGGCACTAGGGTTTTCTATCTAGGATAACCTACTATATATTATTAGTAGTAATATAAAGGATTAGGTATTTAAGAAGATTATTTAGTCTTAGCACCTACACCACACCTAGCTAGAGGGGGCAACGGATAGATACAAATCACTATCTATAAAGCTAGCGCAAGCGAGGGCCTATATGTAGGACACAGAGCGCTTCCTTAAGTACTTACTTATTACTATGCATTTTAGCTATAGGTAACCTACTAGAGGGTTAGAGTTATTAGCTACCTAACACTAAAATATAATAAATAGGACACTACAAAACCTTCTAGTTAACTATAGCCTTATTATGCTTATGCTATAGTACTATAAAGGGTATAACTATATAAAGAAGCAAAAGGTTATTTATTACTTCCTACTATAAGAGATTAGTGCGCTTATGCTATACTACATATAGCTAGTACTCCTATTCTAAGAAAGCTTAGAAATAAACATAGTAAGCAATAACTAGATTAGCAATATAATATAGCTAGAATTAGAATCGCTAGACAACACTAATAGCAAGGTTAAACTTTAGCTATAACGTAAGGCGTTAAGGGTAGTTATATATTATTATATAATGGAGAGTTCTAATAAGGAAACCACTAATAACAACAACAATAATAATAATAAAGACAGCAATAGTAATAGCGTATAGCAAGGGACTATAGTAGGTATGTCTAATAATGCCCTAGCTTTTTAATAATAACTATAGATAACATAGCGTATGTCTAGAGCTATACAGGTAATTACATAAAGCGTGTGTGGCATTAAGTTTAGTATTATAATATAGTAGCACTTTGTAATTACATTTAGGAGGCATTACTTACATAGTTAAGGTATAGATATATTATTAGAAGAGATATACTTGTAGTCTAGAAAGCAAGGTAAGGCCATTAGTAATAATAGAGATAATGTGAAGGACAGCACTAGCGTAGTATAAGTAAATGCAGTGGCCTAAGCTAGGGACAAGCAGGTAGGGCATAGTAGTATAATAGCTAGTATATAGTATGCTTAGTAGGTTGTGGAGGGTGCCTTTAAGTTAAATAATTAGTGAAATAAGTTCTAATAGCTAAGTAAGTAATAGCACTAGCTCCTTAGCTTCCTCTGCGGTTAAGGATATATACTGTAGTCCACTAGGCAAGACATAGGGTAGCGTTATTACTATGTAGCTTAATATTAGTAAATAGCTATAGGCATAGCGGTGGAGGAGACTTAAACAGGTTTGTATTACCTAGGAGTTACGCTATCTTTATAGACTAGCGGCTAAGTTTAGGGGACGCTAGGAAGAGGCACTTACCGCTATTATAGGAAACTAGATACCTATGCTTATAGTAATAGGCATAGGATCTAGGAAGAGCACTTACTTCTAACTCCTAGCGTTAAGCTACCTAGGTAGGGTTACTATTATAGTTATTCCGCTGCTTTTGCTTATCTATAACCTAATAATAGAATGCAAATAACAGAGGATACCCTATGTATATTAGAAGTTAAGCTAGGTAATATTACCCTTAGTTTCTATTATATTCGTGTCTCCTAAGTTAGCACTAATAGCTAGCTTCTTAACCTATATATATACACTATAGTTAACTGTAATACTTAACTGCTTTATAGTGGATAAGTGCTATATAACGCTATAGGGTAAGAACAGGTTTTATCTATAACTATATTAGCTAGGTAACCTAGCTCTTATTAGCGTGTAGTTAGTCTTTCTTATAGTAACGCTACTGCTATTAAAGGAGATAGAGTTCCTATAGTCTATTAATGTTAACCCTAGAGATATCTATTAAATTCACTAGCCTACTACTTAAGCGAATATAGCTTATTAATATATACCTATTAATATTATAAGCAATAGGGTAGATAGGCATTATTATAATATATAGGCTATAATTAAGGAGGCACTAAGATAATACCTATAGCTATCTAAGGTTATAGTCTTTTATATAAAAAGATAGAGGTAAATGCTATAGGACTAGCGCTAAACATTAACTAATATAGCAGCGAGAATAACACTACTAAAGGTTATATTATAAGACTTAGGGCCTAGAGGATAATACCCGCTAAGCGCTCTTTAGTAATAGCTACGTTATGGTCGCCACTAATATTCTAGGCCTAGGAGTTAATATACCTAATGTTTGAGTTATTATTTACATTAACATGCTATTTAACCTAGAAGACTATAGCTAGTAGTTAGGATAAGTAGGCTAGGATAGGTTACTAGCAAAAGCCTAGCTCCTTACCTAGCTAGCTAGGCAGACTAATCTAGCTTTACACACTATAGCTAGCGCTAATAAAGTGTTTGCTAGTAGCTAAGTGTGTAAACGGATTATCCTTAACTATTTTCTAGATAGCTATAAGACCTATATAATATATGTTCCTAGGGAGATTACGTATAATGTATATAACCTATTCGCTTAGGCAAAGGAGGAGCCTTACTAAAAATACTAGTGCTAGAAAATATAAATAATAGAGAAGGAGGCACTAAGATTAATAAGGATAACTAGATAGGTAAAGCTATTCTTAGCCCTAGCAGCGCTAATGCCTGCTATAACGTAAATAGCGTAGCTAAGGAGGACTATTTCTTACACACTAATAGCTAACATATATATAGTAACTTAGAGAGTATAGATAGCTTAAATAATAAAGTAGTAAGCTAGATACATAAGCAGGAGAGCTATACAAATACCCTTAGATATATAGTAGCAAGAAACAAATCTATAGTTACCTATGTAATAGAAGAGCTTAATAGGCATGTTTGTAAGCTAGGTAGCGTAATGCCCTGTCTTATATGCGCGCTTGCCACTAGGCACCTATATTAGGATAATAATTACTATAAACTAGCTAGAAAGCATAATATAGCTTAAATTAACGCACTAGCTAGCCAGCTACTTTTAATACTTAGTAATCCTAAAGTTATGCCTAGATACACATACTACTATAGGTGTTTATTACCTTAAGCACTATACACTACATAGGATAATAATAGGTCTAACGGGTAGCATAGGACGTCCTATAGATACCTATATACCCGTATAATTATTAAAGTTATAGCCACATATCTTATATGTAGTAGGGCTAGTTTTATAGTGTTTGCTTTACTACTAGGTTTACCTAAGGACACTATTAACTATTCTAGAGGGGGCTTACGTAGTAAGAGTTAGACTCCCTAATTATATAGCTAGCTAAGCCCTATGTGTAGAGCATGTTATTAGCTTTAAACCTTCACATATTATTCTATAAACTTACTAGTCTTAGGGCTACCTTAAGTAAATTTACCTTATAGTAGCTACCTAAGCTATAGTAAAGGATATAACTATACTATACTATAGATATTTACATAGGGTAGGCCTTAGATAAATTTACCTAAGATACTATTAGCAAATATACACATATAGGTTCTAAGCAACCACTACTTCTATTAAGTATGGCCTGCCCTTATAATGTAGTTAGCACGTATTAATACTAGAGAAGGGTTAAAGTAGGCAGGGCATTGCCATCTACACTAGGCCTTGCTAGATCTCGTAAGATATTAAGGGGTTAGTATGCTATATAGATATAAAACCCCTAGCTTATAATAACAATAACGCGTAGTTACTAAGGTAAGAGAAGCATATTACCTAGCGTAATAATTACTATATTTTAAGGCTAGCGTAGATATTTGCAGGTAAGTATAAAAGATACAAAGATTCCTAGGTTAATTTATCTAATATACTAAGTAAAGATAGTGCTGTTTTGCGTTAAGGGCAAGGCAGAGATATAATGCATATTTATAGTACTATTACAAGTAAATTACCTCACTGTTTATTAAGTGATAGCCCCACGCTAGCTATTAATAGTGTATATTAGGTAAATTTACCTATTGCCTATATAGGCACACGTAATGCGCACCTAATATCTTTCTCTCCTACCCTCTCTAAACCTTTAGCCTTTCTCTCCTCTATATAATACTCTCCTTCCCTTACTAATTTTTCTTAGGTTAATTTACCTAAGGCGCCCTCCTAACCCTCTTAGGTCCTTTTTACATTAATAACATTACTATAACTATAATTATGCTACACTAACACATAATAGCCATTAAGATACCTAGAAGTTATAAGAGAGTAAAAACAGGGGACGCGTCTACTAGAGAGGCTCCTCCTAATTCTAACGCTATAATAACCTCTAGGGCCTATAAGCTAAAGGTTATAATCTAGTTTATAAAAATAACTAGGCATAAAAAAGTAGGCGCTAGCTAGCTAGGCTAAGAAGCGTTCCTATAGGTTAGATAATAAAGAAGACAAAGCTAACTAAGTAAAGGACTATAAATATAACTTTTAACCGCTATATAACATTAAGTTAACTAATAAGTAGAAAGCTAGCGTTAAGTGCTATAATAAAGCTAATTTTAGTTAATATAACTATTTAAACATCTAGGAACAGGATAATAATAATAAGGCTTATATAAAGGAAATTCAAGAAGCATAGTAGAAGGCTAGTTATAAAGTTAAGGGATTGTTCTTAGTAAAGCAGCTAGGCATATTACAGGGCTTTAATGCTAAGTAGCAGGCGGTTTACAGCTACTTTAAGGGACTATTAGATTTAAGTGCCTTTATCTAGAATATTAGTAAGTTATATGCTTAATATTATATTTATAAGGTTACCTTAGGTAAACTTACTAGAGAGTCCGTTAGGTTAATTTACCTAAGGTAGCCTTATAGGGAGTGTATAAGTGCCCGCATAGGGATAAGTAGCTAACTATAGAATGTAGTTCCTAGTATTATTAGACTAGTTCTAAATTACATTACGTATAAGTTTAAACCTAACCTTATAAAGGAAATAATAGATATAGCTATATTTTCTTAGGAAGAAGATAAGACATTACCTTTAGAGTAAAGGAGTGGTATACTAAATACCTTAAGGAGTTTAGCACGCTTTACCTATATACGTCTATTCTCTAGAATATTAGCCTACCCTTTATTATTAATACTATAGAATATAATTATTAGTTAAAGATAAAGCTAGAGATAATAGTAGACCTAATCCTAGCCCTACCACTATAATATTCACTAAGGTAACTACTAGTAGTACTAAGATAAAAATTAATATTAACGTAGAGGGCACTATATGCGTATATACTCTGCAAATTCTACTAATAGCACCTAGCGTTTAGTAACCGTAGGGGCCTTATAAGTATTACGTAGATATCACTATATACCTATATTAATATCCTAACTATTCACTAGGTATAAGAGATAAGGAACTATAGATTAACAAATTTTCTATAGAAAATATATAGTAAGTCCTAGTAATAATATACTATACTATTACTACTTATAATAAAGACTAGCTAAATATATCCTAATAATAGTTTACTATAGATATAAGCACGTTCCTAGGATACTATAATAAGGAAGCTTAGTATAGACTAGAGACTAAGGTCTAGGAGGCGATATATAGTGTAGAGGCAACTTAAATTACTACAGAGAACATAGCCTTACTTATAAGCGTACATAACAGCGTCTAAGGCCTATTTACAGCAGGGGATTTAGACATTCCTAGGCATAGCGAATATAACCCTAAGGCCTAGGACTATATGGCTAATAAGAAACATAAAGTTATCCTTAAAGACTATACAAACATTACTCTTAGGGCATTATCTAATATAACTAAGACTATAAAGGAACTTAGTAAGCGTAGTAAAAAGTTTAACCTAAATAGCCTACCTAATCTATCCTAGCACGCCTTATTTAAGGCATATAAGGAGCTCTTTAAAGGTAATAACATAGATATAGTAAACAAGAGGACTAAGGCATAGGTTAGCGGTTTTATAAACATCCTAAGCAGCCTATACACTACAGAATACATAGCCTTTATCTAAAGTACTCTACTATATAAGGAAAGGACAGCGAATATAAATCTCTTTAAAAGGAACGCAGAGGCCTAGGCCTATAAGCAGGCATTCCTTATTAGATCTAACCTCGCCGCCTACTAACCACTAGAGAGTCTGGATTTTAAGAGTGCTTATAAAGAGATAGGTATTAGCTACCTAGATTTTCGCCTCTACCCTACCTAATAGAAGATAGAACTATTGCTTCCTTATTAAGTTACTAGTATATATCCCCTTTCTAGGCAGTATTAGGTAAATTTACCTAAGGCCGCCCCTTTATAACCCTAAGAGGTAGTAGCTAGCTAAGCGTTATATAGATATTATATACATTAATAAAGTTCTATAGAATAGTATATCTACGGTTATTAATATTACTATAGGTCTAGGGAAGACTAAGATATTCCTAATAGTAATTAAGGTTAATACGAAGTGGTTAAAGGACTAATAGGAGCACTAAAAGGCCACTAGAGAGGGTTTAGAAGTTAAGTTCTACCTAAACATAGTGTTTAATCTAGTGTTTACCTTATTCTAGATAGTAAGGGAAGCTAGTATAAATAATCCTAGCCTTTAACTCTTTATATACTATAATATATTAATAAAGGTACTAGGCCTACAAGCCACTAAGATTAAGTCTAGATGTCTTAGGGTAAGAGTTAAGGATTAGGCTAAGGCTAGTAATAACCTAGAAACTGCAAAGGTAGTTATGTTTATAACCTACAACACCTAGAGAGTTAGGGTTATTAAAACATTCTAAAACCGCTTTATATAGGATAATAAGGCCTTAAATTACGTTCCCACGCTTACTAGGAGCTATTTATACCTATTAAGAGATAAAGGGGTAAAGTAATAGCTACTCTAACCGCTAATAACACTAAGTTAGAAGCGCAGAGGTAGGCTAAGATATTTAAAAAAGCCACTAAGTATATAAGAGAAAAACTTAGTAGCTATAGCATTAGATTTATTACATAGAATAGTAAGGAGACCCTAATAGTAATCTTATGGAGTATAAGTGGAAGCATAAGGCTATTACAAATACAGAGTGAGGCATTATTATAGCAGACGAGGCCTATATTACTAGAAATAGGAATATAGTGTACCTTAACTTACTATCTATGCTTTATAGGGAAGCGGTATTATATATAACTAGAACCCTAATTATATTATCTTTACGTAACATCCTTAGACCTACTACGCTGCTATTCTAGAACCTAGGAGTTAACTCTAGCGCTCTTTGCAAAGCTACTAATAAAGAAGCCCTAGGGGATATTAAGCTTCTATAGCACTAGGAGTATAATCTATACTAAACTATTAATACTATTAGGAATCTCACCACTAAGGGGCTACTATATAACTTAGCTAACCTAGACAAGGGTATTAAGGATTACCTTAGGGCACTGTTTGCAAAAGGGTATTAAGCCTAGTAGCTATGCCTAGGGCTACTAGATAGGGTAGGGAACGCTAGACATTAGAGCTACTAATTTAGTATAGATATCCTATCCCTATTTTAGGAGAACTTTTTTATCTTACGTATAGATAAGACACTTTTATATATGCCTAATAGCATACTTACCTTTCTAGGAGCTATAATACCCCTATAGATATTTACATAGAAGAGGTATAGTAGTTACCCTAGTATACTAATTTTGTCTATGCACATAGCTAGGCAATATCCCGCTAGGTCTATAGGACAAACACTACCTTAATAAACTACTTAGATAGCACTACACTAGCATTATCCTCTTATAATATAGGTAGTAGGGGCAGAGACGCGCCTAAGGTTATATGTAACTTTAGGATAATTTAACATAGAGTCTTAGTAGTATATAACCCTAGAAATAGCATCCTAGTTAAGATTAACCCTATTAAGGTATTCTAATAGTTAGGCATTACCTAGGAAAATAAGGTTACATATGCTATTAGAGGTTAAGGTACCCTAACCTACCTAGAGGAGGCTAGGAAGGCTTAGGATAAGCAGGTAGTTAGCGAAACTAAGCATGTTAAAGACCTAGTTGCCTCTAATGCATATAGCGGGGCGGGGTACTTATATAATATATGCAAGGAGGACCCTAACGTACTAACCCTATGCTTATTAAGTTAGTGGGTGTATTAGCTTAGTTTCCTAAGCCTAGTGTTTGCCCGCTACTTAGAGCTTCTTTATTAATATGTCCGTAAGGCTAAGCAGACTATTACACTATTCACTAATATACTATAGATATAAATGTAAGTTATATCTAGTTAATTAGCCGTTCCTTAGGTAAATTTACCTAAGATAAGCCTTAGACTAACTACTAACCCTAGCTGTGTATATGTTCTATTACTAATATAATTAGTAGGTTAATAGTGTCTAGCTTAACCTTAGCAGGTTATCACGTTTTAACTATTTGCTTCACGGATAGCTATGCTAAATAAGCTAAGGCACTAGAAGAGTTTTAGAATCCTAAGGGATAACCCTATGTGTTTATAGCGAATATAAACATTATATCTATTAGCGTAAACATGCACTACTAATATTATATAGGTATTATTATTAACATTACTATAAATGCTAATGTCATAAACTAGGCCTTTAGTTAGATTAGCTACATTAGGCAGACAAAGCGAACTAGGTGGCACATTATTTAGGTAAAGTAATTATTTTATAACTACTAGGAGAGGCTTATGCTCTTAAAGTATGCTTAATAGCTCTCTATTAATGCTAAGATCCCTAACTAGATAGACCCTCTTGTAAAAGAGGTTATACTATTTAAGCTTATATAGGCTAAGTTTAACTATCCACATAACTAACTTACGTAGTTAGTTTTGCATAATATTAATAATAAGGAATTTAATCCTTATTATATTAACACTATTAAACTCGCGCACGGATTATTATACCTAGCCACGCTACTATACGCTATTAATCCTAAGAATAAGGAAAAGACATTATACTATAACAAAAATATAGCTAACCTTATCCTTACTATATTAGATTACACACAGGACTATAGCCTTAGTGCTATAACAGAGTTACTAGGTTATACGGTAATATATCTTAAGGCAGTGTTTTTAAGGATATAGTTAGTTATATTAGCTAACTAAAGCAGCGCGTAAAAGATAATAACTAGGTGGACAAAATGCGCAGCCTATTATAAGCAGGTGTTATTAGGCAAAACAACCCTAAGAGCTAGACACTTATTAATAATAATAATAATCTTAACTTACTAGCTAGATTTCATAGCGAAGATTAAGAGCACAGTACCACTAATAGTATTAATACTTATAGTAGCGTTCTTAAAGACATAGAAGATAATAATAAGCTAGAGGAGAGGAGGCTAATAAGCTAGAAAAGGGCAGAGATAGCTAAGATAAGGTACCTAATATAGATAGTAATGTTAAAATAACTATTGCTTAATCTTACTTTATTTTTCACTAATTATTTCCCTTTTTTATTTATATTATTTAGCATATGCCTAAGTAGCTAAGATAGAGTAAAGGATTTAGCTAAAAAAATAGTAATAGCCTTATGTAAAATAACCTAAGGTATAGATAGGATAAACTAAGCAAAAAGGAAATAAAAAGTAAGGAATACTAGCATTAGGTAAATTTACCTAAGATACTATAAGTACATAGTAGATTAAGGTTTAATAGGAGTTAATAATAAATTACAAAATATATCCACATTATAATACTTAGACTATAAATATAGCTTTAAAAGAATAGTAATAGCCTTAGGTAAATTAACCTAAGGCGTAGATAGAATAAACTAGGCGGAAAGGGAATAAGGAATAAGGAATAAGGAATACTAGTATTAGGTAAATTTACCTAAGATATTATAAGTATATAGTAAAGGAGGGCGTAATAGATATTACTAATAAGTTACTAAATATAGCTATATTACTATACTTAGACTATAATATACTAGTGTGTTATAGGTTTTTAACTATAAAGGAGAAGAGGGTTTTATACTATATTAACAAACACAGTCTTACCTAATGTATTATAGCGCGAGAGACGCCTAGAGGCTAGTAAGGTAAGGGATTTAGCTAGGCTATTAAGCCTTGTCTCTTTTATCTTATCTCTTTTTGTCTTTTATCTCTAGTGCCTTACTACATCCACGTCTAGCCTAGTAACTAAATATCGCTAAATCGCGAGCCACAATGCACCTAACGCTAATAGTACATACTTTTTACCTATAACTATTCTACCTTATGTCTCTGCCTCCCCTGCTACTCCGCTCCTTAAAACACTTCTTATTTGCCCTTATAACTATCTTCTTTAATATAAACACCTTTACCACTGCCTAGGTCCTTCTCTTAGCCTTTAAGCTTCTTATCTTCCTTTACACGTTATACTACTATCTCTAGCATTAGGTAGCTTATTATAATATGTTTAAATATCCGCTTAGAAATTAGCATCTATCCTTCTAAAACATTCTAATTATGCTATTATACTAGATATTATTTATCTCTAAACTAAAGATAGGGAACTAAATTCCTCTCCTACTTAAAGGTAGTGGTGTAAGGATTTAGTCTTAGGATTAGGTAACTTATATAACTTTAAACTCTATCTACTCCTTCCTCTTCCTCTTCCTTTTCCTTTACTCCTTCCTCTTCCTCTTCCTTTTCTCTACTCCTTCCTCTTCCTCTTCCTTTTCCTCTTCTCCTATCCTTTTATAACCTCTTTCCTACCTTAAGTCTTCTCTTCTATTAAGAGGCATTATAAACATAGCTTATTAATATCCCTCCCTACTATCTAATTAGCGTAATAATAGGATAGCTACTATTTAAGTAATATATAGCTTTAAGCTAAACTATAGTATACTTACTTCTAGTTAGGGCATATAGAAGTGTAGTAATGCTAAGACTAAGACATTTTACCTTTATAGCGGCAAGCAAGTCTATATATAGTTTCTCCTAGTAATAGCTAATATAGCTAGTCTTAATCCTAATATAGTAGTTAACTTTTATTATCTTAGTAGTATGCCCTAGCTTAAGCATATAGTATATATTTATAAGTTTAGAGGCTAACCCTTTATACCCCTAGAGGCTCTAAGCTACATTAGCTAGACGCTATTAGTGACTTTACTATATTTTTACTATAACTCTATTTATAAGGATAGTGTAGCTACTAAATTCTATATGCTATTTTAGGAGGTTTAATAAATAAACCCTTACTATATTATACTTTAAATATATTAGTTAAGGACTTAGGTTATATCTTATATAATAATGCTATAAGTTAACTCTCCTTTATAGGTTAGGGGACGCTAATCTAGTAGCGCTAACTATATCTAGTTTTAGCGCGCTAAACACGCCTAAGCTCTTTAGTTATAGGGTTAGTATTACTAGCAAGCTATAAAAGCTATTTAGAGAGCGTAATATTTCGCTAAATAACCATATAGTATTACTAAGCTATAACTATACTAGACTTTACTACTACTATAGATAGTTAAGTATATTAGGTAAGTATAGGTAGTAAGGGCATAAGGGAGACATATGCCTTTATATATTTCCTTACTATATAATAGGAATTAAACTTTTAGGATAGGTATAAGGGCTTCTTTTAGGAAATACCTATAGGTACTATAATAGCGCCTATTCCTAAGGAAGCTAAAGAGATATAAGATAAAGCTTAGGACTAAGAGAAATTAGAGAATTTTAGAGAGGTAGATTAGGAGAAGATAATAGGCTCTAGATATTAGAGTAGTAATAGGGGCTTACCTTAGTGGAACCTAGATTATTAACTACCTTTATATATTAAGGTTATAGAAGATTAATTATTACTTTATTAAGTTAGCTAAGAACAATAAGTAATTACTTAGAATTAAAGTTTTTATGTTTTATTTTATAAAAAATAGTAAATATCTATATATAACTTAAAGTTTTAAAAATAAATATATTTTAAAAGTATAGGGTTATATATAAAAGAATAAAGTAATATTTTTATAATAATTATTAAAAGTAAAAGGGAATCTAGCTAGAGGATAGGAAGACCTCCTAGTAAATTCTATTATAGTGGCTTTTAGATTTACTATAATATATTATATTCTTTAAGATAAAGAGTATAAATAGTTAAATATAGTTAATTTCTAGCTATATAAATAATCTAATAAGTAATAAGAGAGTATTTTAAGTTCCCTTATAAACTTACTAACTATATTAAAGAAATAGGGTTATTAAAGAGATTTTAAAAGTTATTTTTATTTTCTATAAAATTTATTTATATAGAAAAAGTAAAAATTAACCTATAACTATATAATCTAATTATTTATATAGCTTAACTAAGTATTTTAATATATAAGCCTATAAATAAAATAAACTATTAAATCTAGAAAAATTTAAGAATTTAAATAGTATATATTAGCTTTTAATATTTTTACTAGTTTCTTTATTATAGTTAATTTTAGCTTTTTATAAGATAATTTAGTTAGCTTAGTTATATAAGCTATAAGTTAGTTATAAAGTAATATAAGTTATAACTAATATTATAAGTAATACCTATAACTAATATTATAATAATATAATAAGGTAACTAGTAAGCCTATAAAATAGTATTATAAATAGTATTATTTTAATACTCTCTTTAGAAAAGTATAAGATAACTAATTTAATACTTAAACTTAGCTTTTTAATAAATATTTAAGTTAATTATAAATTCTAATATAAATCTAATAAATTTTTAAATAAAATTAATAACTTTTTAATAAAATTCTAGTATTTTTATTATTTTTAATTTTTTAATTTTTAGTTAATTTTAAACTAATATAATAAACTAGCTTTTAAGTACTTATTATTAGGTATTAATATAATATTAAGAAGCTTAAGAAAAAAAAAAATAAGAAACTTATTTATAATATACTTTTTATATTTCTTAGCTATTTTATTTATTTTTCTTATTTCTTATTATTTTCTTTAATAGCTTTATTTTTAATTTTTTATCTCTTTTTTATTTCTTTTATTTTTTTTTATTTTTTTATTCCTTATTTTTAAACTTTTTATCTTTTTATTACTTTTTATTAGCCTTTTAATACTTATATTTTAGCTAATACTTAAGTAAAGCCTAAGCCCTTATATATACTCTTATTTACTTATTTTAATCTTACCTTAAAAACCTAAAACTATAACCTAAAGTAATACCCTTAAATACCTTTTTACCTTATTATAACTTAGTTATAGGTAATATATATATTATTATTAAGTAATATATATAGTATATATACTTAAATATATTATAAAACTTATAGAAATCTTTTCTTATTTAGTATATAATATTTATATTATTATATAATATATATAATATATATTTTCTAACTCTTTTTATTATTATAATAACCCCTAGTTTTTCCTTTATTTATTTATAATCTTTCTTTTATAGTTATATTTCCTATATAAATATCCTATTTTTCTCTTATATAACCTATTAATAATAGCTAGTATTACTAATATATAAAAGTATTACTTACTATTTAATTTCTTAACTAAAAGTATAGAAGCTATAGCTAATAAGAAGCTAGTATAAATTTATCCCTTATTTATAAGGTTTATAATTTAGTATTAGATTTCTAAGAGTTAGTCCCTTAGTATATTATATAATAGTCTTTATAGTAATACTAGCTTAGATTTATTTAGGTTCTTATATATTTAAATATAATAGTTAAGAGTCTCCTATAAGAAAGTAAGCTATTTACTTTAGCTTTATTAAATAAGTCTATAAAGTTTACTAGTTTCCTAGTAATATTATTATATTAGGGCTACTTAGTTATAACTTTAAGGCTATAAGTTATAATACTAATATAATTTCCCTTAGACTTATAATAATAAAGTAAGTTATAGTATCTTTTTTATTAGGCTTAGTATACCTTTATAGTATATAGGGATTTAATAATCCCTTAAACTAGTTTATTTATTTCTTACTCTAAGGCTTTAAATATATATAAGCCTTTTACTACCCTTATAACTAACTATTATTTAGCTATATAAATTACTATATTTTATTATTTTAGCTATAGTATTCTAAAGATTATATCCTAGGTAAGACTTAGGATAATATATAAGTATACTAATAACTCTTACTTATTAATATTAATCTTAGTATATACTATATAAGTAATTAAAGAGATATCTTCCTTAATATACTTCTTTTACTTCTTTATTTTTACTATAATATAAACCTATTTTTATTTTAGTAATTATATAAGCTCTAGGCTTAGCTATTATATTACTAGTTTACTTATAGTACTATAGTAATTATAACTATAGTTAATCTAAATATTAAGGTATAAGTATATATTAAAGAGTATAAGAACTAGAAATAGTAGTTAATTTATAAAACATTTTATATCTTTTTAGTCTTTATATACTAACTATACTTATTTATAACTATAGCTACTAGCTAGCCTTTTACCTTTATATAAGGCTTTACTTAAGGGTTACTTATTTTCTATAGTATTAATATTAACCTCCTTATTAGTGCTTTTCTTATTTACCCTATATATATTAATACTAACCTTTAGTTAATAAGATAAGAGAAGGAATATTCCTAGATATAGTAGTCCTTAAAGCTATAATATAAGTAATATCCTTCCTAGTAATATTTAGCTATCTTTACCCCTAATACTTATTTAGCCCTTTATAAATTAGTATTTTTCTTTTAACCTTTATCTTTTTATTTAACTTATTTCTCTTCCTTAGCTAGGTTACTATAGCTTAAATCCCTATTATTAGGATATTTCCCTTATTATTAATTTACTAGAGTGCTAGGTAAGCTAGCTAGGGTTTATATTAGTTCTAATACTTATTCTCTAAGGTAAGGGACTTAATATTAACTATAATACTATAAAATTAAGTAATAATAGTATAGTATTTTATTTAACTAACTTCTTTACTAATAGAAATTTCTCTTATTTATTTATTAAGTACTTATTATAGCTTAGTTACCTTAATATTATTTACCTAATAAGCCTCTCTAGCTAGGGAGAGTTTTTATTTAAAGTAAATAAAGAATATAGTAAATATCTCCTAAATACTTATTTTATTTAGTTAAGTTCTATAAAAGCTATTTCTTATTTATAGGGGTTTATATATAAGGTCTTTAAGTAGTAAAGGAAGGTATTTAAGTTATAATTACTTAATTCCCTAACCTTAAAGAATATAGTAATATAAGCCTAAACCTTAGGTACTAGGTTTTAGTAAATAAATATTTATTAGTCTTTAGTATTTCTAATAAAGTCCTTATTTATATCTAATTTATATTATATTAAGTATCTCTAAGTAATAAATATATTTTTATTACTATTATATAGGTTACTTATTAGGATTAGTTTTTACTAAGTTAAAATTATATTAGGGACTATAACTATATAGGAGTATTTATTATAATAATAGCTTAAGGTATAAACTTTAGATTTATATATATACCTTATTATAAAGAGTTAATTACTCTAGCCTATTATTCTAATATTAGTTAAAGTGTTTTAAATTAGGTATTATAAGCCCCTAGTAATAGTATAGTGTTTAATAGGAGGGTTAGGGTTCCCTAGCTAGGTAGGTTCTATAGTTAAAGAGAGTTTATTATATAATCTATTATTTTTTTAGTAGTTTTCTTTTAGAACTAAAGGAAGCTTCTTAAATATAATAAACTAGCCCTTAGGTAGCTACTATTAGGTATTAATATAATATTAAGAAGCTTAAGAAAAGAAGAAAAGAAAGTAAGAAACCTATTTATACTATACCCTCCTTATACCTCTTAGCTATCCTATCTATCCTTTTCTTATCCCTTACTATTTTCCCTAATAGCCTTATTTCTAATTTTTCTATCCTTTTTCTTATTCCTTCTATCCCCTTCCTTATTTTTTTATCCCTTTTCTTATTCTTTTTATTCTTTATCTCTAGACTTTCTATTCCCTTATTACTTCCTATTAGCCCCCTAATGCTTATATTTTAGCTAATACTTAGGTAAAGCCTAAGCTTTTATAACTAGGCCTTTATATTTATAAGACCTAATAGTTAGATAAATTATTAAAATTTATTATTAAATAAGGCTTAGTTAAACTATTTATAGGTATTTCCTTAGTACTAATATAAATAACCTTAGCTATACTCTTTTATATTTTTCTTTAATATAGTTAAATTTTAGTAAGGTATATATTATTTTACTATATAAAGTAAGGTTATTAATAATTATAATAATACCTTAGTTATTACTAAAAATTAGGACTAAAGATACTATAAGTAGCTTTATTTTTTAAAAAGACTATATATTACTCTAGCTTCCTAATAGCTTTATATAAGGTATTTAATTTAGCCTTTAATATTAATAAAGCTATTATAGTTACTTTCTTTAATTTCTAGCTAATAAGTCCTTTAGCTAGCTTATATAAATAAGTATAGGTTAATTTTAAGGACTTATTACTAGTAAAGTTATTATTATAACAGCTAATAAGGGTTATAAAGGCTTTAGTAGTAAACTTAGACTTTTTATAAGTTATAAAATAACTTATTAAGCCTAAAAGGTACTTAAGTAATATTAGAGTCCTTCTTAGGGCTAGGATTAGAAGATTTCTTTTCCTACTCCTTAGAATTTCCCTTATTATTAGAAGCCTTATAGCTAAGAGCTTTAGCTATAGGGGAGGTTTTATCCCTTTATTCTTCTAATAAATTTACTATAAGGAACTATAAATTTAGGGTATTTATAGGTAGTCCCTATACCCTAGAAGCTCTAATAGTAAATCTTTATCTCTTAGCTTAACTAGGGAAGGGTTACTTTAATATATTAATATAATAATTTACTTATTTAATAGGAGTAATCTTTACACTATAAAGTTATAGTCTAGCTAGTAAATTATTAAAATTAGCATTAAAAGCCTTTAAAGATCCCTTAAAATTTAAAACATTTAGGGAATAGTAGCTAGTATATAGCATACTACACTAGATTTTAGTACTCTATAAATACTACCTAATAAGGACTTTATAGGCTTCTTTAGGGATTTTTACTAATATATAGTTACTTAAGGCCCTAATTAATAACTATCTCTTAATATTATTAAAAGAATAGCTTAATTATAGTTAGCTAGATAACTTACTAGGCTTAGATTATCTATAAATTTAGGTAATCCTAGGGCTCTAAATTAAATACTTAGGGCTTACTTTAACTAATTATAATTTTTAGGCCTTTTAGCTTAGCTCCCTTTAGAATAGAGTAAACCTTCTTATTTAGTTCCTTTATAGTACTTATATTAAAGGTAGCTTATAAGTTACTAAAAGGTAAACTTATAAAAGTAGTTATAGTAGCTAGGTTTTCTATAGGAACCTTAGTATTTTCTTCCTTAGGTTTAGTAAAAGCTTAAGGACCTTATATAATAGTTATAGTTTATATTAATTTATATAGAAGATTATTAATACTAGCCTTATTTTTTAGATAATTTTCCTTACTATACTTAATAAAATTATTTAAGGTCTTACCTTACTATTTAATTTAGCTTTATATTTATAGTTATAAAGCACTAGCCTAAATAGCTTATTAACCTTTTATATCTATTATATTAGGGTCCCTAGGGGGCTAGAAAGGCCTATAGAAGGTCCTAAAGGTTCTATAGTAAGGCCCTTACCCTTAAAATTAGGTAGTGTTATCTTCTAAAAATTCCTATATAAAATATCTAAATTTATTCCTATTATATATAATATATACTAGAAATTAGTTATATTATAATATTATTATATATATAAATTATATAGTAAAGCTATTTAAAAGGGTTTAAAAAGTAGGTTTTTAGTATATATAAGTAAAAAATAGTTAAGAAAATTCTCTAAGAAAATTTTCTTAATACTAAAAATAATAATTAATAGGAATTATAAATAATAAGTATTATAAAATATATAGTAAAATATAATATAATATATAGTATATATAATATAGTATAATAAGTTAAAAGCCTAGTAAAAATATACTAGATATATAATAATTTTAAAGAATATAGTATATTTACTATTATATATAATATTAAATATAATAGTTATAGTAGTAAATAAAATTACTAAAAGAGGTTATAGTTATATATTAGAATATATATAATATTAACTATACTTAGTAACTATAATTATATAGTTAGTAAAGTAATTAGCCTACGCATGTAAGCCCCACACGTAACTTATAATATAGGCCTATAATAGGGTAGGGCTTATAGTTATATAACCTATATAGCTCCCTTTATATTTTATATCTTATAAGAAAACCCTTACTTTTACCCTCTTTTTCCTCTCTTTTCTCTATAGCTTAAAATAGATAATTAATAATAATACTATTCTTAAGGCTTATAATATTAATAACCTAATATTAGGTACCCTATATAACTAATACTAATTAGTAGTTAACTTTATAATTACTCCTAAATATATATAGAAAATTATAGATTAGTAAGGTTAATAATAGAAAAGACTTTCCTAGAAGTAGTATAATCTAGCCCTTTCTATTAAAGTATAGGAGTAACTAGATTATTATAAGATCCTTAATTATACTAAGGAAGAAGTTTATTCTAGTCCCTTAGTTAAAGTATATAAGTAACTAATAATAAATAAAAGCCTAAACTAAAGAAAAGTTTAAGTCTAGTAATAAAGTCTATTTTATTATTCTTTTCTTAGTATATTCTATTATATATAAAGTTAATACCTAGCCTTATAATCCTTTATAAATTATTCCCCTTAAGAAGTAAAACTTTTTACTACCCTTCTTTACTTAAAAATAAAATATTTCCCTTATTCCCTTTCTTACTAAGGGTTATAAGTTATAATAGCTAATAAAAGGAACTAGTATAAGCCCTTAAAAGTTAAGAAAGCTCCTAAATAGGAGAGTGTATATTAATATATTAAGGGTCTCTCTCTAGGTATTATATCTTATATACTAACCCTATTAGGGCACTAGTAGTAAGCCCTAATCCCCTTCTCTAGTATAAAGAAGCTACTATTTCTACCCTATTTCTATTAATTAACTAATATAACCCTTAAGACTATTACTAAAGTAAATTATTAATCTAGCTAAGATATATATACTAAAGTAATAATATAGTATAAATAACTATAATATTTTTAAGTTAAAGCTTTAAATATTTTAAAGGAAATATAAGATTCTAAATATTAGACTAGAATAAGTAAGCTATATATTTAATACTATACTTAAGGGTAAATCCTAAGATACTATTTAGATAACCTCTTAAAACCTAGGTAATTATAAGACTTACTAACCCTTATTACTTAAATAAAATAAAGGTTTAAAACTAAGGATATAAGATAGTATTACCTTTTAGAATAATATAATACCTTACTATAAAAGTTAATTTATAAAAATAAGGAAAAGTTAAAGACTAAATACTTTAATAATCTTATTAAAAGTTTATAACCCTCTAAAGAGCTATCCCTAATATTAGCTAGATAAAGTAAGCACTCTAAAATTAAATTATATATACTTATAGTAAAATTCCTAAATATAGAAGCTATATTACTAACCCCCTAAAGGTCTATAAGAGTTCTATAAGTAAGTAAGGATAATAATTTACCTTATTAAAGAGAAATCTAGTAATTAGCACTAATTCCCTAGTAAAGCTAATACCCTAAAGGAATTCTAAACTAACTAATAATATAATAGTAAGGGTAAAGAGTTAAGATACCCTTTATTAAGGTCTAGAGATATAAGAACCCTAAGCCTATAGCCCTATAAATAGCTATTAAGGCCCTTAATAATACTATAGGCCTAAATAGCCTTATTTTAACTCTCCTTATCTTTAGCGCTTATTTATAGATAATAAGTAAATCCTCTATTCCTAGAGATATTATAGTAAGTAATTATAGTATAAAAGGCTATAAAGGAGATTAAGAGGCTATATACTCTCTAAAAGGTTACTAAAGCTCTTATAATAAGAAATAGCCTAAATATATTAATAACTCTTAACCTCTTACTTAGATTACTAGTCTAGGTATAGTGTAAAGGTAAAGGGTAGTAAGGCCTATATAACCTCCTTATTATTAATAATAAGAGCTATATACTTAACCTCCTAAGAGGCCCTAAGACCTTTAGGTTAACCTCTATAAGACCCTATTATAAGGACCCTTATAAGGAAGGGCCCCTATCTCTAATATAAAGTAGTATTATAATAAAGGCTAAGAAAGAGCTACTAGAGACTAGGGATAAATATAAGGCCCTAGGACTAGAGATCCTACTAAAGCAAAGACCTAGAAGACCCTATAGGAACCCTCTAGCTATTATTAATAAGACTAATATTATAACCTTTATATTAGTAAAGAAGGAGGCTAACCTTAACCTTATAATCTAGTTACATAAGGAAGGCATTATTATAACCCTAGGGAAGCTATTTAAGCTCTTTACTAAGACTAAGATTAATACTTTAATTAAATAGGGCGTTTTTAAGTTTATTATATTTAATAAAGAGAAATACTATAGCCTAAGAATCTTTAATACCTATATTATTAATAAGGTAAAGGAAAAATAAGTTAACTATATAAGAAGTTATAGCTTATAATCTAAGGATTTAGGGATAAAGAGAAGTAATTAATCTTAATATAAGCTCTAATAATCTAATAGGCTAGTTAATAACTTATCCTTATAATAGCTTTTTCTTTACTTATAATAGGATATCTTATATAAATTTATAATATTATATAAGCCTATATCTAGTTATATATAGCCTTAAGCTAAGTTATCCTTACTAGGCTCCTAATCTAAATCCACTACTAGTACCTAGAAGGCATAATTATAATTATAATTAAACCTCTTTATAGTATTATAAAAGCTAGAACATACTAGTAAGTAATATATTATAAGTATTATAGAGAGAAGCTCTAGATAGAGACTTCTATATATAACCTATACTTACTTATAATAATAAAAAAGCCTAGAATTTACTTATATAAGCATATAAACTAATAATACCCTTAGGTTATTAGATAAGGAGTTCTCTAGGAAAGAGGAAACTTAACTAGCTACTACTACCTTTACTATAAAGCTAAAGTAATTCCTTAGGGAGGATAACTTACTTATATTTAATAAAGGAATTATTATCCTAAGTAATAGGAATATTATATTATAATAGAAAGGGCAGAGTAGTAAGCTTAGATTAATCCTATTAACCTAGTTAAAGTAAAAGTATATTAAGTAGTAGGCTTAAGGCACTTATATTACTTTAATTTATTAACTAAAAGCTTACTTTAATCTTTTAGTTACTATATAATATTAGGAACTAATAGTTAAGAATATTAAAGCCCTTAACTACTAAATCTAGTAGTAAATAAACTACCTAGAGAGAGGCCTAACCTTTATTCTAATTAACCTTACTAAAGTAAAAATCTATACCTTTATAAATAGATTATTTACTAATAACTAAGACCTTATATTATAGCTAGGATATATACTAATCCTAGCTAATAAAGATAATAAGGATAGTGAGTTTATAATTAAAGGTAATATTATATACTTTAGCTTAACTAAGAGTAAGAGAGTTATATAAAGTATACTTACCTTAGAAATCTATAGTATAGTTATAGGCATTAATATAGCCTACGTAATTATAATAATAATTAGATTAATTATAGGCTAACTAAAGCTTCCTTAATTCTAGTTATAGTATATATAGATTTATATTCTCTATATAAATGCCTTATTAAGCTTAGTACTACTAAGGAGAAATGCCTAATAATTAATATTATAGCCTTATAGTAATTAAAGCCCTTAAAAATTTATCTTAAGTAACTAAATAATAATCTAAATAAAAGGGTAAGTTACTTACATAAAGAATAGTTACTATAGATAATATCCTAGGAGGCTTTTAGCCCTAATACTATAGGAGAATATAAAATCCTCTTAGGGAGGAAGAAAGAGAAAGGACTATAACTTTTATTAGGTTAAATTCTAATAAAAGCTATACTTATTATTACTCCTAACCTAGTAAGAGTTATAGGAAGGCTTATAGTAGTCCCTTAGATCCCTATATAATATATATAGAGTATAAAGGAGGAAAGACTATTATAGTAAGGAGCGCTATAGTAGTAAGGGGAGGATTAATATATAGCTAGATTAATTTTATCTAGTAAATTAAAGGGAGGTAGAGAAGGCTCTCTTACTCTAATTTAGAAGCCCTAGATTATAGGTTATTATTTTCCTTCCTTTTACTTACTATGCCTATATAAGTATCTTTATTCTTTTATTTCCTATACCCTTAATTAACTATAATATAGTTTATTATTTTCTTTCCTTCTTTTCCTATTAATATTATATATTAATAGTTATATTAAAAGAGAGAGTTTCTAGTGTTAAAACATATATAATATTAACTACACTTAGTAGCTATAATTATATAGTTAGTAAAGTGGTTAGCCTACGCGCATAAGCCTTATATATAACCTATAATATAGGCCTATAATAGGGCAGGGCTTATAGTTATATAACTTACATAGCCCCTTTACGTTTTATATCTTATAAGAAAAACCCTTACTTTTACCCTCTCTTTTCTCTCTTTTCTTTATAGCTTAGAATAGATAATTAATAATAATACTATTCTTAAGGCTTATAATATTAATAACCTAATATTAAGCACCCTATATAACTAATATTATAACTAGATAGTTATAGGTATAATATAATAGTTATAGGTATAGCTATAGATAATTTTTAACACTAAGGGTCTAATATTATAATATATAATACTAGTAAGTAAAAAGCTTTAAATTCTAGTGGTTTTATTTATAATCTAAGAGCCTATAGTGTAGTAAAGAGTAATTAGTACCTAAAAATATAGTAGTAATTATAGTAAAATAATATAGTAATATAGTAATTCTATAGGGCTTTTAGGCTTATAATATATTAAAAGTAAAAGGAATCTAGCTAAAGGGATAGGAAGATATCCCTAGTAAATTCTATTATAGTAGCTTCTAGATTTTCTATAATATATTATATTCTTTAAGATAAAGATTATAAATAGTTAAATATAGTTAATTTCTAGGTATATAAATAAGCTAATAAGTAATAAGAGAATATTTTAAGTTCCTTAAAAACTTACTAACTATATTAAAGAAATAGGGTTACTAAAGGGGTCTTAGAAGTTAGTTTTTATTTTCTATAAAATTTATTTATATAGGAAAAGTAAAAATTAAGTTCTAACTATATAATTTAGCTACTTATATAGCCTAACTAAGGACTTTTAATATATAAGCCTATAAATAAAATATACTATTAAATATAGAAAATTCTAGGACTTAACTAGTATATATTAGCCTTTAATATAACTACTAATTCCCTAGTTATAGTTAATTTTAGGTTCCCTATAGGGTAACCTAGTTAGGTTAGTTCTATAAGCTATAAGTTAGTTATAAGGTAATATAGGTTATAACTAATATTATAATAATATAATAAGGTAACTAGTAGGGTTATAAAATAGTAGTATAAATAGGATTATTTTAATAATAATATAAAGTGAATTTTATTACTATAATAAATTAATTTATTTAATAAATATAATATTATTTATTATATTTAAATTATAAAAATAAAAAGAAATAAATATATTATATTATTAAAATTTATAATTAAAAAGAATTTATATATTAAAAAAGAATATTTATAATTATAATAATAAAAGGATTAAAAAAGAATTAAATAAATAATATAATTATAAAATTTATAAAATTTTTAATAATAATAAATTTTATATATATTTAAATAATAAATATTAGAATTAAAATTATAAAAATATTATAATTAATAAAATAAATATTAATTAATATAATTTAATATAAAAGATATTTTTTAAAATAATATATATTATAAAAAAGTAAAATAGTTTATTATTAATATAATAATATAATATTATTAATTATAAAAATAAAAAAGATATAAATATAAATAATATTATATTAATAAATTTTATAAATATAAATAGTTTATATATAGTAAAAAATTATTAATATAAATAATATAATTATAAAAGTATAAAATTTATATTAATAATTTAAAGTTTTTTAATAATAATAAAAATATAAAAATAATTTATTATTAATATAATAAATTAATATTATTAATTATAAAAATAAAAAAAGATATAAATATAAAAATATTATATTAATAAATTATATAAATATAAATAGTTTATATATTACTATCAAGTATGGCCGGCGTCGCTAACATTAACTTTTTTTTGCACCTAAAAACGCATGTTACTAACGCAAAAATGTCTCTACTTTAAAAACCCTATGTTACTAACGCGATGTTGCCGACGCCCACATAATGGCTAGCGTTGCTAATATTAACTTTTTTTTTGCACTTAAAACCTATGTTACTAACGCGAAATATCTCCACTATAAAAACCCATGTTACTAACGTAATATTACCAATGTCCACACTATAGCCTATGTTACTAACGCAATGTTACTAATGTCCACACTATGTCCTATGTTACTAACGCGATGTTGCTAACGCTCGCATAATAGCTAGCGTCACTAATATTAACTTTTTTGCACCTAAAAACCCATGTTACTAACGTGATATTGCCAATATCTATACTATGGCTAGCGTTGCTAATATTAACTTTTTTTTGCACCTAAAAACCTATATTACTAACGCTAGCAAAATTTACCCTAACCTTTGCTTATTAAATTATATTACTTATATACACACATAGTATAGCATACTATAGTATAGGCTAATAACACTATAGATTATAAGGGAGCATCTTAGGTAAATTTACCTAAGGTAGCTATTATAGCTCTCTTCTAGCTATATATAAAGTTAAGGGGATATATAATAGTAAAGTATACTATAGTATAGTATGTAATAGAAAATACGTTTTTTAAGGGCTATGTATAAGGCAATTATTAGGTAAATTTATCTAAGGTAACCTTAGAAGTATTAAGAAGAGAGTTAATTAATAACACGCTTATATAAATAAATAAGGAAAATAGTATAGAAATACCTTAATAGAAGTGTATCTTATATATAGTGTCTTAGAATTAGAGCTTAAAGATACTATAAGACTAGGTATCCTCCCATATAGCTAGTATATTAACCTGACTATCTAGGAGATAATGCTAGATAAGCCCTCCTATTATTACGTGAAAGCACTAGGGTATTTAGGGGTAAGGTTCTAAGCTTTTAATGTTTATTATAATAATATACTCCTATTAGGTAAGGGCTCTAATAACGCTAGAATATCGCATTAACCGCATTAATAAAGATAAGACCCTCCTTAAGATAATAGTGGATACGATGTATTAGATGTACTGGATTTAGTTAGATAAGACCGTAGTGCACTATGTACCTTTTAGGTATAAAAGTTAGGTGCTGTCTGCACCTCTAATTAACTAAATTAAACGCTTTTTATTAATCTATTACATCCCTACCTTCTAATAACTCTATTAGATTAAGATAGAGTATTTTAAATACCTTAAAGACATATAATTACTTATCTATTGCTAATGCAAGATAAGCGTTATAAAGTTATTAGTTAAGCGCCATTTATAGGACAAATACTAATAAGACTAATATAAGTCACTTTACGCTATGAAGGCAGTGTGACACCTCCTAGTGATAAATTAAGTGCCTAAGAGTATTACGCCCTAAAATAATAGAAGACTATATTTATGTCTAGGCAACCCTAAAATAAATAGTTTCTAATGTATAATTAAAGACTGTACTTTTATTAGCGCTAACCTCTGTTATATTGCAGAGCATGTACGGAAGATCTATCTATTTAAAAGGTAAGTATAACTATAAAACACTGCTAATAGCTAGAACTTATTGTGGCGTGGCGGAGTGTTTTATTAATAGTTTATAGAATAAGGCTACGGAAGCTAACTATTTAAGGTTTATTTATCTAAGGTATAACTAGATTTAGAGGAAGAGCAGATTAAATAACTCGCGTCCTAATTCACTACTTAAAGAGAGAAGGTCTATTAGGAAGAGATTAGCCGGATAGAAGCCTAGCGCGACCTTGACGCATAGCTATGGCTAGAGAGGCTAGGTTTAGCGGAGCACCTAATAGAATTTAGCGGAAGGAAGGATTATATCTGTTAACTCCTTATCCTAGAGAGCAACGCGAGCCTAGACCCTAGCGAAGGCGACGCTGATATTCTGCTAATTGTATTTGTAAGCGCTAAACATGCAATAGAGCATGTAATAAAACTTAGCCCTAAGATTGCGTAACACGCCTTACATGAATTATGTTAAACTCGCCTATAATATAAGAGGTTAAACCTATTTTACTTCTATTTCCATAAGGGTATAGTAAGAAAGATAATACTTATATATAAGTAATTCCTTACATACGCTATTAGATATTATAGTCTAATGTCTAACGCGTAACCTCCGTTCCACTTCCGCAAGGACTAATAAGCGTGTCTTAAGCGCCTAAGTGTATTCTGCTAGTATATTACTAAGAAGAGTTAGTAGTAACTAAAACTAGTGGCTAGAAACGTAGTGGTAATTATTAATTAGGCAGCGCGGTTAGTGAATAACTTTTTATTATAGCAATATGTCATAAGCTACTAGGGCTAGAGTTATGTAGTATTCTTATTAGCTTCCTTTGCGTACTATTGCTTAGGTAAGATAGGAATTAGGAGAGTTTTTAAGATTTTACACTATAGCTAAGTAGGATTATAGCTATTATTTAACTTATAGTTCTATTTAAGACAAATAGGACCTAGGAAGTGGAAATCTAATAGCTTACTTTAGAGGGAATACTAGACGAAGATAATATAGATAAGTAAGCTAGTACTTATTTCTAACTTATATAAGAATATATAGAGGGCTACCTGCTACCTAGTGGTGCCCTAGGAGGGTTAACGCTAATGTAGTACATACACTAACTACGTAACTATAGAATAGCGGCGGCGAGGACCACGCCACGCGATAGGATTATAGAATAGGATAGCGACGTAGCTATTTATAAGGGCTATATGCGCCTAAACCTAGTTAGCATTAGAAATATAGTGTAGTATGTGACTAAGAATGCTAGTAATATCTTATTCTAGAAGTTACTACTCTACGCTAACTATAAGGAGTAGTTACTATAAGAGCTTAGCGTGCTTGTTATACTGTGGCTAACACTTATGGATAGTGCTATGAACAAGGCACTAGGGTTTTCTATCTAGGATAACCTACTACGCATTGTTAGTGGTAGCACAAAGGATTAGGTGTTTAAGAAGATTATTTAGTCTTAGCACCTACACCACACCTAGCTAGAGGGGGTAACAGATAGATGCGAACTACCCTCTATAAAGCTAGCGTAAGCGAGGGCCTATGTGTAGGATATGGAGCGCTTCCTTAAGTACTTGCTTATTACTATGCATTTTAGCTACAGGCAACCTGCTAGAGGGTTAGAGTTATTAGCTGCCTAATACTAAAACACAATAAATAGGACGCTGCGAAACCTTCTAGTTAACTATAGCCTTATTATGCTTGTGCTATAGTACTACAAAGGGTATAACCACATAAAGAAGTAAAAGGTTATTTATTGCTTCCTACTACAAGAGATTAGTGCGCTTATACTATATTACATATAGCTAGTGCTCCTATTCTAAGAAAGCTTAGAAATAAACATAGCAGGTAATAACTAGATTAGTAATACGATATAGCTAGAATTGGAATCGCTAGACAACACTAACGGTAAGGTTAAACTTTAGCTATAACGTAAGGCATTAAGGGCGGTTATATATTGTTATATAATGGAGAGTTCTAACGAGGAAACCACTAATGACGACGACGATGATGACGATAAAGATAGCAATGGTAATAGCGCGTAGTAAGGGACTGTGGTGGGTGTGTCTAATAATGCCCTAGCTTTTGATAATAACTATGGACAACGTAGCGTATATCTAGAGCTATGTAGGTAATTACGCAAAGCGTGTGTGGCGTTAAGTTTAGCATTGTAATATAGTAGCACTTTGTAATTATATTTAGGAGGCATTACTTACATAGTTAAGGTATAGACGTATTATTAGAAGAGATATACTTGTAGTCTAGAAAGCAGGGTAGGGCCATTAGCAATAATAGAGATAATGTGGAGGACGGCACTAGCGTGGCACAAGTGGACGCGGCGGCCTAAGCTAGGGATAAGCAGGCAGGGCATAGTAGTATAACGGCTAGTATATAGTATGCCTAGTAGGTTGCGGAGGGTGCCTTTAAGTTAAATAATTAGCGAAACAAGTTCTAATAGCTAAGTGAGTAATAGCACTAGCTCCTTAGCTTCCCTCTATAGTTAAGGATATATACTATAGTCCACTAGGTAAGACATAGGGCGGCGTTGTTACTACATAGCTTAATATTAGTAGATAGCTATAGGCGTAGCGGTGGAGGAGACTTAAATAGGTCTGCATTACCTAGGAGTTATGCTATCTTCACAGACTAGTAGCTAAGTTTAGGGACGCTAGGAAGAGGCACTTACTGCTATTATAGGAAACCGGATATCTATGCTTATGGTAATAGGCACGGGATCTAGGAAGAGCACTTGCTTCTAACTCCTAGCGTTAAGCTACCTAGGTAGGGTTACTATTATGGTTATTCCACTACTTCTACTTATTTATAACCTAATAATAGAATGCGAATAACAGAGGATACCCTATGTATATTAGAAGTTAAGCTAGGCGATATTGCCCTTGGTTTCTATTGTATTCGTGTCTCTAAGTTAGCACTAATAGCTAGCTTCTTAACCTATGTGCATACGCTACGGTTAACCACAACACTTAACCGCTTCGTGGTGGACAAGTGCTATATAACGCTATAGGGCAAGAACGGGTTTTGTCTATAACTACATTAGCTAGGCAACCTAGCTCTTATTAGCGTGTAGTTAGTCTTTCTCACAGCAACACTATTACTATTAAAGGAGATAGAGTTCCTGCAGTCTATTAACGTTAACCCTAGAGATATCTGTTAAATCCGCTAGCCTACTACTTAAGTAAATATAGCTTATTAATATATACCTATTAACATTATAAGCAATAGGGCGGACAGGCATTATTATAACGTATAGGCTATAATTAAGGAGGCACTAAGATAATACCTATAGCTATCTAAGGTTATAGTCTTCTATATAAAAAGACAGAGGTAAATGCTATAGGACTAGCGCTAAACATTAACTAATATAGCAGCAAGAATAACACCGCTAAAGGTTATATTATAAGACTTAGGGCCTAGAGGATAATACCTACTAAGCGCTCTTTAGTGATGGCTACGTTGTGGTTGCTACTAATATTCTAGGCCTAGGAGTTAATGCACCTAATGTTTGAGTTGTTATTTACATTAATATGCTATTTAACCTAGAAGACTATGGCTAGTAGTTAGGATAAGCAGGCTAGGATAGGTTACTAGTAAAAGCCTGGCTCCTTACCTAGCTAGCTAGGCAGACTAATCTAGCTCTACACGCCACGGCTAGCGCTAATAAAGTGTTCGCTAGTGGCTAAGTGTGTAAACGGATTATCCTTAACCGTTTTCTAGATAGCTGTGAGACCTATATAATGTGTGTTCCTAGGGAGATTGCGTGCGATGTATGTGACCTATCCGCTTAGGTAAAGGAGGAGCCCTACTAAAAATACTAGTGCTAGAAAATACAGATAATAGAGAAGGAGGCGCTAAGATCGACAAGGACGACTAGATAGGCGGAGCTATTCTTAGCCCTAGTAGCGCTAATACCTACTATAACGCAGATAGCGTAGCTAAGGAGGACTATTTCTTGCACACTAATAGCTAATATATATATAGTGACTTAGAGAGTATGGATAGCTTAAACAACAAAGTGGCGAGCTAGATATATAAGTGGAGAGCTACATAAATGCCCTTAGACATATAGTAGTAAGAAACAAATCCATAGTTACCTATATAATAGAAGAGCTTAATAGGCATATTCGTAAGCTAGGCAGCGCAATGCCCTGTCTTGTATGCGCGCTTGCTGCTAGGCACCTACATTAGGATAATGATTGCTATAAACTGGCTAGAAAGCATAATATAGCTTAAATTAACGCACTAGCTAGCTAGCTGCTTTTAATACTTAGTAATCCTAAAGTCATGCCTAGATACACATGCTACCACGGGTGTTTATTGCCTTAAGCACTATACACCACATAGGATAACAACGGGTCTAATAGGTGGCATAGGACGTCCTATAGATGCCTATATACCTACATAATTGTTAAAGTTATAGCTATATATCTTATGTGTAGTAGGGCTAGTTTTATAGCGTTTGCTTTACTACTAGGTTTGCCTAAGGACACTATTAACTATTCTAGAGGGGGCTTACGTAGTAAGAGTTAGACTCCTAACCACATGGCTGGCTAAGCCCTACGCGCAGAGCATGTTATTAGCTTTAAACCTTCACATGTTATTCTATAAACTTGCTAGTCTTAGGGGCTGCCTTAAGTAAATTTACCTTATAGTAGCTACCTAAGCTATAGCAAAGGATATAACTATACTATGCTATAGACATCTACATAGGGTAGGCCTTAGATAAATTTACCTAAGATGCTATTAGCAAATATACATATATAGGTTCTAAGTAACTACTGCTTCTATTAAGTATAGCCTGCCCTTGTGATATAGTTAGCACGCATTAATGCTAGAGAAGGGTTAAAGCAGGTGGGGCATTGCTATCCACACTAGGCCTTATTAGATCTCGTGAGATATTAAGGGGTTAGTATGCTATATGGATGTAAAACCCTAGCTTACAATAATAATAACGCGTAGTTGCTAAGGCAAGAGAAGCACGTCACCTAGCGTAATAATCACCACATTTTAAGGCTAGCGTAGACATTTATAGGCAAGCATAAAAGATACGAAGATTCCTAGGTTAATTTATCTAATATACTAAGTAGGGATAGTGCCGTTTTGCGTTAAGGGCAAGGCAGAGATATAATGTATATTCATAGCACTATTGTAAGTGAATTGCCTTACTGTTTGTTAAGTGGTAGCCCTACGCTAGCTATTAATAGTGTATGTTAGGTAAATCTACCTGTTGCCTATACAGGCACATGTAATGCGCACCTAATATCTTTCTCTCCTACCCTCTCTAAACCTTTAGCCTTTCTCTCCTCTATATAACACTCTCCTTCCCTTACTAATTTTTCTTAGGTTAATTTACCTAAGGCGCCCTCCTAACCCTCTTAGGTCCTTTTCGTATTAATAACATTGCTATAACTATAATTGTGCTACACTAACACATAATAGCCATTAAGATGCCTAGAAGTTATAAGAGAGTAAAAACAGGGGACGTGTCTGCTAGAGAGGCTTCTCCTAATTCCGACGCTATGACAACCTCTAGGGCCTGTGAGCTAAAGGTTACGATCTAGTTTACAAAAATAACTAGGCGTAAAAAGTAGGCGCTAGCTAGCTAGGCTAAGAAGCGTTCCTATAGGTTAGATAACGAAGAAGACAAAGCTAACTAAGTAAAGGACTATAAATATGACTTTTGACCGCTATATGATATTAAGTTAACTAATGAGCAGAAAGCTAGTGTTAAGTGCTATAATAAAGCTGATTTTAGTTAATATAACTATTTGAATATCTAGGAATAGGATAATAATAACAAGGCTTGCATGAAGGAAATTCAAGAAGCGTGGCAGAAGGCTAGTCACAAAGTTAAGGGATTGTTCTTAGCAAAGCAGCTAGGCACATCATAGGGCTTTAATGCTAAGCAGTAAGCGGTTTACAGCCACTTTAAGGGACTATTAGATTTAAGTGCCTTTATCTAGAATATTAGTAAGTTATATGCTTAATGTCACGTTTATAAGGTTACCTTAGGTAAACTTACTAGAGAGTCTGTTAGGTTAATTTACCTAAGGTAGCCTTATAGGAGTGTATAAGTGCTTGCATAGGGATGAGTAGCTAACTGCAGAATGTAGTTTCTAGCATTATTAGACTAGTTCTAAATTGCATTGCGTATAAGTTTAAACCTAACCTTGTGAAGGAGACAATAGACATAGCTATATCTTCTTAGGAAGAAGATAAGACATTGCCTTTAGAGTGGAGGGAGTGGTATACTAAACACCTTAAGGAGTTTAGCACGCTTTGCCTATATACGTCTGTTCTCTAGAATATTAGCCTACCCTTTATTATTAATGCCGTGGAATATAATTATTAGTTAAAGACAAAGCTAGAGATAATAGTGGACCTAATCCCTAGCCCTACTACTACAATATTCACTAAGGCAACTACTAGTGGTACTAAGATAAAAATTAATATTAACGTGGAGGGCACTATGTGCGTATGTGCTCTGTAAATTCTACTAATAGCACCTAGCGTCTAGCAACCGTAGGGGCCTTATAAGTATTGCGTAGATATTAATGTATACCTATATTAATATTCTAACCGTTTACTAGGTGTAAGAGATAAGGAACTGTGAATTAACAAATTTTCTATAGAAGATATGCAGTGAGTCCTAGCAATGATATACTACACTATTGCTACTTATAATAAAGACTAGCTAAACGCATCCTAATAACAGTTTACTATAGACACAAGCATGTTCCTAGGATACTATAACAAGGAAGCTTAGCATAGACTGGAGACTAAGGTCTAGGAGGCGATATATAGTGTAGAGGCGACTTGAATTGCCACAGAGAACATAGCCTTGCTTATAAGCGTGCGCGACGGCGTCTAAGGCCTATTTATGGTAGGGGATTTGGACATTCCTAGGCGTAGCGAATATAACCCTAAGGCCTAGGACTATGTGGCTAACAAGAAACATGAAGTTATCCTTAAAGACTATGCAAACATTGCTCTTAGGGCGTTATCTAATATAACTAAGACTATAAAGGAACTTAGCAAGCATGGTAAAAAGTTTAACCTAAATAGCCTGCCCGATTTATCCTAGCATGCCTTATTTAAGGCGTATAAGGAGCTCTTTAAAGGCAATAATATAGACGTAGTAAATAAGAGGACTAAGGTATAGGTTAGTGGTTTTATAAATGTCCTAAGTAGCCTATACACTATAGAATACATAGCCTTTATCTAAAGTACTCTGCTATATAAGGAAAGGATAGCGAATATAAATCTCTTTAAAAGGAACGCGGAGACCTAGGCCTATAAGCAGGCATTCCTTATTAGATCTAACCTTGCCGCCTACTAACCGCTAGAGAGTCTAGATTTTAAGAGTACTTATGAAGAGATAGGTATTAGCTACCTAGATTTTCGCCTTTACCCTACCTAATAGAAGACAGAACTATTGCTTCCTATTAAGTTACTAGTATGTATCCCCTTTCTAGGTGGCGTTAGGTAAATTTACCTAAGGCTGCCCCTTTGTGACCCTAAGAGGTAGCAGCTAGCTAAGCGTTATATAGACGTTATACGTATTAACAAAGTTCTGTAGGACAGTATGTCTGCGGTTATTAATGTTACTATGGGTCTAGGGAAGACTAAGATGTTCCTGACGGCAATTAAGGTTAATGCAAAGTGGTTGAAGGACCAATAGGAGCACCAAAAGGCCACTGGAGAGGGTCTGGAAGTTAAGTTCTGCCTAAACATAGTGTTTAATCTAGTGTCTACCTTATTCTAGATGGCAAGGGAAGCTAGCATAAACAATCCTAGCCTTTAACTCTTTATATACTATAATGTATTAATAAAGGTGCTAGGCCTATAAGCTACTAAGATTAAGTCTAGATGTCTTAGGGTGAGAGTTAAGGATTAGGCTAAGGCTAGCGATGACCTGGAAACTGCAAAGGTGGTTGTGTTTATAACCTATGACACCTGGAGAGTTAGGGTTATTAAAACATTCTAGAGCTGCTTTATATAGGATAACAAGGCCCTAGATCACGTTCCCACGCCTGCTAGGAGCTATCCACACCTGTTAAGAGACGAAGGGGTAGAGCGGTAGCTGCTCTAACCGCTAATAATACTAAGTTAGAAGCGCAGAGGTAGGCTAAGGCATTTAAAAAGCCACTAAGTACATAAGAGAAGAACTTAGCGGCTATGGCATTAGATTTATTACGTAGAATAGCAAGGAGACCCCTAATAGCAATCTTATGAAGTATAAGTAGAAGCATAAGGCTATTGCAAATGCGGAGTGGGGCATTATTATAGCAGACGAGGCCTATATTACTAGAAATAGGAATATAGTGTACCTTAACTCGCTGTCTATGCTTCGTAGGGAAGCGGTATTATATATAACTAGAACCCTAATTATGTTATCTCTACGTAATATCCTTAGACCTGCTACGCTGCTGTTCTAGAACCTAGGAGTTAACTCTAGCGCTCTTTGCAAAGCTACTAATAAAGAAGCCCTAGGGATATTGAGCTTCTATGGCACTAGGAGTATGATCTATACTAAACTATTAACACTATTAGGAATCTCACCACTAGGGGCTACTGTATGACTTAGCTAACCTAGATAAGGGTGTTAAGGATTGCCTTAGGGCACTGTTTGCAAAGGGTATTAAGCCTAGTAGCTATGCCTAGGGCTACTAGATAGGGCAGGGAACGCCGGACATTAGAGCTACTAATTTAGTACAGATATCCTATCCCTGTTCTAGGAGAACTTTTTTATCTTGCGTATAGATAAGACACTTTTGCGTATGCCTAATAGTATACTTACCTTTCTAGGAGCTATAATGCCCCCTATGGATATCTACATAGAAGAGGTATAGTAGTTACCCTAGTATGCTAATTTTGTCTATGCACATAGCTAGGTAATATCCCGCTAGGTCTATAGGACGAACACTGCCTTAATAAACTACTTAGACAGCACTACACTAGTATTATCCTCTTATGACATGGGTGGCGGGGCGGAGACGCGCCTAAGGTTATGCGTAACTTTAGGACGATTTAACATGGAGTCTTAGTGGCATATGACCCTAGAAATAGCATCCTAGTTAAGATTAACCCTGTTAAGGCGTTCTAATAGTTAGGCGTTACCTAGGAAAATAAGGTTACGCGTGCTATTAGAGGTTAAGGTACCCTAACCTGCCTGGAGGAGGCTAGGAAGGCTTAGGATAAGTAGGTGGTTGGCGGAACTAAGCATGTTAAAGACCTAGTTGCCTCTAATGCATATAGCAGGGCGGGGTACTTATATAATATATGCAAGGAGGACCCTAACGTACTAACCCTATGCTTATTAAGTTAGTGGTGCATTAGCTTAGTTTCCTAAGCCTAGTGTTTGCCCGCTGCCTAGAGCTTCTTTATTAATACGTCCGTAAGGCTAAGTAGACTGTTACACTGTTCACTAACACACTATGGATATAAATGTAAGTCACATCTAGTCGATTAGCCGTTCCTTAGGTAAATTTACCTAAGATAAGCCTTAGACTAACTACTAACCCTAGCTGTGTATATGTTCTATTACTAATATAATTAGTAGGTTAATGGTGTCTAGCTTAACCTTAGCGGGTTATTATGTTTTGACTGTTCGCTCCACGGATAGCTATGCTAAATAAGCTAAGGCACTAGAAGAGTTTTAGAATCCTAAGGATAACCCTATGTGTTTATAGCGAATATAAACATTATGTCTATTAGTGTGAACATACACTACCAATGTTATATAGGTATTGTCATTAACATTGCCACAAATGCTAACGTTATAAACTAGGCCTTTAGTTAGATTAGCCGCATTAGGCAGACGAAGCGAACTAGGTGGCACATTATTCGGGTAAAGCGATTATTTTATAACTACTAGGAGAGGCTTATACTCTTGAAGTATACTTAACAGCTCTCTATTAATGCTAAGATCCCTGACTAGACAAACCCTCTTGTAAAAGAGGTTATGCTGTTTAAGCTTATGTAGGCTAAGTTTAACTATCTACATAACTGACTTACGTGGTTGGTTTTGCATGATATTAATAATAAGGAATTTAATCCTTATTATGTTAACACTATTAAACTTGCGCACGGATTATCATGCCTAGCCACGCTACTATACGCTATTAATCCTAAGAATAAGGAAAAGACGTTATACTACAACGAAAACATAGCTGACCTTATCCTTGCTATGTTAGATTACGCACGGGACTATAGCCTTAGTGCTATGACAGAGTTGCTAGGTTATATAGCGACGCATCTTAAGGTAGTGTTTTTAAGGATATGGTTAGTTATGTTAGCTAACTAAAGCAGCGTGTAAAAGACAATAACTAGGTGGACAAAATGCGTGGCCTACTACGAGCGGGTGTTGTTAGGCGGAATAACCCTAAGAGCTAGACGCTTATTAATAATAATAATGATCTTGACTTACTGGCTAGATTTCGTAGCGAAGATTAAGAGCATAGTACCACTAATAGTATTAACACTTATAGTAGCGTTCTTAAAGACGCGGAAGATAATAATAAGCTAGAGGGAGAGGAGGCTAATAAGCTAGAAGAGGGCGGAGATGGCTAAGACGAGGTACCTAATACGGATGGCGATGTTAAAATAACTATTACTTAATCTTGCTTTATTTTTTACTAATTATTTCCCTTTTTTATTTGTATTATTTAGCATATGCCTAAGTAGCTAAGATAGAGTGAAGGATTTAGCTAAAAAAATAGTAATAGCCTTGCGTAAAATAACCTAAGGCGTAGATAGGACAAACTAGGCAAAAGGGAATAAGAAGTGAGGAATGCTAGCATTAGGTAAATTTACCTAAGATGCTATAAGTACATAGTAGATTAAGGTTTAATAGGAGTTAATAATAAATTACGAAATATATTCACGTTATAATACTTAGACTGCAAACGTAGCTTTAAAAGAATAGTAATAGCCTTAGGTAAATTAACCTAAGGCGTAGATAGGATAAACTAGGCGGAAAGGGAATAAGGAATAAGGAATAAGGAATACTAGCATTAGGTAAATTTACCTAAGATATTATAAGTACGTAGTAAAGGAGAGCGTAATAGATATTACTAACGAGTTACTAAACATAGCCACGTTACTATACTTAGACTATAATGTACTAGTGTGTTATAGGTTTTTAACTGTAAAGGAGAAGAGGGTTTTATACTATATTAACAAACACAGTCTTGCCTAGCGTATTACAGCGCGGGAGACGCCTAGAGGCTAGCAAGGCGAGGGATTTAGCTAGGCCGTTAAGCCTTGTCTCTTTTTGTCTTGTCTCTTTTGTCTTTTTGTCTCTAGTGCCTTGCTGCATCCACGTCTAGCCTAGTAACTAAATGTTACTAAATCGCGAGCCACGACGCACCTAATGCTAACGGTATATACTTTTACCTACGACTGTTCTACCTTACGTCTCTGCCTCCTGCTACTCCGCTCCTTAAAACACTTCTTATCTGCCCTTATAACTGTCTTCTTTAATATAAACACCTTTACCGCTGCCTAGGTCCTTCTCTTAGCCTTTAAGCTTCTTATCTTCCTTTACATATTATACTACTATCTCTAGCATTAGGTAGCTTATTGTAATACGTTTAAATATTCGCTTAGAAATTAGCATCTATCCTTCTAAAATATTCTAATTACGCTGTTATGCTAGATATTATTTATCTCTAAACTAGAGGTAGGGAACTAAATTCCTCTCCCACTTAAAGGTAGTGGTATAAGGATTTAGTCTTAGGATTAGGTAACTTATATAACTTTAAACTCTATTTACTCCTTCCTCTTCCTCTTCCTTTTCCTTTACTCCTTCCTCTTCCTCTTCCTTTTCCTCTTCTCCTATTCTTTTATAACCTCTTTCTTACCTTAAGTCTTCTCTTCTATTAAGAGGCATTATAAACATAGCTTATTAACATCCCTCCCGCTATCTAATTAGCGTAATAATAGGATAGCTGCTATTTAAGCAATATATAGCTTTAAGCTAAACTATAGCATACTTACTTTTAGTTAGGGCATATAGAAGTGTGGTAATACTAAGACTAAGACATTTTACCTTTATAGTAGTAAGTAAGTCTATACATGGTTTCTCCTAGTGATAGCTAATATAGCTAGTCTTAATCCTAATATAGCGGTTAACTTTTGTTATCTTAGTGGTATGCCCTAGCTTAAGCATATAGTATATATTTATAGGTTTAGAGGCTAACCCTTTACACCCCTAGAGGCTCTAAGCTATATTAGCTAGACGCTATTAGTGACTTTACTATGTCTTTACTATAACTCTATTTATAAGGATAGTATAGCTACTGGATTCTATATGCTATTTTAGGAGGTTTAATAAATAGACCCCTTACTATATTATGCTTTAAACGCATTAGTTAAGGACTTAGGTTATATCTTGTATAATAATACTATAAGTTAACTCTTCTCTATGGGTTAGGGGACGCTAATTTAGTAGCGCTAACTATATCTAGTTTTAGCGCGCTAAACATGCCTAAGCTCTTTAGTTATAGGGTTAGCGTTACTAGCAAGCTATAGAAGCTATTTAGAGAGCGTAATGTTCTGCTAAATAACCACGTAGCATTGCTAATCTATAACTATACTAGACTTCACTATTACTATAGATAGTTAAGCATATTAGGTAAGTACAGGCGGTAAGGGCGTAAGGGGAGATATATGCCTTTATATATTTCCTTACTATGTAATAGGAGTTAAACTTTTAGGATAGGTATAAGGGCTTCTTTTAGGAAATACCTATAGGTACTGTAATAGCGCCTGTTCCTAAGGAAGCTAAAGAGGCATAAGATAAAGCTTAGGACTAAGAGGAATTAGAGAATTTTAGAGAGGTAAATTAGGAGAAGATAATAGGCTCTAGACATTAGAGTAGTAATAGGGGCTTACCTTAGTAGAACCTAGATTATTAACTACTTTTATATATTAAGGTTATAAAAGATTAATTATTACTTAATTAAATTAGCTAAGAAAAATAAGTAAATACTTAGAATTAAAGTTTTTTATGTTTTATTTTATAAAAAGAGTAAATATCTATATATAACTTAAAGTTTTAAAAATAAATATATTTTAAAAGTATAGGGTTATATATAAAAGAATAAAGTAATATTTTTATAATAATATAAGGTAAATTATTTTAGTATAAAGTAATATTTTTATAATAATATAAGGTAATTTATAAAAATAAAATAATATTTTTATAATAATTATTAAAAGTAAAAGGAAATTTAGCTAAAGGGATAAAAACCTCCTTAGTAAATTCTATTATAGTAGTATTAAAATACTATAAATTCCCTAAATTTACTATAGCTAAGAATAGTAAATATAACTAGCTAAATATATCCCTATTACCTTACTATATACTAATATATATTTAGTTATATATTCCCTATTACCTTACTATATACTAATATATATTTAGTTATATATCTCTCTATTACCTTACCTAGGCTAGCTATATAATTAGCCCTTAAACTAATTACCTTATATTAATATTTAGACTTTATTTAACTTATAATATTATAAGAGTTAGTATATTAATAAAGAATAAGCTATATTTATAGCTTTAATTTCCTTATAAATAAATAAAACTATATATAAATTAATAATATTTTTAAAGATACTAATATATTAGTAACTTATAGTTATAAAACTTAAAAACCCTTAAGTTTTTTTAATACTAATTAGTAATTACTTAATATAACTAATTATAAAGAAATAAGAGATTACTTAAAAAGGTATTTATTATAAACTATAATTTAATATACTATAAAAAGAAAATATTACCTTTATAATACTAAACTTTTAAAGAATTAAATTACTAGCCTTTATTTAATTAAAAGCTAGTATTATAAGGATTTAATTTTACTAATTACCTTAAAATCTTAGCTAATAAGCTTACTAAAACCCTTTTCTCTTTTTTTTTTTTTTTTTATTATTATTATAACTTTTTAACTAAAAACTCCTAAAAACCTTACTTTTATTTAATAAAAAAGCTTTTAAAATAAGTTTAATAATATTAAAAACCTCTTAACTAACTAAGACTTAATAAGTAATAATATTAACTTAAAAACTATAACTATAATTAATCTTAATAATAAAATTACTTATATAATCCTTTATTATAAAAAGTAAAAATATAAAGACTAAAAATAATAAAAACTATAGATTTAACTTTAGTAATTAAAATAAAAATCTTTTAATAAAGCTAATAAAGGTTTAATTAAAGTACTATAAAACTTTCTTTATAAATATAGTATATATATAAGAAGATTTAGTAAAAAATTACTAAAGCTTTTAAAAAGTACTTAAAGAAAATAATAATTTAAATAGCTTTTAAAAAGGTTAATAAGTAACTTATTATAAGTAAATTTAATTTAAACCTTTATCTAAAGATAAGGCTAGTACTAATAATAAAAACCTATAATTCTCTTTATAAGTACTTATTAATATAATAAATAGCTAATAGTATTAAGCTTATTAATTATATATATTTAGTACTTTTAATCCCTTATTACTCCTTAAATCTAAGTAAAAGTATATTTCTTATTACTTTTTATAATATCTTAAGCTTAAAAATAGTTAAATAATATAAGAAAAGTACTTAATTTAATAAAGATTTATAAAAGAATAATAAATATAGTAAAAAGATATTTAACTTTATTAAGCTAAAGATTATAATACTATAAAACTAGTATTAATAGCTTAACTTTATAAAAATAATACTTATAAAGATATTTCCTATAATACTAACTAGTAATATAAAGAAGTTTTATCTTATAAATATTACTATAAAGTTAATTATTATCTTTATATTTAATTAAATAATTAAGCTTATTAGATAATACTTTAAGACTCTTATAAATAAATAATTCTATTAAAAAAGTAAAATAGTATTACCTTATAAGATACTATTATAAAGAACTTAGATAAGTTAAAGATAAAATACCTAAATATAATAATCTAAAGCTTATAAGATATTTATAATAAAGTCTTTAATTTCCTTAATAATAAAATAAAACTTATTAAATAAACCCTTTAAGTAATTAGAGATATACCTAAATATAAACTTACTAAATTTATAGTTAATAATATATTTAAAAACCTTATAGGTAATTTATATAAGTTAATTAGTATTACTAAAGCCTAAAAAAGTAAGCTAATAGTTTAATAGTAATAATTAGAAAAATAAGGCCTTATTTATAGACTATTAATATAAATAAATAAGGGACTTTAATTATAACTATAGCTAAAGATAATTATAATATTACTATATATATATAGTAAGGAAAAATACTAGTTTTCTAAGTATAGTAAAAAAATATATAAAGGCTAAATAAAAATAGTAAAAAATAAGAAATATAGGAATCCCTTATTTAATAGGAAATTTAGAGTTTTTCTATAGGCTTATAAAGGTAATAATAATTTCTTATAAAAAGATAATAATATATCTAAAAGTAATAATACCTAGAATATATCTAAAGTATTTCTAGAGAAAATAAGTATAGGAAAAGGTAAAATAATAATTATATAGTTTTTTATAAGTATAATAAACTAAATAAATAAAAGGGAGTCCTTTAAAACCTTAAGAAAAAGGCCCTTTATTATATATATTATAAGGAAGACTAGTTCTAAGCTAAATTAACTACTTATATATTAGAGAATTACTACTCTAATAAGATATTTAGAGGTATTATCCCTAATATAGGAGTAGTAGGATTCTTAACTACTAGAATTAGCTAAGTAAAGGTATTACTAAAGAAAATACCCTTACTAATAATAAACCTAATAAACTAAAAGTAAATTATTAAATTTAAAGTAAGATTAGTAAGATTAATTAGTATCCTAAAGGTCCCTATAATTTTTAGTTAAATTATATTCTATATGCTTAATATAAGTATACTATTTCTATATAGTATTAATAATATAGATAAGATAAATATAAAGCTTAATAACCTTAATAATATCCTAATTTAAGGAGATTAAAAAGTCCCTATTATTTAGAAATAAGGATATCTATAGTAAACTCTAGAGGCTATAAAGGTAACTACCTTTCTTCTATTAGAAAAGTAAATTTAAAGGCTTTACTAATAATTTAGTTACCTCTCTATATAGTAGCTTATAATAGTGCTATAATATACTAGTAAAGATATAGAGAATAAGATAATTAAGAAGATTATAAATATATACTACTACTATTAACTTAATAGGAAATTACTAGGATAATTTTAATTTATACTAAAAGATAACTATAACTTTAACTATAAGATAATTATTAATATAATATATCTTAATAGTAACCTAGTACTTTATATTATTAACTCTATAACCTTCTTTTAGGCTACTTACTTCCTTAAATCCTAGAAGTAAAAGGTATAAGATATTTAGAATATATTAAAAAATACTAAATTAATATATATCTAGGTCCTTTAGACTAGATAGTCTATAATATAAGAAAAACTTTACTTTAAATAAATTCTAGAACTATATATATATTATAGTAATTAATATTAATAAAGTGCCTATAAAAGCATACTAAAGTATTAGAAAGGTTAAATACTATTATAGCTTACTATAGAGAGCTTATAATATTATTACCTAAAAGCTAAGTATAAGTATAAGTATTATAAATTATTAGAAGCTTTAAATAGCTATTAAAGCTATAAATAACTTAGTAGGATTAAATAGTCTAGTACCTATACTACTAGTATTTAGCTTATACTTATAACTTACTAATAATTTACCTCTAAGCCTCTTAATTATATAGTAAGCTATAATACTTTAAAAAGTAATAGATAAGGCTAGATAATTACTAGTAAAGAGATAAGTAAATAATACCCTTATTACCTAGAATAGCCTAAATATAGTACTTATATATTTACTACCTTTATAATTAGATATATAAGTCTAGTATAAAAAGAAAGCTAGAAAGAACTATTTAAGCTAATTACTACTAATAATAAGGTATATACTCTTTAAATACCTTATAAGCTTACTAAATTTTAAATAATTATTATTAAACCTTACCTTATTAATAATAATAAGCCTATAATTAATAATAAATATAGGCTAGAGAATATAATTAATAGTAATAAGGCCCTAGCTCTTTTCTTTAAGGAAAAGGGTATCTCCTATAAATTTAAGATATTATATAGGCATATATATAGTTAACTACTAGTTAATATACTATTAGTACTACTATAATAAACTTAATATAATTATATTAACCTATAACCTATACTTACTAATATTAAATAATAAGAACTACTTTAAAATTATTAGAATATAAACTAATAATACCTTAGGACTTAGTAATAATACTTTCTATAAGTATAAAGAGTTAGAGCTTTAAAAGGCTAGTTTTCTAGCTAAGCTAAAGTAAGGACTTATAGAAAAGGCACTACTTATCTTTAATAGTTATATACTAGCTAACTTAGAAAATAAATTATTAATTCTTTACTAGAAAGGGTAAAGTAAGAAGATCTAACTAGTAAAACTAGCTAATAATATAATAAAGTAATAATATATTAAATAATAGGTATATAGGGTATATATTATAACTATTTACTAACCTAAGGCTTTATATAACCTCTATTACTATATAGTAATAAGAAGTTATAGTTAATAATACTAAATACCTAAATAAATAACTTTAGTAGTAAATAAAGCACTATAATTATAGCTTATACTATATACTACTTAATCTCTTATATATAAGGCTATATATCTTTATTAATAGCTCTTTTATAAATAATAAGGATTTAAGCTTATAAATAGGATATATTACTATCCTAGGTAATAAAGAAACCTATAATAAAGCTAAGTTTATAATATAAGGAAATATTATAATATATAGCTTTATAAAAAGTAAGTAAGTAATAAGAAGCGCCCTTATCTCTAAGCTATATAGTATAGTATAAGGTATTAATATAGCCTATACTATTAATACTATACTTAATATTATAATAAGCAAGCTACAAATACCTAAGATCCTAATAGTTATATATATAGACTCCTTCTTACTATATAAATGCCTTATAAAGCTTAGTATAATAAAGGAAAACGCCTAATAATTAATATTATAATATTATAATAGTTATATAGGTAATATAAGATTAATAAGATTTATTAGATTAATAAAAGGGATAATATTACTAATTTAATAATAAAGGTATTACTAAATAAGACCCTTAAGACCTTTATTAGTAATAATATAGTTAATATAAGGGTAAAAGGTTTAGTTAAGTAACCTATAGGCTAGAGACCTATAAAATTACTATTATAACTAGCACTAGAAGAATATAAACCTAGACTAGCTAGTTAACTAATTATAAGCTAGATATTATAAGATTAGATTTACTTATAAATACTTTTATTAAATTTGTTTTTTTATTATATTTTTAAGCTCTTTAGCTAAAGGAGAAAAAAGAGATTATAAGAGCTTTCTATTAGATAATTTTTAGTTAGATAATTTTTAGACTAGATCCTAGTAGGTCTAATATAAGCACTTTAATTAGCTATATTACTACCCTAATTTACTTTTTCTATATACCTAGACTACTTAACTTACTTTTCCCTTTTTCCTCCTTTTAACTAGTTTTTACACTTTTAACCCCTTTTACTTTTAATAAGCCCTATCTTTAATAATAAACCTATAACCTAACTAATTAAAGTAGTAAAACTTACTTAGTTATTTATTTTATATTATAAGAAAAGAGAAGTTACTAGTATTAGAACACTATAAATTCCCTAAATTTACTATAGCTAGGGATAGTAAATATAACTAGCTAGATATACCTCTATTACCTTACTATATACTAATATATATTTAGTTATATATCCCCTATTACCTTACTATATACTAATATATATTTAGTTTTATATCCCCTATTACCCTACCTAGGCTAGCTATATAATTAGCCCTTAGACTAATTACCCTATATTAATATTTAGACCTTATCTAACCTATAATACTATAAGAGTTAGTATATTAATAGAAGATAGGCTATATCTATAGCTTTAATTCCCCTATAGATAGATAAAACTATATATAAATTAATAATATCTTTAAAGATAGTAGTATACTAGTAACTTATAGTTATAGGACCTAAAAACCCCTAGGTTCTCCTAATAAGTAGCTTTTAAATTATTATAAAATCCTTAATTATACTAAGGAAAAAGTTTATTTTAGTCCCTTAGTTAAAGTATATAAGTAACTAATAATAAATAAAAGCCTAAATCTTAAAAAAAGTTTAAGTTTAGTAATAAAGTCTATTTTATTATTCTTTTCTTAGTATATTTTATTATATATAAAGTTAATACTTAGCCTTATAATTCTTTATAAATTATTTCCCTAAGAAATAAAACTTTCTTATTACTTTCCCTTACCTAAAAATAGAATATTTCCTTTATTCCCTTCCTTACTAAGGGTTATAAGTTATAATAGCTAATAAAAAGAAACTAATATAAGCCTTTAAAAGTTAAAAAGGCTTTTAAATAAAAGATAGCTTTACTAAGGTAACTAAGTAACTTAAAGAAAGTAAAATAAATATCCTTTTCTTTTTATATATTTTATAGTATTTCTATAAAAACCTTATAGAAAAATTATTTTATAAGGCTAAGAACTTTAATAATAAAAAGAATAAAATACCTAAAGTACTTATAGCTTATATTCTTATTAAAGTTATAAACTATAAAATAAGAAAAGTAACTAAAAGAATATTATTTATAGAGTTTACCTAGGACTTTAATAACTAAACCTAAGAAATATTTCTCTAAATATTACCCCTAGTACTAGGATACCTTAGGGATTACCTTATTAATAATAGGGTATATATAATAATTAACTAAACTACTATAGTAGTAAGAAATCTTTAAGAAGTTATTAACTAATAAGAATTTTACTTTTAATTATAGGAAAAAGTAAAAATACCTAGAAAAAGTATATAGAATTCTAAAGGAAGCTTAAAGAAAATAATAACTTCCTAGATAATCTCTTTAATAAAGGGAATATTTAAGAATACTAAATCTTAAGAGCCTTTTAACTTCCTTACTAAAGCTTATTAAGTATTACCCTATTAAGGTAATTATATAGCTATAAGTATAATTTTCCTTAAGAGAGTATATATTAATATATTAAGGGTCTCTCTTTAGGTATTATATCTTATATTCTAACCCTATTAGGTAGTATTAGTAAGGCCTAATCCCCTTCCCTAGTATAAAGAAGCCACTATCCTAGCCTTTATTCCTATTAACTAACTAGTATAACCCTTAAGACTATTACTAAAGTAAATTATTAATCTAGCTAAGATATATATACTAGAGTAATAATATAGTATAAATAACTATAATATTTTTAAGTTAAAGCTTTAAATATTTTAAAGGAAATATAAGATTTTAGATATTAGACTAAAATAAGTAAGCTATATATTTAATACTATACTTAAGGGTAAAGCTTTAAGATACTATTTAGATAAGCTCTTAAAACCTAGGTAACTATAAGACTTACTAACCCTTATTACTTAAATAAAATAAAGGTTTAAAACTAAGGATATAAGATAATATTACTTTCTAGAATAGTATAATAGCTTACTATAAAAGATAATTTATAAAAATAAGGAAAAGTTAAAAACTAAATAGTTTAATAATTTTATTAAAAAGCTTATAACCCTTTAAAAAGCTAACCCTAATATTAGCTAGATAAAGTAAGCACTTTAAAATAAAATTATATATACTTATAGTAAGATTCCTAAATATAAAAGCTATATTACTAACCCCTAAAGGTTACCCTCTCTTTTCTCTCTTTTCTCTATAGCTTAGAATAGATAATTAATAATAATACTATTCTTTAGGCTTATAATATTAATAAGCTAAAATTAGGTACCCTATATAACTAATAATTAAATATAGAAAAATTCTAGGATTTAAATAGTATATATTAGGGTTTTATATAACTACTAGTTCCCTAGTTATAGTTAATTTTAGGTTCCCTATAGGGTAACTTAGTTAGGTTAGTTCTATAAGCTATAAGTTAGTTATAAGGTAATATAGGTTATAACTAATATTATAATAATATAATAAGGTAACTAGTAGGGTTATAAAATAGTAGTATAAATAGTATTATTTTAATAATAATATAAAGTGAAATTTTATAACTATAATAAATTAAATTAATTAATAAATATAATATTATTTATTATATTTAAATTATAAAAATAAAAAAATATATATATTATATTATTAAATTTTATAATTAAAAAAGAATATTTATAATTATAATAATAAAAGGATTAAAAAAGAATTAAATAAATAATAAAATAATAAAATATAGAATTTTTTAATAATAATAAATATTTTATATATTTATATAAAAATATTATAATTAATAAAATAAAAATAAAATAAAAATAATTTAATATAAAAGATTTTTAATAATATAATATATATTATAAAAATAAAATAGTTTATTATTAATATAATAATATAATATTATTAATTATAAAAAAAAGAAATATATAAATATAAATTATATTATATTAATAAATTTTATAATTATAATAGGTTTTAATTATAAAAATTATTAATATAAATAATATAATTATAAAATTATAAAAATTATATTAATAATTAATAGTTTTTAATAATAATAAAAATATAAAAATAATATAATATTTTTAATAAAATAATATTATTAATTATAAAAATAAAAATATATAAATATAAAATATTATAAAATTATAAAATTTATATTAATAATTAATAGTTTTTAATAATAATAAAAATATAATAATTTTAATAAATATAATATTTTATATTATATATATTTTTTATATTTTATAATTAATAAATTTTATAATTATAAATAGTTTATATATAGTAAAAATATAATTATAATAAGTTTTAATATAAATAATTAGGGTTAGGGTTAGGGTTAGGGTTAGGGTTAGGGTTAGGGTTAGGGTTAGGGTTAGGGTTAGGGTTAGGGTTAGGGTTAGGGTTAGGGTTA